>CM061752.1:61434948-62093670 GCA_030979885.1 Lolium multiflorum | reverse complement strand
GTAAGTGACAGACCTGTTGATGTAAAAACTCGGTTGATTATTATACTACTACATTTATACAAAGTTTCCTATGGATTCAAGGGTACGAAAGCCAAGTTAAATCATTTACATGACATTATTTTTTCCATGAAGCCAAGTTAACTCATTTATCAATTGGTACATTTTGGAGTGACTAAGAAGGATCCAGGCTTACTTTTTCATTTTCATGTTTTAAACATGTTTAAATCTTGGTCAAACCTATGACTTGACCAAGATTCAAATGGGCATAAAAATTCAAAAAAAAAAGAAAAACAAAAGCACACCGTCTTCCTATGTCATATATCAAGGTGATAAACAAGGTCTGCCATATTCAAACCACAAAAATCATGTATCTACCCCCTAACCCTAAACAAGGATCCAGGCTTACCCTTTTCATTTTCATGTTTTTAAACTTGTTCAAATCTTGGTCAAACTTAGGATTTGATGAAGATTCAAATGGGCGTAAAAATACTTAGAAAAATCATGTACGTATCTACCCCAAACCCTAAACTCTATCTTACGAAGCCAAGCATGAAGAGAAGTGGTTTTGGGTTTCAAACATGGAAATTTCAAAAACCTCCCAAAAGCTTCATTTTAGAGTGACTAAGAAGGATCCATGCTTACCTTTTATTTTCATGTTTTAAACATGTTCAAATCTTGGTCAAAGCAGCGTACGTACCTAGGTTTGACCAAGATTCAAATAGACATAAAAATTCAAAAAAAATAGAAAAACCAAAGCACATAGCCTAGCTTCTTATATATGCCATATAGTAAGCACTCAAGCTAGTTGATAAACAAAGTCTAGACATATTCAAACCAGAAAAATCATGTATCTATATACCCCTAACCCTAAACTTTGTCTTAATTATGAAGTCAAGCACGAAGAGAAGTCGTTTTGGGTTTCAAACATGGACATTTCAAAAACCCTCCCAAAAGCTTCATTGTGGTGTGACGTACTAAGAAGGATACATGCTTACATTTTCAACAACCCCCCTAAAAGCTTCATTATAGAGTGACTAAGAAGGATCCAGTCTGGCGGGCTTACCTTTTATTTTCTTGTTTTAAACTTGTTCAAATCTCGGTCAAACCTAGGATTTGACCAAGATTCAAAATGTGCATCAAAATTTAAAAAAATTAAAAACCAAATTAAAGCGCATAGTGTTCTTATGTCATATAGTAAGCATTAAAGTTGATAAACAAGGTCTAGACACATATTCAAACCAGACAAGTCATATATCTATACCCCTAACCCTAAACTCTATCTTATGAAGTCAACAACATGAAGAGAAGTGGTTTGGGTTTTTCCAAACATGGAAATTTCAAAAACCTCCCAAAAGCTTCATTTTAGGGAATATATATAAGAAGGATACATGCCTGCTTACCACCTTTTTATTTTCATATTTTAAACTTGTTTAAATCAGTGTCAAATTAAACCAAGGATTTGACCAAAAGATTCAAATGGGCATAAAATTTTAAAAAAATCAGAAAAATGAAAAACAAAAGCATATAGTCTTCTTATGTCATATAGTAAGCATTCAAGTTGATAAACAAGGTCTAGACATATTCAAACTAGACAAATCATGTATCTATCCCCTAGCCCCTAAACTCTATCTTATGAAGTCAAGCATGAAGAGAAGTGGTTTTGGGTTTCAAACATGAAAATTTCAAGAACATCCCAAAAACTTCATTTTAGAGTGACTAAGAAAGGATACAGGCTTCCCCTTTTCATTTTCATGTTTTATACTTGTTTAAATCTTGGTCAAACCTAGGATTTGACAAAGATTCAAATGTGCATCTATCAAAATAAAAAAATCAGAAAAATTAAAAACCAAAGCACATAGTTTTCTTATGTCATATATAGTTAGCATTAAAGTTGATATAAACAAGGTCTAGATATATTCAAACAAGAAAAATCATGTATCTACCCCTAACCCTAAACTCTATCTTATGTAGTCAAGCATGAAGGAAGTGGTTTTGGGTTTCAAACTTGGAAATTTCAAGAACCCCCAAAAGCTTCATTTTAGAGTGACTAAAGGATCCAGGTCGGGCTTACCTTTTATTTTCATGTTTTAAAATTGTTCAAATCTTGGTCCAAACTACCTGAGTTGATCAAGTTCAAATAGGCACAATTTCAAATGAAAAACTTAAACATATAACCTTCTTATGTACAATGAGCATCAAGTTGGTAAGCAAGTTGAACATATTCAAACCTTAAAAATCATGTTTCACTACAGCCCTAAACTTTCTTGTGATTAAATAGAGAAATTAGTTTTAGGTTTAGCACATGGAAATTTCAAAAACCTTCCCAAAAGCTTCATTTTGGAGTGACTGCCATACTTACTTTTCATTTTCATGTTTTAAACTTGTTTAATATTGGTTAAGCCTAGGATTTGACCAGATCAAATGGGCATAAAAATTCAGAAAAAAATCAAAAAATGAAAACCAAAGCACATAGTATTCTTATGTAATATAGTAAGCATTCAAGTTGATAAACAAAGGTCTAAACAACAAACTAGACAAATCATGTATCTACCCCTAACCTAAACTCTGTCTTATGATCAAGCATGAAGAGAAGTGGTTTTGGGTTTCAACATGGAAATTTCAAAAAACTCCCAAAAAAGCTTCTCATTTTTGAGTGACTAAGAGGATCCGGGCTTACCTTTTCATTTTCATGTTTTAAACTTGTTCAAATCTTGGTTAAAACCAAAGATTTTGACCAAGATTCAAATGTGCATCAAAATTGGGAGGAAGGGTATGAATTACAATTCAAAAAAAACAAGGTAACTTAAATACTTGGATGCCCCAAGATGTGTGGAAGCCCAAAACAATGGCAAAACATGTGCGCACGCTGCATCCAATTCAAGTAGAACACATAGTAGGCATCGATAGTTTGACCTAAATTTGAAATCAAAGAGAAGGTGGTTAGAAAAAATCGAAATTGGCAAAGCAAAGCATGAAATCATAAATTTGTGATGCACTATAGCTATGAAAAGTATCAAACAATGCATACCAAAATGATTTTTTAGAGGAATACTAGTTCAACTTATTTTAATTTTATATTAGTAGCCTAGAACTAGTAGTTGGATATTTCTGAACTTGATCTGTAGTAGTGGGCAACCCTAGTTTAACCTATTTAATCATAGATTCATATAGGTCGATTTTTCTACTTTTTTATTATTACTATGCAGCACATGTGTGTTTGCACGTCGAGTGAAACTCGGAGGAAGAAGGGATCACTCGGAAGGAGAGAAAGAAGGGAGAGAATTATGGTGTCTCCCTTTTTCGAGGTGATGATGTTGACTTTTGTGCAGGGTTTGTCGGTGAGCAGGAGGTGCGAGTGAGGCCGAGAATGAGAGAGATTTGTTTTTTTTGTGAGAGGGACAGAAGGATCCCGGGAAGGACCCACCTTCGCCAATACGCATCTGATCGTCTTCTCTTGACAAAAATGGTGGAGTTTGCGTACCTGTGCACGTGACTTGTGCTCAGCGAGTGTGGGACCTCACGCATGGGCACCACAAGTAAGTGACAGACCTGTTGATGTAAAAACTCGGTTGATTATTATACTACTACATTTATACAAAGTTTCCTATGGATTCAAGGGTACGAAAGCCAAGTTAAATCATTTACATGACATTATTTTTTCCATGAAGCCAAGTTAACTCATTTATCAATTGGTACATTTTGGAGTGACTAAGAAGGATCCAGGCTTACTTTTTTTCATTTTCATGTTTTAAACCTGTTTAAATCTTGGTTCAAACCTAGGATTTGACGAAGATTCAAATGGGCATAAAAATTCAAAAAAAAAACAAAAGCACACCGTCTTCCTATGTCATATATCAAGGTGATAAACAAGGTCTGCCATATTCAAACCACAAAAATCATGTATCTACCCCCTAACCCTAAACAAGGATCCAGGCTTACCCTTTTCATTTTCATGTTTTTAAACTTGTTCAAATCTTGGTCAAACTTAGGATTTGACGAAGATTCAAATGGGCGTAAAAATACTTAGAAAAATCATGTACGTATCTACCCCAAACCCTAAACTCTATCTTACGAAGCCAAGCATGAAGAGAAGTGGTTTTGGGTTTCAAACATGGAAATTTCAAAAACCTCCCAAAAGCTTCATTTTAGAGTGACTAAGAAGGATCCATGCTTACCTTTTATTTTCATGTTTTAAACATGTTCAAATCTTGGTCAAACCGTACGTACCTAGGATTTGACCAAGATTCAAATGGGCATAAAAATTCAAAAAAAATGAAAAACCAAAGCACATAGCCTAGCTTCTTATATATGCCATATAGTAAGCACTCAAGCTAGTTGATAAACAAAGTCTAGACATATTCAAACCAGAAAAATCATGTATCTATATACCCCTAACCCTAAACTTTGTCTTAATTATGAAGTCAAGCACGAAGAGAAGTCGTTTTGGGTTTCAAACATGGACATTTCAAAAACCCTCCCAAAAGCTTCATTGTGGTGTGACGTACTAAGAAGGATACATGCTTACATTTTCAACAACCCCCCTAAAAGCTTCATTATAGAGTGACTAAGAAAGGATCCAGTCTGGCGGGCTTACCTTTTATTTTCTTGTTTTAAACTTGTTCAAATCTCGGTCAAACCTAGGATTTGACCAAGATTCAAAATGTGCATCAAAATTTAAAAAAATTAAAAACCAAATTAAAGCGCATAGTGTTCTTATGTCATATAGTAAGCATTAAAGTTGATAAACAAGGTCTAGACACATATTCAAACAAGACAAGTCATGTATCTATACCCCTAACCCCTAAACTCTATCTTATGAAGTCAACAACATGAAGAGAAGTGGTTTTGGGTTTCAAACATGGAAATTTCAACCTCCCAAAAGCTTCATTTTAGAGTGACTAATATATATAAGAAGGATACATGCCTGCTTACCACCTTTTCATTTTCATATTTTAAACTTGTTTAAATCCGTGTCAAATTAAACCAAGGATTTGACCAAAAGATTCAAATGGGCATAAAATTTAAAAAAAATCAGAAAAATGAAAAACAAAAGCATATAGTCTTCTTATGTCATATAGTAAGCATTCAAGTTGATAAACCAAAAGGTTTGGACATGCATATTCAAACCTAGGCAAATCATGTAGCTAGCCCCTAAACTCTATCTTATGAAGTCAAGCATTTAAAGAGAAGTGGTTTTGGGTTTCAAACATGAAAATTTCAAGAACATCCCAAAAACTTCATTTTAGAGTGACTAAGAAGGATACAGGCTTCCCCTTTTCATTTTCATGTTTTATACTTGTTTAAATCTTGGTCAAACCTAGGATTTGACAAAGATTCAAATGTGCATCTATCAAAATAAAAAAATCAGAAAAATTAAAAACCAAAGCACATAGTTTTCTTATGTCATATATAGTTAGCATTAAAGTTGATATAAACAAGGTCTGGATAATTCAAAACAGAAAAATCATGTATCTACCCTAACCCTAAACTCTATCTTATGTAGTCAAGCATGAAGAAGTGGTTTTGGGTTCAAACATGGAAATTTCAAAAACCTCCCAAAAGCTTCATTTTAGATGAGTGACTAAAGGATCCAGGTCGGGCTTACCTTTTTATTTCTTGTTTTAGAGAATTGTTCAAATCTTGGTCAAACTTATGATTTGACCAAATTGAAATGGGCATGAAAATTCAAAAAAAAATGAAATACCAATGCACATAGTCTTCTTCTGTCATATAGTAAGCATTCAAGATGATAAACAAGGTCTAGACATATTCAAACCAGGCAAATCATGTATCTACTCCCTAACGACCCTAAACTCCGTCTTATGAAGTAAGGCATGAAGAGAAGTGGTTTTGGGTTTCAAACATGCAAATTTCAAAAACCTCCCAAAAGCTTCATTTTAGAGTGACTAAGAAGGATCGAGGCTTACCTTTTCATTTTCATGTTTTAAACTTGTTTAAATATTGGTTAAGCCTAGGATTTGACCAAGATCAAATGGGCATAAAAATTCAGAAAAAATCAAAAAAAATGAAAACCGAAGCACATAGTATTATTATGTCATATAGTAAGCATTCAAGTTGATAAACAAGGTCTAAACAACAAACTAGACAAATCATGTATCTACCCCCTAACCCTAAACTCTGTCTTATGAAGTCAAGCATGAAGAGAAGTGGTTTTGGGTTTCAAACATGGAAATTTCAAAAAACTCCCAAAAGCTTCTCATTTTTGAGTGACTAAGAAGGATTCAGGCTTACCTTTTCATTTTCATGTTTTAAACTTGTTCAAATCTTGGTCAAACTTAGGATTTGACCAAGATTCAAATGTGCATAAAAATTGGGAGGAAGGGTATGAATTACAATTCAAAAAACAAGGTAACTTAAATACTTGGATGCCCCAAAGATGTGTGGAAGCCCAGAACAATGGCAAAACATGTGCGCACGCTGCATCCAATTCAAGTAGAACACATAGTAGGCATCGATAGTTTGACCTAAATTTGAAATCAAAGAGAAGGTGGTTAGAAAAAATCGAAATTGGCAAAGCAAAGCATGAAATCATAAATTTGTGATGCACTATAGCTATGAAAAGTATCAAACAATGCATACCAAAATGATTTTTTAGAGGAATACTAGTTCAACTTATTTTAATTTTATATTAGTAGCCCAAAATCGAACTAGTAGTTGGATATTTCTGAACTTGATCTGTAGTAGTGGGCAAAACCCTAGTTTAACCTATTTAATCATAGATTCGTAGGTCGATTTTTCTACTTTTTTATTATTACTATGCAGCACATGTGTGTTTGCCCGTCGAGTGAAACTCGGAGGAAGAAGGGATCACTCGGAAGGAGAGAAGAAGGGAGAGAATTATGGTGTCTCCCCTTTTTCGGGATGATGTTGACTTTTGTGCAGGGTTTGTCAGTGAGCAGGAGGTGCGAGCGAGCGAGCGAGTCGAGCGAGGCCGAGAATGAGAGAGATTTGTTTTTTTTGTGTGAGAGGGACAACCGAAGGATCCAGAAGGACCCACAGACTTCCAATACGCATCCTGATGCGTCTTCTCTTGACAAAGAAGATGGCTGGTTGCGTACCTATTGCACGTGACTTGTGCTCACTGAAGTGTGGGACCTCACGCATGGGCACCACACGTAAGTGACAGACCTGTTGATGTAAAAACTCGGTTGATTATTATACTACTACATTTATACAAAGTTTCCTATGGATTCAAGGGTACGAAAGCCAAGTTAAATCATTTACATGACATTATTTTTTCCATGAAGCCAAGTTAACTCATTTATCAATTGGTACATTTTGGAGTGACTAAGAAGGATCCAGGCTTACTTTTTCATTTTCATGTTTTAAACATGTTTAAATCTTGGTCAAACCTATGACTTGACCAAGATTCAAATGGGCATAAAAATTCAAAAAAAAGAAAAACAAAAGCACACCGTCTTCCTATGTCATATATCAAGGTGATAAACAAGGTCTGCCATATTCAAACCACAAAAATCATGTATCTACCCCCTAACCCTAAACAAGGATCCAGGCTTACCCTTTTCATTTTCATGTTTTTAAACTTGTTCAAATCTTGGTCAAACTTAGGATTTGACGAAGATTCAAATGGGCGTAAAAATACTTAGAAAAATCATGTACGTATCTACCCCAAACCCTAAACTCTATCTTACGAAGCCAAGCATGAAGAGAAGTGGTTTTGGGTTTCAAACATGGAAATTTCAAAAACCTCCCAAAAGCTTCATTTTAGAGTGACTAAGAAGGATCCATGCTTACCTTTTATTTTCATGTTTTAAACATGTTCAAATCTTGGTCAAACCGTACGTACCTAGGATTTGACCAAGATTCAAATGGGCATAAAAATTCAAAAAAAATGAAAAACCAAAGCACATAGCCTAGCTTCTTATATATGCCATATAGTAAGCACTCAAGCTAGTTGATAAACAAAGTCTAGACATATTCAAACCAGAAAAATCATGTATCTACCCCTAACCCTAAACTTTGTCTTAATTATGAAGTCAAGCACGAAGAGAAGTCGTTTTGGGTTTCAAACATGGACATTTCAAAAACCCTCCCAAAAGCTTCATTGTGGTGTGACGTACTAAGAAGGATACATGCTTACATTTTCAACAACCCCCCTAAAAGCTTCATTATAGAGTGACTAAGAAAGGATCCAGTCTGGCGGGCTTACCTTTTATTTTCTTGTTTTAAACTTGTTCAAATCTTGCTGGTCAAACCTAGGATTTGATAAGATTCAAATGTGCATCAAAAAAAAAAAAAAAATAAAAACCAAATTAAAGCGCATAGTGTTCTTATGTCATATAGTAAGCATTAAAGTTGATAAACAAGGTCTAGACACATATTCAAACAAGACAAATCATGTATCTATACCCCTAACCCCTAAACTCTATCTTATGAAGTCAACAACATGAAGAGAAGTGGTTTTGGGTTTCAAACATGGAAATTTCAAAAACCTCCCAAAAGCTTCATTTTAGAGTGACTAATATATATAAGAAGGATACATGCCTGCTTACCACCTTTTCATTTTCATATTTTAAACTTGTTTAAATCCGTGTCAAATTAAACCAAGGATTTGACCAAAAGAATTCAAATGGGCATAAAATTTTAAAAAATCAGAAAATGAAAAACAAAAGCATATAGTCTTCTTATGTCATATAGTAACATTCAAGTTGATAAACAAGGTTGGACAGACATATTCAAACTAGGCAAATCATGTATCTTCCCCTAGCCCCTAAACTCTATCTTATGAAGTCAAGCATGAAGAAGAGAAGTTGGGTTTCAAACATAAAATTTCAAGAACATCCCAAAAACTTCATTTTAGAGTGACTAAGAAAAGGAGATCTGAGGCTTCCCCTTTTCATTTTCATGTTTTATACTTGTTTAAATCTTAGTCAAACCTAGAATTTGACAAAGATTCAAATGTGCATCTATCAAAATAAAAAAATCAGAAAAATTAAAACCAAAGCACATAGTTTTCTTATGCATATATATAGTTAGCATTAAAGTTGATATAAACAAGGTCTATATATATATTCAAACAAGAAAAATCATGTATCTACCCTAACCCTAAACTCTATCTTATGTAGTCAAGCATGAAGAAAGTGGTTTTGGGTTTCAAACTTGGAAATTTCAAGAACCCCCAAAGCTTCATTTTAGATGAGTGACTAAAGGATCCAGGTCGGGCTTACCTTTTATTTTCATGTTTTAAAATTGTTCAAATCTTGGTCAAACCGTACCTAAGATTTGATCAAGATTCAAATGGGCATAAAATTTCAAAAAAAAATGAAAAACCAAAGCATATAGCCTTCTTATGTCATATAGTAAGCACTCAAGTTGGTAAACAAGGTCTAGACATATTCAAACCAGAAAAATCATGTTTCTACCCCTAGCCCTAAACTCTGTCTTATGAAGTCAAGCACGAAGAGAAGTCGTTTTGGATTTCAAACATGGAAATTTCAAAAACCTTGGCAATAGCAACATTGTGGATGCGCTAAGAAGGATGCAGGCTTACCTTTTCATTTTCATGTTATAAACTTGTTTAAATATTGGTTAAACCTAGGATTTGACCAAGATCAAATGGGCATAAAAATTCAGAAAAAATCAAAAAAATGAAAACCAAAGCACATAGTATTATTATGTCATATAGTAAGCATTCAAGTTGATAAACAAGGTCTAAACAACAAACTAGACAAATCATGTATCTACCCCCTAACCCTAAACTCTGTCTTATGAAGTCAAGCATGAAGAGAAGTAGTTTTGGGTTTTTAAAACATGGAAATTTCAAAAACTCCCAAAAGCTTCTCATTTTGAGTGACTAAGAAGGATTCAGGCTTACCTTTTCATTTTCATGTTTTAAACTTGTTCAAATCTTGGTCAAACTTAGGATTTGACCAAGATTCAAATGTGCATAAAAATTGGGAGGAAGGGTATGAATTACAATTCAAAAAAACAAGGTAACTTAAATACTTGGATGCCCCAAAGATGTGTGGAAGCCCAGAACAATGGCAAAACATGTGCGCACGCTGCATCCAATTCAAGTAGAACACATAGTAGGCATCGATAGTTTGACCTAAATTTGAAATCAGAGAGAAGGTGGTTAGAAAAAATCGAAATTGGCAAAGCAAAGCATGAAATCATAAATTTGTGATGCACTATAGCTATGAAAAGTATCAAACAATGCATACCAAAATGATTTTTTAGAGGAATACTAGTTCAACTTATTTTAATTTTATATTAGTAGCCCAAAATCAAACTAGTAGTTGGATATTTCTGAACTTGATCTGTAGTAGTGGGCAAAACCTAGTTTAACCTATTTAATCATAGATTCGTAGGTCGATTTTCTACCTTTTTATTATTACTTAACATGTGTGTTTGCCGTCGAGTGAAACTCGGAGGAAGAAGGGATCACTCGGAAGGAGAGAAGGAGAGAATTATGGTGTCTCCCCTTTCGGGTGATGATGTTGACTTTGTGGGGTTTGTCCGTGAGCGGAGCGACGATCGGCGAGGTGAAATGAGAGAGATTTGTTTTTTTTTGTGAGAGGGACAGCGAAGGATCCAGAAGGACCCACATACTTCCAATCGCATCTGATGCGTCTTCTCTGACAAGAAAATGGCTGGGAGTTTGCGTACCTATGCACGTGACTTGTGCTCACTGAAGTGTGGGACCTCACGCATGGGCACCACACGTAAGTGATGTTGATGTAAAAACTCGGTTGATTATTATACTACTACATTTATACAAAGTTTCCTATGGATTCAAGGGTACGAAAGCCAAGTTAAATCATTTACATGACATTATTTTTTCCATGAAGCCAAGTTAACTCATTTATCAATTGGTACATTTTGGAGTGACTAAGAAGGATCCAGGCTTACTTTTTCATTTTCATGTTTTAAACATGTTTAAATCTTGGTCAAACCTATGACTTGACCAAGATTCAAATGGGCATAAAAATTCAAAAAAAAAGAAAAACAAAAGCACACCGTCTTCCTATGTCATATATCAAGGTGATAAACAAGGTCTGCCATATTCAAACCACAAAAATCATGTATCTACCCCCTAACCCTAAACAAGGATCCAGGCTTACCCTTTTCATTTTCATGTTTTTAAACTTGTTCAAATCTTGGTCAAACTTAGGATTTGATGAAGATTCAAATGGACGTAAAAATACTTAGAAAATCATGTGTATCTACCCCAAACCCTAAACTCTATCTTACGAAGCCAAGCATGAGAAGTGGTTTTGGGTTTCAAACATGGAAATTTCAAAAACCTCCCAAAAGCTTCATTTTAGAGTGACTAAGAAGGATCCATGCTTACCTTTTATTTTCATGTTTTAAACATGTTCAAATCTTGGTCAAACCGTACGTACCTAGGATTTGACCAAGATTCAAATGGGCATAAAAATTCAAAAAAAAATGAAAAACCAAAGCACATAGCCTAGCTTCTTATATATGCCATATAGTAAGCACTCAAGCTAGTTGATAAACAAAGTCTAGACATATTCAAACCAGAAAAATCATGTATCTATATACCCCTAACCCTAAACTTTGTCTTAATTATGAAGTCAAGCACGAAGAGAAGTCGTTTTGGGTTTCAAACATGGACATTTCAAAAACCCTCCCAAAAGCTTCATTGTGGTGTGACGAACTAAGAAGGATACATGCTTACATTTTCAACAACCCCCCTAAAAGCTTCATTATAGAGTGACTAAGAAAGGATCCAGTCTGGCGGGCTTACCTTTTATTTTCTTGTTTTAAACTTGTTCAAATCTCGGTCAAACCTAGGATTTGACCAAGATTCAAAATGTGCATCAAAATTTAAAAAAATTAAAAACCAAATTAAAGCGCATAGTGTTCTTATGTCATATAGTAAGCATTCAAGTTGATAAACAAGGTCTAGACATATTCAAACAAGACAAATCATGTATATCTACCCCTAACCCTAAAATCTTATGAAGTCTAGCATGAAGAGAAGTGGTTTTGGGTTTCAAACATGGAAATTTCAAAAACCTCCCAAAAGCTTCATTTTAGAGTGACTAATATATATAAGAAGGATCCATGCCTGCTTACCACCTTTTCATTTTCATATTTTAAACTTGTTTAAATCCGTGTCAAATTAAACCAAGGATTTGACCAAAAGATTCAAATGGGCATAAAATTTTAAAAAAAATCAGAAAAATGAAAAACAAAAGCATATAGTCTTCTTATGTCATATAGTAAGCATTCAAGTTGATAAACAAGGTTTGGACATGCATATTCAAACCTAGGCAAATCATGTATCTATCCCCTAGCCCCTAAACTCTATCTTATGAAGTCAAGCATGAAGAGAAGTGGTTTTGGGTTTCAAACATGAAAATTTCAAGAACATCCCAAAAACTTCATTTTAGAGTGACTAAGAAAGGATACAGGCTTCCCCTTTTCATTTTCATGTTTTATACTTGTTTAAATCTTGGTCAAACCTAGGATTTGACAAAGATTCAAATGTGCATCTATCAAAATAAAAAAATCAGAAAAATTAAAAACCAAAGCACATAGTTTTCTTATGTCATATATAGTTAGCATTAAAGTTGATATAAACAAGGTCTAGATATATTCAAACAAGAAAAATCATGTATCTACCCCTAACCCTAAACTCTGTCTTATGTAGTCAAGCATGAAGAGAAGTGGTTTTGGGTTTCAAACTTGGAAATTTCAAGAACCCCCCAAAAGCTTCATTTTAGAGTGACTAAAGGATCCAGGTCGGGCTTACCTTTTATTTTCATGTTTTAAAATTGTTCAAATCTTGGTCAAACTGTACCTAGGATTTGATCAAGATTCAAATGGGCATAAAATTTCAAAAAAAATGAAAAACCAAAGCATATAGCCTTCTTATGTCATATAGTAAGCACTCAAGTTGGTAAACAAGGTCTAGACATATTCAAACCAGAAAAATCATGTTTCTACCCCTAGCCCTAAACTTTGTCTTATGAAGTCAAGCACGAAGAGAAGTCGTTTTGGATTTCAAACATGGAAATTTCAAAAACCTTCCCAAAAGCTTCATTTTGGAGTGACTAAGAAGGATACAGGCTTACCTTTTCATTTTCATGTTTTAAACTTGTTTAAATATTGGTTAAGCCTAGGATTTGACCAAGATCAAATGGGCATAAAAATTCAGAAAAAATCAAAAAAAATGAAAACCAAAGCACATAGTATTATTATGTCATATAGTAAGCATTCAAGTTGATAAACAAGGTCTAAACAACAAACTAGACAAATCATGTATCTACCCCCTAACCCTAAACTCTGTCTTATGAAGTCAAGCATGAAGAGAAGTGGTTTTGGGTTTCAAACATGGAAATTTCAAAAACTCCCAAAAGCTTCTCATTTTTGAGTGACTAAGAAGGATTCAGGCTTACCTTTTCATTTTCATGTTTTAAACTTGTTCAAATCTTGGTCAAACTTAGGATTTGACCAAGATTCAAATGTGCATAAAAATTGGGAGGAAGGGTATGAATTACAATTCAAAAAAAACAAGGTAACTTAAATACTTGGATGCCCCAAAGATGTGTGGAAGCCCAGAACAATGGCAAAACATGTGCGCACGCTGCATCCAATTCAAGTAGAACACATAGTAGGCATCGATAGTTTGACCTAAATTTGAAATCAAAGAGAAGGTGGTTAGAAAAAATCGAAATTGGCAAAGCAAAGCATGAAATCATAAATTTGTGATGCACTATAGCTATGAAAAGTATCAAACAATGCATACCAAAATGATTTTTTAGAGGAATACTAGTTCAACTTATTTTAATTTTATATTAGTAGCCCAAAATCGAACTAGTAGTTGGATATTTCTGAACTTGATCTGTAGTAGTGGGCAAAACCCTAGTTTAACCTATTTAATCATAGATTCGTAGGTCGATTTTTCTACCTTTTTATTATTACTATGCAGCACATGTGTGTTTGCCCGTCGAGTGAAACTCGGAGGAAGAAGGGATCACTCGGAAGGAGAGAAGAAGGGAGAGAATTATGGTGTCTCCTTTTTCGAATGATGATGTTGACTTTGTGCGGGGTTTGTCGTGAGCAGGAGCGACGGCGGCAGTCGGCAGGCCGAGAATGGAGAGATTTGTTTTTTTGTGTGAGAGGGACAAGAAGGATCCAGAAGGACCCACAGACTTCCAATACGCATCCTGATGCGTCTTCTCTTGACAAAGAAAATGGCTGGGAGTTTGCGTACCTATTGCACGTGACTTGTGCTCACTGAAGTGTGGGACCTCACGCATGGGCACCACACGTAAGTGACAGACCTGTTGATGTAAAAACTCGGTTGATTATTATACTACTACATTTATACAAAGTTTCCTATGGATTCAAGGGTACGAAAGCCAAGTTAAATCATTTACATGACATTATTTTTTCCATGAAGCCAAGTTAACTCATTTATCAATTGGTACATTTTGGAGTGACTAAGAAGGATCCAGGCTTACTTTTTCATTTTCATGTTTTAAACATGTTTAAATCTTGGTCAAACCTATGACTTGACCAAGATTCAAATGGGCATAAAAATTCAAAAAAAAGAAAAACAAAAGCACACCGTCTTCCTATGTCATATATCAAGGTGATAAACAAGGTCTGCCATATTCAAACCACAAAAATCATGTATCTACCCCCTAACCCTAAACAAGGATCCAGGCTTACCCTTTTCATTTTCATGTTTTTAAACTTGTTCAAATCTTGGTCAAACTTAGGATTTGATGAAGATTCAAATGGGCGTAAAAATACTTAGAAAAATCATGTACGTATCTACCCCAAACCCTAAACTCTATCTTACGAAGCCAAGCATGAAGAGAAGTGGTTTTGGGTTTCAAACATGGAAATTTCAAAAACCTCCCAAAAGCTTCATTTTAGAGTGACTAAGAAGGATCCATGCTTACCTTTTATTTTCATGTTTTAAACATGTTCAAATCTTGGTCAAAACGTACCTAGGATTTGACCAAGATTCAAATGGGCATAAAAATTCAAAAAAAATGAAAAACCAAAGCACATAGCCTAGCTTCTTATATATGCCATATAGTAAGCACTCAAGCTAGTTGATAAACAAAGTCTAGACATATTCAAACCAGAAAAATCATGTATCTATATACCCCTAACCCTAAACTTTGTCTTAATTATGAAGTCAAGCACGAAGAGAAGTCGTTTTGGGTTTCAAACATGGACATTTCAAAAACCCTCCCAAAAGCTTCATTGTGGTGTGACGTACTAAGAAGGATACATGCTTACATTTTCAACAACCCCCCTAAAAGCTTCATTATAGAGTGACTAAGAAAGGATCCAGTCTGGCGGGCTTACCTTTTATTTTCTTGTTTTAAACTTGTTCAAATCTCGGTCAAACCTAGGATTTGACCAAGATTCAAAATGTGCATCAAAATTTAAAAAAATTAAAAACCAAATTAAAGCGCATAGTGTTCTTATGTCATATAGTAAGCATTAAAGTTGATAAACAAGGTCTAGACACATATTCAAACAAGACAAGTCATGTATATATACCCCTAACCCCTAAACTCTATCTTATGAAGTCAACATGAAGAGAAGTGGTTTTGGGTTTCAAACATGGAAATTTCAAAAACCTCCCAAAAGCTTCATTTTAGAGTGACTAATATATATAAGAAGGATACATGCCTGCTTACCACCTTTTCATTTTCATATTTTAAACTTGTTTAAATCCGTGTCAAATTAAACCAAGGATTTGACCAAAAGATTCAAATGGGCATAAAATTTTAAAAAAATCAGAAAAATGAAAAACAAAAGCATATAGTCTTCTTATGTCATATAGTAAGCATTCAAGTTGATAAACAAGGTTTGGACATGCATATTCAAACCTAGGCAAATCATGTATCTATCCCCTAGCCCCTAAACTCTATCTTATGAAGTCAAGCATGAAGAGAAGTGGTTTTGGGTTTCAAACATGAAAATTTCAAGAACATCCCAAAAACTTCATTTTAGAGTGACTAAGAAAGGATACAGGCTTCCCTTTTCATTTTCATGTTTTATACTTGTTTAAATCTTGGTCAAACCTAGGATTTGACAAAGATTCAAATGTGCATCTATCAAAATAAAAAAATCAGAAAAATTAAAAACCAAAGCACATAGTTTTCTTATGTCATATATAGTTAGCATTAAAGTTGATATAAACAAGGTCTAGATATATTCAAACAAGAAAAATCATGTATCTACCCCTAACCCTAAACTCTATCTTATGTAGTCAAGCATGAAGAGAAGTGGTTTTGGGTTTCAAACTTGGAAATTTCAAGAACCCCCAAAAGCTTCATTTTAGAGTGACTAAAGGATCCAGGTCGGGCTTACCTTTTATTTTCATGTTTTAAAATTGTTCAAATCTTGGTCAAACTGTACCTAGGATTTGATCAAGATTCAAATGGGCATAAAATTTCAAAAAAAATGAAAAACCAAAGCATATAGCCTTCTTATGTCATATAGTAAGCACTCAAGTTGGTAAACAAGGTCTAGACATATTCAAACCAGAAAAATCATGTTTCTACCCCTAGCCCTAAACTTTGTCTTATGAAGTCAAGCACGAAGAGAAGTCGTTTTGGATTTCAAACATGGAAATTTCAAAAACCTTCCCAAAAGCTTCATTTTGGAGTGACTAAGAAGGATACAGGCTTACCTTTTCATTTTCATGTTTTAAACTTGTTTAAATATTGGTTAAGCCTAGGATTTGACCAAGATCAAATGGGCATAAAAATTCAGAAAAAATCAAAAAAAATGAAAACCGAAGCACATAGTATTATTATGTCATATAGTAAGCATTCAAGTTGATAAACAAGGTCTAAACAACAAACTAGACAAATCATGTATCTACCCCCTAACCCTAAACTCTGTCTTATGAAGTCAAGCATGAAGAGAAGTGGTTTTGGGTTTCAAACATGGAAATTTCAAAAAACTCCCAAAAGCTTCTCATTTTTGAGTGACTAAGAAGGATTCAGGCTTACCTTTTCATTTTCATGTTTTAAACTTGTTCAAATCTTGGTCAAACTTAGGATTTGACCAAGATTCAAATGTGCATAAAAATTGGGAGGAAGGGTATGAATTACAATTCAAAAAAAACAAGGTAACTTAAATACTTGGATGCCCCAAAGATGTGTGGAAGCCCAGAACAATGGCAAAACATGTGCGCACGCTGCATCCAATTCAAGTAGAACACATAGTAGGCATCGATAGTTTGACCTAAATTTGAAATCAAAGAGAAGGTGGTTAGAAAAAATCGAAATTGGCAAAGCAAAGCATGAAATCATAAATTTGTGATGCACGTACTATAGCTATGAAAAGTATCAAACAATGCATACCAAAATGATTTTTTAGAGGAATACTAGTTCAACTTATTTTAATTTTATATTAGTAGCCCAAAATCGAACTAGTAGTTGGTAAACAAGGTCTAAACAACAAACTAGACAAATCATGTATTTACCCCCTAACCCTAAACTCTGTCTTATGAAGTCAAGCATGAAGAGAAGTGGTTTTGGGTTTCAAACTTGGAAATTTCAAGAACCCCCCAAAAGCTTCATTTTAGAGTGACTAAGAAGGATCCATGCTTACCTTTTCATTTTCATGTTTTAAACTTGTTTACATCTTGGTCATAGCTAGTGTATTTGACCAAGATTCAAATGGGCATAAAATTTAAAAAAAAATGAAAAACCAAAGTACATAGTCTTCTTATGTCATATAGTAAGCATTCAAGCTGATAAACAAGGTCTAGACATATTCAAACCAAACAAATCATGTATCTACCCCCTAACCCCTAAACTTTATCTTATGAAGCCAAGCATGAAGAGAAGTGGTTCTTGGTTTCAAACATGGAAATATCAAAAACCTCCCAAAAGCTTCATTTTAGAGTGACTAAGAAGTATCCATGCTTACCTTTTCATTTTCATATTTTAAACTTGTTTAAATCATTGTCAAACCTAGGATTATACCAAGATACAAATATGGGCACAAAACCCTCTTAGCCAAAATCAACTACGAGCAAGATTTTCTGTATTGTAGATGCCCCAATTGACTCTCATCCCCAATGTAGTCTTTTTTATGTCAGTATAGACTTCTTTACTGGATGTATACTATCGTACATGGCATGCATTTGCCTAATGAGCAGCATTGTTTAGCCGTTCTAGCCAACCCGATCAATCTGTCAAGCTTCATGCACGAGATGCCATGTTTATGGCCCTTTTGTTGTGGCTTTTTTTGGCTTTTGGCTTTGGCAAAAGCCAAAAAAAGCACGTAAATAGGTGCTTTTTTGGGCTTTTGGATTTTGGAAGCCAAGAACAAAGATTCTATTCTTTTGGCTTCCAAAATCCAAAAGCCCAAAAAGCACCTATTTAGGTGCTTTTTTTGGCTTTTGCCAAAATAAGCCACAACAAAAGGGTAATTTACTCCCTCGCTCCGGTGATCCGATCCATATTTCTTGGTGCTAAAAAGAATGTGAATCGGAGGGAGTACTTTTCTTAGATAGTACTATATCAGTTCAAAAAAAAGTACAGTACTACTACATCACAAATGCATCAAAAGAGTACTACTGTACATCACAAGACCACGACAGTTGTATAGTATAGAGTTTAATGCTGAACTTTAAACAGGACCAGGAGCATCAGGGCCAGCAGCAGGGGCGTTGACCGGCAACAAACCAGGCAAAAGACGTAAGGAAGAGGCCATATGCTGCGTGCTTGGCCTTGATTGCAGGGTGGTGATTCTTCGCCGCTCGCCATGTATTCACGCCGTACCAGTTCCGCGTCGCCCGCGAGCGGATCGAAGCGATCCCGCGCGCCGGACACGCTCGAGGAGGCGTGGCGGCTCCAGTGCAAGCAGTCCGCCGCCGGGAGTCGGCGCGCGGCGTGCAGGTACAGAGGCTCCCTGTACATGCCGTCGTCGCTCCGCGAGTTCGCCCCGGGCGGGCTCTGGTACAAGGCGGATCCGCCGCTCAAACCGATGAGCGGCCCCGTCTTCAACAAATGGCGCGCCGACCGGGAGAGGAACCGCCGGTCGAAGGCGGCGTGGGAGGCGAGCACCAGCGGCGGATTCGCGCCGCCAGCCGGCGAGGAGGCGGAGGAGGCGGAGGAAGGGGAAGACCCCCTCTTCTTGAAGGCGCTGGCCGCGTCCCTCAAGGACGATGCCGACAAGAAGAGGGCGGAGGAAGAAGACAAGGCGGCGGCCATCGCCGCCGTGAAGGAGAAGGAGGCGCGGGATGCGGAGGAGAACGCGACCATCATCTTCCTCGACGACTAGATAGGTTAGAAGTCGCGATAAGGATCGCGCAATTCTGTATGTATGATCCGTATGTATGATCAACTATGAATTATGAACAATGAACTATCAAACCAAACCACATAGTTTTTTTATGTCATATAGTAAGAATTCAAGTTGATAAAACAAGGTCTAGACATATTCAAACTAGACAAATCACGTATATCTACCCCTAACCCTAAACTCTGTCTTATGAAGTAAAGCATGAAGAGAACTGGTTTTGGGTTTCAAACATGGAAATTTCAAAAACCTTCCCAAAAGCTTCATTTTGGAGTGACTAAGAAGGATGCAGGCTTACCTTTTCATTTTCATGTCTTAAACATGTTTAAATCTTGGTTAAACCTAGGATTTGACCAAGATCAAATGTGCAAAAAAATCAGAAAAAATCAAAAAAATGAAAACTAAAGCACATAGTATTCTTATGTCATATAGTAAGCATTCAAGTTGATAAACAAGGTCTAAACATATTCAAACCAGACAAATCATGTATCTACCCACTAACCCTAAATTCTGTCTTATGAAGTCGATCAAGCATGAAGAGAAGTGGTTTTGGGTTTCAAACATGGAAATTTCAAAAACCTCCCAAAAGCTTCATTTTAGAGTTACTAAGAAGGATCCATGCTTACCTTTTATTTTCATGTTTTAAACATGTTCAAATCTTGGTCAAACCGTACCTAGGATTTGACCAAGATTCAAATGGGTATAAAAATTCAAAAAAACTGAAAAACCAAAGCACATAGCCTTCTTATGTCATATATAGTAAGCACTCAAGTTGGTAAACAAGGTCTAGAGATATTCAAACCAGAAAAATCTTGTATCTACCCCTAACCCTAAACTTTGTCTTATGAAGTCAAGCACGAAGAGAAGTCGTTTTGGATTTCAAACATGGAAATTTCAAAAACCTTCCCAAAAGCCTCATTTTGGAGTGACTAAGAAGGATGCAGGCTTACCTTTTCATTTTCATGTTTTAAACTTGTTTAAACCTTGGTTAAACCTAGGATTTGACCAAGATCAAATGGGCATAAAAATTCAGAAAAAATCAAAAAATGAAAACCAAAGCACATAGTATTCTTATGTCATATATTAAGCATTCAAGTTGATAAACAAGGTCAAGACATATTCAAACCAGACAAATCATGTATCTACCCTAACCCTAAACTCTGTCTTATGAAGTCAAGCATGAAGAGACGTGGTTTTGGGTTTCAAACATGGAAATTTCAAGAACCCCCCAAAAGCTTCAATTTAGAGTGACTAAGAAGGATCCAGGTCGAGCTTATACCTTTTATTTTTATGTTTTAAACTTGTTCAAATCTTGGTCAAACCTAGGATTTGACCAAGATTCAAATGGGTATAAAAAAATGAAAAACCAAAGCACATAGCCTTCTTATGTCATATAATAAGCACTCAAGTTGATAAACAAGGTCTAGACATATTCAAACCAGAAAAATCATGTATCTACCCCTAACCCTAAACTTTGTCTTATGAAGTCAAGCACGAAGAGAAGTCGTTTTTGGGTTTCAATCATGGAAATTTCAAAAACCTTCCCAAAAACTTCATTTTGGAGTGACTAAGAAGGATGCAGGCTTAGCTTTTCATTTTCATATTTTAAACATGTTTAAATCTTGGTCAAACCTATGATTTGACCAAGATTCAAATGGGCATAAAAATACTTAGAAAAATCATGTACGTATCTACCCCTAACCCTAAAATCTATCTTACGAAGTCAAGCATGAAGAGAAGTTTTGGGTTTCAAACACATGGAAATTTCAAAAACCTCCCAAAAGCTTCATTTCAGAGTGACTAAGAAGGATCCAGACCGGGCTTACATTTTATTTTCATATTTTAAACTTGTTCAAATCTTGGTCAAACCGTACCTAGGAATTGACCAAGATTCAAAAAAAAATGAAAAACCAAAGCACATAGCCTTCTTATGTCATATAGTAAGCACTCAAGTTGATAAACAAGGTCTAGTCATATTCAAACCAGAAAAATCATGTATCTACCCCTAAGCCTGAACTTTGTCTTATGAAGTCAATCACGAAGAGAAGTCGTTTTGGGTTTCAAACATGGAAATTTCAAATACCTTCCCAAAAGCTTAATTTTGGAGTGACTAAGAAGGATGCAGGCTTACCTTTTCATTTCCATGTTTTAAACATGTTTAAATAAGGATGCGTGATTCTGAAACCTCATACACATTGTTGCAAAAGTAATTACATCACCTAAACAATACTACCAGTTCATAATTCTAAACTTATGTACAATCTTGGAAACATATAACGCCAGCCTAGTTCACCAATTATCATCATCCCTCTTGATGCGCTTGCCGGTGCCGCTTGTACCTGCCTCCCATGGGTTGGCAGTCCAAGTTCTGCACTCGTTCGCACTTCGTGTGTCGGGAATCCTTGTTGGAGCTTCCCAACCAGATACAGGCCCTGCCCTTGCTAGCTCACCACATCCAGCCGTTGCCCTAGCTTGCTCACCATGTGAACCGCCATCCCACGGAGACCCCGAAGTAGGCTCGCACGGGTCCTTTATCCATGGTGGCATTTTCTTCGGATCAAATGGTATGTTGTGCCTAAAGCAATAAGATACAAATTCCCAGTAGGTTGTCCCGACACACTGCTTCTTCTCGTCGCGCCAGGCAGGGGGAAGAGCGGCCAACCTAGCCGCTTCCTTGCAATCCGGGCAAACCACTTCCCTTGGAATTGGTTGTGCTTGACGCTGCCCATCATTGATTTTTTTGAGTCGCCTGTACAACTCAAAACTGACATACCCATCAATCGCAGCATACCTCAAGTTTACTTCAGGCAATGGCATGCACTCCCATTGATCGTGGCTGCTAGTAGGGAACTTGGTCTTCATGTCTTTGTAAGATGGGTCAATGATGGCGGCTGCCAAATCACCCATGCCAGTCCTATTGCCAGGACCATTGAAATTGATCATATCCTGAATGTCAATCCAATTATGTTTAGGAATTTTAATGCCATCTCTAGCAAACCTGCTAGAGTCACCCCTGATGTCAACAGTTGTGAAACAAATTCCTTTATGTTGAAGGAATTCTTGCAGTGCCAGATTATCAGGACTCCTGCATGTTAACACAAATCAATCTTGTAAGATCGTATATGCTGAAATAGTACACATATTTTTCTTCCAGTAAACTGTATACTTGTTGCAGTGAAACAATGATTTTGCATCAGTGATACACATCAAAATAACATGAATTATTGTTGCGACTATATGATCTAATTATTTAAGTGTCAAGTTAAGATTCAGTTACTATATGTTAATATCTTGACATCCATGCCGATTATCGGTGAGTATGAGTACATGAAATTTGTGCAAATTTTGAGTACCAAAATCATGAAACTAGATATCGTGGTCAATCCAAAAAAATTATACAAGTATGTTGGATATTACGTTCCAGACCACATTTTTCATACAAGTTAGTTTGTTCGTGTTTTCATACAAGTTAGAACCTAGTCTATGTCGAAATAAAAAAGCAGATCCAAGATAAAGGAAGAGTTTCTATATTAAAAAACAAAAGGATAAAGGAAGGCATGTGAAGAACATACCTGCAGAAATGGTACACCAGGACGTGGTCGTCCATGGCCAACTGAACGACGGCGGTACTTACTTGGTCCGCAGTGTATTCTAGGTCGAGGCCGACGAACCTGGACCTGTCCTCTAGTAGCTTTTGTTCGTACATCTTGAGGGTGTGCTCGAGAACGGAAGGGTCATTCGTGTAGACCACGTTCACCTTGGTCGTCCCATGGGGAACGACGCTCCTCTTTAGCGTAAACAGGCCGCCGTCGGCCATGGCAGCGCTGAAGCACGTCGAACTGATCGGAGGGATTGAGGGGGAGGGAGGGAGAGCAACTGCAAACAATGGGGTTTTTTGGAACTTGCCGAAATGCAGGGGAGAACGAACCGCCAGGGGTTGTTTAGTGGGGACAGATGGGAATAATACTGCGATGAGGTTGAGGAATTAACTCCAACCGCCATTTAAATCTAGTACTCCCTATAGTCAGTTGATAGGAAATGGACGGGCAAGATTGATTCTAGGGAGGCGAACCCCAGTATTTTCCCAATTTATTTGAGTTGTAATATAACCATCGTTAATACTTGAATTGAAAAATATTTACAAAATTAATTTATTATATACTACATGATGAGATAATCCAACAAACCATGGAAATGCATGGCCATCCAACCATGTCACCCTCTTGTGAAAATTGTATAGGTGGTAGTGTGCGCAATACACGCGGTAGCCACTTCACAAATACATCCTTTTAATTTTGCCCCCCTTAATTCGGCCAATAAAAATGAAAAGACTTTATGTGGAAAACCAAAAAAACTGTATTTGGCAAAGTATAGTCGAAAATAAGAAGTTTTTCATTGATCTCTTAAAAAAGGGGTCATGATTCGAAAGTTCGCCATGCATGGTTCTTGCGGTAACCAAGCTAGCTCACCCATGTGGCAAGAAGCGAATCAATGTCCAACATGCATGGTTCCAAAAATATATATTTACAGAATGATTCTGCTTCTCAAGAATATTTGCATGCCATCATGTTTGTTATTTTTCCTAGATAAAAGTAGTAATTGGTGACTTCGTGATTGCCTTGCTTGCTGATTTCAATAAGTTTGAACCTCATTTTGGCTTTATTTCAAATTTAGGCAAAAACTTCTTGGCAATCGACTTTGTGAGCTACTATACTTGGATGCAACCCACATTTTCGTTGGCTAATGTTTTCTGATTCCACAACAATAGGGCACATCCCTATATCATCCCAAATTTTGAATTCTTTTTAGTTTGGTTGATGACCACCATTCATATCCGAACTTAATTAATTGGAGTACACATGATGGTTTCATGGTAAGCTAGTTTGACAAATTAGCCTTCGAAATGGCGATTCGCCTACCATGCATGCATGTTTGGCCTACCCGTGAAATTTTGATTTGTGGTATTGTGCACACACGTACTGCACATGATAGCGAATAAACAAAACACATATTCGGACCCCTTTGGCCAGCAAGGGCATGTTTGGTTCCTAGCCACAATTTGTCAAGAAGCCAAAATTTGGCAGCCATGCATATAGTTTATTTGGCATGTGTTTGTTTTTGCCACAATTTGGCTTATCACACTTCATTGCATGTATATATGGTCCATTTGTCATAGACTCAACTTTTTTTTACAAAGTTTTGACAAAGTTTGGCTTTAATATTTTAAGCCACAATTTGGTGGCTAGCCATACTAGCTTTTTTTTGGCTAACCACACTTTGGCTTTGGAAAAATGTGGCTACCAAACATGGGTCCTAATAAAAAGAAAACAACACACTAATGTGTGGTAAACCAAAAATCCCTACTTTGCAAAGTTGCATATGTGCAAAAGGGGGGCAATGCATGCATTATTCAGAAGTTGATTGTGGTTTTCGTAGTGTAAC
Organism: Lolium multiflorum; assembly: GCA_030979885.1. Lineage (NCBI taxonomy): Eukaryota > Viridiplantae > Streptophyta > Magnoliopsida > Poales > Poaceae > Lolium > Lolium multiflorum. The sequence goes on along the minus strand of CM061752.1, from coordinate 62,068,923 downwards.
CAATTAATTAAGCTTACATATGGGAAGAGGCTAGCGAGGCGAACTCAAGCAGCTATGGTTCCAATGTTGTCAAGTTTGAAGTGGACACTGCATGAAGCTTGCTCAAATTAATGGGTAGAAAGCCAAAAGCAGTCCATATTTATTCTATATGTGTGTGAATAATAACTCTTCACCCCAAACCTCTATGTATGATAGGGTTTTATATTTTTTACTTGTTAGTAGTAAGTACATGTCATGTGATGGCTCCATGCACATGTTTCACAACTTTTTTCTGATTTGTTTCTACCTCATTTGGTTGGTTTCAAATTTGCTCAAACTTCCTATGCGCGCTATGTTGTACTATTGGGACCCATGTTTGGGCTTAGTTTGTGGTACCACACTTGCAGGGTACCTCCAAGTATTTTATTCCCAAAAATTATGAATTCTAATTAAATGGTGAACTATAAACTGATCATCTAAAGTTGGAAAATAAAATCCATATATAGCTACACATCTAGATATGTGTATAAGGTAGACAAACTGCATTGCCACACATGCCTTATATAAGTTTGTTTTTTCTAGCGGAGTGGATTCCCTAATCACCCCACGGTTGTGACATTGTCAATGTTGTCATGATAAATAACATTGCGAGACTTTCCATCTTATTCTTTTTTGTAGAAATGATTGTCCCATTATGGCAAACGTCCCCATTCGTTTTTCAAATTAAGTAAACGTTATAGGATGAAAATTCATTGAAGTGACAAATTTTCTAGATTTCTAACTATTTTAGCTCATTCAAACAAGTTTGCAATAGGCCGACCTGTTGTCCAGTGACAATTTTAGAGTACAATTTGATCAACATCACAAAAAAGTGCTTTTAAGGCTCGTAAGTAGTATCATACATGCCATGTTGGCAAAAATCTAATGTGTCACATCAATTATGAGGTGAGATATGAGAGTAGTATTATAACACATAAACCTAGAAAACTTAGAAAACTTCATGACAAATACATCATGTACACACATTTGCATTGAGATTCTACAAAACTTTAAATATGACATAAGTATGAACCATATTATGATACTATGCATTGTGGAGGTAGTATCACAAACTAGTAGTGTATGATACTACGTACTACGTACTTCCCATTGTGACTAGTCTTAATCACTCTGACCTCGCCGTCTCGCCGTCTTACTATAGTACATACTACACCCCCACTCCGTCTCTCATACATCGCCCCACTCGTTTCCCACTCCGTCTCTCATACAGCGGCTGCGCCTGTAGATATCTTCGAGGATCTGGGCGATTTTGACCCGCTTTTCGGCGCTCGCCGTTTCAAGGTGAAGACCCCAATCTTAGCATGCATGTTGGACCAATTAGGAGTACAAAATTATGTTCTAAATGTTGCTCAAACTTTCCATACAACTAATATATAACTTATACTACGTAGGTTACACCATCGAAATAGGTATGACCAGTTGAGAAATGGGAACAATAACTTGGAACCTTTCTTACTATCGAGTGGGACGTGTGATATTGGTGTGACCCTGCTTTTTTCTTCTTCTACATAATGGCTACATGATGGTTCTAGAAAGAAGTGTATGCTGTTGTGGTATCTCTTGACGCGAATCCCTCTAATCACAAGCGTTAGATTTTGGAAACCAACGGTTAGTACTGCTGTTACATCTCTAGTTCAAAACTGGTGCATTTTGTATGTTGTTGTAGTAGTCTAGTAGATAGATTCAGATGCATGGTCAGGAGTGCAAACATTTCGCAACTAGTTGATCCCTCATCTTATTGTCGGATGTCACATTTCGAGTTTGTAAAAAAATGTAAATTCAAATCATAGTCACGGGTTATGTTGTATCTTTCGCACATCTAAACATTTGTTTCAAAAGGTGACCATATGTGAGCTGTGGAAAAAAGAAAAGACCAAAGTGAATAATATTCCTTAACTATTCACATATCATTTGTCTTTTTTGTGCAAGCTAGATTTTTTTTTACATACTCATCTGTGACCTGTGGAGCAATACACAACATAATATGTGTCCCAGTTTTGTTTTTCTTCATATTTTTTAAAAGTGCAGAAGTGTGATATCCGATAATAGGATGCGAGTGCAACTAGTTGCAAATGAGATGCTAATGCATGCTGATATGATACTACCTCTGTCCATAAATAGATGTATGTCTTTTGTCGTGGCCCCATCCTACTTCTGCATTTTCTTTACGGCCATTTTTGAGTAGTTGCGACCTGGACGTGATCGGACTAGTCGATACTCGATAGTAGTCGTAGTACTGTACAACTTCTGCATGTGGCGTCAGCCTCTAGAGTAGTAGTACTAGCTAACGGATAGATTATATCTGGAGAAACTGACATGGCCATTGATATGACAAGACTATACCCGGATTCGGACGCATTGTAGTGACTCCATCAATGTTCCGCTATGATGGTCTATTTTACTGCTACACCAGATTGTCGACGCAGAGGATTCCTTGGCTTCCGCGCAAGACCCTTCCCAAAGAAGGCATCTGCTCTGGCCCGTTGATTCTATGTGGACGGTTCCAGATTGCTTTATGTGTTTTTGTACAGTATCAGATACTAGGTTTTCCTTCCCTCCATATTAGGGGTTGTTTGGTTTAGGGGATAGGTTTATGGGATGAGAGTATCCCCAACCACCTGGCTAGGATAGCCAATTTTTGTTGTTTGGTTGTGTAGGAATTGAGTGTAGGACGAGAGGTGGGTAGTGGTATAGATTTTTTTTGTTTGCTCGAAATGTTAGGGGTGGCTATAAGATGGTGAGATTATCTCTACACACATCAAATATACCACACCTCCTATTTTTATAGCCCAAAAAAATACATAACCGGTGGTATGTGAATTGATCTGGGTAAAAATATTACACAACCGTACAAATATTCAAATCCTATAGTCAAATCCTACATAACTCCTATAGTCAAATCCTACATAACTCCTATACAAATTGTACGAATCAAAGGATATGATTTTCCCCCTATATAGCTTGTTTGATTTGAAGAATTGAATCCTCCAAAATTTCTATGTATTGTTTTCTTATACTAGTACAACCCTATAGGATTTCTAATAAGAGGTTAGACCTCTTGGAAAAATTCATATGCATCTGTGACAACTATGCTATGCACTCTCAATCTCTATAGAAATTTCCTTTGTCTTTCCGATGATACCATCACACACCTAGCTCTACCAATTCATGTAGATTTCTTTCCCGTAGGATTCAAGGAGGCATATGTCATAGCGATTCTCCATTATTCTATCATATGAATCTAACATGCCCTCTCAGTTTGAGTGATGCAAAGTGGCCACTATAAGATTTATTTAGTCAGATTAATTGGTCATGCATACACTAGTTGTTTTCTATCTTTCCTACACATGTCAATTAGCGAAATTTATAAGTAAAATCCTAAAATTCAAATAAATTGCTGAAAATTGGAAATAATATTACAGTTGTAGCAAATTACTAAATCGATCCAGAAATTATGTACATGGCTTCAGTAGTCCGTAAATGATGTCCTTGGAGTAGTTTGTGAGTTAAAGAACGTCCATTTCGTCAAACTGACATGGCCTTTGATTTGACAAGAGAACACTAATATTTTGTACCTGAATCAGAGTGGTAAAGGCGTACAGCTCGATCAATGCAATGGTATGATGGCTATGCAGCTATACCTATATAGGAGTAGACTACTAGTAGACTTTGGGACACAGAGATTTGGCTTCCGCGGCCGACCCCGAACAAGATTCTTTTACATTGCCCATCTTTTCACTGACATTGAATCGCTGAAACTTGGGGTCCGCCTGTGGCAGGACCAGCCTGTCAATGGCCCAAAGTCTTATGTGCTCCCGCCCTTTGATTTTGGATGGACGGACAAGATTGCCCAGTCCCATCCCTGTCCTGTTCGTTCCAGTTTTCATCCTCCTCCCCGGGGAACCCTCCCCGGAGAGCTCTACACCGACCCCTTCTATCCCCACCTGCTTGTCCCTTCCTTCTTCCTCCAGCGATTCATCCATCGTTCAACAAGTTGTCTAAGAAGAACATGAAGAAGTGTAAGAAGAGGAAGGAGGCGTTGTTGTCTGAGACTAAATCCGCGGTGAAATCCATCCCGCTGAAAGTCCTGCAAACTCCGACTTTGAAAGTGTACCAGCGGCGCCGGCGGACAGGCATGTCTGCGCTTCCATCGCAAGCTCAGTCTGCGCTTCCATCGCAAGCTCAGTCTGCTTCGGGCTTGTTGGGTCAGGGCAGAGTAATCCAGCAAGAGTCCTGGTAGGTTTTTATCGCCATGTGCTTTCTTTGCCCCCATGAACGCAGATTACAGCAAGGCAAACAGATCCAACTATTTTTTTACCCGGGAGAACCAGCTATTTGACCGTCTTTCTTCCAGGGCCGCCCGTTCAAGTGTCGCCCTTCCTACCGATGCCGAGAAATCGACCGTGTTTCGCCAAGATGGTGGGTACGAAGCTCCCCGGTATGTTTCCATCGCCATGCCGAAGTTTCTCTGCCTTCTGGCTGGCTAGCGGATCAAACAATTTAACCGTCTTTCTTCCATGGCGGCTGGTTTCAGCGCCATTCCTACCCAAGTTGAGAAATCGCTCGTTTCTCGCCAACCTGGTGGGTACGAAGCTCCTGGGTATGTTTCCATCGCCATGCCGGATTTTCGTTGAGTCCTTGCTGGCAGGCGGTGCCAACTAAACCGGCTATCATCTTCCAGGGCCGACGGTTCCAGGCTCGTGCTTTCTACCGCAGGATCCACTTCGTACTTAGCTATCGAGGACCCGTTGTTTGATGAGCACTTGTTAGCTCTCAAGAGCATTAATAATGTATGCACTATATAATATATATCCATTGCTTTTTTTTCTTCCTCTTCATCTCCGTACTGCATGAGGGCTTCTTTAATTCGTAGGACTTCTATAAGAATTGTGTAGCATTTAGATCCTATGGTTTTTTTCCTACATTAGTTGTTTGATTTATAGAAATATATCCTATGTTTGTTCCTTTTTTCGAAATGGGGGACATATCACAGCCTCTGCATCAAAATGATGTATATGGCTGCTTTATTGCTTTCTTCAGTTCATACACAAATTATGACAACTTCTCACGGATCAGCTAGAGTCGACACAAAGATCCACCAACGAAACATAGAAAACAGCGGGTGCCAAAAAGGCAAAAACACATCAGTAAGTAATTCTATGAGGAAACTGCCAGCCACCCTGGCTGTAAAAATCCCGTGCGGCTGTCTCTAGTCAGTTGCACCCAGACTCCATGATATCCTGCTGATCCTCGGGCTGGAGATAAGAAACATACGGATCTAGTGAATAATCATAGGGATAACCTGCAAGAAGGGATGAGATTTGGGTTTATTAAACTCGACTTCATTTTGTACATTCCAAATAGCCCATAAAATAGCGCATACACCCTCTGTAATGTATACAAAATCCTATGCTTTTCCTAATCTTATGATTTTCATATCCTGTGAATGAAAAAGGATCCCTGATTCGTTCCTGGTGAATTTTTCCATGCAGGAAGGGATTATGAGATTAAAGGGCCACAACACCACCCTTCAGAACAGAAACCTCAAACTCTTGCATAGGTTTGGTATCATGAATGCAGAATCAGAGACGAATGCCCAGTCTCCGGGAGAGGAGCAGCCAGTGCGCGTGTGTGCATCTTCGGCCGTGTATGTTTCCATTGCCGTGCCGCAGTTTCATCGCCTCCTTGCTGGCTGCCAGATCCAACTACTTAAATGTCTTTCTTCCAGGGATGGCGGTTCCATCGTTGAAGAGGTTCCTATGGACAAGGACTTTGCAGCTCTCAGGCATATTGAAGAGGTTGGCACTCCATTTGTTTATTTCTCCCCCCTCATCTGCACTCTGCATACTTCATTGCTGTTGAATTTGCAATGCAGGATGTGATAACACGATTCTCCGCGAAACTGGACCAGATCAAGGGCCACAACATCATCCTTCATAAGAAAATCCGCCACCTCGTGGGCAGGTGCATTTTAAATCGTGCCATATCGAAGGAGAATGCCCGTTCCATGCAATCTTCTTTTGATAAACGGTACTCAGACGTTCTCGCGGAGTGTGAGAAGTTGAAGAAGGAAGTCGAGGAACTACGCGCCCAGCCACCGATGAGTGTGGTCACTGACAAGGCTGGTCAGTGTGATTGCAACTGTGACTGTGAAAGTTTTCAACAGGAAGTGGAGTTGCATGCTGAACATGCGCAATATTTCGAGACGAAGTACTTGAAAGTTCGCACAGAGTGCGATAAGTTGAAGAAGGAAGTCGAGTGTCTCCGCTCCCAGCAGCCAACTATTGCGACATCAGGAGACCAGGGTGTGCTAATTGCAGCCAGAATTTTGGAATCGATGAAAAGTTGAATTTGGCTTTGTTGTGCAATATAGCAAGACCTGTTCCTCCTCTGCCTTCGTCTTTTGGCATAATTGCTTTGTCTTCAGTATTGACTCCTGAATGCTTCGTATATTTCTGACTGTTTCTGAATTATGTACAACTTTTGTAATATTGGTCAAACTAGTTTTGACCAGGGTTTGTGTAGGGTGGTTGAATTTTTTTGGTTGGTCCAAATTGTGTTGTGTGGTCCAAATGTGATGTATCATCACACCACCATGTGCCCCGCCACCCCCAGGTTTTGGTAATGCCATTCTGATACATGCTTCATAGAAGGAACATACATTTTTTCCGTTAGGGCATGACAATTTTGAAAAATTCAAACAAAAATGGGAAGAGAGAATGGTAACATCATTTTCCATGTGATGCCCCTGTGCCAAATTTTGGTTCATTTTAAGAATGTAAGGTGACAAATTACTCGAGGAAGCTAGTTGGAGTAGACGGGCATGACCGGATTGGCATAGGGGATTTATTTTTTGAAGGATGTTATTTTTCATGGACAATATCTGACACAAACAATAAAATGTTAAGGTCTCATATTATTCTGAATGATTGTGAATTACTTATGACGTTTGGAAGTATTGGTATACGTGAGAATCGAGTACATGCACGACTTCACGCGTCCACAACTAATCGGCCTCATCGTCTCTCGCGTCCACAACTAATGCCATTCTGATACAGAGAGTCAGAGGCTATAAAATAATCGGCCTCATCGTCTCTCGCGAGCTCGTCCTCTCCCCTCCCATCAACTCACCGCACCTCCGAGGCATCGACTTCCTCGTTTCCAACCGCAGCAGCATGAAGACAGGTCTTGCGTACGAGGCGGAGCAATCGGCGGCCGCTCGCGCAGAGGATGCCTCTGCGGTAGTGGCCGTCGCGGCGGGTGAGGCTTCACCGGGTACCCAGGCCGCTCGTCTCCTCTGCTTGTCTGATTCTTCGACCTCGGTCGAAACGGGCGTCCTGGCCGTCGAGGAGAAGGTGGATAGCAACGCCGTTGCTCCCGCCGAAGATCTGCAAGGCGTTGCAGGCCACCACGGCGAGGTCTTCCTCGACCCGGTGCTGGACGCGGACCTCGACCCCTTCGACGATTTCGGCCCAAACGTTCAGTTCCAGGAGGATGTCGAGGGTGACGACGAGGAGGTACTGCTCTTTTACCGAAACTGTCCCGATCCTTTTTGTGTCATATTACTGTTCACGTGGTTTGCACGAACCTGGTTCTTGATTGATTTGATCTCCTACCTTGTTCTTGTAGACGTACTTGATTCTACGGTTCGTACGGTCAGATTCTAGTTTAATTTCGACTAATCTGCCATGTAGTTGGCTTGATTTGTCATATAATTAATTTATGTGTTCATACTTAGTGGACTTGCAATTGTTGTGGCTTATGTTCATTGCTGTTCATAGGGTTTTCTCGTGATTTAGTATGATTTCTTCTGCCATTTACTTGTTCTACACATTTAATTTTAGGGTTTCTAAGGTTTGCTTATGATAGTGCAGTATTTATTCGATCTGTCATTAAGCACCTGATTATTATGTACTTTATAATTCACAGGAATATTCTGATGACATGGACGACAACAAGGAGCGCAGGGACCAGAAGAGCCGCTACGTTCTGAAGCGGCTGAAGGGTGGTGAAATTCGTTTCCGCAAGCGCGGGGAGCTATTTTGCCCATTCTGTGGCAAAATCCTCCAGAAGGACATCCGCAGCCTGATCCAGCATGCGACGGGTGTAGGCCTAAGTACATCGGGGAAGCACCGCCCTGCAACCAAGGCCAAGCACGCAGCATATGGCCTCTTCCTCCAGAATTACGTCTTGCCTGGCTTGTTCCCAGTCAACGCCCCTGCTGCTGGCCCTCATGCTCCTGGTCCTGTTTAAAGTTCATATGTGTAATCTTATTCCCTTTGGAAGTTCAGTATTAAACTCTACTAGTACAACCGTGGTGGTCTTGTGATGGTAGTACTCTTTTGATGCATTTGTGATGTAGTAGTACTAGTATTTTTTTTTGAAATGGTATAGTACTACTAGTATCTAAGAAAAGTACTCCCTTCGATTCACATTCATTTTACACCAAGAAATATGGATCGGAGTGAGGGAGTAAATTAAACATGGCATCTCGTGCATGAAGCTTGACATATCGATCAGGTTGGCTAGAATGGCAATACAATGCTGCTCATTAGGCAAATGCATGCCATGTAAAGAAGTCTATACTGACATAAAAAAAAGACTACATTGGGGATTAGAGTCAATTGGGGCATCTACAATACAGAAAATCTTGCTTGTAGCTGATTTTGGCTAAGAGGGTTTTACTCACATTACACGTGCCACTTTCCTTGTCTGCAAAACAAGTTCCAATAAAGGAAGAGGAAAGAAAAGGACATTGTGGGCGAGATTGAACACCTTTTTTATGTGTTAAGCTGAGGCCTCGTTAAGCTGAGGATTTCGACTTAGGCCTAACAGCTCAGCACACCCACAAATAAATCTCCTTGCGCGCACCACTGTCAGCAAAAATAACAAAATTAGCACGCAAGATTAAGAACGAAGTGAATTTAATTAACTTGGTTAGCTTTTCAAGCAATATATTCAGAGAAAGAGCACACATGTTCGGCTCGAAATAATCGTAAGAGAAGAACAATAAATCTAAGGCACCCCACTTCATCGGAAGAAGGGGCGCGACAACGCATGGATTCATATATACCTTGAGTCGACGCTGGCTCATAGAAGGGCGGCCGCGCCTCGAGGATGCCGGCGACGTCTCCACCTCGGTATCACATGTGACTGCTTCTCGACGGGCGGTGCGCCGCGCCATGTAGAAGATCTATCAAAAAAGGAGAGCCCGATGACGCTACTGACGCCTCAACCTTGATAGCACCGGCCTGTTGCTCCGCACTGAGATGCGCCACATGCAAGATTTAGCGGATGCGCCAATTTAAGAGATATGTCATGATCGTTGTAACAAATTTCACCGTGATGATGATTTGATCCTGCACTCGGCCTTGAACACAAGTACTAGTACAGTCTCACAATTTTTTTTATCATTATACTTTGCGAGATTTAGCGGATGCACCAATTTTAGAGATATGTCATGATCGTTGTAACGAATTTCAACGTGATGATGATTTGATCCTGCACTCGGCCTTGAACATAAGTACTAGTACATTCTCACAATTTTTTATCATTATACTTTGCGAGATTTAGCGGATGCGCCAAATTCAGAGATAGATCATGATCATGGTAACACACTTTTCAATGTAATGATGATTTGATGTTGCACTCGACCTTGAACATAAGTCCTAGTACGGTCTCACAATTTTGTATCATTATACTTTGCAAGTTTTAGAGGATGCGCCCATTTTCAGAGGTAGATCATGATCATGGTAACAAATTTTAAACGTGATGATGATTTGATGTTGCACTCGACCATGAACAGAAGTACTACTACTGTCTCACAATTTCTTTATCATTATAGTTTGCCAGATTTAGCGGATGCGCCAAATTTAGAGATAGATCATGATCATGGTAACAAATTTTCAACGTGATGATGATTTGATGTTGCACTCGGGCTTGAACAGAAGTACTAGTACGGTCACTAATTTTTTTAGCATTATACTTTGCAACGAATGCACCAATTTCAGGTGCATGTCACCAGATCTGTGTCCGATGATGATCATGGTAGTAACCGATGTTCAACTTGATGATGATTTGATTTTACAGTCGGCCTTGAACAGAGGTACTAGTACGGTCTCACAATTTTTTATCATTATACTTGTACCTTAGCGAAATTCAAAATCTCATAGCGGCAAAACTTCCCGCCCACAAAATACAAAAATTTCACACGCTTCCAAATTCCGATTCTACCCCTGTGGAGATGACAGCAAAGTCGGTTGGTGGGGGGGTCTGGCCGTCATTTTTTGGATCACCACCTCCCTACCCCGGATACCCTCCCAAAAAAATTCATTTCTCTCATCTGAGACCACCCACCGGAACTTCTCAAGTCCCTCTCTCTACCACCTCCACGACCACCGCACCGGAACATCCCCGCCGGACTTCCCTGGCCTACCCGAGCCCTCGCGATCCTCGTCATCCGGCTGCCTGCCGGAGCCGCTTCATCGACGCCGTCATCAACCGGACCGGATCATCCCCGCCGAACCTCGAAACCATATGCTCATCCAGCAGTCTACCGCAGTCGCTTCAGCTGCGGCATCGTCCACCCCGCCGGAGCCGCTTCGCCGGATCCGTCGTCCACCGCATCGGATCTTGCTCACCGACACCGTTGTGCATGAACCGGATCTGCTTCACCGGCGCCGTGCATGATCTAAACTCTTCTACTGTCGCTTTTCTATTGCTTGCCTGCAAGTTCTTGTTTAATCTTGGGGGAACCTGTTTGTGCTAACGACGCGCCGTTACGTTTTTGCAGATGAGATGAGTAATCATGAAGTGTAATGGCCGTCTCTCCAACCCCAAGTAGCACATGTAGCGTACTTCATCACCGGATCTATCAACCCCAGGAAGATCTGCTGTGACTCCCACAGAGTGCTTCTCCTAATGTAAGTCCCTTGTTTTAGCGCCATGTTCTGGGTTCAGATGCTTGTTTGTCTGAAGCTCTTTTAGTTCATTCCTAGCTATGACCGTAACACGTTGCTATTTTCTACTTCATTGCTAACTTTAAGCGATTGAACATTTTGGTTTGCATTCCCTGCTCTGTAGATGTAGCCATCATAACTTCTATCTTGCTCAGTCGTTGTTACAAAAATTATACTGTAGGTATTATAGTAACATCCTGCTATTATTTAGTTCATGGCCAATTTTAAGTAATTGCACATGTTGGTTCGCATTCCCTGCTCTATAGCTTTTGGCATCGTAACTTCTATATTTGGTTTACATTCCCTGCTCTGTAGATCTAGCCATCATAACTTTATCTTGCTCAGTCGTTGTTACAAAAATTATGGCCTGCTACTATGTTGTTTGTGCCAATTTTTTACTCCATGAACATGTTGGCTTGCATTCCCTGTACTACAGGTGATGCCATTGTTTTGTATCTAGTTCATTGTAAGCTAACAAAGTAAGGACTTAGTTTGGCATGCTATCACTCTGCTATCTAGCCTGTAGTACAAATAAACTTGTCATACTACTAGATAATAATTTTGCGTGCCATCTTGTTCTTCAAAAGCTGCATTATTGACTTGTTTCTCTGACTTGGCATGACGCTCACATATGGAAAGCTGAACATATTGGTTTGCATTCCCTCTTATACAAGTTCACAGGTGATCCCACTATATTCTGTATCTGGTCCATCCTAAGCTCCAGCATTAACTATCCTCCATGTGTTGCTCATTACAAGTTTATATCCCGAAACATCTTGATTTGCATCCCCTTCACTATAAGTTCAGGAGTATTATTTAGTTCACGGCCAAAATGAAGTAATTGCACTTGGCACATGTTGGTTCACATTCCCTCCTCTTTAGCTTTTGCCATCGTAACTTCTATTTTTGGTTTACATTCCCTGCTCTGTAGATGTAGCCATCATAACTTCATCTTGCTCAGTCGTTGTTACAAAATTTATAGCCTGCTACTATGTTGTTCATGCCAATTTTGTACTCCCTGAACATGTTGGTTTGCATGGGACTCGACAGTAGTAAGTCTGCTGTTTCATTCTAACATGCTCTGTTATATTGGCTGTTGGTATGCGGCATGCACTCTTTGTTTGCTTATTGTGCGCATTACAATGATCTTGTTATAACGACGAAATGATGAGTTCCAAATTCTTTGCCAAACAATATTGTAGTGTCTTTGCCTTTCCATTGTTGTTGTCTTAACTTGTAATGTCTTTGTTTCAGATATAGGTGTTGCATGGACAACTTAAAAGATTGCCGGATCGCTTCATTGTATTGCTAGGTTTAATTACCATTCAATTTCTCTGGGTTCTGTAATATTTTTTTCAATGCCTTGCAGCTGATGTAATATTTAGTTAGTTTTTATAGTTCTTTCGCGCATTTTTTCTTTGGTGCTTGTGGTAAGTGAGGCTATCCGACAGAAATCAATGCTGCGTAAATATTCTCAGTATCTAAATCACGAATTCCCATCCCTTAAACGGCCCAATTAAGCGAAATCACATATGTGCCTGCCCGCAAAATCCTAAAGCGCATATTATGCCGGCATATAAACAGCAACTAAACGGGCTGGCCCACTTACTTCTTGGGCCAGCCCATTTGATTTACGGTGGACCCCACACACTAATTGGGCTGGCCACTTGCTTTAAGGTGGACCCCACCAACTCTGGGCCGGCCCACTAATTGGTTGGGCCGCCCATTTGCTTTTGGAGGACCCCACATAATAAATGGCCGGCCCTTTAAGAGAAAGTGGGACCCACCTGTGTTTTGGCCCGCCCACTATCTTGTTGGGCGGCCCACTTGCTATATGGTGGACCCCACATACTAGTTGGCCGGCCCTTTGGAAAGTGGGGCCCACCTCTGCTTATTGGTGACCCGCTATCTTGTTGGGCCGGCCCTTGCTCTATGGTGGTCCCACATGGTAAATGGCGGCCCTTTAAGTGGAAGGTGGGACCCACTTGTGTTTTGGCCGACCCACTATTTTGTTGGGCCGGCCCACTTCTGTATGGTGGACCCCACATACCAAATGGGCGGCCCATTAACAGGATGTGGGACCCACTGTGTTTTGGCCGGCCCGCTATCTTGGTGGGGCCCACTTGCTATATGGTGGGCCCCACATACTAAATGGGCCGGCCCTTTAAAGGAAAGTGGGACCCACCTATGTTTTTGGCCCGGCCCATCTTGTTGGGCCGGCCCACTTGCTATATGGTGGACCCCACAAACTAAATGGGCCGATCCTTTAGCTGGAAAGTGGGACCCACTGTGTTTTGGCCGGCCCACTAGCTTGTTGGGCCGGCCCACTTGCTACGGTGGACCCCACACACTAAATGGGCGGCCTTTTAACGGGATAGTGGGACCCACGTGTTTTTGGCCCGGCCCACTTTCTTCTTGGGCCGGCCCAATTGTAAGGTGGCCCCCACATGTTAAATGGGCCGGCCCATTTAAGTTTTGCCCCGTCAACCTTAGAGGTTAGGCCCGGCCCACGTAACTAATGGACCACCACTATATAGTTGACCGGTCAAACTATGTCATCGCCCGGCCCGCTTAAGACGTGGCGGGCCTCGTGTGGGCCTACCATCTACCACGGGGTTTCACCGGTTAACGCCGTTGGCGATTAACGGCGTCGCCACGTGTCGTTTGCATGACGTCGGCGATCAACGGGCTCCGAAAACACTTCCGCAACGGTCCGATTTTCCGTGGCGGAAGGGCGCCCAAGCGACGGACCGAAAAATCGTCGTTGGACTTTGCCTGACGCAGTTTCGACAACAGAACCCATATCGTCGGGTTAGGCCCATAGGCGACGAAAAATACCCCTTAGTTGACGATTTTGGGACGTTGTCTATCAGAACTTTTCTTGTAGTGTCTGCGGGTTGCGATGTCTAGGCGTATCGCCTCTATGTTTTTCTGTTTCTGAATATCTGATCTAAGGCGTGCCCCTGCCTGGCTTTATATATCAGCCAAGCTAGGGTTTACAAGAGTCCTAGTAGAATTCGTATTGGTCTTCTTTCTTGTAATCCAAGTTGGTATTCCTTGTAGGTCCACTTGTCGAGTCCTTGCGTTGGTCCATCTTCATAATGTGTCGGGTATAGCAATGTTGGGTACCGAAGGTAATGCCCACATCGTAGCCCAGAGTGTCGGAAGTGAAGCTTCGGGCAGGGACTAAAGTTGTCATTGTCTGAATGTCTTGATCATCTATTGAATCTTGTGCTTGATTTAGAGTCGAAGTTATTCTTTATCGGGTGCACGGCTAGCGCTCCCGATGGCAGTAGCCCCCGAGTCTATGGATGAGCGCTTGCAACCGTGCATAGACTCAAGTTTGTACTACTTGAAGAGCTTCATGTTGATGTCGACGTCTTCGGGTCTGTTCTTATTTATCGACGAGGCTTCCATCTTTTTATCGGGTGCACGGTCAGCACTCCCGATGGAAGTAGACCCCGAGCCTGTAGATGAATATGAAATAGTCATGTATAGGGTGCCAAAATGCTGAGTCGGATACCGTAGATTTCTTCGAGTTCTGAGAAAATTTGGATGCTTTTGATGATGTCGATGATTTCGGTGATGTAATAGAGGAGTCGGTGATTTGGATGATGTCACAGAGGAGTTGACGATTTTGATGATGTCACGGAGGAGTCGATGATTTTTGACGATGTCCTAGAGGATTCGATGATTTTGATGATGTCACAGAGGAGTTGACGATTTTGATGATGTCATGGACGAGTCGATGATTTTGATGATGTCCCGCATGAGTCGATGATTTTGATGATGTCCCGAAGGAGTTGATGATTGATCCGCAACAACACCCGAACATAGGGTGCACTGCAGGCCCGACAGACTCATTCCATCTTACTGAGTCGTGTACTTAAATTGTTGGCGGCAACACCCAAACATAGGGTGCACTACAGACCCAACATACTAATTCCATCTTACCGAGTCGTGTACTTCTGTAAATCGTCGGCTGCAATACCCGAATATAGGATGCACTACAGACCCGACGGACTCATTCCATCTTACTGAGCAATGTAGTTTGTACGGTGGTCATCGACAAGTTGTGAGTGATCAGTTCACGTTGCAGGCCCGATGGACCCGTAGTAATCGCAACATACCTTGTTGAGCCATATTTATTTTGCGTAATTTCCATCGATTGCAGCACTCGCATGTTCCCTGAGGCTTTCGACGAAAATTACAAGATAAAAACTTCGCAGCCCCCGAGTATTGCCGAGTATGCTTTGATGTGCCGACTGATGTCTACGGGTGCTTCTATTCTTGTAGACAGTGTTGGGCCTCCAAGAGCAGAGGTTTGTAGAACAGCAGCAAGTTTCCCTTAAGTGGATTACCCAAGGTTTATCGAACTCAGGGAGGAAGAGGTCAAAGATATCCCTCTCAAGCAACCCTGCAATCACAAAGCAAGAAGTCTCTTGTGTCCCCAACACACCAAATACACTTGTCAGGTGTATAGGTGCACTAGTTCGGCGAAGAGATAGTGAAATACAAGTAATATGGATGTATATGAGTGGTAATAGCAATCTGAATAAAATATGGCAGCGAGTAAACATGCAACAAAACAGTAAACAAACGGAGATTCGATGCTTGGAAGCAAGGCCTAGGGATCCTGCTTTCACTAGTGGACACTCTCAACAATGATCACATAATAGGACTACTCTACACCCTTTTGTTGGATGATGAACACATTGCGTAGGATTACACGAACCCTCAATGCCGGAGTTAACAAGCTCCACAATGCAATGTTCATATTTAAATAACCTTAGAGTGCAAGATAGATCAACATAATTACACCAAGAACTAACATAGCATGCACACTATCACCTTCACGCTTATGTAGGAGGAATAAATCACATCAATACCATCATAGCAATAGTTAACTTCATAATCTACAAGAGATCACAATCATAGCCTACGCCAAGTACTCACACGGTGCACACACTATCACCTTTACACACGTGGAGGAGGAATAGAGTACTTTAATAACATCACTAGAGTAGCACATAGATGATATTCAACTAGATCACATAAAGAGAGAGATGAACCACATAGCTACAGCGGAGCCCTCAGCCCCGGGGGTGAATTACTCCCTCCTCATCATGGAGACAGCGATGGCGGTGAAGATGGCGGTGGAGACGGCGGTGGAGATGACTCCGGGGGCAATTCCCCGTCCGGCAGGGTGCCGGAACAGAGACTTCTGTCCCCGAATCTTGATTTCGCGATGGCGGCGGCTGGAAGGTTTTCTCGGGTCTCGTCTTCTCCCCGGTGTTTTTAGGTCGAGCGATTAAATAGGCGAAGAGAGGGAGTCGGAGGGGCCACGGGCTGCCCACACCACAGGCGCCCCTGGCCGCGCCGGGGTGTGGTGTGGGGCCCCACGGCTCCCCTCTCATCCTTCTCCGGTGCTCTGGAAGCTTCCGGGAATTATAAGGTCTCGGTCTTTATTTCGTCCGATTCCGAAAATATTTCTTTACTAGGATTTCTGAAACCAAAAACAGAAAACAGCAACTGGCCTTTCGGCATCTCGTCAATAGGTTAGTTCCGGAAAACGCACGAATATGACATATAATGTGTATAAAACATGTAGATATCATCAATAAAGTGGCATGGACACAGAAATTATCGATACGACGGAGACGTATCAGCATCCCCAACTTAGTTCTGCTCGTCCGAGCAGGTAAAACGATAACAAATATAATTTCTGAAGTGACATGCCATCATAACCTTGATCATACTATTGTAAAGCACATGAGATAAATGCAGAGATTCGAAGCAATGATGAAGACAATGAGTAAACAAATGAATCATATAACAAAGACTTTTCATGAATAATACTTTCAAGACAAGCATCAATGAGTCTTGCATAAGAGTTAACTCATAAGCAATAAATTCTTAGTAGAAAGCTTTGAAACAACACAAAGGAAGATATAAGTTTCAGCGGTTGCTTTCAACTTTAACATGTATATCTCGTGGATAATTGTCAACACAAAGTAATATAACAAGTGCAATAGGTAAACATGTAAGAATCAATGCACACAGTTCACACAAGTGTTTGCTTCTAAGATAGAAAGAATAGGTAAACTGACTCAACAATAAAGTAAAAGAATGGTCCTTCAAAGAGGAAAGCATCGATTGCTATATTTGTGCTAGAGCTTTGATTTTGAAAACATATAGAGAGCATAAAAGTAAAGTTTTGAGAGGTGTTTGTTGTTGTCAACGAATGGTAGCGGGTACTCTAACCCCCTTGCCAGACAAACCTTCAAAGAGCGGCTCCCATTTTATTTTATTTTTGGGTGGCACTCCTTCCAACCTTTCTTTCACAAACCATGGCTAACCGAATCCTTGGGTGCCTGCCAACAATCTCATACCATGAAGGAGTGCCTTTTTATTTTAGTTTTATTATGATGACACTCCTCCCCACCTTTGCTTTCTCAAGCCATGGCTAACCGAATCCTTCGGGTGCCGTCCAACAATCACATACCATGGAGGAGTGTCTATTTTTGTTAATTAATTTGGGACTGGGAATCCCATTGCCAGCTCTTTTGCAAAATTATTGGATAAGCGGATGAAGCCACTAGTCCATTGGTGAAAGTTGCCCAACAAGATTGAAAGATAAACACCACATACTTCCTCATGAGCTATAAAACATTGACACAAATAAGAGGTAATAACTTTTGAAATGTTTAAAGGTAGCACTCAAGCAATTTACTTTGGAATGGCGGAGAAATACCATGTAGTAGGTAGGTATGGTGGACACAAATGACATGAATATTGGCTCAAGTATTTGGATGCATGAGAAGTATTCCCTCTCGATACAAGGTTTAGGCTAGCAAGGTTATTTGAAGCAAACTCAAGTATAAAATGGTGCAGCAAGACTCACATATAAACATATTGTAAGCATTATAAGACTTTACATCGTCTCCTTGTTGTTCAAACACCTCAACCAGAAAATATCTAGACTTAGAGAGACCAATCATGCAAACCAAATTTTAACAAGCTCTATGTAATTATTCATTAATGGGTACAAGGTACATGATGCAAGAGCTTAAACAAGATCTATATGAGCACAACAATTGCCAAGTATCACATTATTCAAGACATTACACCAATTACTACATGTAGCATTTCCCGTTTCCAACCATATAACAATTAACGAAGCAGTTTCAACCTTCGCCATGAAAATTAAAAGCTAAGAACACATGTGTTCATACGAACCAGCGGAGCGTGTCTCTCTCCCAAACAATCATTTATTCAAACAAAAACAAAAACAAAAACATACAGACGCTCCAAGTAAAGTACATAAGATGTGACCGAATAAAAATATAGTTTCAAGAGAAGGAACCTGATACTTTGTCGATGAAGGGGATGCCTTGGGCATCCCCAAGCTTAGATGCTTGAGTCTTCTTGAAATATGCAGGGATGAACCACCGGGGCATCCCCAAGCTTAGACTTTTCATTCTTCTTGATCGTAGTATATCATCCTCCTCTCTCGACCCTTGAAAACTTCCTTCACACCAAACTTCAAGCAAACTCATTAGAGGGTTAGTGCATAATCAAAAATTCACATGTTCAGAGGTGACACAAACATTCTTTTCACTTCTGGACATTGCATAAAGCTACTGGACATTAATAGATCAAAGAAATGAATCCAACATAGCAAAAGAGGCAATGCGAAATAAAGGCAGAATCTGTCAAAAACAGAACAGTCCGTAAAGACGAATTTAAAGCTGGCACCAGACTTGCTCAAATGGAAAAACTCAAAACTAATGAAAGTTGCGTACATATGAGGATCACCCTCGTAAATTGGCAGATTTTTGAATTTTCTACAGAGGCCTGTGCCTAGATTCGTGACAGACAGCAATGCTGTTTCTGCGCAGCGATCCCAAATATAACATCAACTTTGACATAGAAACTTTACTTGGCACAAAAACATGATAAGGAGAGGTTGCTACAGTAGTAAACAACTTCAAGACACAAATATAAAACAAAGTAATGTAGCAAAATAACACATGGGTTATCTCCCAAGAAGTTCTTTCTTTATAGCCATTAAGATGGGCTCGGCAATTTTGGTGATGCACCCGCAAGAAATAGTATTTGAAGCAAAAGAGAGCTTCAAGAGGCAATTCAAAACACATTTAAGCCTAACATGCTTCCTATGCAGAAGAATCTTATACACAAATGAATTCATGAAGAGCAAAGTGACAAGCATAAGAGGATAAAACACGAGTAACTTAAAGATTCTCAACATAAAGAGGGGAAACTTAATATTATTAAGATGCATATAACCATATTTCCCTCTCTCATAATAACTTTCAGTAGCATCATTGATGAAATCCACAATATACCCGTCACTTAAAACATTCTTATCATGGTTCATATGCATAGAAGTATCATTAATTTTGGCATAAGAAGAGTTATTCTCATTAATAGTAATTGGAGCAAGATTATTATCAAGAATTTGAACATGGTAAACAAGTTGCATACTAAGGGAATGGTTTTTGGCAAGCCCATCATAATTATGACAAGTTTCATAAGGATAATTGTAACATGTGTCATATACATCTCTATAGCAATTATCTAAACCAGAATATGTAATATCATCATTTTCACTAAAAGTAGAGGTCTCAAATACAGGATCTTCAAGCACAACATCCCCAAGCTTAGAGCTTTCAATATCATCGTTTAAGGGGACATGAATAATGCTATCATCATTACTTTCATAATCAGTACCAAAGAGATTTTCAATATCAAAGGCAGTGTGTTCATCCAAATCATGATCACTAATATGGGTAAAGGGTATAGGAAGATCATCGTACTCAGATTCATTATCATAATAATCATTAGGCGCAACATACTTACGGTTACCTATTGTTACCTCATACACGCGGGGATATGCCATTGCCTCTTTCTCTTTATTCTCTTTCTTCTTCTTCTTCTTCTTCTTCTTCGTTCCTTCTTCTTCTTCTTCTTTTCCTTCTCCTCCTTCTTTAGGAGGAAGAGGCTTGAAGGGTGGCTTGTCCGCATAACCTGATTTACTTTTAGAAACAATAGAAGAAACTTGGGAGGATCCCTCCTTTTCATTAATTAATTGAAAACACACAGCGGTCCTATCATATTTTGGCAAGGTGTCATCTTCTAAAATATTCTGTATGTAAGTATTTGTATGGCAATTATTAATGCAATAAGAAAGACAACCATGCAGGACATCATCAATATCAAGATCGTTAATATTTAACAAAGAAATTTTTCTTGATAACTCTTCACACTTCAAAAATAAGGTAAGTTCATCATGCTGATTAGGAATAATTTCATCATCACAATACAAATTTGCAGCACTCATGGGGTTTGAATTATCATTGGAGGAGCATTGAAAATTAAAATGACCAACTCTATGGCAAAGTTCACAAATAAAAGGATAGAGGGCACACACTTTTTCTCCAAGATCATCTAGAGCTCTAGACCACTTTCTAGTTTTTTCATTTCTGTGATGGATACAATATTCATCTTCTATTTGATTAATTCCACAAGGTCTATGTATTCCACAAAAATTAACATGCTTATAGGAAATAGCATTCTTAGGAGTTTGAGCACGCTTATTGCAATCATTAACAACAATTTCATTCTTCATGCAAGCGTCTTTAAAAGGTTCATGATACTTATCAAAATTCTTCCTAGGCAATTCAATGTGAGAAGCAAAAGCTTTATAAAGATTTGCAGCAACTTGAGAGTCAAGACCATAAGTAGCACTCATATTTCGAAATTTACCACTATCCATGAAAGTTTCAATGCATTCATAATCATAATTTATACCTGACTCTTTACCTTTGTCGTTCTCCCAATCTTCAGCGTTCTCCTTAATCCGATCAAGAAGGTCCCTTTTAAACTCTTCTTTATTGCTCGTGAATGATCCAGAACAAGTAGTATCCAGCAAGGTCTTATCTTGAAAAGAAAGTCTTGCATAGAAATTATCAATGATGATATTACCTGGAAGCTCATGATTGGGGCATTTGAGCATTAAAGTCTTCAATCTCTCCCATGCTTGGGCAATACTCTCTCCATCATGAGGCCAAAAATTATATATATGGTTTCGATCTTTGTGAATTTCACTTGGAGGATAGAACTTGGAATAAAATAGAGGCACAATATCCTTCCAATCAAGAGAGCGCCCGTCCTTCAATAGTTTATACCAATGCGCCGCTTCACCAGATAGCGACATAACAAATAATTTCTTTCTAACTTCATCCATTGAAATACCTGCACACTTGAATAACCCGCATAATTCATGCAAAAACAGTAAATGATTCCTAGGATGGACAGTTCCATCCCCTTCATAGCGGTTATCCATAACACGTTCAATAATTTCCATAGGTATTTTATACGGAATACTTTCAGCAGGTGGATTTAAAATATCAGAAGCATCATTAGAATTATTGCATATGGGAGATAAAGCATCATCAGAGCAAAATATTTCTTCTAAAGTGGAGGAGCAAAAAAGATTATTTTTATGTAAACTAGCTTCCCCAAGCTTAGACTTCTTCATAGCATTAGCAGTAATTGCATTCATACTAATAACATTGCTATTATCATGTAAATAAGGTTCCATAGGTTTTTTAATTTTTGTATCAAACAATTCTAAATCAGGAAAAAGATTAAAAAGCTCACTAATTTTTTTGTTGTTTTCCATTATGCCTAACTAGTGAAAAATAAAAACAAGAAACAAAAAGATGTAATTGCAGAGTCTAAAGGAAATAGCTTCGAGCACACACACAATGGCGCCAGAAAAGTACTGTTACCTGGAACCGGAGTATGAGTGCCTTTTACCTTTCCTCCCCGGCAACGGCGCAGAAAAGTGCTTGATGTCTACGGGTGCTTCTATTCTTGTAGACAGTGTTGGGCCTCCAAGAGCAGAGGTTTGTAGAACAGCAGCAAGTTTCCCTTAAGTGGATTACCCAAGGTTTATCGAACTCAGGGAGGAAGAGGTCAAAGATATCCCTCTCAAGCAACCCTGTAATCACAAAGCAAGAAGTCTCTTGTGTCCCCAACACACCAAATACACTTGTCAGGTGTATAGGTGCACTAGTTCGGCGAAGAGATAGTGAAATACAAGTAATATGGATGTATATGAGTGGTAATAGCAATCTGAATAAAATATGGCAGCGAGTAAACATGCAACAAAACAGTAAACAAACGGAGATTCGATGCTTGGAAGCAAGGCCTAGGGATCCTGCTTTCACTAGTGGACACTCTCAACAATGATCACATAATAGGACTACTCTACACCCTTTTGTTGGATGATGAACACATTGCGTAGGATTACACGAACCCTCAATGCCGGAGTTAACAAGCTCCACAATGCAATGTTCATATTTAAATAACCTTAGAGTGCAAGATAGATCAACATAATTACACCAAGAACTAACATAGCATGCACACTATCACCTTCACGCTTATGTAGGAGGAATAAATCACATCAATACCATCATAGCAATAGTTAACTTCATAATCTACAAGAGATCACAATCATAGCCTACGCCAAGTACTCACACGGTGCACACACTATCACCTTTACACACGTGGAGGAGGAATAGAGTACTTTAATAACATCACTAGAGTAGCACATAGATGATATTCAACTAGATCACATAAAAGAGAGATGAACCACATAGCTACAGCGGAGCCCTCAGCCCCGGGGGTGAATTACTCCCTCCTCATCATGGAGACAGCGATGGCGGTGAAGATGGCGGTGGAGACGGCGGTGGAGATGACTCCGGGGGCAATTCCCCGTCCGGCAGGGTGCCGGAACAGAGACTTCTGTCCCCCGAATCTTGATTTCGCGATGGCGGCGGCTCTGGAAGGTTTTCGCGGGTCTCGTCTTCTCCCGGTGTTTTTAGGTCAGAGACGATTAAATAGGCGAAGAGAGGGAGTCGGAGGGGCCACGGGCTGCCCACACCACGGGGGGCCCCCCTGGCCGCGCCGGGGTGTGGTGTGGGGCCCCCCTGGCTCCCCTCTCATCCTTCTCCGGTGCTCTGGAAGCTTCCGGGAATTATAAGGTCCTCGGTCTTTATTTCGTCCGATTCGAAAATATTTCTTTACTAGGATTTCTGAAACCAAAAACAGCAGAAAACAGCAACTGGCCTTTCGGCATCTCGTCAATAGGTTAGTTCCGGAAAACGCACGAATATGACATATAATGTGTATAAAACATGTAGATATCATCAATAAAGTGGCATGGAACATAAGAAATTATCGATACGACGGAGACGTATCACCGACAAAGCCCCCGAGTACTGCCGTGTATGCCTTGATGTGTCGACAAATTTCCAAAATGACAATTGTATGCATGATGTTTTTCTTTGTAAACTAGGGCTCCTGATGGGAGTGATAGTTGTAATAGCCGAATATTTCTTCATATTTTCTTGAACTGCAGTGCTCCCGATGGGAGTAAACGCAATAATCGAAGATCTTTGAGAAACCCACGAGTAATTCCAGCGCTCCCGAAAGTGTATCGAATCGATATTATATAAGATGATATCCATTAAAGATCACAGTCGATGAATCCACTGACCCGAAAATGTATCGGGTCAATATTATATAGCCATAGAAGATAAATCCATTGATAACCATATATGATGATGTCATTAACCCGGGAATGCATCGGGGGAAGATATATCTAGAGACGAAGAAGGTAAATCCATTGATAACCATAGACGATGAAGCCACTGACCCGCGAGTGTTATCGGAAGAATATAAATCCATTGATAACCATAGACGATGAAATCACTGACCCGGAAGTGCATCGGGTCACTTATTTAAATAGCCATAGAAGATAAATCCATTGATATCCATAGATGATGAAGCCATTAGCTCGCTGCGACGAGGCCAATGTGGAAGCAGGTCGCATGGTGGACACAGTCGAAGTAATTACGCAGTTAGAGGATGGGCGCTGTGGCGGATGTAATCGAAGTAGTCGCGCAACCAGAAATATTTGATATGGCGAGCGCAGTCAAAGTAATCGTGCAGTCAGAAATAGTTGATGTAGCCGTGCGACGTTTGGCCGGCGTGGCCGATGAAGAGGACGCAGTTGATATGGCCGATCCGCGCGGGTGAGCATCTGAATATATCGAGTCCGTAATGTCGGGTCTGTGACACGCGAGCCCCCGAGTACGGCAAGTGCCCCGACAACGGGCGCGGTCGACCGAGCAGAGTAGTCGAAGCTTTGTGTCAATCTGTAATTATATTGTAATGCGCAGGCTCGGGCACAAATAATAGCTCGAGCCGAAAATATTTGGCAAATAAATTTTGCAAGCAGTAATTAATTGAAAGTATAGCAACTAATATTTTTTATCGGATGACGAGTTTGCGATGAGCATGATGCAGACGAAGTGGAGCGGGGTTTGGCCAGTGTTGACGTCGGCAATCATGTGACTTCCTTTTTATAATTCCGTCGGCTGCAAGGACCGATCTCCTCTTTTTCTACTTTGCTAATCCTTGGCTTCACGTGAATATCACTTCATTGATCCTTTTGTAGCCATCTTCCTAGTTTGCTTTCCTTAGTGCTGGTCATCGATATTCTATGCACATAGAGGTGCTGATTCTATCCACTTGTTTTTCCCTAGATGGTAAGACCACTTGATTTTCTAATAGGCTGCCACCGATATGGATTTCCTTGCCTTAGGATCCAATCCTTCCTTGTTTCCGATACATATATTATAGATTGGTTTGCCTTGTCGCCTAACGTTGGCTGAATCGATCCAGCGTTTTGTTCCAGGTTTGATTGACTTGGTCTTCGAGTACCCGCAAAACAGCAAAACAGCGAAGATTTCTTTTGTCATGGCGGAAGAGCTGTCGACCCTGCATTGAAGTGTAGCGCGACTGCGCTGCGCGGAGAAGCTGCTGGCTCTTGGAGCATGACCCTAGATGTGATCTCGACGTTGTTGATGTTGACGGATCTTGCTCGGATTACGAAATCCAGTCGCCGCGTTTCCCACAGACAGCGCAAATTGACAAGGCGGTTCCTCGGCAATGCCCACCATGAGGGCCTTAGGGTTGACGGAAGGCGACGATGGAGATTCCGGGAGCGAGAGAAGACACGACGTACCCAGATTCACGTCCCCGCGGTGGAGGATCGTTACGTCCTGCTAGCAATCCACTATATGAATATATGTGTACAGGGGGCCGCCATAGGCGGAGTTGTTGTATCTAGTCTAGTTCTAATCTGCGGGTTGCGATGTCTAGGCGTATCGCCTCTATGTTTTTGTGTTTCTGAATATATGATCTAAGGGGTGCCCCTGCCTGGATTTATATATCAACCAAGTTAGGGTTTACAAGAGTCCTAGTAGAATTCGTATTGTAGTCTTCTTTCTTGTAATCCAAGTTGGTATTCCTTGTAGGTCCAGCTTATCGAGTCCTTGCGCTAGTCCATCTTCATAATCTGTACCGGGTATAGCAATGTTGGATACCCGAAGGGTAATGCCCACATCACACGGTGTGCACACTGTCACCTTCACACCGTTGGACAAGGTGTCCCCGGAGATCTCATAATAAAACCACTTGAGTAGCATAATAGTTGAAGCATAACATCTACTTGTTCAACTAGATTACAATGCTCATGATCACATAAAGATCATACAAGGAGAGACAGATAGACCACATAGCTACCGGTAAAGCCCTCAGCCTCGGGGGAGAACTAATCAATCCTCATCGTGGGAGTTAGCAACGGCGATGGAGATGTCGGTGGAGTTGATGGAGATGGCTTCGGGGGCAATTCCCCGTCCCGGCAGGGTGCCGGAATAGAGACTTATGTCCCCCGGATCTTGTCTGCGATGGCGGCGGAGCTACGAAACTTTTCGTGGGCGAAGGCTGATTGATTTAGGGTTCACGCGTCAGGAGGCTTCTTATAGGCGGAAGGGCGAGGTCGGTGGAGGCCAGGTGGCCCCACACCACCCCTAGGCGCGGGCTAGGGACAGGCCGCGCCTAGGCATGGTCTGGCCACCCTATGGCCCTCCTTCGTCTCTCCTCCGGACTTCGTCTTCATTATGGAAAAATAAGATCTTCGGCTTTTGTTTCGTCCAATTCCGAGAATATTTCCTGGACAACTTTTATGAAATACAAAACAACAAAAAACAGGGAACTGGCACTGTGGCATATTGTTAATAGGTTAGTGCCGGAAAATGTATAAAAGTGCAACGAAGTGTGAGCAAAACATAGAGGAATTTGTGTAAAACAAGCATGGAGCATCAAAAATTATAGATACGTTTACGACGTATCACGACCGCCATTGCAAACCCTAGCTAGGGAGGGTTGTGAAGCTCTTCCCGGCACCCTGGAGGAAATCATCGCCGGAGGCATCTATATCGCCATGCCCGCCTCCGAAGTGATGCATGAGTAGTTCATCCCTGGACTATGGGTCCATAGCAGTAGCTAGATGGTTGTCTTCTCCAATTTGTGCCTCATGTTTAGATCTTGCAAGCTGCCCTACATAATCAAGATCATCCTTATGTGTCACATCCCAAAATTTTCTAAATTTTTGGAATGTGAAAATAAAATAAAGCGAGTGTTTGTTTGTTTGTCACATTTGAATTTTCACAAGAAATTAAAACTTTTTTGTTTATTAAAAAGGTATTTCAAAAAAAATAGAGTCTTCATAAACCTTGGTTTTCAAAAAGATTTGCCAACAATACTCTATTTTGTTCGGAGGTTTTAAAAACTTATAAAATCATTATTTTGAGAAAATATTAAACCCTAAAAAGTCACTGTAACCACATAGACATGTATGTCAAATTTTAATTTTAAAAAGTTTATATTTTTGTCTTAAATTTGATCTCATATTAAAATTATTTTTCATGAAGAATACAACGGTACCTTATTTGCCTTTTTCCGATTATTTTTGATCCTCCAAAATTATATTTTCAAATTCTAAAAAAAAATGAATTGCGCGGCCAGATCGACCGGCCCAGCTCGCGCGGCCCACCCCCGCGTCCCAGCAGCCCTCGCGGCCACGCGCGGCGCCAGCGCCCCGCGCTCGCCTCCCGCGCACGCGCTTCCTCGCGCCCACGCCCGCACCGCCCCCAGCTCGCACCGTGCTCGCGTGAATTTCGCCGCGCGTGATTTCCGGCCGCCCGTGCGACGAACCTAGACAGCCTATGCCCCTATAAATAGTCTGCCCAGGGAGCCTCCCAGCACACCACAAGGTTTCAACGCCATTCTCTTTCTCTCCCTCACAGCACGTAGCGCAGCTGCGGCAGCACACGGCGCGACGCTGCAGCTTCAACATCGCGGGCGTGGTAAATCCCATCGTCCCTTCACGTAAGTCTATTTCTAAAGTGTTAAGTTCTATTCAATAGATGAATGGCGATCCATCTTAGAACGTTGGATCTAAATCCAAGTGTCCTAGTTTAGCTGCACATGCG
This sequence comes from Lolium multiflorum, assembly GCA_030979885.1. NCBI lineage: Eukaryota > Viridiplantae > Streptophyta > Magnoliopsida > Poales > Poaceae > Lolium > Lolium multiflorum. The sequence goes on along the minus strand of CM061752.1, from coordinate 62,041,493 downwards.
ATCGATCCATATCCATTCCTGTTAAGTAGTTTGATGTAGCTTAAGTGAATCTTTGAAATTCCGTAACTATAGATCTAGATCTCCGTTTTAAATAGTGGTTCTTGCTTTAAGTTTGTAAAATTATTCTCTGCAATTCTCGTGTAGGAAGTTTTTGCATTCGAGAAACTTTTTCGGACATCATTAAATACTTAACCGCGATACGTCTAGTTTCGTAAAAATCAATATCTTGAGTTTTACGCATCGGATTTCAACAAATTTTATATCGTCGGAATCAGTAAAATGCCTAGATCATTTTAGACTTCTTTTTGCATGTTGGTTTAGCACGCTTTATTTTCGCGGTATTTTTAGGATCCGCAATATCGTTCTTCGACTATGAAAATCATCTAGACACATTCATCATGTTACATGAACACATCTATTCACAACATATTATCTTACTCCATGTTATTTAAATAACAATTGAGTTATTTGAGTTAAATTTCATATCACTAGTTCCTATCTATTTTTTTTTCCTTGTGCCATTGGTGAGTGTTGTCACACTCTCCATAATGGTATGTTGTTTTACGCCATCTGAGACTCATATGATTCTATCACATAGATCATTCCAATTATTCATTTCGGTGTAGCAGACAACCCTTGATCATATGCCTTTGTCAATCTTTTCCTCCTAAGCATTTGATTTGGATAATCTTTTTTTTTCAAAGTACATGATCCTTCCAATCTATCAAACCATATCTTGCAAGCCAAACCTCATGCCACACCTTAGTACTATAGAGTGTTTTCCAAATTGATTGTCTTGAATGTATTATGTTGTTATGAATTGTGTGTTTATGTTGTGCTATTTTTTATCTTATAGTTTGTACGGAGAGGCACGTGTTTTGATTGAGAGAAAAGGGAATGATCTTCGACTACCAAAAAGGCAAGTGACACACCCTCACAAATGTCCTAGATTTTGTTAATGCACCATAGTGATTTTTGTAGTAAGTCTAGGATATGCTTTGCTTTTGTAATCCCAGTAGATAGCTACTTCCACCTGACTATATTTTGTCGCCATTGAATTTAGTTGATGCTTAGCTATGCTATGAAAATGTTTTAGTAGTGGTTATGGAAAAACAACTAAATTCAATGAACTACCTGGGTGGAATGGTAGCTTGGATTGGGTTATGTTGAGTGGTTACTCTGGGGTCATGTCGTCGAACCTCTGAACCGCCAGGTGTATCGCACTTGTGGACGGCCACCCAGGAACAAAGAGATAATAGACAACCTTGCTCATTAGCTTACCGTACAGCCACATGCTATATGGGCTCTGGCTTGACGGAGTATGTTGTGTGAACCTGGGCCCTACGCGACATGATGATGTAGGGGAATGTAGGTTGGAGCGGGTCCGTAGAGAAAGGTCTGGGTGATCACTTCGGAAAAGTCTCGTCCTAGTCAACATCTGTCCATTTGAGCAAAATGTGCATCATGGAAGAAGAGCAGACTAGGTCATGTGGGTAAATTTGTACAACCTCTGCAGAGTGTTAAATCTAAGTACTTAGCCATGTCCCCGGTTACGGACAATTTGAGCGAACTGACAAGGCACATGTTCGAAAGTCTCCTCATCCAAACTTCTTAAATAAAACTTGATGGGTGAACAGGGAAATGGCAATTGGTGTAAGTGACTATCGGCTAGTAGGTCTCGTGCCATGTCTATGGTCTGAGTCTACAGGGGTAGTTCGCCCAAACCAAGTTGATCATGGGTAGGAGGATTCACCGGGGCTTTACCGGTGGTTTCCAGGTTCATTGATTTCTATCAGTGGTACCGCTTAATTAGTATGAAAGAAAATGATTTCACAAATGGTAGGAGAAAATTGGCTTTATGCAAATATGCCTGAGCTCTACCAGCCAAATGTACACTTAAGTGTTAGGTTGCCATTTGAGTCCACTATAGTGTCATCTTGCCAATACAATTCCAAATGTATTGACCATTCGTGGCTGTAACTTTTCATGTTGCAGATGTTTTGAAAGACGAGTGAGTTATGATGATTAGGGTTACGAGTCTATCCTCAACATGCTCGCCTGTGGCACATGAAGACGAAGGACTCCATGTTGTCTATGTTTATTCGTTGTGAAACTCTGATGATATGCTAGCCTTGTGCTATGCAATTTGTAATCCTTTATGTAAATTCTGGATCATACGATGTAATAAAGACCTTTGTTTCTTGGTATTACATCTTGTACTGTGTGTGCTAGCGATTGATCCAGGGACTAGCACAGATACACACAGAGATCGGCACCTAAAAAGGTGAGGTCGCTACATTATGTAATGCTACATGTTGTGTTTGATGGGATCCGATGGACATTGAATACTATGTTGAGATCGATTATATATTCTTGTCATATGTTATTTGTGATCTTGCATGCTCTTCGTTGCTAGTAGTACTCTGGCTAAGTAGATGCTTGTGACTCCAAGAGGGTGTATTTATGCTCGATAGTAGGTTCATGCCTCTAGTTTTCTGGAAGAGTGACAATAACTTCTAAGATTGTAGATGTGCTGTTGCTAGTAGGGAGAAAACAACAATATTTTATCCAAGGGTAATTCTATTGTTTACTTTACACACATTGCTTAATGCGATAATCTATTGCTTGCAACTTAATACTAGAAGGAGTTCGGATGGATTATTAGTCATACACGCTGTTGGATTACGGTCCATGTATTATGTTGTAATGCCCAAACGAATCTCATAGTAATCATCTTGTCATGTATGGTCGGTATTCTGTCAATTGCCCAGCTGTAATTTGTTCACCCAACATGTTATTTATCTTTATGGAGAGACACCTCTAGTGAACAGTGTACCCCGGTCCTTTCCTTTACACTGATAAATTCATCCACTGCAATCCTGTTCTGTTTACTTACTGCAAGCTTTGTTCTCTTTAATTACTGCAAACATCTTCTTCCACTCGATACGTTTAATCCTTTGTGTTTAACAGAACCGGTGAGATTGACAACTTCACTCTAAGTTGGGGCAAAGTATTTTGGTTGTGTTGTGTGCAGGTTCCACGTTGTTGCTGACGCCGGTAGTGCGCCCTGCCACTAGTCAGCTAGCAACACCTTCAAAAGTCACACCTTTCTCCTAATGGTCGATTAAACATTGATTTCTTACTGAGAGAAAACTTGTTGTTGTGCTCATCACGCGTTCCTCTTGGGGTTCCCCAACGTGATTGCCAACTTCCACGATAGTGTAGACAACGGCCACATGGGACAAGACTACATCAGGGTTGCTAATGTAGAATGATGATGATTGATATCGGGAGCGAGGAGCTCGACAATAGCAGAGCAATGCTATCACTACATTAGTGAAGGGAGCACATGATGATCTTTGGAGGGAAGCGATAACTTCATTTGCTCTACTCGCATGATGCCTTATCTTGTCTGCGCCAACAATGGTTCTCCAAAATGGAAACTTGGATTGGTGAATCATTTTTTCATGCATAGTCTTGATGCTGGTAAGGAAACGACAGGGCTCACGTGTCTCATATGGTGGCATCTATTGTGTGGTGACGAGTCCATCCCTTTTAGTGCATCCCAAAGTGGCTTGCATATCCTTCCTTCCCCGGAACCATGGGTCGATGTTTTGTTTTGAGATGGATAACCACTTTTTTTCCATCTGATGTTACTCTTGGCTGTGTTAATGCATTCCAAACAATTTTTTTTAGCATGGCCCCACCTTGGGGTGGCTATCTCTCAAGGCGTGCATGATGGTTTTGGGTAGAGGCATGGGTGGTGATGTGCTACTCACGATTATTCATGTCAATGGTGAATACAAACAATACTATTGCAAAATACTTGAACCAAAAAAGAATACCGAGTTATGCAACACACCCTCATATAAACTTCTGAAAAAGTATGTGCACATTTGGTTAGTCCACGGCGACACCAAGCGTCCTAAGTCCCGGCGCCAAGCATCCTAAGTCCTAAGTTGCAGATATGCGAGCGAGATGCGCGCGTGTTGTGTACACCTAGCATATATATAGCTCTCTTGTCATCCCATTCAAGCAAACCATGAGAGCTCCCCTTATAAGGAGGTCAAAATCTTCCTCCATTGGCAATGTGGGACTAAACTTCCACCTGCCGTCCATCCCCTTGTTTGTCCACAAATTTTCTGAAATGTATTTGGGTTGAGGCCCATCATTTCAAATGGGATGGTTTTGCTTCCACAATTTGTGTGATGTACATGTCGTTACCTCCTAGCATCGAGTAAACAAGAATACATGAATTCCATAATTTGTGTACTGACTGGGTTACATCGTGAAATCCCTTGTATTTTTGTTGGATCGCGAGGAATTAAGGAATAATTTGTGTGGGCAAACGCTAACAAATGGGCATGGAGACTTTGCCCAGGCTTATGTGACGAGCTAGCTTCAGCGAATAGTTAGCTCTATATTGCTCATCTTGCGAATTTGCAGTGTGGTAATGATCAAACTTGTAGTATGGCATGTCCACAGAGAAGATATCGAGCAAAAACATGATGTCTATGGCGCTACACTGCATGAACAACTATCTAGGCATTTGATCCAATGGCACAAACACCGCAGCCGGGTGTAGCAGAGGGTCACAACAGAGACATCCCCGATAGCAGGAAGCGTGGCGAGGAGTGCCAGACTCGCCGAACATTGTTCGGCCAGAAAGAGGCGTTCCAGGCAGCGGCAAGCCTAGCGAGAAGTGCAGGCATTGGGGTCCCTACTGAAGTCGGCACACGACAACATAGCACACTTCTCCCTACAACAGTTACAATTGATTGTCGCCCTCCCCGGATGATGCTCGCCGGCATCCTTCTCATCCACACAGTATGCCTCAACGCCGGGTACGACTGGTCTCCTGTGACGGGTATGGCATGCTCCAAGCGGCACCTGCCACGATGCTAGCAGAAAGCTAGAAACTTCCTTTACCTCTTTGATCCTATGCCACCTTGTATACATACGCGAGTCATCACTGCGAGCATCTCGCTGAGCATGGTGAGCCACCTCTGCCAATTCCCAAGATAGGACAATGCATCAAATACCAAGCCGTAATATCCAAATCCCTCATATTCACAATGAAAGTAGATGGGATGGCCATGTTTACCCAAGATTTGTTTGCTTTAATGTATATGCATGCATATCCCTCATAAATCAATGATTTGTGCAAATTAATTATACTACACTCCTACATTCCACATGTATGCAGATTGTACTAGTCTGAAACCAATCGGTCCTGCTTGTTCTACCCCTAGAAACCCTAAGTAAATGGGATAGAAAGCAACAAAAGCAAGGACATGTGCTTACATCTGATTCTCTAACCCAATAGAACCTTGTTCTTCACAGTTTAATAAGCATCAGATCTATCAAGCGATGTTAGTATGAGCCGGTTGCATCAAGTTCGTCATTGCCATCCTCCTAGGCTTGCGCGTCACCCTTCATGCTCTTGACCTGCGTCTTCACCCACGTCGTCGTCGAGCTCCGTGCTTAGGCGCCAGAGCATGAGAACGATGATCTTCAACACGAGATTCACAGGTAGGGACGGCGTGCACATGATGATCCGAAGATGACTATGAGCATGATGTCGGTGATGATGAGCATGTCATCCACGATTAGGAAGCAGTCGACGATGAGCATAGCAATGATGATGTACTCTTACACGGCCGCCATAGATGCTCCCTTCTCCATATACATTGATATGTAGATATACAAATGCATGACAATTTTTATATGGAATTGGTCTACTTCCATATATAAGTTCAAAACCATTTTGATTTTTTTTAATATTTCGCCCGCATGTTCCCTTGTATCTGATATGGTAAATTTTACTTCATTTGTGTACACATGTCCCTCGTTATATTTGTGGTAACCTTTACTTCATGTACCCCATGCAACACGTCCATGTTGGTGCATGGATGCGTGTTTCCAAGCCATGCACGTGGTGATCCAGCCCCTGAAAACAGTGTGCGATAGCATCCAAAAATGGACGAGAAAACCCCACAAGGAAAGTGCTATCAATTCTATCTATGGTGTTGGAAGAGAGAAAAAGACATGTCTATTCTATCTATGGTGTTGGAAGAGAGAACCAATCTGAGATTGGGTGGTTAGGATGATGGTTGTACCTCTAGCTCACCAGAGTTCAAACCCCGGGTTTGACATATGTGTGTCTCATAAAGGCGGAATATTCATTCAGTGGGAGGCACGTTCCCGTAGATAGCGAGGCACCTGTGGTGACTTCATCAATTTCAAGATCCAACCCACCGGCTCAGTCTTCCGACGGTGCTCATAGGGGCAGGGTGTGCGTCCATATAGGGGTGAGTGTATGCGCGTATATATGAGCATCTACGTTGTATTGTGTTTCTAAAAAAAGACTTGCGATGCAACAAAACACCGGCCATGGAAGGGGCACTACTATGAAAACCCTCATCTGTGGCGCACATTATTTTGTTTCTGTGGCGCATATTCCATGCGCCACACAAGTCACGCCACTAAATTTTTCTGTGACGCATATCTACATGCGCCATAGAATTTTCAAACTTCTATGGTGCACCAGGCATGCATGCGCCACCGAAATTTTTCTGTGGCGCACCCAGCGGTGGTGCGCCACAGATTTTTTTTGAATTTTTAAAAAATGGCGGCCAGATCCAGATCTGAGGCTGCCGGAATTTTGCCAGATTTTTTTGTAATTTGCCGGAGGCTGCTGGGGTGGGGTGGGTGGGTGGAGGAGGAGGAGGCCAGCCGAAGGGGGTTGCCGGAGGAGGGGAGGAGGAGGAGGCCGACCAGAGGGGGTGGCCGGAGGTGGAAGAGGAGGGCGTCGCCGGAGGAGGAGGAGGAGGAGGTGGTCGCTGGAGGAGGAGGTGGTCGCCGGAGGAGGAGGAGGAGGTCGCCGCAGGAGGATGAGGAGGAGGTTGCCGTAGGAGGAGAAGGAGGTAGTCGCCGGAGGAGGAGGAGGAGGTCGGGTGGTGGAGGTGGTCACCGGGTGAAGGGAGAAGAAGAAGAAGAAGAAGTGGAAGTGGAGGAGAAGTGGAGGAGAGGAGGAGGGAGGAGGAGAAAAGAGAGAGGGAGAAGGGCGCCGCCGGATTTCAAATTTCGGCCTAACAATTCTGTGGCGCATATGTATTATATGATGCGCCACAAAAATTTTTTGTGGCCGGCTTGCCCGTGTGCTTCTACGCTTTAGGGAGAGGAAATAGCAATTCACACCACTTGTTGGTGTCTCTTTTGGAAAAAAAACACAATAGTGATTTGTTGTTGCAAGAAACACCACATTTTGCCATAATTATTTGCACATTGTCAGGTGGCCCAGCGTTGAAAATTCTTCTTTATGATCCGCCGCATTGTCAGTTTGGACGGTTGACTATTTTCAAAATAAATATTAATATTTCCAAAATTTGGACACTTTTCAAAACCTAAATATTTTCACTTCTGAACTTTTTTAAAATCTGAACCAATTAAATATGGACATTTTCAATTCTAATTTTTTTTAAATTTGAACTTTTCAAAATCTGAACAAAATTTAAACTATGACCATTTTTTAATGTGAATAATTGTAAAATCTAGAACTTTGCAATTTTGATTTTTATAAGAATTGATTTTTTTATTTATAAATTTTCAAAATTTGAATATTTTTCATAATATTAACATTTTTAAAATCTAAACTTTATTAAATTTGAACTTTTTACAAAATTTAAAGCTTTTCCAATTTTGAACAATGATGCTGGCGGTGGTGCGCCCGCATGCACGAGGAGGCCGAGGGTATTCTGGCTGGGACCGATGGACTTCCTCGCGTTGCAGTTTGTGCGGATTTCTCGATGGCGCGCCACCGACTGTCTCCAGGTTGGACACCTCTGCCTGGTAGGGACGGGACAATGGAGAGGAATTACCACGCTAGACCGCTGACAACGAGACTGATTAACTGGCCATCAATTGTTTTAATTACTGATTATGGGTTGTATGCAAATAATTACATCAAAGTGTGGTTTTCCTTGCAAAAACAAACCACTATTGTGGTTCTATGAAAAAAACGGACCAACAAGTGGTGTAATCTATTTCCTCTTTTAGGGAGGATCGAGAGGTTGGATGTGTGGTATTTTTGAACGGTTTAGATTGTGTTCCATGGGGAGATCTGCGGCAGGTGCATTATGGCCATCTTATTGGAGAGAGATAGAGAGCGAGAGAGCAAGAGAGCGAGGGAGAGAGAGGGAGAGAGAGAGGGAGGGAGAGGGAGAGAGGGAGGGGGAGAGAGAGAAGAGCCGCTAGGTGGGGATGTGAGTTTCACATTAATAACAAGATAAAACGAATAGATAGAATAAGTGTCACTTATTTCATCGTGAAAAATATTGAAATATTGATTGGGGCAGGAAATAAAATCATAGATAACGACAAGCAACGACTTTGTCGCAGCATGAATTAAGGATCTCGAAAATGAGCGACGTTGAGACACCACATGAAATGACGAGTAACACCTATCATTCAATAATAACGCGTGAAACAATGGCACCTGGCATGTGGTCTTTAGATCGTCTAGGTGTGGTTGGTGACCATACTATCGAACGATAACCATGTGACATTCTCCGTGGTGGCTCGGTCTCAACAGCTATGTCATGGACCATTATGGTGGTGAGAACGAGAATCTGGTAGTGTGGATATATGATGGACATACGTCCGACGCGCTTTGACTTGGTCGACGGTCGGCCATATCTGTCCCGCTTCTTCGACACCATGAATTGATTTGGATCCATCCGTCTAGTGATGACGACATGATATGAGAACCCCCAGCCCACACGCATCTTACATGCTCATCGCTGCGACACACACACACACACACAATATTTCGAGATGAGACTAGTTGTCTATGGGCATGGCGACACCTTTCTATCATGGCGCATGCCCTCGTTCGACATGTTTTGGGCAGTTTTTTTGTTGGCCACTATCTTGCCGGGTAGTCACCGCTATACAAAATTACTGACCGGTGTTTACCAAAATTCGTGCAATTTTCCACCAAATTTAAATGATTCTACTAACTTCGATCCATAATAACCAATGTAATTTAGTTTCAATTTAAACTAGAACCATGAAACTTATTATGGACTAGAGGCAGCATATGGATGAATTTTAAAATTAATTTGAAAATTCTCATAAGGTAATTCTGCCCACATTGGTATATGTTCGAGAACGAGAAAAAAAGAATAACTTTGGTTTTAGCCGTTGTAGACTTTTTCCCCAACTTTGCTTTCGGGCTAGTAGAAGCTAGCGATTGAGATGTATCCCGGCCGTTTGACCTGCCGCGCCCGGGTTGGCACCCGCGTCAGCTCCGCATCGGCAGCAACATGTTTAGCTACGAGACATGTGTTGGCTGAAACGCCTTAAACAGAATGCCGGTCGTTGTTAGTCTTGGTGTCGTCCCCTGGAGACTGTTTGAAGGAAGGCATTTGTCTTCTGGATTTCTTCCCTAAGCCTGGTGTTCTCCAAGAGCAGCTGCTGCCGGCCGACTTCGCCAGCTTGTACCATCCACCCATTGCATGTGAGGCACCTACTATCCTCTATTGCGGACATGAGGGCTAGGCGTTCAGCTTTTAGCGACTCATTCTCTTCTCTAAGATCATTTGTCTCCTTCCTCTGTTCCTGGGTCTGTAATTGTTAATTCCAAACACGGAAAATTCAAGTAGTTAGCAGAGAGTTGTGCATTACAGTATGATGACAAGCCAACCAAACGCACGCCACTTTGTTAAAATGGCTCAGATGGATCGAAAGAGAATGGTTCTACCTTTTGGGAGGTACGTCGGTTCTGGAACCAGAACTTAACTTGCTTTCCAGTTATGCCAAGCCTCCTCGCAAGATCTGCACGCTCTTTTCCATCAGGATGTTGGTTTTCCCGGAACACACTACACGTAAAATTAGCAAGAATAGATAAGTTCCACATACATCTTCTTCAATAAGAAACATAGTAGATTATCTAATGATGTAATGTATACATTTCGAGCTGATGCACTTGGTCTCGGTTGTGACGCCTTCCACTCCAGTATGCTCTCCTCGCGTTGTCATTGCTATTGTCTTGCTCGGCAGCCGTTGCGCTAGCATCACCATTTTTGCCCATGTTGGTGTTCTTCACAAGTCCAAGGAGGCCATCCGGATCAACTCTAAGATCTTGCAACATCAGGCTGTACTTACTAGGGCTTCCGATGCTGAGGTCAAGCCTAGTGTTCACATCATCGTTCTGTTCTTGCTCCCACTGTCCCTCCATGGTGATCTATTAAAAAAATCATGCGGATAAATCTCACGAAGAAATAGTGTTAGAGATATCACTAAGAAATCATTAGATGTTTATTCCCCAATGTACTAAAAAAATACAAGTGAAAAAACTTAACAACTTAGAAAAAGGGACGGTGTTACAACACAAAGTACATCTACACTTTTATACTGAGAATAGCCAAGGTATTGGTCAAGTGTTTCTTCACCTACTAAGAGGAGTAAGTCGGTACAGATAGATTTGGTGGATGCAGATCTAGATAATTCGAATTTCGTTCCTTTATAAGAAAAATAGACATAATAAATGATCTCAAATTAATAGCAAGATCTTACTACATTTTCTCAAAGGGTTCTAAAATAAATACTACACAATAACATGTTGATACGCTGCAATAAATAATCAAATGATCAAATGATGCGGTTTCCAAAGGTTTCGATTGGAGGAAAAACATAGTACCCATAACCAATCTCACCGTAAGTGTAATAATGGAATAAGACATGTTTTACCATTTGAAGCTTCTTTATAGCAAGATACATCAAATCTATATTATATCGTTCACCCACGTGCCACTCACTTTGTCGTGGATATAATTCATGATGTTTCTAAAAACAACTAGGATGCTACATGTTGGGAAGAATCCATGCTAGATCTAAGAATGAGACATAAACAAGATTTAATTATCTAATAAGATCTATAGATCTAGAATAACCCATTTTCAACTTTTGACGTTATAGATCTAAGAATAGCAACATAAACAAGATGACATTATAGATCTAAGAATGAGACATAAATAAGATCTATAGATCTATGCTACATGTTTTACCATTTGAAACTTCTTTATAGCGAGATACTACAGATCTACCAAATAACACGTGGCACGTTACTTTATCTAACCACGTGCTAGTCACTCCATTGTGGATCTAACGTTCTTTCCGAGAACACGTGGGGAAATACAGTGAATAATCTATCAAGTTAAGATGTCATAGATCTAAAAATAGCAAGAATAAACAAGAGTTGATTATATAACATAATACAATATGATATATCTCGTGTAAATACCGTTGAACTAAGCAGTAGTCTTTTGTATGAGCACCGGGGTAAGCGACAAAAGTACAGTAGTATTGTGTTGTGACTGAGCTCTCAACTTGCCAGGGTGCAACGTATATATAGCCATCAACACCTATAAGTAATAAATATCCAAAATAATTGCAGTATCTAAGATTTGTGCAAGCATTAATTTTCATATAAATATAGGACCACAAATGGTCCCCATGCTTGGGATTTCGACCGTTGTTATACAGTGTATATTTGGTGCATATCTAATACTTTAATGAGCACAATTATGGTATGAAATATTTTGTATAATGTAATATATATGGACATGGATTATATCTTGACACAGTAAGGTATTTTAATTCCTATAAATATATATGTACTCCATTATTAATTATTTCCATTATTTAAATCATGTTTTGAGGATAGAATTATATTTTCTCTGTCAACTGTTACAATTCTTCACAACAAGGTCAAGTAGCGATGTACTACTGATTGACCTATAAAACATACCCTTGCATAAATGACTCCTAGAAAAAGCAAAAAATATTTGAAACATTTTTATCCATCAAGAGCCACAACAAAACATAATCTAGTGCACCACACCTCCCTTGATAAAAAATAGTGAGATACAAATCTAAATACATTACACAAATTAGGAATAGTTACTAGGTAGAGAAGTAACTGCTTGATAGGGTTGCTTAGATAGCTTCAACCGTAAAAGCCACCCTCTCTCAACTTCACCTACCCTCTTAGTATTGTTGGAGGACACATGTAGACAACACTCACATGGGACAACACTATATCGGGGTTGCTAATGTAGAATGATGATGATGATGATTGGTAGGGGGAGCGAGGAGCTCGACAATGGCGGAGCAATGCTATCATTACATCAGTGAAGGTAGCACATCGTGGTCTTTGGAGGGAAGCGATAACTTCATATGTTCTACTCCCATGCTGCCTTATCTTGTCTGCGCCAACATTGGTTCTCCAAAATGGAAATTTGGATTGGTGAATCGTTTTTTCATGCATAGTCTTGATGGTGGTAAGGAAACGACAGGGCTCATGATGTGGGCATTACCCTTCGGGTACCCGACATTAGTATACCTCCTTTTACCCAACAAGGGCCCCACGATGATTACCCTAATCCAACGTGGGAACATACGTTGGTTATTACAGAGAAGATTTACGAGAAGATGGATTCTTGATGAACAAGGCGAGAAGATGTCGATAAGGAAAGAATAGACTAGATCTTTATGTAACCTAGTCGAGTTCGGACAGGACTCTCGGGACCTGGTCTACTATATAAAGGCCAGGAGAGGGCCTGCCGCACAACAACACACGGAATCCACACTAGCAGACACAAACCCTAGAAACCTTGCCTCTCGGCGAGTTCACCATAGCAGTCTATCAGCTGCCCCATTGTAACATATTTTACTTAATAAATCAAGATCAGACAAGCAGGAAGTAAGGGTTTTACCTCATCGAGGGTCCTGAACCTGGGTAAATCTCGCTCCATGTTCGTTTGGTATCCGATGTCTCGTGTTAACCTACAGTATTCCGTCAACCCTAAGCCCCTCATGATGGACATTGTCGAGGAGCTCCCTCGTCAATTGGCTCCGTCTGTGGGAAACCTGTTGGTACAAGGCACTACATTAATTGTTCCGATCGTATCGGTTATATCTTCGCCGGCATCACCACCACCATCGACTTCATTGTCACCGAACTCGGGGAACTCGATCCGCTTCAGGTCCTTCGAGTTCACTCCTCACACCGATGTGTCACGTTCGGTCTTCTCAGGCATGCGCGGCGGGATGGACATGACGTTCGGGAGCGTCCACTTCCGCGTCGACTCTAGTGGCGTTCTTCGGCTCCCAGACCTGATCGCTTCTGTTGCGGCGACAGTTGCAACTTCATCGACAACTACGTGTACTGCTTTATCACCAACCATGGTCGATCTATCCGCTGCACCATCGGTGTCAACTCCGGTATCTCCATCATCATCGTCATCGCGTCGTACCATGTCCACTATGTCTGTCGGGTCTGATGCCTCTACATCATCGGACCTGACATCATACTACTGCCTCGACTGCGACACCAGGCATGGACTTGGCGCGCATGCCTCTCCGTTTGTGTGCGGCGTCAAGTACTCCTCCGGTGAAGAAAGTACCGACAACGCCGTCCCTTTAACCGCGATGCAAGCGGCTCATCACCAAATTTGCATCATCATCAACCTTCAAACGGGAGTCGAGATCTCCATGGTTGAGCACACCCCACGTGCCAATGGCGAGCAAGGACGAGATGGCGAAGCCAGCGGCAGCAATGCCAGCAACACTTTTACTATCTCTAGGGAAGAGTGGGATGCGGCTCGCAACACCGTAATCAACAACAACCGACTCCCTATTGGAGTTTCGGCAGGCACCCTTAGCGCTTATCATGTCATCTCGATTAGCTAAAGAGCAAGCTGACCTTGATCGACGACGGAAGGCTGCCGATCTATCTATGCTCTCTCGAAAGCTAGGAGCAACCAAATTCCATGCAAGACGACTTGCATGCTCGACGACGATGAAGGCAACCCCGAGCACAACAACAAGCAAGAAACCAATCGAAGGAGGCGTCTCTCTCGAAAGGGCCTCTAGGAGCAACCAAGGGTCTGGCAGATTCCATCAGCGTATCCCTCGCCTCTCGGAGGTGGACGCAAGAGAGGTCACATCAAACCTCTCCAATTCCTTCATGACAATGGATACAACAGGCATGCTCAGGCCCAAAACTGTCGAAGGAGCGAGGATGAGTGCAGATTGCACACCATTGGGGAACCCCAAGAGGAAGGTATGATGAGCACAACAACAAGTTTTCCCTCAGTAAGAAACCAAGGTTTAATCGACCTGTAGGAGAAATGCGTGACTTCTGAAGGTGTTGTTGGCTGACTTGTGGCAGGGCGCACTACCGGCGTCAGCAACATCGTGGAACCTGCACACCACACAACCAAAATACTTTGCCGCAACTTACAGTGAGGTTGTCAATCTCACCAGTTTTGCTGAACACAAAGGATTAAATGTATAGTGTGGAAAGAGATGTTTGTTTACAACGGAATTAATGAGAATAGTGCTTGCAGTAAGTAAATAGAACAGGATGATTGTATCAGTGTAAAAGAAAGGACCGGGGTCCACAGGTCACTAGAGGTGTCTCTCCATAAATATAAATAACATGCTAGGTGAACAAATTACAGCTGGGCAATTGACAAAATAAAGACCATACATGACAAGATGATTACTATGAGATTCGTTTGGGCATTACAACATAATACATAGACCGGAATCCAACTGCGTCTATGACTAATAATCCACCTTACGGTTATCGTCCGAACCCCTTCCAGTGTTAAGTTCCAAGCAACAGATTATCGCATTAAGCAATCTATGGAAAGTAAACAATAGAATTACACTTAGATAAAGCATTGTTGTTTTATCCCTAATAGCAACAACACATCTACAATCTTAGAAGTTATTATCACTCTTCCAGAAAACTAGAGACATGAAACTACTATTAAACATAAATACTCCCTCTTGGAGTTACAAGCATTTGTTTGGCCAGAGTATCTACAAGAAATGGAGAGCATGCAAGATCACTGATACGTTGCAAATGTATCTATAATTTTTGATGGTCCATGCTTGTTTTACACCAATTGCTATATGTTTTATTTACACTTCGTGGCACTTTTATGCATTTCCTGGCACTAACCTATTGACAAGATGCCACAGTAACAGTTCCCTGTTTTCTGCTATTTTTGTATTTCAGTAAAGTTCTACAGGAAATATTCTCGGAATGGACGAAACAAAATCCGAAGTTTCTATTTACCAAAGCGAAGACAGAGTCCAAAGCAGAGACGGAGGGGGGGCCCGAGGCGGCCAAACCACCCCTAGGCGCGGGCTGGCCTTGACCCGCGCCTAAGCATGGTGTGGGGCCCTCGAGCGCCCACCGACCTCACCCTTCCGCCTATATAAAGACTTCGACGCAAAAACCTTAAATATACAAGCCTCCGCCCATGAAAAGTTCCGTAGCTCCACCGTCGTCGCAGACAAGATACGGGGGACAAAAGTCTCTGTTCCGGCACCCTGTCGGGACGGGGAATTGCCCCCGGAGCCGTCTCCATCAACTCCACCGCCATCTCCACCGCTGTTGCTGACTCCTACGATGAGGAGTGAGTAGTTCTCCCCCGGGGCTGAGGGCTCTACCAGTAGCTATGTGGTCTATCTCTCTCTCCCATGGTGTGATCTTTATGTGACCACGAGCTTTGTAATCTAGATGTCGTTATGATATTCAAGTGAACTTTACTTATGTGATCTCCGGAGACTCCTTATCCCACGTGTGTAAGGTGGAGTGTGTGCACCGTGTGGGTCTCTTAGGCTATATTTCACAAAATACTTATTCACTGAATTATGATTTGAGTTGGATGTCTCTAGAAAAT
Source organism: Lolium multiflorum (assembly GCA_030979885.1). NCBI lineage: Eukaryota > Viridiplantae > Streptophyta > Magnoliopsida > Poales > Poaceae > Lolium > Lolium multiflorum. The sequence goes on along the minus strand of CM061752.1, from coordinate 62,025,729 downwards.
TTTGGTGTGTTAGTACTGCCTATGAATGCTCAAAGTGCAGCGTGGGGTATTCATTAGTACTTAGGAATACATTTTAAGGTTTGCTTTTGCATCCCTACACGGTAAATTAGTGTTCATTATCCAACCGGAGAGTCTTTCAGAGTAGCATAGTGAAGTGCTTATATTTATATTCCTTCATGATATCATTATTGAGAGTGACCACTAGTGAAAGTATGATCCCTAAGCCTTGTTTCAAAACATCTAATCACCATTTATTTACTGTTTTACTTCATGTTTACTCGCTGCAATATTTATTTCAGATTGTTATTACCACTCATATTCATCCATATCACTTGCATTTTACTATCTCTTCACCGAACTAGTGCACCTATACATCTGACAAGTGTTTTGGGTGTTTTGGGACACAAGAGACTTCTTGTATCGTAATTGCAGGGTTGCTTGAGAGGGATATCTTTGACCTCTACCTCCCTGAGTTCGATAAACCTTGGGTTATCAACTTAAGGGAAACTTGATGTTGTTCTAAAAACCTCTGCACTCGGAGGCCCAACACTGTCTACAAGAATAGAAGTGTGCGTAGACATCAAGCTCTTTTCTGGCGTCGTTGCCGGGGAGGTAAGGTAAAAGGTACTCACATCCTCTAGCTACTAAGTCTTTTAGTTGCCGGTAAGTGCTTGAAGTTATTTCCTTTAGATTCAATTACATCTTTTTTGTTTCTTGTTTTTATATTCACTAGTTAGGCTTAATGGAAAACAACAAAATTAGAGAGCTTTATAGTATTTATCTTGAGTTAGGACATGAGGTGTTTTAAGAGAAAATTTAAAAACCTAGTTTGTATGAAAATGATCTTTTTAGTTCCCCGACTTTTGAGGAGGAAATTTGCTACGATGATACTATGCCTCCAATATATGATGATTACAATGATGATTATGTTATTTTCAGTCCATCTACTATTGAGGAGAAAATTAATTGTGATTACAATATGCCTCCTATATTTGATGATTATGGTGATGAGAATAATAATGATAGCTATTTTGTTGAATTTGCTCCCACTACAATTAATAAGAATGCTTATGTGGGGAGTAATAATTATTTTATTCATGTGGCTCATGATAAGAATGCTTTATGTGATAGTTATATTGTTGAGTTTATTCATGATGCTACTGAAAGTTATTATGAGAGACGAAAATATGGTTGTAGAAGTTCTCATGTTACTAAAACACCTCTCTATATGCTGTAAGTTTTGAAGTTACTCTTGTTTTATCTTCCTATGCTTGTCACTTTGTTCTTTGTGGATTTATTTGTGTACAAGATTCCTATACATAAGAATTGGGTTAGACTTAAATGTGTTTCATATTTGTTCCTTGATGCTCTTTTTGTTTCAATTCATATTTCTTATGTTAGCATCTTCTCAAATTACTGCGCCTAGCTGAAAGGCGTTAAAGAAAATCGCTTATGGGAGACAACCCTTATTTTATTACAGTAATTTTATTTTTGTTGAGTCTTCGAAGTTATTACTCCTATAATGACCGCTCCTTATCATTTTTATTTCGTTTTTGTGACAAGAATATCCTCTAATAGGAAGAAAGTGATGTTTGGGGAAGTTGCTGTCCTGAAAACAGATTTTGTGTTGTTACCATACAAATTGGTAAACATATTCAGACCGGAATTTTGAGATTTAATTTTTTATGCATATGCCCCAGGTTATTATCTAACTTTTGTTAGTTGACCACTTTTCGAGATAAGCAACAGAGGATTTTAAAAAAAATGATCTTTACTTGTTGTTCTGTTTTGACAGATTTCTGCACTATTTGCATTTGCCTCTTAATCTCTTTATTTTTTAGTTCTTTTGATCAAAGAGATTTTTGAAGAGTTGTTACAGTAGCTAATAATTTAATAGATTTTTGATATATGTCAGAACTAAACCCAAGTGGATTTGTTTATTTTGATTGAACTAATGTTGCTAATAAAGAATTGTCTGAAGTTTTGTATAAAGGAAGTTTTCAAGTGTAGAGAGAGAACAATGATGTGATGAGATGAAGAATGGACAAAAGATCAAGCTTGGGGATTCCCCTGCATCCCAAGAAATATTCAATGGGTACAGGCGTCTAAGCTTGGGGATTCCCAAGGCATCCCCTCTTCATCAACAAAGCAACATGTCATCTCTCTATGCGCTATATTTTTATTGCTTCATATACTATGTGTTGTTCTTGGAGCATCTTTATTTTTGTTTTGTTTTGTTTTGTTTTCTGTAGCATATGGTTGGATACTAGCATTCTTGTGTGGGAGAGAGACACGCTCCGCTTTAATTGCATAGAACGCTCTAGTTTTCGTTGTTATTGTTCTGCGAGTGTTCTAGTTTTCTAGTACTGCGTTTAGCTCTTGTTTTTTCACTCCAATTTTGTTCAGAGCTCGTTAGTATTATTTATTTATGTATGATTAGCTCTCTGGTCCATATTGTTTTTCATCTCTGAGAGCGATTTCAAATAATTTGATTGGTGTTGGATACGAGTAAAATATTTCATGACTATAGTGATGCAAAAGGAAGCTTGTCTAGACTGTGGCATAGACTTTGACATGTCATGTTGGATGTTATTCTTGTCATATGCTTAGTATTTATTGTTGTAGCATGATTTGTGTCAAATGGCAGAGAGTGCATAATGTGTCATTGAAAGAATCATGTGTTGTTTCCATCATAAAATCATAATATTATGGTATTCTCCTTTGATGCTTTATTGGGTTGACTTGGCGCATGCTTACACCATGTTATGACTATAACCAGTCAACTAAAGCTTCTATGATCGTTTAGTTTTTGACTTGTAATATCACTTTATGCTTTGATTGATAATATTTTGTCGCTATGCATGATTATGGCATTATTGCTCTATTAGTTGGTCGCCCAGCCTTTTTGCTAGCCTTCACCTGTACTGAGTATGAGCTCTACTCGTGCATCCAACCACCAAAAACCAAAGTTTCCAATTGTGTCCACCATATCTACCTATATGTGGTATTTCACCGCCACTCCAAAAATTGCTTGTGTGCTACCTTTAAACCTTCAAAAGTTATCACCGATTTTGTGTAAATTATAGCTCATGGGAAAGTAGTCTAAAAACTATTGTGGCAAGTATTATGTCCTATGCATTTTTAGTTCTTATAAGTTTCTTGTTGTATGATAACCATGTTGTCATGCAGAACACCATCAATATGCTTTTTTAGAATATCATGTGAAATACTATGCATGCTCATCTTGTTTGAAGTAAGGGAGATTTACCATGAATTGCAAAAATTGTAGTATGCATATTGTTAGAGAGGAACATTGGGCCGCCAACTAAAGCCATGTTCACATGGTGGAAGTTTCAGCTGGACAAAAGTCCAAATATCTGTTGTCCTTGTTTTCTCGGTACGGATGTCCAAAATGTTGAGATACATCAAAATTGAGAAATCAAATGAGATTCATCTCCTAAGACCTTTGTACAGGAGGCAAGGAGGTACCCCTTTGTGACACTTGGTTAAAACATATGTATGTGATGAAAATCCATGGAAGTCCAAGCTAATTAGGACAAGGTGTGAGCACTATTAGTATATTATGCATGAGGCAAGCAAACTTATAGGAAGTAATTATGCATAAGCCATACTATTTACCACTACCGTTGACATAAGTAGCACCTCTCAAAATAAATATTTTCAACACTCCTATTGCTTTCAAAATAAAAAGCTCTAGCACATGGGTAATCCCTGCTTCCCTCTGCGAAGGGTCTTTCTTTTACTTTCATGTTGAGTTTCCACCTTCTACTTTATTCAACGATTAAGAGATCATAGTTGTCATTCTTAGTGCAATGTGCATAGTCCCAAAATTATTATTGATTGATTCATGATTGTGCTATTGCTTGCTCTTAAATTACTTGTATCTAGTCACCCTCTGAATTTTAAAGGTGTACTAGCATTTATGTTTTCAAATAGTTGCTTTCAATGCACAAATAGTTACTCTACATGTTATAACATAGTTGCTAAGTTATGTTGTTAGAATTATATCTATCATGTCTATGTTTAGAGTACTTTGATCCCAGCTCATAATGCTTTACATGCTTGATCAAGATTATGTTGGCTGCATGTCACCTCAAAAATTATTTTGTTATCACTTACCTACTCGAGGACGAGCAGGAGTTAAGCTTGGGGATGTTGATACGTTGCAAACGTATCTATAATTTTTGATGCTCCATGCTTGTTTTACACAAATTGCTATATGTTTTGTTTACACTTCGTGGCACTTTTATGCATTTTCCGGCACTAACCTATTAACAAGATGCCACGGTGCCAGTTCCCTGTTTTCTGCTGTTTTTGTATTTCAGAAAAGTTGTACAGGAAATATTCTAGGAATTGTACAAAACAAAAGCCGAAGTTGCTATTTTCACGAAGACGGAGTCCAAGCAGAGACGGAGGGGGGCGCCGGCGGCCAAACCACCCCTAGGCGCAGGCTGGCCTTGACTCACGCCTAGGCATGGTGTGGGGCCCTCGGGCGCCCACAGACCTCACCCTTCCGCCTATATAAAGACTTCGACACAATAACCCTAAATGTACAAGCCTCCGTCCACGAAAAGTTCCGGAGCTCCGCCACCGTCGCAGACAAGATCCGGGGGATAGAAGTCTCTGTTCCGGCACCCTATCGGGACGGGGAATTTCCCCCGAAGCCGTCTCCATCGACTCCACCGCCATCTCCATCGCTTTTGCTAACTCCTACGATGAGGAGTGAGTAGTTCTCCCCCGGGGTTGAGGGCTCTACCGGTAGCTATGTGGTCTATCTCTCTCTCTCCCATGGTGTGATCTTTATGTGACCATGAGCTTTGTAATCTAGATGTCGTTATGCTATTCAAGTGAACTTTACTTATGTGATCTCCGGAGACTCCTTGTCCCACGTGTGTAAAGGTGGAGTGTGTGCACCGTGTGGGTCTCTTAGGCTATATTTCACAGAATACTTGTTCACTGAATTATGATTTGAGTTTGATGTCTCTATGAAATTGTGGTGTGTTAGTACCGACTATGAATGCTCAAAGTGCAGAATGGGGTGTTCATTAGTACTTGGGAATACATTTTTAAGGTTTGTTTTTGCATCCCTACACGGTGAATTAGTGTTCGTTATCCAACCGGAGAGTCTTTGAGAGTAGCATAGTGAAGTGTTTATATTTATATTCCTTTATGATATCATTGTTGAGAGTGACCACTAGTGAAAGTATGATCCTAGGCCTTGTTTCCAAACATCGAATCACTGTTTATTTACTGTTTTCCTGCATGTTTACTCGTTGCCATATTTATTTCAGATTCTTATTACCACTCATAGTCATCGATATCACTTGCATTTTACTATCTCTTCGCCGAACTAGTGCACCTATACATCTGATAAGTGTATTGGGTATACTGGGGACACAAGAGACTTCTTGTATCGTAATTGCAGGGTTGCTTGAGAGGGATATCTTTGAACTCTACCTCCCTGAGTTCGATAAATCTTGGGTGATCCACTGAAGGGAAACTTGTTGCTGTTCTACAAACCTTTGCACTTGGAGGCCCAACACTGTCTACAAGAATACACGCGTGCATATACATCAATCACAAATAACATATGACAAATATATAATCGATCTCAACATAGTATTCAATATTCATCGGATCCCAGCAAACACAACATGTAGCAGTACATAAAGATGATCTTGATCATGATAGGTAGCTCACAAGATCTAAACATGAGGCACGAATTGGAGAAGATAACCATCTAGCTATTGCTATGGACCCATAGTCCAGGTATGAACTACTCACCCATCACTTCGGAGGCGAGCATGGCGATGTAGAGGCCTCTGATACGTCTCCAACGTATCTTTAATTTTTGATGCTCCATGCTTGTTTTACACCAGTTTATATATGTTTTGCTCATACTTCGTTGCACTTTTATACATTTTCCGGCACTAACCTATTAACAAAATGCCACAGTGCAAGTTCCCAATTTTCTGCTGTTTTGTATTTCAGAAAAGTTTTACAGGAAATATTCTCGGAATTGGACGAAACAAAAGCCGAAGTCAATATTTTACGTAACAAAGACAGAGTTCAGAAGGGAGTCGAAGGGGGGCAGCAGGGCGGCCATGCCAGCCCTAGGCGCGGCTTGGACCAGGTCCGCGCCTAGGGGTGGTGTGGGCCACCCTGGCCTCCACCGACATCGCCCTCCGCCTATTTATTCACGATCTCGGGAAAACCCTGAATGCCCGAGCCTCCATCCACAAAAAGTTATGTCGCGGCCGCCATTGCAGACCCTAGCTCAGGAGGGTTTTGAAACTCTTCCTAACACCCTGCCGGAGGGGGAAATCATCATCGGAGGCATCTACATCGCCATGCCCGCCTCCGAAGTGATGTGTGAGTAGTTCATCCCTGTACTATGGGTTCATAGCAGTATCTAGATGGTTGTCTTCTCCAATTTGTGCCTCGTGTTTAGATCTTGTGAGCTGCCCTACATGATCAAGATCATCCTTATGTAATGCTACATGTTGTGTTTGCTGGGATCCGATGAATATTGTATACTATGTTGAGGTCGATTATATATTCTTGTCATATGTTATTTGTGATCTTGCATGCTCTCTGTTTATAGTAGATACTCTGGCCAAGTAGATGCTTGTGACTCCAAGAGGGGGTATTTATGCTCGATAGTAGGTTCATGCCTATAGTTTTCTGGGAGAGTGACAATAACTTCTAAGATTGTAGATCTGTTGTTGCTAATAGGGAGAAAACAACAATGTTTTATCCAAGGGTAATTCTATTGTTTACTTTATACACATTGCTTAATGCGATAATCTGTTGCTTGCAACTTAATACTGAAGGGGTTCAGATGATAACCGGAAGGTGGATTATTAGTCATAGACGCAGTTGGTTACGGTCTATGTATTATGTTGTAATGCCCAAACGAATCTCATATTAATCATCTTGTCATGTATGGTCGATATTTTGTCAATTGCCCAGCTGTAATTTTATTCACTCAGCATGTTATTTATCTTTATGGAGGGACACCTCTAGTGAACTGTGAACCCTGGTCCTTTCCTTTACACTGATAAATTCAAGCACTACAATCATGTTCTATTTACTTACTGTAAGCTCTGTTTTCTTTATTTCCTGCAAACATCTCCTTCCACTCGATACATTTAATTCTTTGTGTTCAGCAAAACCGGTGAGATTGACAACCTTATTGAAAGTTGGGGCAAAGTATTTTGGTTGTGTTGTGTGCAGGTTCCACGTTGTTGCTGACGTTGGTAGTGCGCCCTACCACTAGTTAGCTAGCAACACCTTCAGAATTCACGCCTTTTTCCTACTGGTCGATTAAACCTTGGTTTCTTACTGAGAGAAAACTTGTTGTTGTGCTCATCATACCTTCCTCTTGGGGTTCCCAACGGTGTCTAATCTTCGCTCATCAAGCTCTTTTTTTGGCACCGTTGCCGGGGAGAAAGAAGATTTCTGCAAGGGGGGTCTCTCATCTCCAATCTGTTTACTTTGTTATAGTTTTGATTAGTTTATTTTATTTTATTTTGTCTTGTTAGCTTTATCTATACCTAATAATAAAGAAAATAAGGCTTCTTATTCGTACGTCAGTTTATACCCTTGTTTTTCATCCAAATTACAATGATTTCCACCGGTAAGTCAGTCCATAAAACGCTTCGTTAAAACCTTGACCTCTGGCGGCCCTATTTGTCTCTCCGACGGGAGCAACCAAAGATAAGAGCTAGCTTCCTTCGTTTACCGGCGGGAGAACCTAATGGATTAGCTTATGTCCAGCCACAAAAGCCAGCCCAACCGATCGATCGGCCGATCAAATCAAATCGTGATCAAATACTGCAAGCACGAGACACCCTCAACGATCGGTTGGGCTGAAGGATGACGTTGGAGGCTGATTTTTTCTGGCGCTGTTGCCGGGGAGAAAGAGGATTTCTGCAAGGGGAGTCTCTCATCTCCAATCTCTTTACTTTGTTATAGCTTTGCTTAGTTTATTTTATTTTGTCTTGTTTGCTTCTTTATATCAACAACAACAAAATAGTTTCTATTATAGTTGTTATTTCTGCTGCTTAGTTTTAATTTTCCTAAAATGGGTTATGCTAAAAATACTAAGTTGTGTGACTTTACTAGCACAAACAACAATAATTTTATTTGTACACCTATGGCTCCACCTGCTCATGAAGCAGCTGTCGAGGGTACTCCTCGGCAATGCCCTCCATATGGGGCTTAGGGTTGATGGAATCATGTAGGCTGACACGAGACATCGATTATCAAACAAGCGGGGAAAGCGATTTACGTACCCAGGTTTGGGGCCCTCGATGAGGTAAAACCCTTACGTCCTGCCTGTCTGATCTTGATTATGAAAATATCGGGTTACAATGGGGTGCCGAAGGTTTCGGCTATGATCTCGTCGAGAGGCTAAGTTCTGCGGGGACCTAGCTCTAGACTTATGGTGGCTATGGTTGCTAAGATTTGTGTCCTCGGCAGCCTCTCTCCTGGCCCTTATATTGGGGCCAGGTCTCGAGAGATCTGTCCGGGTACGACTAGGTTACAAAGAGTCCTAGTTCTAAACTTCCCTTTTATTCTTCATCTCCTTGTCTTGTTCTTCAAGAATCCCGCTTGTGAACCGACGTTGAGGCCCACCTGCCTATCGGGTGTCTTCATGGGCCTCTGGTTGGGATGCAAGGGGTAGCGTGATAATAGTTACCCGAAGGGTAATGCCCACGTCAGTAGCCCCCGAGTGTCTAGCCGAAAATATTTCGGGTAGAGACTAAAGCATGCCTCTGCCAAATGTTCGCTTCATCCAGCAAATCTTGTTCTCCTTGTAACAACATCGTCTTCTTCTATCGGGTGCGCGTCCAGCGCTCCCGATGGGAGTAGCCCCCGAGTCTAAGTACGGATGCTTGCAACCATGCATAGACTCAAGTTGTACTACTTGAATACTTTCTTCTGCCGAAGCTTTCTACAGATCTTCATAGGTCACCTGATACATTTATATCGGGGCTTCAATTTTTCAAACAAGATTCAGTACGTAAAGGATATCGAGTAACGTGCCCAGCTTTGTCGGTTAACCGCCGGTGGCAAAACAACGCTACCCTACGCAGAATCAAGTCCCCGGGCATGATCCTGGAGTGCAAAAAAGTTTTCGTCGGGTGTGCAATCAGCGCTCCCGATGGGAGTAGCCCCAAGTCTGGTCGCGGGTGCTTGCAACCGAGTGCAGACTTAGGCCAGACGGTTTAAATATTTCAATCTTTCTTTAGATACTGCTGATATGCTCCTCCTTGCAAGGTCATTTTCAATTCTGGAATATATTGGGTGCGCGTCCAGCGCTCCCGATGGGAGTAGCCCCCGAGTCTAGACATGAATGCTTGCATACGTGTGTAGACTCAAGTCGACTCACCCGACGATTTTAATTTTTCTCCGGATGCTCCACATGGGCTTGACACTTCTCATGACATCACTGATGATGTCTCCGCTGCTGCGGTTTGATTTGACAGAACGTGACCTGACGGGTCCATCCCACTTCTGCGCAGTTCTGTTTTGGAAATGACCAATACTTCTGCGCAGTTACCAAGGTGTCTCCTCGATTTCCGTGCGTAATGATGAAGAGAGATCCCTTTACTAAATCGAGGGCACTTAACACGTGTCCACTCAATTCTCAAACTTCCTTTTACCTTATAATCTCAAAGGGTAAAGTTTCCTCTTTCCACGCTTTCTCCTCGCACCCTTTCTTCCTCATTCATACTCCTCGCTCTCAACCGCTGCGCCGCTGCCGCCGCCGTTTTCTATATCTTCTTCAGATCTGGTGATGGTGAAGAAGAAGAATCTTACTCTCGTCGCCAATGCCGCGAGCAGTGGCGCCGCCGCCAAGGTTCCTCCAAACTCATCGAGGAGAAGCGCATCAGATGCTCCTCCTCCAACTCCGGCACCGCCCGCGCCGGAAAGCTCCACGGCTGGGCCTATGCCCGGCGATTGGCCGGTTTTTACTACCACAAAGCGTGACGAGAAGAGGGCTCGAAGCCTTGGAATAATTTCTGCCGGCGAGGGGAACGTCATTCTCCTAGGTGCGACTTCGCAGCCCAATCCCCCTGCCGGTTTTACTATGATGCTCTTGTCTTTCTTGTACCGAGGTCTTTTGCTTCCTGCTCACAAATTTCTCCATCGCCTCCTTCGTGATTATGAGATCCAACTGTGGTAGTTGACCCCCAATTCAATCCTTCATCTTGCCATCTTTATCACCCTCTGTGAAGCATTCCTGGGCAACGAGCCTCATTTTGGTCTGTGGAAGAAAATTTTCTTTGTGAAGAGATACAACTGCAGTGGTGGGTCCTTCATCATTGGCGGAGTTGGGTTTGTTGTTCGTAAAGAAGTTAACTACTTCAACTTCCCAATGAAAGAATCCGTTCAGGGATGGAGGCTGAAGTGGTTTTATATCAGAGACTCTTCAGCAATCGATACCCAGCTTCCCCAATTCTCCGACGTCCTGGAAGCCGAACCTAAAAAGTCTTGGAAGAATATCCTTTCACCCGATGAAAAACCAGCAGTCGATAGATTATTCGAAAGATTCCTTCGGATCAAGGAATTCGACGGCCAAATCATGATAGGTACCGAGGTAGGCGTTGTGTTTTTAAAACGTCGAGTCCAGCCAATCATGTCTAGGGCTCACCCGATGTGGTTGTATTCGGGCCCCAAGGATGAGACCAGAGTGAATGTTGCCGAATTATCTGAGAAGGAACTGCTTGATGAAGTTAGGCGCCTTACTCTCTTTAGCCAAGAAGACTCAATCCCATTAATATCTCCCCAGCCGCCGTTCGACGCCGACCATTTACCAACCGAGGTAAATTTTTCTCTGCATTCTCATTAACCCGTTTATTTAACTCTCCACAATTTTCATTATTCTTACTTGATTAATTCGACAGATCCCTACAGCTCCCGAACGTTTGCAAGACTTGTCGAATGATGCTTCTGAGAGAAGAGACTCCTCAGTCCCTGTAGAGTCCCATACTGAAGGAAACATAAACACAGAAGACGATCATGAAGATCCAATGAATCCTGAAGCTTCTTTCATCAATCCTCAATCCCTTGCTGACGATATAAGTGATACAGCAGGGTCGTTCCACGATGACGATGCTGATCGCGCTGCCTTTGTTGATGCAGCTGCGGAGAAGGTCGACGCGCCACCCTCAAAGAGATCATTCGGTGGCTTTGCCGATGAAGATGATATTTTTTATCTGTAAGTCCTCACTACTTTTTCTGAAATTAAACTCTAATGACGACTATCTTGTACTCGATTCTCACGTTGTCGGCTTCTCACCCTTGTAGTGAGGGTTTCATCGAACCCCCTCCCAAGAAGGTCAAACCGAGCACCAGCAAGCCGGACCCAGCGGCCTCCGAGGCTTCAACTCCTGCTACAGCCCCAGCGGCTCAAATTTCAACAGCTTCTTCCCTCTCCAAAGGGAAAGAAATTCCTTCGACTGCCGCAGCTACGACTTCTCCTTCTGAGAAGCCTATAAGCATTTTCTGTTTCAATAATATGTCTATCTCTGGTAGCTACCGAACAGGTCTTCATCAGATTATAAACTTGCCGACGATTAATTTGCTGCTTTAGTAACAATCATCTTCTCCTTCTTCTCCAGGACTTACGAGTTGTCATCTCTTCTCTGGAGGCCTTCGCCTCCCGATATACTTCTCTTGAAGCTGATAAAATTCGGCTGCAAAAGGAGATCGAGTCTTCTTCTTCAAAGCTTGAGGGCGCAATTAAGATTGTTGCCGAAGCCCGCCAGAGTGCCGATTCTTTGAAAGAGGAGCTCGAAAAGCTGAAGGAAAAGCTGAAGGATGAAGAGACATCAAGGCTTGTTGCCGAAGCTCAAGTGAATGAAAAGCATGATCTTCTTCGCCAATCTGTTTTGTCCCTGCTCAGTAATCCCAATTTGACTTTCTCTTCGATTTTCCCTTTATTGATTCAATTTATAGCTAGAAAACTCTTCCTTTTTGTTCCTTGCAGACGCTGCCGATATTCCTGTCGAAGCTTTGGACAAGCTCCTAAGTAACTCTCCTGCAAACGCTTTGTCGCTGACCCTCGAATCTCATAAGCTTGTTCAAGCCCTTCTTCAGAAGGGTAAAGGAGCCATGGCGAGGATGCACTTGATGATCTTTCCCAAGGTTGACCAGAACAGATCTTTGGGACAGTTGATCGATGCATTTGTTGTCAACACGAAGGAGGTTATCGAGGTATTCAAACATACTTCGCGTACATATGGCGCCCTCCTAGCTTTTCAGCTTATGATGGGTCATCGTTTCAAAGCCAACATTGAAGAAATGTCCAAGGATCTTCCGAAGGATCAAGATGAGCGATTTGTCGACTTGGGTGTTTTTAAAACCCCAGCGCTTAAGTGTGCACGCCAACTTCTTGAATTGGTCTCGGCAAAGAAATCATCTACTGGACCAAGCTTGTCAAACCAGACCCAAGCTCCTTGACTTTATTTTTGTAATTCTTGCTTAGTCAAAACAATTTCCTGTCATAAGACCTTGTGGTTGTAACAACTTTTGTACTAGCAATGTTGCCAGTACCCTCCTGTGATAATAATTTTATTTGCACGCTCCTGATGGGAGTAAATTCCAATGTTGAATTCATATAATCCATCATGCTTCTTAATAACTTTTGCAGGTTTTTCCTGTGCCTTCACTTACTGACGATTCTTCGGGTGCCTTGTCTGAGAATGATCGACTCCGACGCATGAAAGATCGAATTGCTCAAATGGAAAAGGATACGCGTAGTACTTATGCCTTGGCCGCTATTGTCAGGAAGAACAGCAAGCTGGCGGCTGACGCAGAACGTTATGCGCTTGCTGAATTGCTCAAAGCCACAGAAAGCTTGAACTGTAAGTGCCCTTAACTTCCCGTTCCTTGACTTCTATACAAGGTATCTTCTAATCTTCCTTTGTTATTCCTTCTAGTCATAGCTCTGAACCCAGCCGAGGAAAACAAGCGTATCCATGAACGCGTAAATGCGTTGACTAAACTGTCATCTCTGGATGAGGTTTTCTGGAAGAATCAATCAAAGGCTTCCACTGTCGCGAAGTTCCAAGATCGGGTTCAACAGGTCCACCGATTCTTCGACAAATGCTATAAAGTATTGAGAATAATATGGAAGACAATGTTCCCATTAAACGGGGTTCCTCCCTCGTTATTGACTTTAATGTCTGAGTTTGGGAACATCAGGAAGATCCGAAGGTTGATCCGTTCACAAGTGATTGCTGGGGCTCAGTCTGCTTTTGCTCTTCTTTTGGCAAAACATCCAACCATAGATCTGATAGCCGTCGTGAATGCCGAAGGTGATGTAGATCATCTTTTCGACAAGGCTTTTATCCCTTCTTGCATTGTAGCCGACAAGCTAGAACATAACTCAAAGGTAGACGAAAAGATTGCAGAAGGGGAGTCCTGAAAAAATCTTTATGCTTAAACTATGTAAACACTCTTTGCAGCCGAATATTCGGGTGTGCTTTGACCCGATGGGAATTGTATATATGTGTAACCTTTTTTAACTGCATTTAAATGTCGTTGGCTATCTTCATTAAGTGGAGTAAATCTTAATTACCCGTTGCACATCTGTATTATGATGTATACGTATGTTTGTCGGCAGCAAAATATTTGAGTGATCAGCTCGTGTTGCAGGTTTTGCTAAACCTGTTGTATGTGCAACTTTTGCTTTCAACCGACGTATGACTTGACAGCAGCTCCCGAATAAATCGGTGGAACTAGATCTGCCGATGACTCTGTCGCTCTTTAGTACTTCTGTAGTGGACATAGGTCATTTTTATATGTGTTTCATGATCCTTGCTATCTGCGGCTCTCTTATATTCTCGAGGCGTCTGTAGCAAGAAAAGCGAGATTCCCACCAATTTTGTCTCGTAGCACTCGTAATTTCAGAGGCTTTTAGAGTGCAATCTTGGGGGTATTTTCAATTAGACCGATGTTCGCTGTAGTATACGAACGAAGGTCTTGATAATCTTGGTCGGGTAACCCTAATTACTGCAATACTTCAGAAAAATGAAACTTGAGCCTTCATTAATAAAATAAGCAAGAACTAAGGGGCTAAAAGGGCCCTTATTGAAAAGAGAAAAAACTAAAAATAACGACACCCGTACTTTTAAGCAAGAGGAGGGTTCTTCTTATCTTCGATCTTATCCATCGTGCCGATGGCTTTGGATGCATCACTGGCGTCATCAGGGGTGCTTGCAGCAAGTGCTGTAGTTTTGCTTCCTTCAATAATGACCTTGCCACCAGCTGCCGAAGGTTCTACTGTCGAAGCTTTCAGAGCAAGATCGTTCGGTTTCTTCGTCAGCTTCTTGATGCGTTCGTCCTCCTTGTCATTGAGTGCTGACGACTAGGAAGGATAGTCATCAGGTTCTTTTTTCAAACCAAACTTGGCAGCAATCTTCTGAAACTCGCGATCACAATTATCTGAGCGTGAAAAACTTCCATAGACTGTGATGTTTGTTCCATTGTTCCCAGGCATCTTGAGCTTGAGGTACGCATAATGTGGCACAACAATGAACTTGGCATAAGCTGATCTTCCGAGTATAGAGTGGTACTGTGATTCCCAGTTTACTACTTCAAACTCGATCTTTTCCTTCCTGAAGTTGTCGGGTTTCCCAAAGACAACGTTCAAGTAAACTTTGCCAAGAGAGTACGCCGGTAAAGTGGGGAGAATCCCGTGGAAACAAGTATCTGTTTCTTCCAGCATCCTCATCGTAATTCCCATATTTTTAATTGTGTCAAGGAATATCAGATTTAATCCACTTCCACCGTCCATGAAGACCTTGCTCATGTTGAATCCTCCTATTTGCGCTTCGACTACCAAGGCTGCGTGTCCTCGCTTTGGAATTGTCATCGGGTGGTCCGCTCTACTGAACAGAACACTCTGAGACGACCAGTCGATGTATTCAGGAATGTTGGCCATGATACTCTCTGCCAGGTTGATTTCCTGGGTAAGCTTCTTCATCTCCCTCCTCAAAACACCGGTTCTGCGGATCATGCTCATCTGCCCATGTGGTGGTGGAAAAGACTCGTTAGAGTTGCGAGGCTGAGCCTGCTGAACTTGGTGCTGAGGTGGTGGCGGTGGTGGTAAATTTGGCTGCTACTGCTGCAAGTGATATGTTGGAGATATGCCCAAGAGGCAATAATAAAAGTGGTTATTATATATCTTTATGTTTATGATAAATGTTTATATACCATGCTATAATTGTATTAACTGAAACATTGATACATGTGTGATATGTAAACAACAAAGAGTCCCTAGTAAGCCTCTTAACTAGCTTGTTGATTAATAGATGATTAGTTTCATAATCATGAACATTGGATGTTATTAATAACAAGGTTATATCATTGTATGAATGATGTAATGGACACACCCAATTAAGCATAGCATAAGATCACGTCATTAAGTTATTTGCTATAAGCTTTCAATACATAGTTACCTAGTCCTTATGACCATGAGATCATGTAAATTACTTATACCGGAAAGGTACTTTGATTACATCAAACGCCACTGCGTAAATGGGTGGTTATAAAGGTGGGATTAAGTATCCGGAAAGTATGAGTTGAGGCATATGGATCAATAGTGGGATTTGTCCATCCCGATGACGGATAGATATACTGGGCCCTCTCGGTGGAATGTCGTCTAATGTCTTGCAAGCATATGAATAAGTTCATAAGAGACCACATACCACGGTACGAGTAAAGAGTACTTGTCAGGAGACGAGGTTGAACAAGGTATAGTGTGATACCGATGATCAAACCTCGGACAAGTAAAATATCGCGTGACAAAGGGAATTGGTATCGTATGTGTATGGTTCATTCGATCACTAAAGTCATCGTTGAATATGTGGGAGCCATTATGGATCTCCAGATCCCGCTATTGGTTATTGGTCGGAGTGAGTACTCAACCATGTCCGCATAGTTCACGAACCGTAGGGTGACACACTTAAAGTTGGATGTTGAAATGGTAGTACTTGAATATGGAATGAAGTTGGAATATTTGTTCGGAGTCCCGGATGGGATCCCGGACATCACGAGGAGTTCCGGAATGGTCCGGAGAATAAGATTCATATATAGGATGTCATTTTATGTGAATAAAATGATGCGGAAGGTTCTATGGAAGGTTCTAGAAGGTTCTAGAAAAGTCCGGAAGAAACCACCAAGGAAGGTGGAGTCCACATGGGACTCCACCTCCATGGCCGGCCAACCCTAGTGGGGAGGAGTCCCAAGTGGACTCCCCTTAGGGGGCCGGCCACCCCCCCATGGAAGGTGGAATTCCCACCTCTAGTGGGAGGGAAAGTTTCCCACCATATGGAAGGTTTTGGTTTCGGGTCTTATTCGAAGACTTGGACACCAACACTTGGGATCCACCTATATAAACAAGGGCCAAGGGAGGGCCGGCCACCCCAAGACCACAAGCTGGCCGCCCCCATAGAGTGGCCGGCCACCCCTCCCAAACCCTAGCTTTGCTCCTCCACTTCATATTGCCCGCATAGCTTAGCGAAGCTCCGCCGGACTTCTACACCGCCACCGACACCACGCCGTCGTGCTGTCGGATTCAAGAGGAGCTACTACTTCCGCTGCCCGCTGGAACGGGGAGGTGGACGTCGTCTTCATCAACAACCGAACGTGTGACCGAGTACGGAGGTGCTGCCCGTTCGTGGCGCCGGAACCGATCGTGATCAAGATCTTCTACGCGCTTTTGCAAGCGGCAAGTGAACGTCTACCGCAGCAACAAGAGCCTCCTCTTGTAGGCTTTGGAATCTCTTCAAGGGTGAGTCTCGACAATCCCCTCGTTGCTACCGTCTTCTAGATTGCATCTTGGCTTGGATTGCGTGTTCGCCGTAGGAAAATTTTTGTTTTCTATGCTACGTTATCCTACAGTGGTATCAGAGCCGTGTCTATGCATAGATGGTTGCACGAGTAGAACACAATGGTTTGTGGGCGTTGATGCTCTTGTTATCTTTAGTTGAGTACTTTGCATCTTTGTGGCATAGTGGGATGAAGCGGCTCGGGCTAACTTTACATGACCGCGTTCATGAGATTTGCTCCACGCTTGACATGCAACTTGTATTGCATAAGTGGCTTTGCGGGTGTCTGTCTCTCCTACTATAGTGAAGATTCAATTTACTCTTCTATTGACAACACTAGTATCACCGTTGTGGTTCATGTTCGTAGGTAGATTGGATCTTGCTCGAAAACCCTAAACCACGTAAAATATGCAAACCAAATTAGAGAACGTCTAACTTGTTTTTGCAGGGTTTGGTGATGTGATATGGCCATAATGTGATGATGAATATGTATGAGATGATCATTATTGTATTGTGGCAACCGGCAGGAGCCTTATGGTTGTCTTTAAATTTCATGTTGAGTAGTTTTTCAAAGTAGTTGTAATAGTTGCTACATGGAGGACGATCATGAAGACGGCGCCATTGACCTTGGTGCTTCGCCGACGATGATGGAGATCATGC
The DNA here is from genome assembly GCA_030979885.1 of Lolium multiflorum. Classification (NCBI taxonomy): domain Eukaryota; kingdom Viridiplantae; phylum Streptophyta; class Magnoliopsida; order Poales; family Poaceae; genus Lolium; species Lolium multiflorum. The sequence continues at coordinate 62,008,201 of CM061752.1, read as the reverse complement.
CCGTTGATGATGGAGATCATGTCCGTACTTTGGAGATGAAGATCAAAGGCGCAAAGACAAAAGGGCCATATCATATCACATATGAACTGCATGTGATGTTAATCCTTTTATGCATCTTATTTTGCTTAGATCGCGACGGTAGCATTATAAGATGATCCCTCTCACTAAAATCTCAAGATAATAAAGTGTTCATCCTTAGTAGCACCGTTATCAAGTCTTATCGTTTCGAAGCATCTCGTGATGATCGGGTGTGATAGATTCGATAAGTACATATGACGGGTGCAAGACAGTTTGCACATGCGGATACTAAGGTGGCCTTGACGAGCCTAGCATGTAAAGACATGGTCTCGGAACACGTGATACCGAAAGGTAGAGCATGAATCATATGATTGATATGATGAACACTTGAGTGTTCGCCATTGAAATTACATCTTGTCTCGTGATGATCGGGCATAGGTGTGATGGATTTGGTTCGTGTGATCACTAAGACAATGCGAGGGATATTGTTTTGAGTGGGAGTTCACCTAGATTTTTAATTATGTAGAATTAAAATTTGAACTCAATTTGTCATAAACTTAGTCTAAACTATTGCAAATATGTTGTAGATATGGCGTCCTCAATCAATTTTAACCAGTTCCTAGAGAAAGAAAAGCTTAAGAGCAACGGTAGCAACTTCACCGACTGGTTCCGTCATGTGAGGATCTTCCTCAATGGCGGAAATCTGCAATATGTGCTTGATGCACCGCTAGGTGACCCTCCTGCAGAAACTGAAACCGATGAAGTAAAGAATGTTTACATGACTCGGAAAACTCGGTACTCTCAAGTTCAGTGTGCCATCTTATGCAGTCTGGAATCCGATCTTCAAAAACGTTTTGAGCACCACGATCCTCATGAGTTGATAAAAGAGTTGAAGACTATTTTTGAGACTCATGCGGCCGTGGAATGCTATGAAGCATCGAAACACTTTTTCAGCTGTATGATGGAAGAAGGCAGCTCCATCAGTGAGCACATGCTCGTTATGACCGGGCATGCGAAGAAACTCAGTGACTTGGGAATAGTGATTCCTAACAGACTGGGGATTAATCGTGTCCTTCAATCACTGCCACCAAGTTACAAGAACTTTGTGATGAACTACAATATGCAGAACATGAACAAGGAGTTTCCTGAACTCTTTGGCATGCTAAAAGCTGAGATTGAGATCAAGAAAGAGCACCAAGTGTTGATGGTCAACAAGACCACCAGCTTCAAGAAACAGGGCAAGTCTAAAGGCAAGAACAAGAAGAGTGGCAAGAAAGCTGCCACGCCTCCTGTGAAACCTAAGTCTGGCCCTAAGCCCGATGCTGAGTGCTATTACTGCAAGGAGAAGGGACACTGGAAGCGTAATTGCTCCAAGTATTTGGCAGATCTGAAGAGCGGCCTTGTCAAGAAGAAGAAAGAAGGTATATCTGATATACATGTTATAGATGTTTATCTCACTAGTTCTCGTTCTAGTACCTGGGTATTTGATACTGGTTCGGTTGCTCATATTTGTAACTCGAAACAGGAACTAAAGAATAAACGACAACTGCTGAAAGATGAAGTGACGATGCGCGTTGGAAACGGATCCAAGGTCAATGTGATCGCAGTCGGGACACTTCCTCTACATCTACCTTCGGGATTAGTTTTAAGCCTAAATAATTGTTATTATGTACCCGCGTTGAGCATGAACATTATATGTGGATCTTGTTTAATGCAAGACGGTTATTCATTCAAGTCTGAGAATAATGGTTGTTCTATTTTTATGAATAATATCTTTTATGGTCGAGCACCACAAAAGAATGGCTTATTTCTGTTAGATCTCGATAGTAGTAATACGCATATACATAACATTGATGCTAAGCGAATTAAATTGAATGATAATTCTACTTATATGTGGCACTGTCGTCTTGGTCATATTGGAGTGAAACGCATGAAGAAACTCCATACTGATGGATTACTTGAATCACTTGACTTTGAGTCACTTGATAGATGCGAAGCATGTCTGATGGGAAAAATGACTAAGACTCCATTCTCGGGTATGATGGAGCGAGCTACTGACTTATTGGAAATCATACACACAGATGTATGTGGACCAATGAGTGTAGCATCGCGCGGTGGTTATCGTTATGTTCTAACCTTCACAGATGATTTGAGTAGATATGGGTATATCTATTTAATGAAACATAAATCCGAAACTTTCGAGAAGTTTAAGGAATTCCAAAGTGAAGTAGAAAATCAACGTAACAAGAAGATTAAATTTCTACGATCTGATCGCGGAGGTGAATATCCGAGTTATGAGTTTAGCATGCATTTAAAGAAATGCGGAATACTTTCACAATTGACACCGCCGGGAACACCACAACGAAACGGTGTGTCCGAACGTCGTAATCGAACTCTCTTAGATATGGTTCGTTCTATGATGTCTCTTACTGATTTGCCGTTATCATTTTGGAGTTATGCATTAGAGACAGCCGCATTCACTTTAAATAGAGCACCATCAAAATCCGTTGAAACGACGCCGTATGAATTATGGTTTAATAAGAAACCTAAGCTGTCGTTCCTAAAAGTTTGGGGTTGCGAAGCCTATGTAAAAAAGTTACAACCGGACAAGCTAGAACCCAAAGCGGAGAAATGCGTCTTCATAGGATACCCTAAGGAAACTATAGGGTACACTTTCTATCACAGATCCGAAGGCAAGATCTTTGTTGCTAAGAACGGAACCTTTCTTGAGAAAGAATTTCTCACTAAAGAAGTGACTGGAAGAAAAGTAGAACTCGATGAGATTGAAGAATCTCTACTCGTTGATCAGAGTAGCGCAGTACCGGAAAATGTTCCTGTACCACCTACACCGGCAACAGAGGAAGCTAATGATAATGATCATGAAACTTCAAATGAGACAGCTACTGAACCTCGCAGATCGACAAGGGATCGTGCCACTCCAGATTGGTATGATCCTTGTCTAAATGTCATGATTGTGGATAACAATGATAAGGACCCTGCGACGTATGAAGAAGCGATGATGAGCCCAGATTCCAACAAATGGCAAGAAGCCATGAAATCCGAAATGGGATCCATGTATGATAACAAAGTATGGACTTTGGTAGACTTACCTGATAGCCGCAAGGCTGTCGAGAATAAATGGATCTTCAAAAGAAAAACAGATGCTGATGGTAATATTACTGTCTATAAAGCTCGACTTGTCGCAAAGGGTTTCCGACAAATTCAAGGTGTTGACTACGATGAGACTTTCTCACCTGTAGCGAAGCTAAAATCTGTGAGGATTTTGTTAGCAATAGCTGCATTTTTCGATTATGAGATTTGGCAGATGGATGTCAAAACGGCGTTCCTTAATGGAGACATTGAGGAAGAGTTGTATATGGTACAACCCAAAGGTTTTGTCGATCCTAAAAATGTTGACAAAGTATGCAAACTTCAGCGTTCAATCTATGGACTGAAGCAAGCATCGAGAAGTTGGAACCGACGTTTTGATAAGGTAATCAAAGACTTCGGGTTTATACAGTGTCATGGAGAGGCCTGTATTTACAAGAAAGTGAGTGAGAGCTCTGTAGCATTCCTGATATTATATGTAGATGACATATTATTGATTGGGAATGATATAGAACTATTAAGCAGTGTAAAGGGTTATTTGAATAATAGTTTTTCAATGAAAGACCTTGGTGAAGCATCATACATATTAGGCATCAAGATTTATAGAGATAGATCAAGACGTCTAATAGGGCTATCACAGAGTACATACCTGGACAAGATTCTGAAGAAGTTTAGAATGGACGAAAGTAAGAAAGGATTCTTACCTATGTTACCAGGCAAGGTCTTGAGTAAGACTCAAGGACCGGCTACGGCAGAAGAAAGAGAAAGGATGAGTCAGATCCCCTATGCCTCGGCAGTAGGCTCTATCATGTATGCCATGCTATGTACAAGACCGGATATAGCACATGCTGTTAGTTTAACTAGCAGATATCAAAGTGATCCAGGAATGGAACACTGGACAGCGGTCAAGAATATCCTGAAGTACTTGAAAAGAACTAAGGATATGTTTCTTTGTTATGGAGGTGACCAAGAGCTCGTTGTAACAAGTTACACCGATGCAAGTTGGAACACTGATCCTGATGACTCTAAGTCACAATCTGGGTACGTGTTTATATTGAATGGTGCTGCAGTAAGCTGGGCAAGCTCGAAGCAGTGCACGGTGGCGAAATCCTCAACAGAATCGGAGTACATAGCGGCTTCAGAGGCTTCATCAGAAGCGGTATGGATGAAGAGGTTCATTATAGAGCTCGGTGTGGTTCCTAGTGCATTGGACCCATTTGTCATCTACTGTGATAACATGGGTGCCATCGCCAATGCACAAGAACCAAGGTCACACAAGAGGCTGAAGCATATCAAGCTGCGTTACCACTCGATTCGCGAGTACATCGAAGATGGAGAAGTAAAGATTTGCAAAGTACACACTGATCTGAATGTAGCAGATCCGTTGACTAAAGCTCTCCCTAGGGCAAAGCATGACCAACACCAGAATGCCATGGGTGTTAGGTATATTACAATGTAATCTAGATTATTGACTCTAGTGCAAGTGGGAGACTGTTGGAGATATGCCCAAGAGGCAATAATAAAAGTGGTTATTATATATCTTTATGTTTATGATAAATGTTTATATACCATGCTATAATTGTATTAACTGAAACATTGATACATGTGTGATATGTAAACAACAAAGAGTCCCTAGTAAGCCTCTTAACTAGCTTGTTGATTAATAGATGATTAGTTTCATAATCATGAACATTGGATGTTATTAATAACAAGGTTATATCATTGTATGAATGATGTAATGGACACACCCAATTAAGCATAGCATAAGATCACGTCATTAAGTTATTTGCTATAAGCTTTCAATACATAGTTACCTAGTCCTTATGACCATGAGATCATGTAAATCACTTATACCGGAAAGGTACTTTGATTACATCAAACGCCACTGCGTAAATGGGTGGTTATAAAGGTGGGATTAAGTATCCGGAAAGTATGAGTTGAGGCATATGGATCAATAGTGGGATTTGTCCATCCCGATGATGGATAGATATACTCTGGGCCCTCTCGGTGGAATGTCGTCTAATGTCTTGCAAGCATATGAATAAGTTCATAAGAGACCACATACCACGGTACGAGTAAAGAGTACTTGTCAGAGACGAGGTTGAACAAGGTATAGTGTGATACCGATGATCAAACCTCGGACAAATAAAATATCGCGTGACAAAGGGAATTGGTATCGTATGTATGGTTCATTCGATCACTAAAGTCATCGTTGAATATGTGGGAGCCATTATGGATCTCCGGATCCCGCTATTGGTTATTGGTCGGAGTGAGTACTCAACCATGTCCGCATAGTTCACGAACCGTAGGGTGACACACTTAAAGTTGGATGTTGAAATGGTAGTACTTGAATATGGAATGAAGTTGGAATATTTGTTCGGAGTCCCGGATGGGATCCCGGACATCACGAGGAGTTCCGGAATGGTCCGGAGAATAAGATTCATATATAGGATGTCATTTTATGTGAATAAAATGATGCGGAAGGTTCTATGGAAGGTTCTAGAAGGTTCTAGAAAAGTCCGGAAGAAACCACCAAGGAAGGTGGAGTCCACATGGGACTCCACCTCCATGGCCGGCCAACCCTAGTGGGGGAGGAGTCCCAAGTGGACTCCTCCTTAGGGGGCCGGCCAAACCCCCCATGGAAGGTGGAATTCCCACCTCTAGTGGGAGGGAAAGTTTCCCACCATATGGAAGGTTTTGGTTTCGGGTCTTATTCGAAGACTTTGACACCAACACTTGGGATCCACCTATAAACAAGGCCAAGGGAGGGCCGGCCACCCCAAGACCACAAGCTGGCCGCCCCCCATAGAGTGGCCGGCCACCTCCCAAACCCTAGCTTTGCTCCTCCACTTCATATTGCCCGCATAGCTTAGCGAAGCTCCGCCGGACTTCTACACCGCCACCGACACCACGCCGTCGCTGTCGAATTCAAGAGGAGCTACTACTTCCGCTGCCCGCTGGAACGGGGAGGTGGACGTCGTCTTCATCAACAACCGAACGTGTGACCGAGTACGGAGGTGCTGCCCGTTCGTGGCGCCGGAACCGATCGTGATCAAGATCTTCTACGCGCTTTTGCAAGCGGCAAGTGAACGTCTACCGCAGCAACAAGAGCCTCCTCTTGTAGGCTTTGGAATCTCTTCAAGGGTGAGTCTCGACAATCCCCTCGTTGCTACCGTCTTCTAGATTGCATCTTGGCTTGGATTGCGTGTTCGCCGTAGGAAAATTTTTGTTTTCTATGCTACGTTATCCTACAGGATAAGCTTCTGCATCTCAATGAACTGTCGACAATCCCTGAGCAAATGACTTGATTTATTCTTATCATCCTTAGGATCGAAATACGCGTGCATGTAGCAAGGGGCGTTTATCTGTTGGCGAAGGGTAACTCAGGGGTCCTTGGGGGTCGTGGTTTGTAGTTGCCACGGTTCCCAGAGTTACTCTGATTGCCGTCATGTCGATCGTCTCGCCTGTCATCATATCGATCGTCCCGGCGATCAAAATATCTTGCGGCTACCAAATTATTGACATCATAACTTCGGTCTTTCCTCTTCTTGCGACGATCCCTTCGGCCACCCGAGTCGTGCCTTGGCTGATCATCGTCTTCGTCGTCACTGCGCGGTCGCGGCCTTCGTACGTTGTCCTCGCCATCAGCCCAACTGTTGGCGATTTCCATTAACTTACGTATGGTCTTTGGCTTCTGCGCCCGAGCTCCTCTATGTAGGTTTCACGTCAAATACCATCACCGAAGGCATCGATTGCCTGTCGACGAAACGTCTTCGCAGCGTTCAAGAGCTTGGTGAACCTCCCGATGTATGCGCGCATCGACTCCTTTTGCTGGCAGTGCCGTAATTCATCGATTCCACAGGGCCTTTTGTATGTTGCTTGGAAGTTTTTGACAAAGGCGTATACCAAATCATCCCACGACTTAATGGACCCCTTCGGCGGGCCTCTCAACCAGGCTCGTGTCGAATCCTTGAGGTAGAGTTGTAAGCACTGCATTGCCGCTATTTGGTTTCCTTGTGCAAGATCACAGTCTGCAGGTAATCATCTATCGAAGACCTCGGCTCCTGCTGTCCATCATACTTGGCGGCATCAGTGGGGGTAGGCTTCAAACTTTTGGGTGGCATAGTCTCGCGGATCTTGTGGCTCAAGCAGTCAGCTCCCCTCATCTCGCCATCGTACTCCTGGCTTTCTTCGGATTCATCGCTGTCGTACTCCTCCCTTGCAGCTCGTCGTCGCCTGGCTCTGTCGATTCTACTCTAGGCGATTTCATATCGAGCATCCCTTGAACGGTTCTTTGAGCCGCTGGCTTGAAGCGCAGATTTATCTTTTCGTGGAACTAGATTTTTTCCCAGGATTGCTAAGCTTTCCAGGGCACCCCGATGGGCTTGAGCCATGGGACCTTCGGGTGCTGGTTGCTGGTTGATGAGATATGCCGTGAGATTGGCGGTTGCACCCTCGACAATTTTTGGCCTCAACATACCCGCTGTGTCCGTGGTCATGAAGAATTTGGTTAAATTTGATGTTATTTCTCTAGCATCCTCTTCCGAAAGTCAGGACAACCTTGATCGATGTTTTCCCGCACCTTGGCTGCTTCGAGACGCACTTCCCCGCGAGCCCCTCCATCGTTCACTAGATTGATCCGCTGCTAGCAAACGTCGCGCGAGGGTGGCTTGCTCGTTCGACAGTCGCTGCCGATTCTTCTCCAAGATAGTGCGATAGGCATTAAGGGTCCCAACCGAAGTTCCGGCGGGGAGTGGCGTGTTGTTGAATATGGCTGCCCGGGCTGCTACCCATTCTTCCTCCGCGATGGTGTAATCGATGTCGTTGTTACTAGCACTGTTTTCAAAGTTACGTCGTCTGCTAGAGCGGGGGGTACGATCTCCTTCTTCTCCTTCGTTTGTTGTGTTGGTGGCGTAGATTTGATGATGAGTTGTCTTCCAGGTGGTCATCCTGACGGCGTTGTCGATACTTTCCTCTCCCGATGAATATCTGGTGCCGCAGATGAATGGTGTGTCACTCGATCCCAATCCGTGCCTGGTGTCGCAATTCAAGCAGTAGTACGAGGTCATATCTGACGACTCAGAGTCATCGGGTCCGGTTGACATTGACGATACCGACCGAGGTGTCGATGGTGGAGACGAACTCGTCGAATCCGTTAAGCCGGCTGAAAGATCAATCGATGATGACATGATCGATCCTGCTGCCGATGGGGACGATTTCCTTGCCGATCTGGGGACGAACGGCTCCAGCAGCCGAAGAACTCCTTCTGCGTTGACGTTGCAGTGGATGCTTCCGAACGTCATGCCCAGATTTCCTTGCAGACCCGAAAAGGTCGAGCGAGATGAATCGCTGTGCGGGGTGAACTCGTAGGAGCCGAATCAAATTGGACTCCCCGAGCTTGGTGATGCCGGTGGTGTTGATGATGCTGCCGACGACATGGCCGGATCTGCCGATGACGGATCTTGTGCCAATAGGGTTCCCACAAACGACACCAATTGTCGAGGGTACTCCTCGGCAATGCCCTCCATATGGGGCTTAGGGTTGATGGAATCTTGTAGGCTGACACGAGACATCGATTATCAAACAAGCGGGGCGATTTACCCAGGTTTGGGGCCCTCGATGAGGTAAAACCCTTACGTCCTGCCTGTTTGATCTTGATTATGAAAATATCGGGTTACAATGGGGTGCCAAAGGTTTCGGCTATGATCTCGTCGAGAGTCTCAGTTCTGCGGGGACCTAGCTCTAGACTTATGGTGGCTATGGTTGCTAAGATTGCGTGTGTCCTCGGCAGCCCCTCTCCTGGCCCTTATATTGGGGACCAGGTCTCGAGAGATCTGTCCGGGTACGACTAGGTTACAAAGAGTCCTAGTTTAAACTTCCCTTTTATTCTTCATCTCCTTGTCTTGTTCTTCAAGAATCCCGCTTGTAAACCGACGTTGAGGCCCACCTGCCTATCGGGTGTCTTCATGGGCCTCTGGTTGGGATGCAAGGGGTAGCGTGATAATAGTTACCCGAAGGGTAATGCTCACGTCAGCAGCTTTCTATGAAATTAAACCTGCTTTGTTAAATCTTGTTATGAAAGAGCAATTTTCTGGTGTTAGTACTGATGATGCTGCTTCTCACCTTAATGATTTTGTTGAACTTTGTGAGATGGAAAAATATAAAGATATAGATGGTGACATTATGAAAATCAAATTGTTTCCTTTCTCTTTGAGAAGTAGAGCTAAAGATTGGTTGCTATCTTTGCCTAGAAATAGTATCGATTCTTGGGTTAAATGCAAAGATGCTTTTATTGAAAAATATTATCCTCCTGCTAAGATTATATCCTTGAGAAGCGACATAATGAAATTTAGAAAATTTGATAATGAACATGTTGCTCAAGCTTGGGAAAGAATGAAATCTTAGGTAAAAAAATTGTCCCACTCATGGACTGACTACTTGGATGATAATCCAAACTTTTTATCCATGACTAAATTTTTCTTCAAGAAACCTTCTGGATTCAGCTGCTGGAGGTACCTTTATGTCCATTACTTTTGGGGCTGCAACAAAACTCCTTGATGATATGATGGTAAATTATTCTGAATGACACACCGAGAGAGCTCCACAAGGTAAGAAGGTAAATATTGTCAAAGAATCCTCCTCCTTGAGTGATAAAATTGATACTATTATGTCTATGCTTGTTAATGGTAAAGAACATTTTGATCCAAATAATATTCTGTTAGCTTCTTTGGTTGCTCAAGAAGAGCATGTTGATGTGAATTTCATTAAAAGCAACAATTTCAACAACAATGCTTATAGGAATAATTTAGGTAGCAATAATTACAGGCCATATCCTTCGAATAATGGTAATGCTTATGGAAATCTTATGGTAATTCCTACATCAGCAATAAAAGTGCACCCTCTGATCTTGAAGTCATGCTTAAGGATTTTATTAGTAAACAAACTGCTTTAAATAAAATGTTGAGGAAAAGCTTGGCAAAATTGATGTTCTTGCTTCTAAAGTTGATAGCCTCGCTCATGATGTTGAATTTATTAAATTAAAGGTTATGTCTCATGATGTTAAAGAAAGTAAAACTTTGAATTCCATTCAAGTTAGAATTGATGAAAATGTTAGGATGTTGGCGGAATTGCATGCTAGGTGGGAAAGAGAAGATGAAATTGCTAGAAATAATAATTTGACTAAAATTTGTACCATCATCACCACCAGTATAATGAAGTTTCAAATGCTAGCCACCCTCCTACTATTAATGGTAAAATAATTGGTGTAGGAAAAGTCACCGCTCCTTCTACAAAATTGCCTAGAACAACTGAAACTCCTCCTGATAAGTGTGCTAAAAAAATTCGGAGTATGGGAGACAATAGTCCTTTTACCTTTGATAAAAATGATTTTGATTTTGACGATTGCAATATCTCTGAAATAATTAAGTTCTTACAAAATCTTTCTAGAAGTCCTAATGCTAGTGCTATAAATATGGCTTTTACAAAGCATATTAGAAATGCTCTCATGCAAAATGGAGAAGAGAAATTAAAGCGTGAAGCTTCTATTCCTAAAAAGTTAGAAGATGGCTGGGAGCACATCATTAAGATGAAAGTAGATGGCTTTGATTGCAATTCTTTATGTGATCTTGGTGCAAATATTTTTGTTATGCTTAGAAAAATCTATGATATGCTTGATTTGTCACCGTTGGAACAATGTTATTTGGATGTTCATCTTGTTGATATTGCTGCAAATAAACCTTTGGAGAGAGGTAATAATGTTATTATTATGGTTAACAATAACCTTGTCTCCGTTGATTTTGTTGTTTTGGATATTGAATGCAATGCTTCTTGTCAAATTATTTTGGGAAGACCGTTTCTTAGAACAGTTGGTACTGCTATTGATATGAGAGATGGGATTATTAAATATCAATTCCCACTCAAAAAAGGTATGCAACACTTCCCTCGGAAAATAAATAAGTCACCTTATGATTCTATAATTAGAACAAATTATGATATTGATGCTTCTTCACTTGATAATACTTGAAGCTAGCTCTTTTTATGCGCCCAGCTGAAAGGCGTTAAAGAAAATCACTCTTGGAAGATAACCCATGTTTTATTTCTGTAATTTTTCTTTTGTTGAGTTTTGAAAGTTATTACCTCTGTAATCACCTCTATTTATCATTTTTATTTCGTTTTTGTGCCAAGAATAGCCTCTAATAGGAAGAAAGTAAGATTTGGGGAAGTTGCTGTCCTGAAAACAGATTTCGTGATGTCACCATAAAAATTCGTATAAATATCCGGAGGAGAATTCTGAGCTGCAAAGTTTTGTGCATATGCCCCAGATTATTATCTAACTTTTGTTAGTTGAACACTTTTCTATCTGAGCAACAGAAGATTTTCAAAAAAAATGATCTTTACATGTTGTTCTGTTTTGACAGATTTCTACCACCATTTGCATTTGCTTCTTAATCTCTTTATTTTGAGTTCTATTGATCAAATAGCTTTTTGAAGAGGTTGCTACAGTATCTAATGTTTCAATAGATGTTTGATATATGTTAGAACTGAACCCAAGTGGATTTGTTATTTTGATTGTACTAATGCTGCTAATAAGAATTGTGTGAAGTTTTATATGAAGGAAGTTTTCAAGTGTAGGGAGAGAATAATGATGTGATGAGATGAAGAATGGACAAAAGCTCAATCTTGGAGATGCCCATGCACCCCAAGAAATATCCAAGAGGTACAAGCCTCAAAGCTTGGGGATGCCAAAGGCATCCCCTCTTCATCAACAAAGCAACATGTCATCTCTCTATGCGCTATATTTTTATTGCATCATACGTTGTGTGTTGTTCTTGGAGCGTCTTTATTTTTGTTTTTAGTTTTGTTTAGTTTTGTTTGCTGTAGCATATGGTTGGATCCCGGTATTTTTTGGAGAGGGAAACGCTCTGTTTTAATTGCATAGAACGCTCTAGTTTTCGCTGTTATTGTTCTGTGAGTGTTCTAGTTTTCTGGTAATGCGTTTAGCTCTTGTTCTTTCATTCGAATTTGGTTCAGAGCTCGTTAGTATTTGCTGGCATATAATGTGCACATGTCTGTTGGGAACCCCTGAGGCGGATGTGACAGCAAGTTTTCCCTCAGTAAGAAACCAAGGTTATCGAACCAGTAGTCAAGGAGCACGTGAAGGTTGTTGGTGGAGGAGTGTAGTGCGGCGCAACACCAGTTCCGGCGCCAACGTGGAACCTGCACAACACAATCAAGATACTTTGCCCCAACGTAATAGTGAGGTTGTCAATCTCACCGGCTTGCTGAAAACAAAGGATTAAACGTATTGTGTGGAAGATGATGTTTGTTTGCAAAGAAAGTAGAGAACAATGATTGCAGATTGTATTCAGATGTAAAGAATGGACCGGGTCCACAGTTCACTAGTGGTGTCTCTCCAATAAGATAAATAACATGCTGGGTGAACAATTACAGGCAGGCAATTGACAAATAAAGATTCAATACATATCATGATGATTACTATGAGATTTAATCAGGGCATTACGACAAAGTACATAGACCGCTATCCAGCATGCATCTATGCCTAAATAATCCACCTTCAGGTTAGCATCCGCACCTCTTCCAGTATTAAGTTGTAAACAATAGACAATTGCATTAAGTATGGTGCGTAATGTAATCAACACAAATATCCTTAGACAAAGCATTGATGTTTTATCCCTAGTAGCAAGACATCCACAACCTTAGAACTTTCTATCACTGTCCCGATTCAATGGAGGCATGAACCCACTATCGAGCATAAATACCTCTTGGAGTTACAAGTATCAACTTGGCCAGAGCCTCTACTAGCAACGGAGAGCATGCAAGAACATAAACAACACATATATGATAGATTGATAATCAACTTGACATAATATTCTATATTCATCGGATCCCTCCAAACACAACATGTAGCATTACAAATAGATGATCTTGATCATGTTAGGCAGCTCACAAGATCTAAACATGATAGCACAAGAGGAGAAGACAACCAACTAGCTACTGCTATGGACCCATAGTCCAAGGATGAACTACTCACGCATCAATCCGGAGGCGGGCATGATGATGTAGAGCCCTCTGATTCCCTCTCCGGCAGGGTGCCGGAGGCGATCTCCTGAATCCCGAGATGGGATTGGCGGCGGCGGCGTCTGGAAGGTTTTACGTATCGTGGCTCTCGGTACAGGGTATTCGCGACGAAGGCTTTAAGTAGGCGGGGTAGGTCAGGCGGCGCGAGGCCCACACCATAGGGCGCGGGCCCCCTCTGGCCGCTCGCCTATGGTGTCGGGCCCTCGTGGCCCCTCTTCATATCCCTCCGGTCTTGAAGCTTCGTGGAAAAATAAGACCCCGGGCGTTGATTTCGTCCAATTCCGAGAATATTTCCTTTGTAGGATTTCTGAAACCAAAAACAGCAGAAAACAGCAACTGGCGCTTCGGCATCTTGTTAATAGCTTAGTGCCGGAAAATGCATAATAATGATGTAAAGTATGTATAAAACATGTGAGTATTGTCATAAAAGTAGCATGGAACATAAGAAATTATAGATACGTTTGGGACGTATCAAGCATCCCCAAGCTTAGTTCCTACTCGCCCTCGAGTAGGTAAACGATAACAACAAATAATTTCTGAAGTGACATGCTACCAACATAATCTTGATCAACATTATTATAAAACATATGAGATGGATGGAGTGATTCGAAGCAAAATATTGCTAACAAAAGATAATGACTAAACAAATGAATCATATAGCAAAACTTTTCATGAATAGTACTTTCAAGACAAGTGTCAAAAAGACTTGCATAAGAGCTAACTCATAAAGCAATAAATTCAAAGTAGAATGCATTGAAGCAACACAAAGATGATTAAGTTTCAGCAATTGCTTTCAACTTGTAACATATATATCTCATGGATATTTGTTAACATAGAGTAATATAACAAGTGCAATAAGTAAACATGTAAGAATCAATGCACACAGTTAACACAAGTGTTTGCTTCTAAGATAGAAAGAAGTAGGTAAACTGACTCAACATAAAGTAAAATAATGGCCCTTCGCAGAGGGAAGCATGGATTACTATTTTTGTGCTAGAGCTTTTGTTTTGAAAACATAGAAACAATTTTGTCAACGGTAGTAATAATTCATATGTGCTATGCATAATACTTCCTACAAGTTGCAAGCCTCATGCATAGAATACCAATAGTGCCCGCACCTTGTCCTAATTAGCTTGGATTACATGGATTATCATTGCATAACATATGTTTCAACCAAGTGTCACAAAGGGGTACCTCTATGCCGCCCGTACAAAGGTCCAAGGAGATCAATTGCATTTGATTTCTCGTTTTTAATAGATCTCAACTTAAGACATCCATACCGGGACAACATAGACAACAGATAATGGACTCCTCTTTAATGCTTAAGCATTCAACAATAGATAATATTCTCATAAGAGAGTGAGGATGTATGTCCAAACTGAAACTTCCACCATGATACATGGCTTTGGTTAGCGGCCCAATGTTCTTCTCTAACATATGCATACTCAAACCATTTGATCATGACATCACCCTTACTTCAGACAAGACGAACATGCATAGCATCTCACATGATATCCAACAAAGGTGTGTTGATGTCCCCCGAAACATGGTTACGCTCAACAAGCAACTTATAAGAAATAAGACACATAACTACATATTCATCACCACAATAGTTTTTAAGCTATTTGTCCCATGAGCTATATTGCCAAGATAAAGGAATGAAATTTAAAGGTAGCACTCAAGTAATTTACTTTGGAATGGCAGAAAAATACCACATAGTAGGTAGATATGGTGGACACAAATGGTATGGGTTTTGGCTCAAGGTGTTTGGATGCACGAGAAGCATTTCCTCTCAGTACAAGGCTTTGGGATAGCAAGGTTGTTTGAAGCAAACACAAGTATGAACAGGTACAGCAAAACTTACACAAGAACATATTCCAAGCATTATAAGACTCTACACTGTCTTCCTTGTTGTTCAAACACTTTACCAGAAAATATCTAGACTTAGAGAGACCAATCATGCAAACCAAATTTTAACAAGCTTTACGGTAGTTCTCCACTAATAGATTAAACTACATGATGCAAGAGATTAAACATGATCTAATGAGAGCTCAAAGCAATTGCCAAGTTTCAAGTTATTCCAAACCATATGAAGCATTTTCTGATTCCAACCAAATAGCAATCAACGAAGCAATTTTCAGCCTTTGCCATGAACATTAAAGCACAACTAAGAACACAAGTGTTCCATATGAAAAAGCGGATAATATCTCCAATATAAGGATGGTGGGATCCAACTTTATTCAAACCAAAACAAAAACAAAAGCAAACAGACGCTCCAAGTAAAGAACATAAGATGTGATGGAATAAAATATAGTTTCACTAGAAGTGACCTGATAAGTTGTCGATGAAGAAGGGGATGCCTTGGGCATCACCAAGCTTAGATGCTTGAGTCTTCTTAAAATATGCAGGGATGAACCACCGGGCATCCCCAAGCTTAGACCTTTCACTCTTCTTGATCATATTGTATCATCCTCTTCTCTTGACCCTTGAAAACTTCCTCCACACCAAACTTAAAGCAAACTCATTAGACGGTTAGTGCATAATCAAAAATTCATACATTCAGAGGTGACATAATCATTCTTAACACTTCTGGACATTGCACAAAGCTACTGAAAGTTAATGGAACAAAGAAACCCATTCAACATAGCAAAAGCGGCAATGCGAAATAAAAGGCAGAATCTGTCAAAACAGAACAGTCCGTAAAGACGAATTTTCCGGAGGCACTTAACTTGCTCAAACAAAAAACTCAAACTAATGAAAGTTGCGTACATATCTGAGGATCACGCACGTAAATTGGCAGATTTTTTTGATTTTTCTACAGAGAGTTCTACGCAAATTCGTGACAGACAGCAATTCTGTTTCTGCGCAGCAATCCAAATCTAGCATCAACTTTACCATAGAGA
This sequence comes from Lolium multiflorum, assembly GCA_030979885.1. Taxonomy (NCBI): domain Eukaryota; kingdom Viridiplantae; phylum Streptophyta; class Magnoliopsida; order Poales; family Poaceae; genus Lolium; species Lolium multiflorum. The sequence continues at coordinate 61,992,074 of CM061752.1, read as the reverse complement.
CTTTACTTGGCACAAAAACATGATAAGGAGAGGTTGCTATAGTAGTAACAACTTCCAAGACTCAACAATACAGTAATAAAATAAAACATGGGTTATCTCCCAAAAGTGCTTTTCTTTAACACCTTTCAGCTAGGCGCAGAAAGTGCAAATCAAGTATTGTCTAGAGAAGAAGCATCAACATTATTATCTCGGGAGTTGGGATTTTTCTCAACTATGCATTGTATCTTATTTATGTATGGAACTCCCTTTTCAATACCTTTAGGATTACTATCCTCCTCAAATAAATTTTCAGGGACAATCCAATCAAAATTCTTTTCTAATGCCTCGTGCATTCCTATGAGTTTATGAGGTATTGGTATTTTAATCTCCCCCTCACAATTGACTTTATTAGTGTATCTTAGCCTATCTTTTTCCCTTTTTTCAAGGATATTTGCAAAATTGGTACACAAGCCTAGCATCTTATATCGAATAAAGACTTTCCTAGCTTCTAGCTACATCACCAAATTCTCTAAGAAGGGTTTCTAGAACAAAATCTTTCTTTTCTCCTTCTTCCATATCACCGAGTGTAACAAACATATGTTGCATTATTGGATTAAGATTAACAAATCAAGCTTCCAACATGTGCACTAAAGAGGCAGTAGCAATTTCATAATCAGGGGCAAGTTCTACCAAGGATCTATCTTCAAAATCTTCAGTCTTACTAACGTGAGTGAAAAATTCTTCTATATTATCTTTTCCAATGATAGACCCACTACCTACCGATATATCTTTCAAAGTAAACTTAGGATGAAGCATGATGAAATAAACAAAAGTAAACTTGATGAAGTAAATGCAAGTAACTAATTTTTTTTGTGTTTTGATATAGAGCAAGTAAATAATACGGAAAGTAAAGCAACTAATTTTTTTGTGTTTTTAATATAAAGCAAACAAGACAGTAAATAAAATAAAGTAAAGCAAGACAAAAACAAAGTAAAGAGATTGGATGTGGGAACTACTCCTCGTCATCATGGGAGACAGAACGGCGATGAAGATTTGCTTGTAAGTGTAATGTGCACACGTCCGTTGGGAACCCCAAGAGGAAGGTGTGATGCGCACAGCAGCAAGTTTTCCCTCAGAAAGAAACCAAGGTTATCGAACCAGTAGGAGTCATGGAGCACGTGAAGGTTATTGGTGGAGAAGTGTAGTGCGGCGCAACACCCGTGAAACCGGCACCAACGTGGAACCTGCACAACACAATCAAGATACTTTGCCCCAACGTAATGCTGAGGTTGTCAATCTCACCGGCTTGCGAAACAAAGGATTAAACGTATTGTGTGGAAGATGATGTTTGTTTGCAAAGAACAGTAGAGAACAATGATTAGATTGTATTCAGATGTAAAGAATGGACCGGGTCCACAGCCACTAGTGGTGTCTCTCCAATAAGATAAATAACATGTTGGTGAACAAATTACAGGGCAATTGACAAATAAAGATTCAATACATATCTACGTGATTTATGCCAAATCAGGAGATGGGCCGTAAGTGAAGATGGGCTTGAAAGATACACGCGTGAGCATCTTTGAAGCGGCCTTGCACGAAGAGTTTGGGCTAGATTGCCCATGTATCTGTAAATATAGTAGATCGTATTTTAGTTTAGATTAAAAGATAGAGTTTAACTCGTGCACGGTTAGGTGCACGTCCAAATTAGAAAGTCCCTTGGACTATAAATATGTATCTAGGTTATCGGAAAAGGAGGACAATCACGTTCACAACAAACACAAATCAGGCGACGCCACCCCTTCTTCGAGGGTTTCTCCCTGGATTATGTGCCTAGATCGTATCTTGATCTAGGCACACACGTTTATTCGTTTACCTTGTGTTGCTCGCTGAAGCGTTGTTGATGGCGAGTAGCACTACTTATCGTAGATGTTTTGGGGCTTGCATAGATGCTTTTCTTACGCATATCTGCTTAGCTGTGCCGTCCCTCGATATCTAGCTGCCCTTACACCTATCCAGGGAAGATCTTGCTTGTTCGTTGTTTAGTAGATCCGATCCGTTATAGTTGCTCCTTGATTCTTCAAGGATTGGTTTAATATCCGTATGGTTAGGCCTTGCAAACGGGTTGAACGATCCGGTAGTGCGTTAGGTATGGTTTGTTAGTCCTAAGAGGGATGTTCCGGGAATTAACTTAATGTTGGTTTTTAGGCTCTTTTAGGGTTAGTTTTCCATTATCTTTCGTGTCTATTAGGCTCAACTACGCGTAGGATGTTCCGATCATACGGTGAGAACCCTAAACTGTCGTAGATTGGTTTAGCTTTATACACGATCAAGCAGGAGCCCCATATCAGCGTTAACCCTACGTGAAACATGGGGCGATCGGCTTTGTGAGCCGATCCACGGGCAACGAGAGCCGATCGGGCTCGTATTTGATGTTTATGTGTCTGCCATGCAGGAATAATCGAAGCAATACAACACCTTCCCATATGTAGGTGGCACGCCCTGCAAACGCCGGACGTGTCGGAGCATTTGCAGGGACGTCGAGGGACCAGGGCCCAAGCCTGGAGCCTCCCGGCTCTTCGTGTTGCTTAACCACCGCCGGTGGGTTTTGGCAGGCAACACATTCTGGCACGCCCGTGGGACATCGGGACAATCTTCTACAGCAACCACGTCGACATCTACATCTGAGATGGCGGCAGAACCGGTCAAATACGAAGATCTGCCTCCTGAGCATAAGAAGAAATACGATGATCTCAAGGCCATCTTGGAAGCCGATCTCATCGGCGCTTTTGAGAAAACCCGTTCGCACGGGATCAAGTTCAAAGGGTTCCAACTCGAAGGCGCGCCGGATGGACTAGATCTATCTCTCCCTTCGGACGAACGTACCAGAGCCCTGCGACAGAAGTCAACTATGCCGTTGCTCACTCTCTTCATCGGCATTCTGAGAGCTTGGTGAATACTCTGGAGCGTGTCGCGCTCAATGTGGTGCAAGAAGTCATGAAGCACAAGTACTCTCCGTCAAGACCTGCTCTAGGAACTCATCAAGGAGAGATACCGCCTATACCAGGCCGCCACTGCCATACACGCGGCAGCTCCACAAAGAACCAGGTTCACCGGCGTATGTTGTCTACAAGGTTGGAGGTGATCCGGCGATTACCAATTCCTGTATGAGCCACCCAAGGAGATTCCACATGGATACGTGTCACATACGTGCCGGACCGCAACGACTGGATGACCCAGTTACAGTTAGGAAGGATCGCCACCAGGAGGGATCGCCGAACAGGAATAGTTGCTGGAGCCGGAAGCAGTTCTGGAGCAGATGCTGAGAAACAGGCGTGGCTAGCCAAATATACCACCGGTACAAGTCATGCACGCTCAACTTCTGCAGCTCCTACGGTGGATGAGATCACCGCAATCATGAGAGACCAGTCGGCATCCCGCCGAAGAAGAGAATGATCGGCTATTCCAAGCCGTATCCCGACGACTATGACCTAATCCCACTACCACCTAAATATCGGCTCCCTGACTTCACAAATTCAGTGGATCAGAAGGAACCAGCTCAATCGAGCACGTGAGCCGATATTTGGCACAGTTGGGCATGGTCTCAGCTTCAGACGAGCTGCGTGTGAGGTTCTTCTCACAATCTCTCACGGGTCCAGCCTTTGGGTGGTACACCTCGTTGCTACTAGACTCGGTTCGGACGTGGAAGCAGCTGGAAGAGCAGTTTCACGTACAATACCATTCAGAAGCTACTGAAGCTAGCCTTGCCGATCTGACCCAGGTTCGGCAGAGACGAGGAGAGACGGTATCTGAGTACATCCAGAGGTTCAGGACCGTCAAGAACCGATGTTATTCGGTTCGCCTATCTGAGAAGGAAGCAGTCGAGCTGGCGATAGCAGGATTATCAGCGCCGCTCAGAGATGTGACCTTCCAAGCAGAGTACAATTCACTGGTGCATATGGTGCAGAAATTGACATTGTATGAACAGCGCCATCCAGAATTGTACCAGGACAAGTACAAGCGCGTCGCCCTGATCGAGATGGAAGAAGATGATGATGCTGTAGGAGATCAGGAGGTCGCTGTAGCTGAGTGGACTCGGGGGCGCCGTGTCCTGCAAGTGGGTGAAACAACCAGGGCCTGCGAAAGGGTTTGACTTTGATTTGAGCAAAACGGAGCAAATTTTTGACTTGCTATTGAAGGAGAAACAGCTCAAGTTACCCGAAGGTCACAAAATCCCCACGCCACAAGAGATGAACGGCAGGCCATACTGCAAATGGCATCACACGTTCACCCATGCCACCAACGACTACAAAGTCTTGCGCGGACAGATTCAGATGGCGATAGAACAAGGCCGATTACTCTTCGGTCAGTTTGCCATGAGAGTTGACACGCAGCCGTTTCCAGACGTCAACATGGTGGATCTCAGCCACTGCATAAGACGCGAGCCTTTCTTTTTGATATCAACATGGCAGGGCTCGCAGATCGCCATGGTAAGGATAAGCCCGAGAGCAGTCGCTCCCGTGGCAAGGATAAAGAGGAGGCCAATCCACGCGACCGGCCCCAGCATGATGACAGACGGTATTTGACTGAGGAAGAGGTGATAAGTGTGCGGTATCAACGACCACTTTCCGCGCACCTCCTTAACAAATACGGACAGCAGTACGACCGACGTCGACGCTACGTCGTAGATGATGATAGATCGCTTCGGTCCGATGCGCACAACAGAAATACCGTCGATATAAGGGTATGAGCGTCACGCCGGAGGGAGGTCAAGGGAGCAAGAGGACATGGATAGGCATTGGAACTGTCCTTTCTTCAAACACTGCTGGGACTCAGGAATGAGCCGATTGCCTACAATCGAGAACTGCCCATGTAGACAGAAGAGGAAGGGAACAAATGAAGTTTCAGTGTTCAAGCGTCTAGGACCTCTCCCACCTCAGAACAAACGAGCTGAGTCATCCCAAGATGAAGACTTCGAGGAGTCAGAGGAAGAAGATAGATATCACCGACCAAGGTGGTGTCCCGATGGACTCAGCCACTCCCAAAAGCGCAGAGTGCAGCTACGAAACTTGGAGGAAGCCGAGGCGCAGTACCTGTACACTTTGAGGAAAGCACGGCCCGATCTGGCCGTGAAAATTCAGCAAACGCTGGAGACAGTGCTCGCCCACCAAAGAAAGTGTGGCGACCCAAGCAGACAAAAGCCGATGTGGACATCGGCTGATACAAACATGGTGTTCGTTCTCCCATCAGAGTTTTGTGCTCCAAGAGATGAGGAAGTATCAGTGGCACAGTTTGATTGTGGGCCATGATACGTCTCCAACGTATCGATAATTTCTTATGTTCCATGCTACTTTATTGATGATACCTACATGTTTTATGCACATTATATGTCATATTTATGCATTTTCGAACTAACCTATTAACAAGATGCCGAAGAGCCATTGCTGTTTTCTGCTGTTTTTGGTTCAGAAATCCTAGTAAGGAAATATTCTTGAATTGGACGAAATCTTCGCCAGGGTCCTATTTTTGCACGGAGCTTCCAAGACCGAAGAGGGAAGGAAGTGGGGCCACGAGGCGCCGACACCATAGGCCGGCGCGGCCCAGGCCCTGGCCGCGCCGACCTAGGGGTGGGGCCCTCGTGTGGCCCCCACGTTGCCCTTTCGCCTACTTAAAGCCTCCGTCGCGAAACCCCAGACCGAGCCACGATACGGAAAACCTTCCGAGACGCCGCCGCGAATCCCATCTCGGGGGGATGTCTACGTTCCCCCTCCTTCCTGTAGACAGTGTTGGGCCTCCAAGTGCAGAGGTTTGTAGAACAGCAGCAAGTTTTCCCTTAAGTGGATCACCCAAGGTTTATCGAACTCAGGGAGGAAGAGGTCAAAGATATCCCTCTCATGCAACCCCGCAACCACAAAGCAAGAAGTCTCTTGTGTCCCCAACACACCAAATAGGTGCACTAGTTCGCGAAGAGATAGTGAAATACAAGTATGAATATATATGAGCAGTAGCAAAAGCCAAAAGTGCTTGATGGCGTGTAGTTGATGGTGGTAGTAGCGTAGTAACACAGTAAAACAGTAAACAAGCAGTAGTAACTCAGCAGTATTTAGGAACAAGGCCTAGAGATTACACTTTCACTAGTGGACACTCTCAACATTGATCACATAACAGAATAGATAAATGCATACTCTACACTTTTGTTGGATGATGAACACATTGCGTAGGATTACACGAACCCTCAATGCCGGAGTTAACAAGCTCCACAATAATGCTCATGTTTAAGTAACCTTAAGTGTAAGATAGATCAAAACGACTAAACCAAGTACTAGCATAGCATGCACACTGTCACCTTCATGCATATGTAGGAGGAATAGATCACATCAATATTATCATAGCAATAGTTAACTTCGCAATCTACAAGAGATCATGATCATAGCATAAACCAAGTACTAACACGGTGCACACACTGTCACCTTTACACACGTGCAGGAGGAATAGAACTACTTTAATAACTTTGCTAGAGTAGCACATAGATAGTAGTGATACAAAACTCATATGAATCTCAATCATGTAAAGCAGCTCATGAGATCATTGTATTGAGGTACATAGGAGAGAGATTAACCCCATAGCTACCGGTACAGCCCCGAGCCTCGATGGAGAACTACTCCCTCCTCATGGGAGCAGCAGCGGTGATGAAGATGGCGGTGGAGATGGCAGCGGTGTCGATGGAGAAGCCTCCGGGGCACTTCCCGTCCTCGGCAGGGCCAGAATGAGACTCCTGTCTCCCCATCTGGCTTCACGATGACGGCGGCTCCGGAACTTTTCTCGTATCGTGGTTTTCCGTGGTTTTCGGGCGGGGCTTTATAGGCGAAGAGGCGGCGCGGAGGGTCAACGAGGCGACGAGACCATAGGGTGGCGCGGCCGGGGCCCGCCGCGCCACCATGTCATCTGCCCGTGGCCCCCTCTGCGGCTCTCGGGTGTTCGGATGCTTCCCGGGCAAAATAGGAACCCGGGCGGTGATTTCGTCCAATTCCGAGAATATTTCGTTACTAGGATTTCTGAAACCAAACAACAGAAAACAGGCACTTCGGCATCTTGTTAATAGGTTAGTTCCAAAATGCATAAATATGACATATAATGTGCATAAAACATGTAGGTATCATCAATAAAGTAGCATGGAACATAAGAAATTATCGATACGTTGGAGACGTATCAGCATCCCCAAGCTTAGTTCTGCTCGTCCCGAGAAGGTAAAACGATAACAAAGATAATTTCTTAAGTGACATGCCATCATAACCTTGATAATACTATTTGTAAACATATGTAACGAATGCAGCGATCAAAACAATGGTAATGACATGAGTAAACAAGTGAATCATAAAGCAAAGACTTTTCATGAATAGCACTTTCAAGACAGGCATCAATAAGTCTTGCATAAAAGTTAACTCATAAAGCAATAATTCAAAGTAGAGGTGTTGAACAAAGGAAGATAGTTTCAGCGGTTGCTTTCAACTTATAACATGTATATCTCATGGATAATTGTCAATGCAAAGTAATATAATAAGTGCAATATGCAAGTATGTAGGAATCAATGCACAGTTCACACAAGTGTTTGCTTCTAAAGGTGGAGGGAGATAGGTAAACTGACTCAACAATAAAAGTAAAAGAAAGGCCCTTCAAAGAGGAAAGCATCGATTGCTATATTTGTGCTAGAGCTTTTATTTTGAAAACATAAAGAGAGCATAAAAGTAAAGTTTTGAGAGGTGTTTGTTGTTGTCAACGAATGGTAGTGGGTACTCTAACTCCCTTGCCAGACAAACCTTCAAAGAGCGGCTCCCATTTTATTTTATTTTTGGGTGCACTCCTTCCAACCTTTCTTTCACAAACCATGGCTAACCGAATCCTCGGGTGCCTGCCAACAATCTCATACCATGAAGGAGTGCCTTTTATTTTAGTTTTATTATGTTGACACTCCTCCCCACCTTTGCTTTCTCAAGCCATGGCTAACCGAATCCTTCGGGTGCCGTCCAACAATCACATACCATGGAGGAGTGTCTATTTTTGTTAATTAATTTGGGACTGGGAATCCCATTGCCAGCTCTTTTTGCAAAATTATTGGATAAGCGGATGAAGCCACTAGTCCATTGGTGAAAGTTGCCCAACAAGATTGAAAGATAAACACCACATACTTCCTCATGAGCTATAAAACATTGACACAAATAAGAGGTAATAACTTTTGAATTGTTTAAAGGTAGCACTCAAGCAATTTACTTTGGAATGGCGGAGAAATACCATGTAGTAGGTAGGTATGGTGGACACAAATGGCATAGTGGTTGGCTCAAGGATTTGGATGCATGAGAAGTATTCCTCTCGATACAAGGTTTAGGCTAGCAAGGTTATTTGAAGCAAACTCAAGGATGAACCGGTGCAGCAAAACTCACATAAAAGACATATTGTAAACATTATAAGACTTTACACCGTCTTCCTTGTTGTTCAAACTCAATACTAGAAATTATCTAGACCTTAGAGAGACCAATTATGCAAATCAAATTTTAGCAAGCTCTATGTATTTCTTCATTAATGGGTGCAAAGTATATGATGCAAGAGCTTAAACATGAGCACAACAATTGCCAAGTATCACATTATCCAAGACATTTTAGAATTACTACATGTAGCATTTTCCAATTCCAACCATATAACAATTTAACGAAGAGGAAACTTCGCCATGAATATTATGAGCTAAGAACACATGTGTTCATACGAACCAGCGGAGCGTGTCTCTCCCACACAAGGATGAACTTATTCAGAGAACTAAGATAACAAAACAAAAACAAAAATAAAAGCACACAGACGCTCCAAGTAAATACATAAGATGTGACTGAATAAAAATATAGTTTCACTAGAAGAAACCTGATAAGTTGTCGATGAAGAAGGGGATGCCTTGGGCATCCCCAAGCTTAGATGCTTGAGTCTTCTTGAAATATGCAGGGATGAACCACCGGGCATCCCCAAGCTTAGACCTTTCGCTCTTCTCGATCACATTATATCACCCTCTTCTATTGACCCTTGAAAACTTCTGACACACCAAACTTCAAGCAAACTCATTAGAGGGTTAGTGCATAATCAAAAATTCACATGTTCAGAGGTGACACAAACATTCTTAACACTTCTGGACATTGCACAAAACTTTTGAAAGTTAATGGAACAAAGAAACTCATTCAACTTAACAAAAGCGGCAATGCGAAATAAAAAGCAGAATCTGTCAAAAACAGAACAGTCCGTAAAGACGAATTTTAAGATGGCACCAGACTTGCTCAAATGGAAAAACTCAAAACTAATGAAAGTTGCGTACATATCTGAGGATCACGCTCGTAAATTGGCAGATTTTTAGAATTTTCTACAGAGACTGTGCCCAGATTCGTGACAGACAGCAATGCTGTTTCTACGCAGCAATCCCAAATATAACATCAACTTTGACATAGAAACTTTACTTGGCACAACAAAACACAAAACTAAGATAAGGAGAGGTTGCTACAGTAGTAAACAACTTCCAAGACACAAATATAAAACAAAGTACTGTAGCAAAATAACACATGGGTTATCTCCCAAGAAGTTCTTTCTTTATAGCCATTAAGATGGGCTCAGCAATTTTGGTGATGCACCCGCAAGAAATAGAAGTTGAAGCAAAAGAGAGCATCAAGAGGCAAATTCAAAACACATTTAAGTCTAACATGCTTCCTATGCATAAGAATCTTGTAAATAAACAAGTTCATGAAGAGCAAAGTAACAAGCATAGGAAGATAAAACAAGTGTAGCTTCAAAAATTTCAGCACATAGAGAGGTGTTTTAGTAACATGAAAATTTCTACAACCATATTTTCCTCTCTCATAATAACTTTCAGTAGCAACATGAGCAAACTCAACAATATAACTATCACATAAAGCATTCTTATCATGAGTCTCATGCATAAAATAATTACTACTCCCAACATAAGCATAGTCATTCTTATTAATTGTAGTGGGAGCAAATTCAACAAAGTAGCTATCAAATATAGGAGGTATATTGTAATCATAATCAAATTTATCCTCCATAACAGGTGGTAACAAAAGACTACTATCATTATAATCATCATAAATAGGAGGCAAAGTATCATCAAAGTAAATTTTCTCCTCAATGCTTGGGGGACTAAAAATATCATGCTCATCAAAGCCAGCTTCCCCAAGCTTAGAATTTTCCATAGCATTAGCAACAATGGTGTTCAAAGCATTCATACTAATAACATTCCCATTATCATGCATATAAAGTTCCATGGGTTTTTAATTCTCTCTTCAAACACATCATGTCCTAATTCAAGATAAAGTTCATAAAGATCTCTCATATTTTTGTTGTTTTCCATTATGCCTAACTAGTGTAAACAAGAAACCAAATGTCGCAATTGCAGAGTCTAAAGGAAATAGCTTCGAGTACTTACAATGGCGCCGGAAAATAGCTTAGTAGCCGAGATCCGGAGTGTGAGTACCTTTACCTTTCCTCCCCGGCAACGGCGCCAGAAAAGTGCTTGATGTCTACGTTCCCCCTCCTTTCCTGTAGACAGTGTTGGGCCTCCAAGTGCAGAGGTTTGTAGAACAGCAGCAAGTTTTCCCTTAAGTGGATCACCCAAGGTTTATCGAACTCGGGAGGAAGAGGTCAAAGATATCCCTCTCATGCAACCCTGCAACCACAAAGCAAGAAGTCTCTTGTGTCCCCAACACACCAAATAGGTGCACTAGTTCGGCGAAGAGATAGTGAAATACAGGTGGTATGAATATATATGAGCAGTAGCAACGTGTGAAAAGTGCTTGATGCGTGTAGTTGATGGTGGTAGTATTGCAGCAATAGTAACACAAGTAAAACAGTAAACAAGCAATAGTAACTCAGCAGATTTAGAACAAGGCCTAGGGATTACACTTTCACTAGTGGACACTCTCAACATTGATCACATAACAGAATAGATAAATGCATACTCTACACTTTTGTTGGATGATGAACACATTGCGTAGGATTACACGACCCTCAATGCCGGAGTTAACAAGCTCCACAATAATGCTCATGTTTAAGTAACCTTAAGTGTAAGATAGATCAAAACGACTAAACCAAGTACTAGCATAGCATGTACACTGTCACCTTCATGCATATGTAGGAGGAATAGATCACATCAATATTATCATAGCAATAGTTAACTTCGCAATCTACAAGAGATCATGATCATAGCATAAACCAAGTACTAACACGGTGCACACACTGTCACCTTTACACATGTGGGAGGAATAGAACTACTTTAATAACTTTGCTAGAGTAGCACATAGATAGTAGTGATACAAAACTCATATGAATCTCAATCATGTAAAGCAGCTCATGAGATCATTGTATTGAGGTACATAGGAGAGAGATTAACCACATAGCTACGGTACAGCCCCGAGCCTCGATGGAGAACTACTCCTCCTCATGGGAGCAGCAGCGGTGATGAAGATGGCGGTGGAGATGGCAGCGGTGTCGATGGAGAAGCCTTCCGGGGCACTTCCCCGCTCCGGCAGGGTGCCGAACAGAGACTCCTGTCCCCCAGATCTTGGCTTCGCGATGACGGCTCGGGAACTTTTCTCGTATCGTGGTTTTCTCCGTAAGGGTTTTCGATGCGTGGGGCTTTATATAGGCGAAGAGGCGGCGGGAGGGTCAACGAGGCGACGAGACCATAGGTGGCGCGGCCAGGGCCTGGGCCGCGCCACCATGTCATACTGAGCCCACAGGCCCCCCCTCCGGCGCTCCTGTGCTGGATGCTTCCGGGCAAAATAGGAACCTCGGGCGGTGATTTCCTCCAAAGAATATTTCGTTACTAGGATTTCTGAAACCAAAAACAACAGAAAACAGGAACCGGCACTTCGGCATCTTGTTAATAGGTTAGTTCAGAAAATGCATAAATATGACATATAATGTGCATAAAACATGTAGGTATCATCAATAAAGTAGCATGGAACATAAGAAATTATCGATACGTTGGAGACGTATCGGGGATTCAGAGATCGCCTCCGGCACCCTGCCGGAGAGGGGATTCATCTCCGGAGGACTCTTCATCGCCATGATCGCCTCCGGAGTGATGAGTGAGTAGTTCACCCTGGACCATGGGTCCATAGCAGTAGCTAGATGGTCGTCTTCTCCTTGTTGTGCTTCATTGTTGGATCTTGTGAGCTGCCTAACATGATCAAGATCATCTATATGTAATTCTATATGTTGTGTTTGTCGGGATCCGATGGATAGAGAATACTATGTTATGGTGATTATCAATCTATTGTTTATGTGTTGTTTATGATCTTGCATGCTCTCCGTTATTAGTAGAGGCTCTGGCCAAGTTTTTGCTCTTAACTCCAAGAGGGAGTATTTATGCTCGATAGTGGGTTGATGCCTTCATTGACACCTGGGATCGTGACAGTAGGTTCTAAGGTTGTGATGTGCTGTTGCCACTAGGGATAAAACATTGATGCTATGTCTAAGGATGTAGTTGTTGATTACATTACGCACCATACTTAATGCAATTGTCTCTGTTGCTTAGCAACTTAATACTGAATGGGGTTCGGATGATAACTGAAGGTGGACTTTTTAGGCATAGATGCATGGATGGCGGTCTATGTACTTTGTCGTAATGCCCAATTAAATCTCACTATATTTATCATATCATGTATATGCATTGTTATGCCTTTCTCTATTTGTCAATTGCCCGACTGTAATTTGTTCACCCAACATGCTTTTATCTTATGGGAGAGACACCTCTAGTGAACTGTGGACCCCGGTCCTATTCTTTACATAGCATACAATCTACTGCAATTGTGTTTACTGTTTTCTTTGCAAACATCTTCCACTCGATACGCTTAATCCTTTGTTACAGCAAGCCGGTGAGATTGACAACCTCACTGTTTCGTTGGGGCAAAGTACTTTGGTTTTGTTGTGCAGATTCCACGTTGGCGCCGGAATCCCTGGTGTTGCGCCGCATCACATTTCGCGACCATCAACCTTCAACGTGCTTCTTGGCTCCTCCTGGTTCGATCAACCTTGGTTTCTTTCTGAGGGAAAACTTGCCACTGTGCGCATCATACCTTCCTCTTGGGGTTCCCAACGGACGTGTACATCTACGCGCATCAAGCCTGTTTTCTGGCGCCGTTGCCGGGAGATCAAGACACGCTGCAAGGGGAGTCTCCACTTCTCAATCTCTTTACTTTGTTTTTGTCTTGCTTTATTTTATTTACTACTTTGTTTGCTGCACCTAAACAAAACACACAAAAAATTAGTTGCTAGTTTTACTTTATTTACTGTCTTGCTCTCTATATCAAAAACACAAAAAAAATTAGTTACTTGCATTTACTTTATCTAGTTTGTTTTATTTATGTTGCTAAAATGAATACCCCTGAAAATACTAAGTTGTGTGACTTCACAAATGCAAATAATAATGATTTCCTATGCACACCTATTGCTCCACCTGCTACTACAGCAGAATTCTTTGAAATTAAACCTGCTTTACTGAACTTGGTTATGAGAGATCAATTTTCTGGTGTTAGTTCTGATGATGCTGCTGCCCATCTCAATAATTTTGTTGAACTTTGTGAAATGCAAAAGTATAAGGATGTAGATGGTGATATTATTAAACTGAAAGTGTTTCCTTTCTCATTAAGAGGAAGAGCTAAAGATTGGTTGCTATCTTTGCCTAAGAATAGTATTGATTCATGGACTAAATGTAAGGATGCTTTTATTGGTAGATATTATCCTCCGCTAAAATTATATCTTTGAGAAGTAGCATAATGAATTTTAAGCAATTAGATACTGAACATGTTGCTCAAGCATGGGAGAGAATGAAAACTTTGGTAAATAATTGCCCAACCCATGGACTGACTACTTGGATGATCATCCAAACCTTCTATGCAGGACTAAATTTTTCTTCGCGGAATTTATTGGATTCAGCTGCTGGAGGTACCTTTATGTCCATCACTTTGGGGGCGGCTACAAAACTTCTTGATGATATGATGATAAATTACTCTGAATGGCACACGGAAAGAGCTCCACAAGGTAAGAAGGTAAATTCTGTTGAAGAAACCTCTTCCTTGAGTGATAAGATTGATGTGATTATGTCTATGCTTGTGAATGGTAGATCTAATGTTGATCCTAATAATGTTCCTTTAGCTTCATTGGTTGCTCAGGAAGAAAATGTTGATGTGAATTTCATTAAAAGCAATAATTTCAACAACAATGCTTATAGGAACAACTCGGTAATAATTATAGGCCATATCCTTCTGCTAATGGTAATGGTTATGGTAATTCTTATGGGAATTCTTACAATAATAATAGGAGTGTACCCTCTGGTCTTGAAGCTATGCTTAAAGAATTTATTAGTACACAAACTGCTTTTAACAAATCTGTTGAGGAAAAGCTTGATAAAATTGATACTATTGCCTCTAGAGTTGATAGACTTGCCTCCGATGTTAATCTTTTAAAATTGAAAGTTATGCCTAATAATGATATTGATAATAATATTACTACTACAGCAAATGCCATCCAAGTTAGAATTAATGAGAATATAAGATTAATGGCTGAGTTGCGTGCTAGGTGGGATAGAGAAGAAAATGAAAAACTAGCTAAAGAGAATAATGTAGCTAAAGTTTGGACTATTACCACTACTAGTAATGCTAATTCTTCACATGTTGCTGCACCTCCTACTATCAATGGTAATATAATTGGTGTTGGCAATGTTTCTACTCCTAGTGCAAAGCGAACAAAACTGCCTGAAATTGCTAAAACTGCTGAAACTGCTTGTGATAAAACTGCTGAAATTTTTTCCAACCTTGGGAACAATGATCCCATTGCTGTAGCTCATAATGATTTAGATTTTTATGATTGCCACATCTCTGAAGTTATAAAGTTCTTACAAAAACTTGCTAAAAGTCCTAATGCTAGTGCTATAAATTTAGCCTTTACAAAACATATTACAAATGCTCTCATAAAAGCTAGAGAAGAGAAACTAAAACTTGAAACTTCTATTCCTAGAAAGTTAGAAGATGGTTGGGAGCCCATCATTAAAATGAAATTCAATGACTTTGAATGTAATGCTTTATGTGATCTTGGTGCAAGTATTTCTGTTATGCCTAAAAAGATTTATGATATGCTTGACTTGCCACCATTGAAGAATTGTTATTTGGATGTTAATCTTGCCGATAATGTTAAAAAGAAACCTTTGGGGAGGATTGATAATGTGCATATTACGGTTAACAATAACCTTGTCCCCGTTGATTTTGTTGTCTTGGATATCGAATGCAATGCATCTTGTCCTATTGTGTTGGGAAGACCTTTTCTTCGAACTGTTGGTGCTGTTATTGATATGAGGGAAGGTAATATTAAATATCAATTTCCTCTCAAGAAAGGTATGGAACACTTCCCTAGAAAGAGAATGAAGCCTTTTGATTCTATTATTAGAACAAGCTATGATGTTGATGCTTCTACTCGATGTTACTTGATTTGCACTTTCTGCGCCTGAAAGGCGTTAAAGAAAAGCGCTTATGGGAGACAACCCATGTTTTTACTACAGCAATTTTTTTGTTTTGTTGAGTCTTGGAAGTTGTTTACTACTGTAGTAACCTCTCCTTATCATGTTTTTGTGCCAAGTAAAGTTTCTATGTCAAAGTTGATGTTATATTTGGGATCGCTGCGCAGAAACAGCATTGCTGTCTGTCACGAATCTGGGCACAGTTCTCTGTAGAAAATTCGAAAAATCTGCCAATTTACGAGCGTGATCCTCAGATATGTACGCAACTTTCATTAGTTTTGAGTTTTTCCATTTGAGCAAGTCTGGTGCCAGCTTTAAATTCGTCTTTACGGACTGTTCTGTTTTTGACAGATTCTGCCTTTTATTTCGCATTGCCTCTTTTGCTATGTTGGATTTATTTCTTTGATCCATTAATATCCAGTAGCTTTATGCAATGTCCAGAAGTGTAAAGAATGATTGTGCCACCTCTAAACATGTGAATTATTAATTGTGCACTAACCCTCTAATGAGTTTGCTTGAAGTTTGGTGTGAACGAAGTTTTCAAGGGTCAAGAGAGGAGAATGATATACTATGATCAAGAGGAGTGAAAGCTCTAAGCTTGGGGATGCCCCCGTGGTTCACCCCTGCATATTTTAAGAAGACTCAAGCGTCTAAGCTTGGGGATGCCCAAGGCATCCCTTCTTCATCGACAACATCATCAGGTTCCTCCCGAAACTATATTTTTATTCAACTCACATCTTGTGTTCTTTACTTGAGCGTCGGTTTGTTTTTGTTTTTGTTTTTGTTTGAATAAGATGGATCCTAGCATTCACTTTGTGGGAGAGAGACACGCTCCGCTGTTGCATATGGACACATATGTCCTTAGGCTTTACTCATAATGTTCAAGGCGAAGTTTCTTCTTCGTTAAATTGTTATATGGTTGGAATTGGAAAATGCTACATGTAGTAATTCTAAAATGTCTTGGATAATGTGATGCTTGGCAATTGTTGTGCTCATGTTTAAGCTCTTGCATCATATGCTTTGCACCCATTAATGAAGAAATACATAGAGCTTGCTAAAATTTGATTTGCATATTTGGTCTCTAAGGTCTAGATAATATCTAGTATTGAGTTTTGAACAACAAGGAAGACAGGGTAGAGTCTTATAATGTTTACAATATGTCTTTTATGTGAGTTTTGCTGCACTTGTTCATCCTTGAGTTTGCTTCAAATAACCTTGCTAGCCTAAACCTTGTATCGAGAGGGAATACTTCTCATGCATCCAAAATCCTTGAGCCAACTACTATGCCATTTGTGTCCACCATACCTACCTACTACATGGTATTTCTCCGCCATTCCAAAGTAAATTGCTTGAGTTCTACCTTTAAAATTCCATCATTCACCTTTGCAATATATAGCTCATGGGACAAAATAGCCTTAAAAACTATCGTAGTATTGAATATGTACTTATGCACTTTATCTTTTATTAAGTTGCTTGTTGTGCGATAACCATGCTTCTGGGGAACGCCATCAACTATTGTTGAATATCATGTGAGTTGCTATGCATGTCCGTCTTGTCTGAAGGATCTATCATTTTAGTGGTTGGAGCATGCAAAATTGTTAGAGAAGAACATTGGGCCGCTAACTAAAGCCATGAATCATGGTTGAAGTTTCAGTTTTGGACATATATCCTCAATCTCATATGAGAATAATAATCATTGCTACATGCTTATGCATTTAAGAGGAGTCCATTATCTGTTGTCCATGTTGTCCCGGTATGGATGTCTAAGTTGAGAATAATCAAAAGCGAGAAATCCAAAATGCGAGCTTTCTCCTTAGACCTTTGTACAGGCGGCATGGAGGTACCCCTTTGTGACACTTGGTTGAAACATGGCATGCAAAGATCCGGTAGTCCAAGCTAAGTAGGACGAGGTGCGGGCACTATTAGTATACTATGCATGAGGCTTGCAACTTGTAAGATATAATTTACATAACTCATATGCTTTATTACTACCGTTGACAAAATTGTTTCATGTTTTCAAAATAAAAGCTCTAGCACAAATACAGCAATCGATGCTTTCCTCTTTGAAGGACCTTTCTTTTACTTTTATCGTTGAGTCAGTTTACCTATCTCCTTCCACCTTAAGAAGCAAACACTTGTGTGAACTGTGCATTGATTCCTACATACTTGCATATTGCACTTGTTATATTACTTTATGTTGACAATATTCATGAGATATACATGTTATAAGTTGAAAGCAACCGCTGAAACTTAATCTTCCTTTGTGTTGCTTCAACACCTTTACTTTGATTTATTGCTTTATGAGTTAACTCTTATGCAAGACTTATTGATGCTTGTCCTGAAGTACTATTCATGAAAAGTCTTTGTCATATGATTCACTTGTTTACTCATGTCATTACCTTTGTTTTGATCGCTGCATTCATTACATATGTTTACAAATAGTATGATCAAGATTATGATGGCATGTCACTTCAGAAATTATCTTTGTTATCGTTTTACCTGCTCGGGACGAGCAGAACTAAGCTTGGGGATGCTGATACGTCTCCAACGTATCGATAATTTCTTATGTTCCATGCTACTTTATTGATGATACCTACATGTTTTATGCACATTATATGTCATATTTATGCATTTTCTGAACTAACCTATTAACAAGATGCCGAAGAGCCAGTTGCTGTTTTCTGCTGTTTTTGGTTTCAGAAATCCTAGTAAGGAAATATTCTCGGAATTGGACGAAATCTTCGCCCAGGGTCCTATTTTGCACGGAGCTTCCAAGACCGAAGAAGGGGGCCACGAGCCGACACCATAGGCCGGCGCGCCCGGCCCTGGCCGCGCCGACCTAGGGTGTGGGGCCCTCGTGTGGCCCCCACGTTGCCCTTTCGCCTACTTAAAGCCTCCGTCGCGAAAACCCCAGACCGAGAGCCACGATACGGAAAACCTTCCAGACGCGCCGCCGCGAATCCCATCTCGGGGATTCGGAGATCGCCTCCGGCACCCTGCCGGAGAGGGGATTCATCTCCCGGAGGACTCTTCATCGCCATGATCGCCTCCGGAGTGATGAGTGAGTAGTTCACCCCTGGACCATGGGTCCATAGCAGTAGCTAGATGATCGTCTTCTCCTTGTTGTGCTTCATTGTTGGATCTTGTGAGCTGCCTAACATGATCAAGATCATCTATATGTAATTCTATATGTTGTGTTTGTCGGGATCCGATGGATAGAGAATACTATGTTATGGTGATTATCAATCTATTGTTTATGTGTTGTTTATGATCTTGCATGCTCTCCGTTATTAGTAGAGGCTCTGGCCAAGTTTTTGCTCTTAACTCCAAGAGGGAGTATTTATGCTCGATAGTGGGTTCATGCCTTCATTGACACCTGGATCAGTGGGTTCAAGGTTCTGATGTGATGTGATGAACTAATTGATGCTATGTCTAAGGATGTAGTTGTTGATTACATTACGCACCATACTTAATGCAATTGTCTGTTGCTTAGCAACTTAATACTGAATGGGGTTCGGATGATAACCTGAAGGTGGACTTTTTAGGCATAGATGCAGTTGGATGGCGATCTATGTACTTTGTCGTAATGCCCAATTAAATCTCACTATATTTATCATATCATGTATATGCATTGTTATGCCTTTCTCTATTTGTCAATTGCCCGACCGTAATTTGTTCACCCAACATGCTTTTATCTTATGGGAGAGACACCTCTAGTGAACTGTGGACCCCGGTCCTATTCTTTACATAGCATACAATCTACTGCAATTGTGTTTACTGTTTTCTTTGCAAACATCTTCCACTCGATACGCTTAATCCTTTGTTACAGCAAGCCGGTGAGATTGACAACCTCACTGCTTCGTTGGGGCAAAGTACTTTGGTTTTGTTGTGCAGATTCCACGTTGGCGCCGGAATCCCTGGTGTTGCGCCGCATCACATTTCGCGACCATCAACCTTCAACGTGCTTCTTGGCTCCTCCTGGTTCGATCAACCTTGGTTTCTTTCTGAGGGAAAACTTGCCACTATGCGCATCATACCTTCCTCTTGGGGTTCCCAACGGACGTGTACATCTACGCGCATCAGGCCACGACCAGTTATCTTTGAAAAGCCACGAGAGAAGAGCTACAGGCATCTGAAAGCCCTATACCTGAAGGGTTATATCAATGGGCAGCCTATCAGCAAGATGCTGGTTGACACGGGAGCAGCAGTCAACATAATGTCGTACTCCATGTTACGACGTTTGGGACGTTCTACCGAAGATCTGATCAAGACCAACGTCACGCTAAGCGATTTCAACGGCCAACCGTCAAGCCAAGGGTGTGCTGAACGTGGACTTAACTGTCGGCCGAAAGACCATCCCTACGTCCTTCTTCATTGTCGACAGCAAGAGCACTTACGCTGTCCTGCTAGGAAGGGATTGGATCCATGCTAATGTTGCATTCCATCCACAATGCATCAGTGCATCATACAATGGGATGGAGACGAAGTGGAGGTTGTTCATGCAGACGACTCGATCGACATTTCTTTGGCTGCCATGAACATCTGGGAAACAAATGACCAAGAGCCGCTCTCCGGAATCAATCTGGACGGCTGTGAGCGCATCGAAGCTACAAAAAATGGGGTGAGGCTGGTCTTATCCACCGGCCTCACAGAGTAGCAAGATCCGAGTATATGGACGAACGTGGCAAGGCCGATCCCTGTGATCGGCCCCAAAAAATAATAAACAAGGATCTCACTTCAAGCATTCCACGTCGTCGTAGCAGAGGACCAAGAAGTTGTAAACCCTCGTTAAACATTGCAATGGAAAAGAAGGCCGATTCTAGCAATCGGCCACAAATAGTCTCAACATGCCTTCTGCCTGTAGTCATCATTGATTTAGCAGGCGATGGAAAGCTGGGGTTTACAGCAGCTGATGGACTAGAAGAGATCGAAATTGGTCCTGGGGATAAGCCATGGCCAACATTTATCAGCAAATAGTCGGATCGACAACTGCAAGGGAAGCCGATTCCAGCAATCGGCTAAAATTATTCGCACCACGCGTGTTCATTGATGTGCTATTTGGCGTGGTGAGTCCCGAAAACAAGCTTGAATTGGCTGAAAAGCCGATATCTTCAATCACTTGAAGGATTCGGCTCGGGGGCATACACACAGAGAAGGTACAAGGCCACGAAGTATGTACCCAGGAGAAGCCGATTCATGAGATCGATCGGCTAATAAAAAAAAAATACAAAAAAAATTAAGCACAGCCGATGCTTGGACATCGACTTGAGAACCTCTTTGATGAGCCAACTGCAGAGTTTTCGACCAATGTTTCAATGAGGGAAGAAAGCAGGGCTTTGTGGCGTTGGAGCTTGGACTTGGTTCATCACATGCTATAGAGAGGCCGGCTCGATATTTAGGGTCGAGCGACACGACAGCAAGCCCGAGAGATCACAGCCCTAACAGACAACAAGGGCAGCACAAGCATGCAGATCAGAGAAAGGGCGAGCCAATCGGAGCAGTAAATCACAAGAATTGAGCTAGGAGGAATTGGAGAGCCATTGCATGTGAAGCTTCTTGGTTCAAGGAAGGGGTTTGCTAATCTTCCGAGCCCTTTTGGTGCATCGACTCCTTGTGCGTAAGCTTTCCTATCTTGTTTTGATGGGAGTTGAGGGTTGACCTGTTCTTGAAAGCCGATGGTGATACATCTGGCTAGTTTTATGTTGTGGCGTCCCCAGAGGTGCCCAAGCTGGAGTTTCGTCGGCTGGATTGCATGTTCTTGCTGATATTATCTTCAGTATTCCTTTTTGAGCCGGCACAGGGTTGTGGCCCTTCAAAGTTTCTTGGCAGCCACCTTTGTCACTACTATTCTCGCCCTGACTAAGGCTCGGGGGGCAGCTGGCCCTGAAGATTCTTTGCTTTTGGAGCCGATTGTGTTGAAATCGGCTGTCTCTGCATCACAACCGTATTGGAAAGTGGTGAGTTCTTTCAGAAGGAAACCACCAGAATTGATGGGAGGAGTTTGAAGAGGGAGCCATCACCATTGATAGGCTCTGGGCCAGTTTGTTAAGGAAACAGAGCATCGCAAGAAGAGTTGTGAGCAAATGGTACCTGTTATACAGATGTATCAGCTTCAACGTCAAGTTGTTTCAGCTACGGTCCTAGAAGCTTTCCTGGAGGCGTTAATTCAGGAGTTTTGCCGTCAGGTCGAACATCACGATCGGAGGATTTGGAGTCCAAAATCTAGGGGTCTCAAGGCTGTGGGCTGGACCTGTTCGATTGGAAGTTTGGATCTGAATTTCAAGGATTGCAAGTTACCATCTGAGGGGATAACTGGATTGACCTGTCTTGCAATTTATTGTAAAAAACTGATGCATTGCCATCGGCTCATTGAGCATCGACCAAGTTGACAATCGGCAAAGTCAAGATAAGGGAGAATCGGCTAAATCAATATGCAAGAAATCGACAGAGTCAAATTGGGGAAATTTCTTCATTGATAATCAGATTT
The DNA here is from genome assembly GCA_030979885.1 of Lolium multiflorum. NCBI lineage: Eukaryota > Viridiplantae > Streptophyta > Magnoliopsida > Poales > Poaceae > Lolium > Lolium multiflorum. The sequence continues at coordinate 61,970,055 of CM061752.1, read as the reverse complement.
CTTACATGAAAGGAGCTGATTGCTCTCAAAAGGAAGGACTAGGGGGTGCATTGCCCCATCTACTACTACTGATCCTATTCTAGGGATCCTATCTACGGGCCGTCGCTGCCCTCGTCATCGCCATCGCCGCGCTGTCGGCGCTCGGCGGCCTCGTCGTCGCTGCTACCGCGGCCGCCAGGAGGACCCTCGTTGTCCTCGTCCTCTTCATCAGCGTCGTCGTCGTCGCTGTCGAAATCGCTGAGGTTGCCCGGCCAAGGGTAGAAGCGCTTGGCCGGTGGCTCGTCGGAGGAGGTGTCGTCCTCCTCCTCTTCTTCTTCCTTCACCTCCTCGGAGGAGGTGAAATCGCCCAGGAGAAGCGATCGTCGTCGCTCTCCTCTTCCGATTCCCCGGCTGCGAGGAAACGGAGGTCGCCCTCCCCGTCGGTCGAGGACTTGTCGTCCTCCGACCAGACGGAGAAGTCATGGCTTGACTCGTCTCCGTCCTCGATGGCGCGGCGAATGCGGGCCGCGTGGGCCTCCCGGGTCCCACTCCGGCGTCGGTTCCCGGAGGGGGGAGGATTGGACGGAAAGGCTCGACGAAGAAGTGGAGGAAGAAGAGGAAGACATGGTGGCAGAGAAGGGCTTTTGGAGTGCTAATGCGAAGGGGACGAAGACGGGAACTGCAAGAAGTGGCTAAATAAAAGGGGATATAGCAGAGATTTAATGCTTAAGCAGTTTTCGAGGATGTGGTGCCAAAACTGTCAAATCGTGCAGAGAAGTTGAGAAGGCAAGGCGTCATGATGAAGAATACTGCGCGGTCTTCTTCTGCCACGACATGACCCCTCGAAGGAAAACAGAGTGGTTTTGAAATTATCATTACCAAAACCAGGGGGCATGTGTTATCACCGGATTTTGGCCAAATCAGGAGATGGGCCGTAAGTGAAGATGGGCTTGAAAGATACACGCGTGGAGCATCTTTGAAGCGGCCTTGCACGAAGAGTTTGGGCTAGATTGCCCATGTATCTGTAAATATAGTAGATCGTATTTTAGTTTAGATTAAAAGATAGAGTTTAACTCGTGCACGGTTAGGTGCACGTCCAAATTAGAAAGTCCCTTGGACTATAAATATGTATCTAGGGTTATCGAAAAGGAGGACAATCACGTTCACAACAAACACAAATCAGGCGCATCGCCACCCCTTCTTTCGAGGGTTTCTCCGGGTAAGCATCATGCTGCCTAGATCGCATCTTGCGATCTAGGCAGCACACGTTTATTCGTTTACCTTGTGTTGCTCGTGCTGAAGCGTTGTTGATGGCGAGTAGCACTACTTATCGTAGATGTTTTGGGGCTTGCATAGATGCTTTTCTTACGCATATCTGCTTAGCTGTGCCGTCCCTCGATATCTAGCTGCCCTTACACCTATCTAGGTGTAAGGGCAGCATCTTGCTTGTTCGTTGTTTAGTAGATCCGATCCGTTATAGTTGCTCCTTGATTCTTCAAGGATTGGTTTAATATCCGTATGGTTAGGCCTTGCAAACGGGTTGAACGATCCGGTAGTGCGTTAGGTATGGTTTGTTAGTCCTAAGAGGGATGTTCCGGGAATTAACTTAATGTTGGTTTTTAGGCCTCTTTTAGGGTTAGTTTTCCATTATCTTTCGTGTCTATTAGGCTCAACTACGCGTAGGATGTTCCGATCATATGGTGAGAACCCTAAACTGTCGTAGATTGGTTTAGCTTTATACTGATCAAGCAGGAGCCCCATGTCAGCGTTAACCCTACGTGAAACATGGGGCGATCGGCTTAGTGAGCCGATCCACAGGGCAACCTGAGAGCCGATCGGGCTCGTATTTGATGTTTATGTGTCTGCCATGCAGGGAACTAATCGAAGCAATACAACACCTTCCTGACCAGGTATAGGTCGTGGCACGCCCTTGCAACGCTAGACGTGGAGCATTTGCGTGGACGACGTCGAGGGACCAGGGCCCACTGCAGCCTTGGAAGCCTCCCGGCTCTTCGTGTTGCTTAACCACTGCTCGCCAGTGGGTTTTGGCAGGCAACAATATCATGATGATTACTATGAGATTTAATCAGGGCATTACGAAAAAGTACATAGACCGCTATCCAGCTGCATCTATGCCTAAATAATCCACCTTCAGGTTAGCATCCGCACCCCTTCCGTATTAAGTTGTAAACAACAGACAATTGCATTAAGTATGGTGCGTAATGTAATCAACACAAATATCCTTAGACAAAGCATTGATGTTTTATCCCTAGTAGCAACAACACATCCACAACCTTAGAACTTTCTGTCACTGTCCCAGATTCAATGGAGGCATGAACCCACTATCGAGCATAAATACCCTCTTGGAGTTACAAGTATCAACTTGGCCAGAGCCTCTACTAGCAACGGAGAACATGCAAGAACATAAACAACACATATATGATAGATTGATAATCAACTTGACATAATATTATATATTCATCGGATCCCTCCAAACACAACATGTAGCATTACACATAGATGATGTTGATCATGTTAGGCAGCTCACAAGATCTAAACATGATAGCACAAGAGGAGAAGACAACCAACTAGCTACTGCTATGGACCCATAGTCCAAGGATGAACTACTCACGCATCAATCCGGAGGCGGGCATGATGATGTAGAGCCCTCCGGTGATGATTCCCCGGCAGGGTGCCGAGGCTCCTCGAATCCCCCGAGATGGGATTGGCGGCGGCGGCGTCTCTGGAAGGTTTTACGTATCGTGGCTCTCACAGGGGTATTCACGACGAAGGCTTTAAGTAGGCGGAAGGGTAGGTCGGGAGGCGCGCGCGAGGCCCACACCATAGTGGCGCGGGCCCCCTCCCGGCCGCGCCTATGGTGCCGGGCCCTCGTGGCCCCTCTTCATATCCCCTCCGGTCTTATGGAAGCTTCGTGGAAAAATAAGACCCTGGGCGTTGATTTCGTCCAATTCCGAGAATATTTCCTTTCTAGGATTTCTGAAACCAAAAACAGCAAAAAGAACGCGTCGGCATCTTGTTAATAGGTTAGTGCCGGAAAATGCATAATAATGATGTAAAGTATGTATAAAACATGTGAGTATTGTCATAAAAGTAGCATGGAACATAAGAAATTATAGATACGTTTGGGACGTATCAGTATTATTTATTTATGTATGATTATCTCTGTGGTCCATACTGTTTTTCATCTTTGAGAGCAATTTCAAATAAGTTGATTGGTGTTGGAGACGAGTAAAATGTTTCATGACTATAATGATGCAAAAGGAAGCTTATCTAGACTTTGGCATGTCATGTTGGATGTTATTCTTGTCATATGCTTAGTACTTATTGTTGTAGCATGACTTTTCTCAAATAGCTGAGAGTGCATAATGTGCTATTGAAAGAATCATGTGTTGTTTCCATCATAAAAGCATAATATTGTGGTATTCTCCTTTGATGCTTTATTGGGTTGACTTGGCGCATGCTTATACCATGTTATGACTATAACCAGTCAACTAAAGCCTTTATGATCATTTAGTTTTTGACTTGTAATATCACTTTATGCTTTGATTTATAATGTTTTGTCGCTATGCATGATTATGGCCATTATTTCTCTCTTAGTTGGTCGCTCCCAGTCTTTTGCTAGCCTTCGCCTGTACTGAGTATGAACTCTACTCGTGCATCCAACCACCATAAACCAAAGTTTGCCAATTGTGTCCACCATATCTACCTACTAGCATTATTGCTATTCCAAGTATATTCATCATGTTTTTATTTATCTTTCAAATTAAATTTTGGCATGAGAAAATTAGTCAGTAAAGCTCTCACGAACTTGATGGCACATTTACTTTCTTGCACTTAATAAACTTGATCATTGTGACTATCTTATGAAGTTTATATGTTTGTAAATTGTGAGTTGGGAGTTAGCACAACCATGCTTTCATGGGGAACGCTTTCAACATTGCACTTATTCATATTTAGTTGATGTCATGTTCTTTTGTTTATGGATGCCTGTCTATGCAAAATAAAATGGAAACTTGTAAGTCCATGGAGTTTGTATATGAGTTAGAGAAACTCCTGGGCCGCTAATCTAATCCATGCATCATTCATGGTGGAAATTTACAGTGAACCATAGTGAGCATTCTATGAAGCATTTTCAATAAAAAGCTATACCCATAGTAAATAAAAAGATTGCTGAGATGCTCATTGTCTGTTTGTCTTGTCATTTTGGCATGGGATTGCTCCTACAAGAGTACTTCCATATCATCGGGCAAGAGGTACCCCGTTGGCGGTTCTCGATGATACATGTATACTTATAATGACAAGAACTTATTTGGGACCTAAGTTGAGTAGCATGAGGTTTAGGTACTCGTATTCAAGGGGCATGAGATTTTCAACTTGTGATTTGTCAAGCATATAGCTCATATTTTCCATCACATTAACTTTAACCATTCAAGATGCTTATGATAGGGGCAATGAGAGCTCAAAGCTAATAAGTACCATACTTCTTGGAAGGTTTATAAAATTATTTATCTTGCTCACTCTGCAAAGAGTCTCTCTTCTACTTTTATGTTGAGTCTTCACCTTCTTCTTTATGCACCAATTAAGAGAGCACAGTTGTCATTCTTAGTGCAATGTGCATAGTCCCAAAATTATTATTGATTGATTCATGATTATGACTATTGCTTGTTCTCAAATTACTTGTATCTAGTCACCCTCTGATCTTTGAAGGTGTCCTAGCATTTATATTTTGCTACTTCATAAAGGACATGATGAGTACCACTTTGCTATGTTTTCTCTATGCTCATAAACAAATAGTTGCTTTCAGTGCACTATTATTCATGATCCTTTGTTTGACTTACTTTTCATGTTATAACATAGTTGCTAAGTTATATTGTTAGAGTTATATCTATCATGTCTATGTTTAGAGTACTTTGATCCTAGCTCACAATGCTTTACAATGCTTGATCAAGATTGTGTTGGCTTCATGTCACCTCAAAAATTATTTTGTTATCACTTACCTACTCGAGGACGAGCAGGAGTTAAGCTTGGGGATGCTTGATACGTCTCAAACGTATCTATAATTTTTTATGCTCCATGCTTATTTCACACCAATTTGTATATGTTTTGCTCATGCTTCATTGCACTTTTATACATTTTCCGGCACTAACCTATTAACAAGATGCCACAGTGCCAGTTCCCTATTTTCTGCTGTTTTGTATTTCAGAAAAGTTGTACAGGAAATATTATCGGAATTGGACGAAACAAAAGCCGAAGTCAATATTTTCCGTAACAAAGACAGAGTCCAGAGGGGAGTCGAAGAAAGGCAGCATGGCGGCCAGACCATCCCTAGGCGCCTAGGGGTGGTGTGGCCCCCCTGGCCTCCACCGACATCGCCCCTCCGCCTATTTAATCACGATCTCGGGGAAAACCCTGAACACCCGAGCCTCCATCCACGAAAAGTTCCGTCTCGGCCGCCATTGCATACCCTAGCTCGGGAGGGTTCTGAAGCTCTTCCCGGCACCCTGCATGAGGCATCTACATCGCCATGTCCGCCTCCGAAGTGATGCGTGAGTAGTTCATCCCTGGACTATGGGTCCATAGCAGTAGCTAGATGGTTGTCTTCTCCAATTTGTGCCTCATGTTTAGATCTTGTGAGCTGCCCTACATGATCAAGATCATCCTTATGTAATGCTACATGTTGTGTTTGCTTGATCCGATGGATATTGAATACTATGTTGAGATCGATTATATTCTTGTCATATGTTATTTGTGATCTTGCATGCTCTCCGTTGCTAGTAGATACTCTGGCCAAGTAGATGCTTGTGACTCCAAGAGGGGGTATTTATGCTCGATAGTAGGTTAATGCCTCTAGTTTTCTGGAAGGGTGACAATAACTTCTAAGATTGTAGATGTGCTATTGCTACTAGGGAGAAAACAACAATGTTTTATCTAAGGGTAATTCTATTGTTTACTTTACACACATTGCTTAATGCGATAATCTATTGCTTGCAACTTAATACTGGAAGGGGTTCAGACGATAACCGGAAGTGGATTATTAGTCATAGACGCAGTTGGATTACGGTCTATGTATTATGTTGTGATGCCCAAACAAGTCTCATAGTAATCATCTTGTCATGTATGGTCCGTATTTAGTCAATTGCCCAGCTCTAATTTGTTCACCAGCATGTCATTTATCTTTATGGAGAGACACCTCTAGTGAACTGTGTACCCTGGTCCTTTACACTGATAAATTCATCCACTGCAATCATGTTTTGTTTACTTACTGCAAGCTCTATTCTCTTTAATTACTGCAAACATCTCCTTCCACTCGATACGTTTAATCCTTTGTGTTCAGCAAAACCGGTGAGATTGACAACCTCACTCTAAGTTGGGGCAAAGTATTTTGGTTGTGTTGTGTGCAGGTTCCACGTTGTTGCTGACGCCGGTAGTGCGCCCTACCACTAGTCAGCTAGCAACACCTTCAGAATTCACGCCTTTCTCCTACTGGTCGATTAAACCTTGGTTTCTTACTGAGGGAAAACTTGCTGCTGTGCTCATCACGCCTTCCTCTTGGGGTTCCCCAACGTGATTGCCAACTTCCACGGCAGGAGGACATCATGCTGGAGATAGAACTGCACAAAAGGTTCTACAATCAAGTTTTTATTGGCCTACTCTTTTTAAAGATGCAAGAAAGTTTATTTTATCTTGTGATGAATGCCAAAGAGTTGGTAACATTTCTAGACGCAATAAAATGTCTATGAGTTATTCTCTTGTTATTGAACCATTTGACTGTTGGGGATTTGAATTTATGGGTCCTTTTCCTCCTTCATAAGGTTATACTCATATATTTGTTGTTGTTGATTATGTTACTAAATGGGTAGATGCTATACCTACAAAGAGTGTTGATGGTGAGACCTCATTAAAAATGCTTAAAGATGTTATTTTCCCTAGATTTGGTGTGCCTAGATCTTATGACTGATGGAGGTTCTCAATTTATTCATGGTGGTTTTAGAAAGACCCTTGCTAGATATGATGTTAATCATAGGATTGCTTCAGCCTATCATCCTCAAACAAGTGGGCAAGTAGAATTATCAAATAGAGATATTAAATCTATCTTGCAAAAGACTATTAATAAATCTAGGAAGAATTAGGCTAGTAAGTTAAATGATGCTTTATGGGCTTATAGAACTGCTTATAAAACTCATATGGATATGTCTCCTTACAAAATGTTTTATGGAAAAACTTGTCACCTGCCTTTAGAATTAGAACACAAATCTTAAATAGAGACTTTAAACTAGCTGGTAAGAAAAGGTTGCTTGACTTGAGTTCTCTAGATGAATGGAGGAATGAAGCCTATGAAAATGCTAGACTCTTTAAAGAGAAGGTTAAAAAGTGGCATGATAAGAGAATTCTTAAGAGAGAGTTCCTTGTTGGTGATAAGTTCTATTGTATAGGTCTCGACTCAGATTTTTTGCAGGAAAATTACTCTCGAAATGGGAAGGACCTTTTATTATTGAAGAGGTGTATCGTTCCGGTGCGATAAAAATTGCTTCATTGAAGGATAATACTACACAAGTGGTGAATGGGCAAAGACTCAAACATTATATTTCTGGAGATTCTTATAATGAAGATATTGATATTATTTAAGTGGTGACTCCGGAAGAATTCATTAAGGAGCAAATCCAGGAATCTGCAGAGTCCGTTTTCGAATAGGTAACAGTTTTAGTAAGAAAAAGTTCGCGTTAAACTTTCCAGGTTATATTTTTGTCGTTTTTACTAAATATGAAAAATTATGAGATGAAAACGGGCAGGAGAAGGTGCCCAGGGGCACCAGACAACCCCTAGGCGCGGGCCAGCTCCAGGCCGCGCCTAGGCCTGGTCTGGGCGCCCCGGAGCCCCTTTCCGACCCGGTTTCGCCTTGTTCCCTTCCTTTTGTTATGAAACTTTTACTATATAATTCCTCGGATCCCCCGAGGTCCGTATATCGTGTTCTCGTCATGTTTTTGTTTCAATCTGTTTCTATCCAGATGTCATCCCGGGGTTCATCTTCAGAAGTCACGAGCTTCAACGCTGGCGCGAGCTCCTCCGTGATCTTGATCGGGGGACTCTTGTTGGACGGATGGAGGAAGTAAAGGAGATATCATCAAGCGAAGAGGGACAGATTTCTGCAAGATTGAGGGCAAGAAAGCCTACCCTTGTAGGACCAATTAACGCTGGACGTGCTTTTTTCTCATAATATGCAGGGACCAATACCACCAGTTCTAGACCTCAGTTCCTTCCATGCAGCAGAGGAAGCCATTCAAGTCACCGATGAGTTTTTTGATAAATATCGAGCTCTGAGGAAGGAGGTGGAGATTCTTCGAGAGGAGAACAACATGCTTCGCAGGATGTTGGAGAATTTTCTTAATCCAATCATGGACGCACCACCACCACCGAAGGAGTAATTTTCATTGGTATTGGCATCCCCTTGGCTTGTTCCAAGCTTGGGGGAGTGCTGTGGTATCACACTATTATGTTTTACCTATTTACTTTTTAGTAGTCATATCATGAGTAGTGAACTTATCATATAGGATAGTTTGCAGTGTGGAAGTATCTCTCCTTTAGTCGATTATCTATGTATCCCTTGATGTGAGTTGTCGTTATGGAATATTAATGAGAAGTTTCTATCATTTACTTTCTGCACATCTTACTTTAGTTTGTAATTTCTGTCATATGATTAATCTTGTTGGTTAGTATTGGTATCACTTTGGGAGCATCAAGTAATTCTAGTTGGTCTTGGCAAACTTAGCATTGGTCAATAGCAAAATTACTTTGAGGCTTAAGTAGAAAAGAGAGAAATACATGTAGATATATTATTCCATTATCTTTCTTTCTTGTTGGCTCATAAGCTTAGTATTCTCAAGATTAAATCGTTTGTACTTCCAAGGAAGATTGCATGATTGTTTTCAATCACATGTATATTTGATTGTTTTGCTCAAATCTTATGCTTGCTACCCAGCCTTGCTAGCCAAAGACATGTACTGAGAGGGAATGCTTCTCGTGCATCCAAACCTTGAACCAAAAACTTATGCCATTTGTGTCTACCATATCTACCTATATGTGGTATTTCACCGCCACTCCAAAGTGAATTGCTTATGTTCTACCTTTAAACCTTCAAACATTACTACATGTTTTGTGTTTTGTTCTTAGCTCATTGAGAAAGTATTAAATGATTTATTGTATTTTCATGACTTCATTCCGTGATTAGCATGAATAATGTGATAAGTCCTTAATATTGCAAAAAGAGCAAGGCAACCGGGTGCCCATCCCAAACAAAATATAAAATAAACAAATAATGTTCCGCACATTATGTACCGGAGAGATCCTAAATAATGGTGTGCAATGGAGAACTACATGGGAGCCGCTCTTGAGGTCACTATATGAAAGGATGATAGATCATTTGATGCCATTCGTTGACATAGACATGCATACCTCTCAAAAAATATTTTCAACACTCCTATTGCATTTAAAACAAAAAGCTCTAGCACATGAGTATCTTGCTTCCCTCTGCGCAGGGCCTTCCTTTTACTTTTATGTTCAATCAGTAAACCTATTTCCCTCTACCTGAAGCAAGCATTTGAGTTGTTGTGATACAACCATTTATGTGTGTTGATGCATTCAATTAAATCTTTTATTCTTCCTTGTGTAGCACGATGCTTTTATCTGAAGAAGTTGTTGTCTATAATGACTTGCGTATTGGTAAGTATGATGCTTCTTGTCCGTATTTTGGTTATCGACACTTCACTCCATAAACCCGTGGTCTGATTTACTAAGTTCAGTTTTGCTTGGGGACAAGCGAGGTCTAAGCTTGGGGGAGTTGATACATCCAATTTGCATCACTATTTTATATCATAATTCACTATTATTCATTGATATATTTCATATTTAGAGGTGATACTTATGTCATTCCATCTATTTTTGCATGTTTTATGATTATTGGAGAATTAACCTCGGAGCGTGGATTCTGCTGAAAAAGGACCGTCAAGACACCATATTTGAAGAACAACAATTCCCATAAAATACAGAAACTCCTACTTTTTCCAGATGGCGGAGGAAGCAGAAGAGGAGGTAGATGGGCCAGGAGGGGCCCAGACCACCCCTAGGTGCGGGCCACCCCTTGGCCGCGCCTAGGCCTGGTCTAGGCTACCTGGCCCACATATGACATCGCCCCCTCACGTATTTCATCCCCCCGAGAATCCTATCATCGGGGGAGCGACCAGAGAAATATTCCGTCGCTGCTACGAGGCGGAGAACCAGAGAGAGAGAAAAGCTCTCCGGCAGGTAGAAATCTGCCGAGGAAATTCCTTCCCGAAGGGGGAAACCGTCGCCATCATCACCACCATCGAGTTGGACTTCACCGGGATCATCGTCGCCATCATCTCCATCACCAGCACTATCATCAACGCCGTCTCCACGCTGTCCCGCTGTAACATCTTGGGTTTGATACTTGTCTAGTTCATAGGGGAAACTTTCCCGGTGTCGGGGGGATGGCCCCCAGTAGGCCAAGACTATGGCAAATATGCCATTATAAAGCATTTGTGTACCGGATTAAAGATTAATCCGGATGCTCAAAGTTGAGTGAGAATTGTGCTAAGTTAGTACAAACCGGTATACCAGGAGGGGTATGCCGGAGTACGGTAAACATAGGACTTTGAAATACAAAGGCAAATATGTCGGAGCTCTAAGGTAAAGATATCGGAGAACCGGCATAGGCACAACTGTAGCATGTCGGCATTCCAGTCAAAGATTCCATCAAGGACGAAAGGACAAGATGAGCGAAGCACTTCTGCTTTAATCGAAGCCCTGACGCCAAAGGAGCTGCTGACGTAAAAGAAGCCGGAGGAGGTCATCAGCCCCCGATTAAAGACAGCACCGGCATCACCTGGGGCCAAAGAAGCTTTATAAAGTAGCTTAGCTCATCAAAGATGCTATTAGGGTTTCTTCCCTTGTAAGCCACCTCTCCCCTATATAAGGAGAGGACGCACACCCCTGCGCGGGACAGACAGAGCTGAGAGGATCGACCCTAGGATAGAGGTTCTCACCTTGTAGTCCGTACATCTTCAACCTCTAGCCATAGGCCAAGTTCATCAATACCATATTGAGTTCAATCTCTCTCTTCCTCTTAAACTTCCCCTCACCCGGATCCTCAAGCGTACATCCGGCCCCAACTTAATCCTACCCATGGCATATGTTGTTCACCACGATGATAGTTGGCGCCCACCATGGGGCCAGCAGCTGCGCTTGCTAGAGTTCATATCCGGGCGGGTCTTCTCACCGTCGCCGGTGAGCGCGTGGTGTCCGGCCTCGTCCAGCGCCTCGGCTCGTTGGATTTCGTCAACGACAACGCCGGCTACTTCGCCAACGGCGGCGCTTCCCCAAGAACGGCTGCATCATCGAGTTCGGCCAGCACCGCATCTACCTCGGCACCGTGCCGGAGCCCCGGTACCCATCGTTGGTGTTGGTGGCGTCGGAACTCCAAGGTCTGCAGCTGCCCGTGGGACGTGCGCCGACCGCGCCGCCGGCAGTGTCGAGGTCATGATGGCCGGCGCAGCTGATGCGGGCCAAGGAGCCGCAGAAGAGGGCGCCGCGCAAACCAAGTCCGGGCGCACGGCAAAGCCTCCCACCGAGCGTGACGAGTTCACCGCCGGCACCTACAACAGGGCCACCAGCGGCAACACCGCTCCAAGCTGCCATGAGCGTGCTGGCAACACCCATCGCGCACAACACCGATGTCGCGGCTGCACGAGATGAGCTAGAAGCGCAGCGGCAAACGCCGCTCAACGGCGGAGCATATGTCTTCTGAGCCCAGCAGGAGCTCAACCTAACCCTCTGTGAGTATAACGTAGCGCATGGCTTTGCTTCAGTTAGCGCAAACCCCACGAGAGCAGCAGGAAACCGGCTTGGAGGTCGTAACTTAGACCAGGATCTTCGCTGGGAAGTTCATTCCGGTAAATCTTTGTCGGCTTCTTTGGGACCCATAGAAAAACCTAAGTATAGCAGTCCGGATAAAACTTTGAAAGCTGCTAGGGCTGCAGTAGAGGCGTGTGATTCGCTATCAGGTGATGCTCTGGCAAAGCAACAAGCCCGGGTAAAAGAGTTACTAGCAATAATCGAGGCACAAAATGCTGAGATGGCCCAAAACAACAAAGCGGCCGTGGCACCACAAACAGTGAGTTCGGCAAAGAATGTCGGAAGCAAGTCCCATGGGCAGGCCTCGTCCCCCCATCCAGACAGAAGAAGAGAAAAAGATGCAAATGCACAGCAAATGACTGTGTATGATCTGGTTTCTTAAAAACCGCCCGTGTCTTGTTTTGAGGAAGCAATGAACATTGTATTTTTCCATTATCAATAAATGAGGAAGGAGGGGTGAGGTCCTCACTTGCGAGTGAGGCAAGGCTTTCTTTTATAATACATCCTACCCTATTTTGGTTGACGATTGCGTTCTATTCCAATTATTCACTAGTTTTTCTTGTCACTGTGGCGAGACCAGATGAGAGAGAGAACTATTTCCATTTGCAGACAGACCCCGAGCCGAGGTTGGCCGGAAAACAAAAAGCCGGGCAATATCATACCGATAGAAAAAGGCAAGGGGCAGGTCATGGCTATGCCGGAAATGGATATGCCGGAAACGCTTATGCCGGAAATGGCGAAACCGGGCAAAATTATCGCGCGCCAAGAGCGGCGTATGCCGGTGATGAAATGCCACCACCAAGCTACCCAAGAGGAAAGGCAGCTGCACCAGACCGGTATGATGAAGCCGATTCCGGGTTGGAAAGAATCGGATGCCACCGTAATCCTTTGGGAAAACGTGTTGGGGAAAGATGCTTGCCAGAGCAAGATGCACGACACAGATTGGACATAGTATACTTGTCCGAGATGATTGAATCCGAGGGGCCGCCAGGTCCAAAGTGTTTTGGCCCCGGATCATGAGGGAAGAGCCACCAGTGCGTAACTTTCAGTTGCCCCAGGACACGAGAACGTATGATGGTAGCACTAAGCTGGAAGATTGGCTCGTGGATTACGTTACAACGGTATATGTAGTTGGCGGTGGAGGAACCGCAGCTGGTGGAGGAAACCGGCGCTGGTCAGTAAGATTCATACCGTCAGTCCTGGTTGGACCGACACGTATCTGGCTAAATAATTTGCCAGCCGGAAGCATAAATGGGTGGCTCGATTTCGAAGAAGTATTCTTGAGCAACTTCAGCAGTACATACCGGAGACCAAACCGGCCGCAACAGCTCGCCATGTGCCAGCAGCGCGAGAATGAAACAGACCGGAAATATCTAACCCGGTGGAGTTCAACAAGAAACTCCTGCGAGGGCGTGATAGATGCACATGCCATTGCTTGGTTCTGTAATGGGTGCCGGAGAGGCTCACCATTGTGGCAAAAGTTACAAATAAACATGCCGACCACTCTTGCCGAAATGATCTGGATCGGGGGGACTCTTGCTGGACGGATGGAGGAAGTAAAGGAGATATCATCAAGCGAAGAGGGACAGATTTCTGCAAGATTGATGGCAAGAAGGCCTACCCTTGTAGGACCAATTAATGCTGGACGTGCTTTTTTCTCATAATATGCAGGGACCAATACCACCAGTTCTAGACCTCAGTTCCTTCCCTGCAGCAGAGGAAGTCATTCGAGTCACCGATGAGTTTTTCGATAAATATCGAGCTCTGAGGAAGGAGGTGGAGATTCTTCGAGAGGAGAACAACAGGCTTCGTAGGATGTTAGAGAATTTTCTTACTCCAATCATGGACGCACCACCACCACCACCACCACCACCACCGAAGGAGTAATTTTTAATTGGTATTGGCATCCCCTTGGCTTGTTCCAAGCTTGGGGGAGTGCTACGGTATCACACTATTATCTTTTACCTATCTACTTTTTAGTAGTCATATCATGAGTAGTGAACTTATCATATAGGATAGTTTGCAGTGTGGAACTATCTCTCCTTTAGTCGATTATCTATGTATCCCTTGGTGTGAGTTGTCGTTATGGATTATTAATGAGAAGTTTCTATCATTTACTTTCTGCACATCTTACTTTAGTTTGTAATTTCTGTCATATGATTAATCTTGTTGGTTAGTATTGGTATCACTTTGGGAGCATCAAGTAATTCTAGTTGGTCTTGGCAAACTTAGCATTGGTCAGTAGCAACATTACAATGAGCCTTAAGTAGAAAAGATAGAAATACATGTAGATATATTATTCCATTATCTTTCTTTCTTGTTGGCTCGTAAGCTTGGTATTCTCAAGATTAAATCGTTTGTACTTCCAAGGAATATTGCATGATTGTTTTCTATCACATGTATATTTGATTGTTTTGCTCAACTCTTATGCTTGCTACCCAGCCTTGCTAGCCAAAGACATGTACTGAGAGGGAATGCTTCTCGTGCATCCAAACCTTGAACCAAAAACTTATGCCATTTGTGTATACCATATCTACCTATATGTGGTATTTCACCGCCACTCCAAAGTGAATTGCTTATGTGCTACCTTTAAACCTTCAAACATTGCTACATGTTTTGTGTTTTGTTCTTAGCTCATTGAGAAAGTATTAAATGATTTATTGTATTTTCATGACTACATTCCGTGATTAGCATGAATAATGTGATAAGTCCTTAATATTGCAAAAAGAGCAAGGCAACCGGGTGCCCATCCCAAACAAAATATAAAATAAACAAATAAACAAATAATGTTCCGCACATTATGTACCGGAGAGATCCTAAACAATGGTGTGCAATGGAGAACTACATGGGAGCCGCTCTTAAGGTCACTATATGAAAGGATGATAGATTATTTGATGCCATTCGTTGACATAGACATGCATACCTCTCAAAAAAATATTTTCAACACTCCTATTGCATTTAAAACAAAAAAGCTCTAGCACATGAGTATCTTGCTTCCCTCTGCGCAGGGCCTTCCTTTTACTTTTATGTTCAATCAGTAAACCTATTTCCCTCTACCTGAAGCAAGCATTTGAGTTGTTGTGATCCGACCATTTATGTGTGTTGATGCATTCAATCAAATCTTTTATTCTTCCTTGTGTAGCACGATGATTTTATCTGAAGAAGTTGTTGTCTATAATGACTTGCGTATTGGTAAGTATGATGCTTCTTGTCCGTATTTTGGTTATCGACACTTCACTCCATAAACCCGTGGTCTGGTTTACTAAGTTCAGTTTCGCTTGGGGACAAGCGAGGTCTAAGCTTGGGGGAGTTGATACGTCCAATTTGCATCACTATTTTATATCATAATTCACTATTATTCATTGATATATTTCATATTTAGAGGTGATACTTATGTCATTCCATCTATTTTTGCATGTTTGATAATTATTGGAGAATTAACCTTCGGAGCCGGGATTCTGCCAAAAAAAGGACCATCAAGACACCATATTTTTGAAGAACAACAATTCCCAGAAAATATACAGAAACTCCTACTTTGCCAGATGCCGGAAACGCTTATGCCGGAAATTGCGAAACCGGACAAAATTATCGCGCGCCCAGAGCGGCGTATGCCGGTGATGAAATGCCACCACCAAGCTACCCAAGAGGAAAGGCAGCTGCACCAGACGGGTATGATTAAGCCGATTCCGGGTTGGAAATAATCGGATGCCATCGTAATCCTTTGGGAAAACGTGTTGGGGAAAGATGCTTGCTGGAGCAATATGCACGACACAGATTGGACATATTATACTTGTCCGAGAAGATTGAATCCGTGGGGCCGCCATGTCCAAAGTGTTTTGGCCCCCAGATCATGAGGGAAGAGCCACCAGTGCGTAACTTTCAGTTGCCCCGGGACACGAGAACGTATGATGGTAGCACTAAGCTGGAAGATTGGCTCGCGGATTACGTTCCAACGGTATATCTCGCTGGCGGTGGAGGAACCGCAACTGGCGGAGGAAACCGGCGCTCGGCAGTAAGATTCATACCGTCAGTCCTGGTTGGACCGGCACGTATCGGGCTAAACAATTTGCCAGCCGGAAGCATAAATGGGTGGCTCGATTTCGAAGAAGCGTTCGTGAGCAACTTCAGCAGTACATACCGGAGACCAAACAGGCCGCAACAGCTCGCCATGTGCCAGCAGCGCGAGAATGAAACAAACCGGGAATATCTAACCCGGTGAGTTCAACAAGAAACTCCTGCGAGGGAGTGATAGAGGCACATGCCATTGCTTGGTTCTGTAATGGGTGCCGGAGAGGCTTTTCGTTGTGGCAAAAGTTAAAAAGAAACATGCCGACCACTCTTGCCGAAATGATCCGGGTAGCAGATAGCTACGCGTTGGGAGATCCAATGCAACCGGCAATCGCGAGCGATCCATCGCCAAGAAACCAACCGCGCCAAGATCAATACCAAAACAACCATCACAATAAAAGAAGAGAAGATTTTCTGGATAGGAGGTATGGAGTGCAGCATGTTGCCGCTGTGCAAGATAACTCGGGGGCCGGCAACAGCCAAAGGCAGAAAACCGGAAATCAACCTTGGGCTGGCCAGAAAAAACAATGGGTGGAAAAAAGCCTTGGCATGACCAGCCAAAGTACACCATGGAATCCGCAACGGAGCAACCGTGCCGGTGGCACACTCCTAACCCCGCGAAGCCGGCAAATCACTTGACAAAAGATTCCTCTTGGACCAAACACTTGATGGCACGGGCCGCAGCAAAAGATGCCAGAGACCAAGGCTTTGATGCATTGCCACCACCGCCACCGTTAACCGGGGCAAATGCGCAGCCGATTTTCGCGCAGCAAAACAAGCCGCAGCAGCAAGAAGGGGTTCATCAAGTGGTGCAAGGCAATAACAATCATGCCCCGCCCCCATGCTGCAAGGCCAGAATGTTTATCATGATCCGGATGTATGCTGTGTGGTCTTCGTGACCGAACCAAGAGACCGGCAAAGTATGCATCGCCGCTCTATGGAAGTGAACGTCGTCATACCGGCAGTACCAAAATACATGGTGTGGTCAGACAAGAGATCACTTGGTCATTCAAGGATCATCCAAAGGTGATGCCCAATCCGGGCGGATATGCTCTGGTAGTGGATCCGATCATGCACGGTGCATCATCGCGAGTCCGGTTCAGCAAGGTGCTGGTGGACAATTGTAGCAGCATCAACATTATGTGCCGGCACACCATGCACATGCTTGGCATAACTGAAAACATGATGGAGCCAAGCCGCACGACATTCCACGACATAGTTCCGGGATTGTCCTGCTCGCCCATGGGGAAAGTCCGGGTTGATGTGCTGTTTGGTGGCCGGGATAACTGCCGTGTGGAGAACATTTTGTTTGAGGTTTTCGATCTGGACAGCCCTTACCATGCACTGCTTGGGAGACCGTCACTGGCTAAGTTCATGGCCTCAACTCATACAGCGTACCTCAAGATGAAGATGCTGGCACCTAACGGTCCCTTAACCGTGGTGGGAAACTATAAAGTCTCACTGGAAACTGCATCAGCCGGATCAAACTTGCCGAATCGCTAGTCATAGCGGAGGAAAACAGAAGGATGCAAACTGCTGTTGCACTGGCTCAATCATCCCAGCTGAACTTAGCGGCAATGAGCAGCCCGTTGGGCGGAGCGGTTTTTAAACCGGCAAAAGAAACAAAGGACATCGTGCTAGATCCGGCTTACCCAGAGCGCACCGTTCGTATCGGTGCCGGCCTGAGTGAAGCATAGGAAAGCACGCTCGTCAACTTCCTCCGTGATAATCAGAACATCTTCGCCTGGTCTACAGATGACTTGGTGGGTGTGCCGAGGGAGTTGGCTGAGCACTCTCTGAATGTCCGGAAGGACGCAAAGCCGGTAAAGCAACCTTTACGCCGGTTCGCTGAAGACATGAGGAAGATTATCGGAGAAGAAGTGACCAAACTGCTGGTGTCCGGCTTCATCGTTGAAGTCCTGCATACCGAGTGGCTGGCGAACCCGGTGCTGGTCGAGAAGAAGAAGGAAGAAGACCCCAAGGCACCCAAGGCTTGGCGCATGTGCATTGACTACACGCACTTGAACAAGGCCTGCCCCAAAGACCCGTTCCCGTTACCCCGGATTGATCAAGTGATCGATTCCACTGCTGGATGTGAACTGTTGTCATTTCTGGATGCTTATTCCGGTTTTCACCAGATTCCCCTAAAAAAGGAAGATCAAATAAAAACTTCTTTCATTACCCCGCACGGGGCTTATTGCTATGTCACTATGCCCTTTGGTTTGACGAATGTCGGCGCAACATACCAGCGCTGTATGCAAAAATGCCTTTATGATCAAATCGGAAAAAAAACGTGCAGGTCTATGTCGACGATGTCGTCATAAAGCTAAGGTAAAAGACACCTTGATCGACGATCTGAGACAAACCTTTGATAACTTAAGGAGGTTCCGGATGAAACTTAACCCAACAAAATGTACCTTTGCAGTACCAGCCGGAAAACTTCTTGGTTTCCTGGTGTCAAGCCGCGGCATCGAGGTCAATCCGGTTAAAATTCGAGCCATCGAAAGGATGGAGCTACCACAATGTCTTAAGGACGTATAAAAGTTCACCGGATGCTTGGCATCCTTGAGCTGGTTTGTAAGCCGGTTGGGAGAAAAAGCCTTACCCTTATATGCGCTGATGAAAAAATCGGATACTTTCGTCTGGACCTCACAGGAAGACGCAACATTCAAGGAGCTGAAAAAGATGTTGGCCACCGCGCCCATTCTAGCATCTCCCCTGGAAAAAGAGCCCATGATGCTCTACATAGCAGCAACTAACCGGGTCGTAAGTGTCGTGGTGGTGGTGGAAAGAGAGCAGGAAGGAAAAACCGTGCAAAGGCCGGTATACTACCTGAGCGAGGTGCTCCCCCTCTCAAAACAAAAATATCCACACTACCAAAAGATGACTTATGGCGTGTACATGGCCGCCACGAAGCTCAAGCATTATTTCGAGGAACACCCGATGACGGTGGTATGCGAGCTCCCATTTCGGATATCATCGGCAACAAAGATGCAAGCGGAAGGATCACAAAATGGGCAATCCAGTTGTCACCATATGTGCCGCGTTACGAAAGAAGAGATGCGATTAAGCCGCAAGCACTAGCGAATTTCCTGGTAGATTGGGCCGAGATGCAATACAAACCGCCACCACCGAAAATAGAATACTGGAGGATGCACTTTGATGGGTCAAAAATCAAATAAGGACTTGGAGCCGGAGTGGTGCTCACCTCACCGAAGGGAGATAACCTGAGGTATGTCCTACAAGTATACTTCAGGGCATCAAACAATGTCGCTGAATGTGAGGCTTTAGTCCACGGGCTCAAGGTCGCAAAAGAACTCAGAGTGCGCCGGATCATATGTTACGGTGACTAAGATCTTGTGGTACAACAATGTTCCGGAGATTGGGACGCAAAACATGCGAACATGGCATCACACCGGTTTTACGTGCAGCAAATCACCAGATTCTTTGAGGGGTGCAAGTTTCACCATGTGCCGCGGGCGGAAAATGACGCAGCTGACACTTTGTCCAGCTAGGCTCATCCAGGCAAAAGATACCTGCCGGAATAGCTCCGTCTCACCTAAGGAAGTCGTCAATCAAACCGATCCCGGAATCCGAGTCAATTTTTGTGCTGGAATCGCATATTGTTCCGATCGACATTGATAACCCAAACCCGGGGACTGCCCCCTCTGGCTCGGGGACTGCTGCATCTAACCCGGGGACTTCGGGGTTGAAGCCAGAAGAAAGTATGCCGACAGACTGCATGGAGATTGATATGCCGGTCTTTGTGGTTCGAGAAGCGCCAACCTGGGTAAAACCTATTAAGGAATTACTGGTCAATGGTTGTGTGCCAGTGATGAAGCCGAATCGAGGAGAATCCAAAGGAGGTCCAAAGCATACACCATCATCAATGGTGAGATGTACAAGAGAAGCGTAACCGGAGTGCTGCAGCGCTGTGTAGAACCGTGATACGTCCAAAACGTATCTACTTTCCCGAACACTTTTGCTATTGTTTTGCCTCTAATTTGTGTATTTTGGATACAACTAACACGGACTAACGCTGTTTTCAGCAGAATTGCACTAGTGTCTCGTTTTTGTGCAGAAACTCAACTTTCAGGAAAACCTCGGAATTTATACAGAAGGCCCTATTTTCCCAGAATATTGCGGAGCCGAAGGGCAAGCCAGGTGGGGGCACGAGGCCCCAGGCCGGCGCGGCCCGGGAGGGGCCCGCGCGGCCCTAGTGTGTGGCGGCCCCGGCTGGCCCCCGACGCCCTCCTTCGGACTACTTATCGCCCTCGACCTAAAAACGCACGGAGAAGTGGAAGTCGCCAAACCCTCCAGAGAGCCGCCACACCGCGAAACTCCGTCTCGGGAGCCGAAGTCTCCGTTCCGGCACTCCGGACGGGGAATAGGAGGAGATCTTCACCGCCATCACCACCGACGTCTCTCCATCGACCAGCCATGTTTCCCCCATCCATGTGTGAGTAATTCCCCGCTGTAGGCTGAAGGGGATGGTAGGGATTGGATGAGATTGGTCATGTAATAGTCATAAGATTGTTAGGGAATAGTGCCTAGTATCCGTAGATGTCACTTTTATGATATTGTTGCAACTTGTTATGCTTAATGCTTGTCACTAGGGCCCGAGTGCCATGATCTCAGATCTGAACATGTTATTGATTCATGAAGATATTCGTTGTTTATGATCTTACCTGCAAGTTGTATACACACGTCGCTGTCCGGAACCAATGGCCCCGCAGTGACAGAAATCGGGACAACCGGAGGGAATGGTAGTGATGTGAGGATCACATGTGTTCACGGAGTGTTAATGCTTTGCTCCGGTATTCTATTAAAAGGAGTACCTTAATATCCAGTAGTTTCCCTAGAGGCCCGGCTGCCACCGGCTGGTAGGACAAAAGATGTTGTGCAAGTTTCTCATTGCGAGCACGTATGACTAAATATGGAACACATGCCTATTGATTGATTAGTACTTGGATACCGTTTTATTATTATCTGCAAATGCCCCTGCTTTGATTGTTATATGAGTTTCTCTCATCCATGCAACGCCCGTTAATCCGTCCTTGCCTACAGTATTTTAATCATGTTTGTTTACTAACTCTATTGCTGTCTTTATTTCACCGCTTCGTTATTTCACTATTCCTACTGCTATAAAACCGTTACTACCGATAAACTCTTGCGAGCAAGTCTGTTTCCAGTGCATCTGAATTGACAACTCCGCTGTTAAGGCTTACAAGTATTCTTTGTCTCCCCTTGTGTCGAATCAATAAATTGGGTAATACTTCCCTCAAGACTGTTGCGATCCCCTATACTTGTGGGTCATAAAGACTATTTTCTGGCGCTGCCGGGGAGCATAGCTTTATTTGGAAGTTCACTTGGATTGATATTGTTCGCTGCAAAGTCTCCATCATGGGTAAACCTCGCGATACTAAGATCGCCATATTACCATCCACTACAAGAAAAGGTACAACTCTTAGTACCTCTGCTGCTCTTGATTCACCATCTGTGATAAGTAAACTTGTTTCACCACCACAAGCTTCAAATGCTGGTACTTATGCTGAATCTGAAAATTCCTCTTATAATTGTGATGATGCTTCTGCTGTGCTTGATAATGATGGTTCGTTAGGATCTTTTCTAGATGCTACAATTGCTAGGTCTAGGCAAATTGAAAATACTGAAACTCCTAATGAAAATGCTGCTACACCTGTTAATTCACCTGAGTCTGTTGAATATTCTAGTGATGATCTTGATGAAGATTATGTGGAACGTGATGATGATTTTATTGAAAAATGCAATGCTACTACTGATGCAAGAAAAATTTAAAAGTTGCTTGCAGAACATGCTGTTAGATATAAACTGTCTCCTGATCCTAAATTTGCCACATCTCCTATAAACATTAAGGATAAAGATTATGATTTTTCTCTTGATCTATCTCATATAGCTATTGTTGAGAAAACACCCTTTTGTGGTACTGAAAAAGAAAGTGCTGTTGAACACATGATTGAGTTATCTACTCTGAGTAGCTTGTTTTCTGATGATGTCAAGATGCGTACTTATTTTGTCGCTAAAACTTTTCCTTTCTCATTAAAGGATGATGCTAAAACTTGGTATAATAATTTGCCTCCTGGTTCTATTAGAAGTCCAATTGACTTGCGTGATGTTTTCTTTCGAAAATACTTTCCTGCTAGCGCTCAACATATTGCTTTGCAGAGAATTTATAATTTTGACCAGGAAGATGGAGAGAAATTGCCTGAGGCTTGGGCGAGATTTTGCTCTCTTATTAGAGCTCGGCCTGATCATGATTTGGAAAAGCATGATTTACTTGATATATTTTATAGTGGACTAACCATTGAGTCTAGGGCATACCTGGATAGTTGTGCTGGTTGTGTTTTCAGGAAAAGAACTCCACGACGCTGAAGAATTATTGGCTAAAATAGGCCGGAATCATGATGATTGGTCTACACCTGAACCAACCCCGACACCGATATTGAAGAAGAGGGGTATGATTAAATTAAATGATGAAGATATGAGGGAAGCCAAGAAGTCTCTTAAAGAGAAGGGTATTAAACCCGAAGATGTGAAGAATTTACCTCCTATAGAAGATTTATGTAAGATAACTCCCCCTTCATCCATGATTGAGGTACACTCTCTTCAACACTTTACTAGGGAAGATATTCCGTATTCAAAACCTCCTGCTCAATGCTTAGATGAGTTTGATAATTATATTGTTAAGCAAGAAAACTTTAATATGAGAGTAGAGAATCCTTTAATGGAAAATTCTCGAGCTATTAGTGAATTGCATGATATTGTGGAGAGAACCTCCAATGATGTTAAGATACTTGTTAAACATTTTCAAATGGTTCAAACTCAAATTGATCAACTCACTAAAGTGCAAAATGACTTGTTGGGAAATAATTCTAAAGAAAAACATGCTTATGAAGTAACAACTAGAGGTGGTGTTTCTACCCAGGATCCTCTATAGGGCATCCCAAAAGAGTTGAACAAGATTCTCAACTAACTAAAACTAGTGCTCCATCTAAGAAAAAGAAAAAGAAACATAAGAATGTTGTAGAATCCTCTGAACCTGTTAATGATCCTAATAGTATTTCTATTTCTGATGCTGTGAAAGTGGTAATGAACATGATAAAGATAATGATAAGGATGATACTCCTGATAAAGAAGAGGTTGAAGAAGAACCTGAAAAGCATGCTAAAAATAAAAAGTACACTAAAGAAGATTTTATTGCTGAGAAACATGGTAATGAAAGAGAACCTTGGGTTCAAAAGCAAATGCCTTTTCCTGCTAAGAAACTAAAATCAAAGGAGGAGGAACATTATAATAAATTTTGTGATTGGATGAAACCTTTATTTTTGCAAATCCCTTTGACCGATGCTATTAAATTGCCTCCTTATTCAAAGTATACGAAAGATATTGTCTCTAACAAAAGGAAAATTCCCAATGAGGAGATTTCCACTATGCTCGCTAATTACTCCTTCAGTGGTAAGGTTCCAAAGAAGCTTGGAGACCCAGGTATACCGACTATTCCTTGTTCCATCAAGAATAATTATGTTAGAACTGCTCTATGTGATTTGGGAGCAGGAGTTAGTGTAATGCCCTTTTCTCTTTATAAGAGACTTGATTTAGATAAGTTGATACCAACTGATATATCTTTGCAAATGGCTGATAAATCTACTGCTATTCCTGTTGGTGTATGTGAAAATGTTCCTGTTCAAGTTACTCAACATTGCTTGATATTAACGTATTTTGTTGTGTTGGAAATGCCTGAAGATGATAATATGTCTATTATTCTTGGAAGACCCTTTCTTAATACTGCAGGGGCTGTTATTGATTGCAATAAAGGCAAGGTTACTTTCAATGTTGATGACAAGGAACATACCGTCTATTTTCCCAAGAGGATTGATAAAGTATATGGAGTTAATACAATTTTTAATGTGAAAACTATCAAGGTGGGGTCCATTGATTGTCCTATATATGAGCCTAAAGAAGAATATCAAACTCTTGTGATTGGATCCATATCAATTCAATATAAGGTAACATGATTGATTTGATGTTTATTTCTTCTTATGTCATATAAAATTTATTTGGTAGCAAGACTTGATCAACCTTGTTAACAAGTATATTTTAATGCATAAGAGAGCTAAACAACATTTCTTTCTTTCTCCCTCCATTTGTTTTACTTGCTGTAGCACTTTTTGTTTTGCAATATGCTTTAGTTGTTAAGATTTTGGAAATCATTTTCCTGCGCAGTAATAATTAATTTAACACCCAGAAATGTGCATTTTTCGAAGTTCTCAAAAATTTACAAAAATTATACTGGTAGTCCTATTTTTCGAAGAGGCACTGGGAGCACTGGCTGACTGGGGCACCCCAGTGGCACCCCACAGGCCGGCGCGGCGCAAGGGGGCGCCACCCTGGTGTGTGGGCCCTCCTTGCCCCACTTCATCATCTCTTTCACTCATTGCACTCTCTCTCCCGAAAAAACTCGTACTCACTTTCTCTCACTCGCGTTTCTGCTCAAGAACTCGCGATTTCTCGATCTCTTTGCTCAGCCCAGATTTTTGTCTGAAATTTGGCACATTTGCTCCTTGGTATGTGACTCCTTTGATTGTCCAATTAGAATTTTGTTTGGTTGAGTATATCTTGAATATTTTGCTGCTGTAGATAACATGTTTAGTGAGCTTGCATGCTTGTTCTAAGTGGTAGAAACTAGTTTTGATGCATGTTTAGTACTCTAGCAAGTTCCTATAGTAGTTCCCCTCAATTATATACCTTGAAATCAAATTTTATAATGATTGTTGAAAAATTTCAGAAAATGGAAGGAAGTAGGCACCAACTAAACCAAGAAGAATTGAAGGTGCAGCAAGTTATGAGAGTTCACCGCGAAGAGGGAGTATACCCCTCTTATTACCCATGCACGGATTTTATGCGGAATGCAGGAATCCTGCAAGATGTTCAAACACTGATTTCCAATGCAGGGTTGGAAGGTTTTACTGTTGGTGAACCTTACCAATATGCTAAACTAACGGTGTCGGTTGTGCAGGATTTCGAATTTCATCGGTCTCAAACTAACCCCATGGTCCGGTACAAGATTTATAACAAAACTATCAACTTGCCTTTCAGTGATTTTTGTGCAGCAATTAGAGTGCCGCAGTGGGGATCCTGCGAGAAGGTCAGGGGAACGCCGCGGGAGCTCTCGAATCTTTATACAATGATTTGTAATGGGAGGAGCTTCTCCGATGATGGTGGTAAGATTAGTAGCATTCAACAACCAGCTATCCGCTACTTCGCTTACTTCGTTACAAAGTGCGTTCTTGCTAGAAGGTATGCGAGTAAGTTGTCTGTTCAAGATATGGCTTTCTTAGCTGCCGCTTTGCAACAGGATAGGACCTATAATTTGGGTGCTTTAATAGCTTGTAGACTTGCTACTAACCGTGAGAAAGGAGGAATTTGTGGAGGTCTTATCGCCTCTCGCTTATTAGCTATGCATGGTGTAGAACCTCACCATCTAGATATTCCGCTTTCCATAGAGAAACTTGATGTTGTTTCCATGATTAAACATGAGTTTATTTCAGATGCATCTAATTTGAACAACCTGCATTATAGAATAACTTTGTATAAGAAAAATTGGAGAATAACTAAGAAAATTGAAAAATTAGTACGATTGCCTGCACCTGTTCTGTTTAACCTTGATGCCAGGAAAGGGTGGTCGATCACAGAAAATGAGCTGAATGCATACATAGAAAGGGAAGGCCATCATGCAAGGGACGGCACGGAGGAGGCCGAGGAGCACCTCGACTCTTCATCCGATGCAGCAAGCTCCTCATATCAACATTATGGTCATGTGGAGCCTCCACGACATTCTTCTGCGCAGGGGCCTTATTATCACTCCATGTACGATCCACCGGCGTGGAACCCCGACCCTCGTTGGGAATGAACTCCACTTAGGCCAAAAGCCTAAGCTTGGGGGGAGGTATACCGGCATCACTCATTCTTTGCATATTATGGTTGCTGGATACTTGTACATACTTGTTTAGTTCTTAGAGTGGTTTTCTAATGAGAGGGAGATGATATTTGGGGAAGTGTTGTCCAAAAACAGATTCTGGGCTGTTACCAAAAAAATTCGTACGCACAGCCAGAACGTTATTTTGAGTTGCCAATTTTTGAGCATGTGCCCCAGGTTGTTATCTAACTTTCATTAGTTTAACACTTTTTGAGCTGAGCAATGGAAGATTTTTGTTAATTTCGATTTCTGTACTGCTGTCAGGTTTTGGCAGATTTCTGTCATCCTGCTTTTCTGTGTTTCTGTTAGTTTGCATTCTCTTGTTTTCGCTTTGTTTCTTTCCTAAAACACAAAAAGACCAAAAATATTTCTGTTGTTTCTCTTCACCATTTGTTTATTTGGTTCTTTGCTCTTAGTTTACTTTATTTGCTATCGTTGGTTTGCTATGAGAAAACCCAAAAAGATTTTGCTTTGTTTTCTTGTTTCTTTTGTTCTTGTTTCCAATTCGAAAACACCAAAAATATTTGCTGTTCTTCTTTGGTTTTTAAAGTTCATCATGAGTTCAATGGTCTTCGGTGGCTGGAGCGTGGTTTTCATTTCATATTATCCAAGCTACACAAGTGAAAGGCAATAATGACGATCTACAACAATTGGATTGTGGTGAGAGGCTGGTATGAACTCTATTTGTTTTCATTTTTGTACATATACTCATCCATGTGAGCATGCTTATTTGGTTCATGTGAGGTATATGTTATGTGAGAAAGTCTAGTAGTTCATGATCTCTCATGTTTAGCTCCAATTTATTAATATGAGTAGAATGTCATGGATGTTTCGTTTGCATTGTTTTATTCATAAGTAAGTATGGCATTGTGGTATCCTCCTCTGAATAATTCACTTGAATCGACTTGGCACATGCTCACGCATGCATATGACTAAAACAAAAGTCAATTAAGCCTCGCTGATCTACTTTGCTTCAGAGTTCTTGTATCACTTTTATGCCTCCGTTAATTTATTTTGCCGCAAGCATGATTATGACAGTTACTGCTCTCTTGATTTGTCGCTCCCTAGTCTTTTGCTAGCCTTCACTTGTACTGAGCGGGAATGCCGCTCGTGCTTCCAAACACCTGAAAACCAAGTTGTTCCAAAGTGTCCACCATAAATACCTATGCATGGCATTTCAAACCATTCCAAGTAAATTCTCATGCGCTACCTTTAAAACTTTCAAAATGCTTCTCAATTTGTGTTAATGTTTCATAGCTCATGAGGAAGTATGTGGTGTTTAGCTTTCAACCTTTTCATTTACTTTTGACGGACTCTCATATGGACTAGTGGCACATCCGCTTATCCAATAATTTTGCAAAAAGAGCTGGCAATGGGATTCCCAGTCCCAAATTAATTAACTTAAATAGACACTCCTCCATGGTTTGTGATTGTTGGACGGCACCCGAAGGATTCGGTTAGCCATGGATTGTGTAAGCAAAGGTTGGGGGAGTGTCATCATCATAATAAAACTTAAATAAAAAGGCACTCCTTCATGGTATGTGATTGTTGGCAGGCACCCGAGGATTCGGTTAGACATGGTTTGTGTAAGAAAGGTTGGAAGGAGTGCCACATAAACATACAAATAATTCATGGGAGCCGCTCTTGGGAGTCCGGTTGACGAGGTAGTTAGTGTACCCATTACCATTCGTTGACAACAACAAGCACCTCTCAAAATAATTTTACTCCTGTTTTAAAAATGAAAAGCTCTAGCGCATGTTAATCCCTGCTTCCCTCTGCGAAGGGTCGATCTTTTACTTTTATGTTGTGTCTCCATTCTTTCTTTGAGCACTATCTTGAGAGCACAACTGTCATCTATCTATTATCTATTATATATTAAAAGTACATTAAGGGCTAACCAGAAATTAGAGAATTAGCTAGAAAATCTCACAAAAATCAGAAACATCTGACCTTTAATTTTTGTGGAATAGAATAGGACATCCGTTAGATCTAACTTCAAGTAAATTACCCACCAATGCCAATAGAAAACAAAACGTCCTTTTCTTTTATGCTATTTTTTCACCGTTCGTTGTCTTCTATCCTCTACCCTAATTTTCCAATTCCTCCAAGCCCGTGTGGCTAGGATGGCCGCCGCTGCACGAGGCTCCCGTTTTAGGATCTTCGGCCGATCAGGCAATTCGGTAGCATCATCCAGGAAGGAAGCACGAGGCTCCTGTTTTGAAATCTCCGGCCGAGCGACTCCGGCCAAGCGATTCAATAACATCAGGTAACATATCTCCTTAATTAATTGAAATTAAGGTGTAAATCTCATGTGCAAATTTTAAAGTGAGAATTGGGGTTCTGCATATGGATCGAGCAAGGTACCACAACCTGGTCTAGCTTATGTATGCATGGATGGCCAAACGGTTAAACAAAGATCCAGAATTCCAGATGATGTGCGGCCGAACTGGCTGTATAAGAATTAATTTGATCGATCGGTCGCATGTGCTCTCATTGCTTCAGCTGCTCAGATACAGATTGAATTAGATTATTGGTACTAATGCTGACCTATGACAGATGGTATTATCATGGCGACATGATATGGTGCACACGCTGTGTGTGCTAGCTAGCCTGACTGGCCGTCGGCGAGGATTATGTACTTGACAATTCGACATACATACGCGGACGTGTTAAAATATATAGCCTAGCCCTTTCCAACAGTTCGGACTTTTGGAAAATTTGGTTAGTGCATCAATCTAATATGGTATCAGAGCCAGAAGGTCTCAAGTTCAAATCCTACCCAACGCACTATTTAATTTACTCCAAATAGTTGCCGCTCCCGATTACCCATGTCTAGTGTCTTCCCGTTTGTCCAGCCTAGACGTGAGAGGGAGTGTTAAAATATATAGCCTAGCCCTTTCCAACAGTTCGGACTTTTGAAAAATTTGGTTAGTGCATCAATCTAATAGGACGAACATGACTGATCGACATGGCCATATGGACAACATCGGTCTCTGTGTGTACAAGCCACCACGTCTGATAAGATTGAGCTGGACATGCAAGCAGCTCGATGCATGCTTGATGCATTGTCCGATGCATCCTATTTAGTTTTCATGGTCCTAACACATCAGGTGCTTTTGCAAGAAAAATCGTTTCACAAACATCAGCACTTGATTCTCTTCTATAGTTAATTTCATACTTCTTATTCAGCCCCAAGCACACGGATGTACATATAAGGTATTTTTTCTTGATCTTTAAGCAACTCAAATTCTCCCTGTCATGTGATTTCTGAATCTTAATCGACAACATAAGTGCATGCAGGAAGAGCCATACCGGCCAGATGGTGATTAGAAGAAAGATTTTTCGCTGAACTTGATGTGTATTGTGAACACGGAAATACTACTTAAACACTTCCTATTCTGTTATGTTGATTTTTTTCTGCAGCAATTAGCACCGTAAGTGGTGATTGGGAGCTGCTGGTATTGTCATCTCAGTTCTCATGGTCATGCCCTTCATGCGGATGTCAGCAAGATGCACTACTTCTTGCTAAAGTAGTCGGCCTAATGTTTTTGTTTGCTAAAGATCAGAAAATATTTAGAAGACGTTCTTGCATATCTGGGGTAAATCCCCCAGACTAGAAAAGAGCACCTAAATTTTTGTCAGATAATAAGGATCAAGACATCTGGCTGGATGTAAAACACGGATTTAATTGTCATGCTGCAGTCTTATGTTGATTTTCTTCAGCAATTAGCACCGTGGTGAACTGGTGATTGGGAGCTGCTGGTATTCTCATCTCAGTTCTCACCTACAATATGGCGGTTCTGGTCGTCTCGAGAATTGATGGCTTGAAGGGCATATACTTTCTAAGAAAGGTTCCCGCGATTGTGAATCCTGCATGCTCCAGATTCGTAGAGTTGGGTGATTGCAAATCTTGCAAGCTCTAGGTTCGTTCATGTGAGGCAGTCCCGCGAATTATCTCTTTCAGTGTGTATGTCCTATTGCCATCTAATAAATATGCATGTATCCTTGCTATTTGAAAAGATTTTACATGATCAAGGGTGCTTTGTTTTTTGAGTTGATGACACTGAAAATTGTACTGCAGAACACTAACGGCATTACTGTACAGTTTTCTTCTATTGTGCTATGAGATGGAACTCCAAGACTAAGCACAAAGACTAAGAAATCAGTGGCATGATAAAGTTGTTGCAGATTGTGCGGACATGCACGTTGAGGAGGCTGCAAGGTGCAACCTTGTAGCAACGGTGGTGCCGAAGATAAGGAAGGTGAAGAGCTCAGGGAGGACCCAGGGAGTCTCAGGTACAACAGTACCAACACCACGAGAGGCTGCGACGTGGAGAGAAGTTTAGTATTAGAGCATGTACAGCGGCAACATCAGGAGGAGCCTGCGAGGTTATGTGAATCTTAATATCCTGAAGTGATATGTTGCTTACCTAATTTACTGGTGAAACTTACTCATATATGCTTGGTTGTCTTCATGGGCTCAAGGACCATCATTGATCTGAACTAAAGCAGTTTTACATATAGGTTCAGCTAAAGCATGTGATTGTTTCAAAAGTTGAAAGGTTTGCTTCCATGCTGACATACTTCGTAATTAATATTTTTTATTATAATTATCTAACAAATGTCAGGTAAAGCCACTTGTAGTTATGTTTTAATGCTGAAAGCTGAAAGTTTCTTTTACTCTCCTCCATGCAGTTCTATGCTTACTCCCATATAGATGTCATTTCTTATATGATACTCGGCTGTATTGCGAGAGTAATCACGTGTCAAAATAAAGAATAGTCGTATCCTGGTAGAAGTAATGATTTCCTTAGAATTTACTAGCTTGACTTAAAAGGCATTGGTAAGGCTACAGTATGCTTTCTCTCATGTTATCATGTCATTGTAAATTAAGAGAACACAGTGGTGAGTAGCATCTAAATAAATGTATTAGTTGGTTCTTAGACAATCATAAACTATCATTTGGTCAAGTAAATGAACCTCTCTATGCTAAAATGTCCAAACACCTAAAATGGCATGTGTACATCCAGTCGTATAAAAATATTATTTTTGTTCTCTTGCAACCTGGATTTTTTTCTTGGTTTAGAAAAATTACGCGTGGACACCGCTATTTCCGGTTTTCATAAATACCAAAAATACCAGCTGATTGATATATCACCTGAGATTTCTCACTCAAATTTACAAAAGTGTCCAAAATTTGTAATAAAATTAAATTTTAATGAACTCATGTAAATATCAGTAAATTTTGTCTGGTAGAAAAGAAAATCGATCGCAACCAGAATAACCGCTTTTTGAAGAAATTTCAAAAATCTCGGCCGAGAGAAAAAAAACCATGGCTGCCACATGTCATTTCAAGTTATGTCCTTGGAGGCGCCCCTATGCGTCTACGTCGACCAGTGCAGCGCTGCAAGGTAGTCTGGCATGGTGTACAAATGAAGCAAAACCGGGCAATACTGCACGAGGAAGAGTATGGCCATTGTAAATTCTGCGTGCTTGCAGGTTCATAGATTCTGGCTATTGCAAAACTTGAAAGCTCTAAGTTCGTTCTTCTGAGACAAACACACTAACTATCTCTGAAGCCCAATACAGTTCACGGTTTGGTAAGTTCAGATCAATACTGGTCATATGTGGAAAAAAAAACGATTTTATTCTCCACATGTCTATTGCCATCTAATACATGTGTCTCTTGCCTAGGCATTTGAAAAGATTTTACATATTCAAGAGGGATTTGTTAGACAAGTTGATGACATTTAAAATTGTAATGTAGAACACTAGAAGGTACACGGACAGTCATGATGTGGTTAATACGGTTCATGGAATCATCATCTCCGAAATGATTGATAAGTTTTACTTTGATAAAAATACAGTTGGAGCTGGATTGCATTGACAAAAATATATATACTGACCCAAAAAAGTGTAGCGCAAGTGATCAGTCTTCGAATCTTTTGTTGATTAACCATCGCTCAAAGAAGTTCTGTTCTTTTTCAGGTTTACCATCTCCTATTAAATTGTACTTGCTCATCTACCATCTATGGTTCAATTTTTTACGCGTTTAAAAGTTTTCAAAGAAATTGACAATCTATATCCCGAAAATTGTGGTTTGATCAGTTGGAGCTATCATAGATGACAAATGACGCGCCTCGGCAAGCATGCACATGCCTTATGCGTTATGTGAATGGAATGTCGCCATGCCTGCCATGCCCGATAAAAGTTCAGTGAAGAGTGGTATGTTCAAAATTTAGTGGCCTTATAATTACTACTGATTTCCCCCTAAGGCGAGAAGAGCCAAGACACTATGAACCATGATACAAGTTTTAATTTTTGTCTCTGAAATATGCAAAATAGTAGCCTCTCCCAAAGTAATATGTAAAAAATTAAAATATTTGCATCTGAAGCATGTTTGTTCTCATACACTTTATGATTTAAGAGATATAGTTTCCTATTTGGTCTAGCAATCCATCCAGTAACTTGTATTCATATTTTTTTGATGCCTTTTAGGTCTTTATTCTACAGCCGTAATATGAAGATTTAGCTACAATATCATGTTTTTGTACCAAGGTACAACTTGCCTGAGTCCGGACTTTGGAACTGTCTGTGAATGTACTTGTCACACAAATTGCTTCTTCACCGGGTATGAAGAGTATCACCATGTTTGTATTTAGTTCACATGTAAAAGTATATAAAGTAGTAAGAAAATGCTTCTATTATTGATATTTCCAGATATCTATATGTTTCAACCATGTGTTAGACTGATATAGATAGATGCCTATAACATAGTGAGATCGATTACTTCATCATACCAATATATTATCATTTACGCAAGGCCTACCAAATCACATAGGAACACACAAGGATCTTAATTCTACGCTCTTACAAATGGTAGAACAATGAGTCACTTCATGAAACAATTACCCGAAAATAGCATTTAATACATATAAGGTGGTATACCAAATTATTACGAGGAATATAGTAGTGTTACCTGCACAAATATAAAAAATATTAATGAAATCATCAATTAGTTTATTAAACTGATCCATAGATGATGTCCTCGCATTTGCGAGGGCCACTTTGCTAGTTCTTAGTATAATATGCTTGTCTCAAAATATGATTGATTGTGGTATAACTTTGATGCTTTTATCTTTGACAATCACTACTTCTAGTCTTTCTATGAACTCCAGAGGTGCCTGGGTATTTATGTTTTGCCGATCAAATACGGGCAAGCGAGATACCACTTTATCATACTCTCTTATGAACATTGCAATCCTGCTTATATACATAATTCATGATGCTTATTATTAATTGTTGGTACCTCTCCATGATTGACATAGCTGTTGGATGATCTTATTTGCATGTATCTCATTATGAGCTGCTTAAGTATTAGCCATAGCATGAGAATATATACATCATATGAGCAAATGTGTTCGTGAAAGTTCTTTTATCGCTCAGTTGTTAACTGAATTGCTTGAGGACAAGCAATAAGCTAAGCTTGGGGGGAGTTGATACGTCCAAAACGTATCTACTTTCCCGAACACTTTTGCTATTGTTTTGCCTCTAATTTGTGTATTTTGGATACAACTAACACGGACTAACGCTGATTTCAGCAGAATTGCACTGGTGTCTCGTTTTTGTGCAGAAATCCAACTTTCAGGAAAAACCTCGGAATTTATACAGAAGGCCCTATTTTCCCGAATATTGGCGGAGCCGAAGGGCAAGCCAGGTGGGGGCACGAGGGCCCCACACACTAGGCCGGCGCGGCCCAGGAGGGGCCCGCGCGGCCCTAGTGTGTGGCGGCCTCGGCTGGCCCCCGACGCCCTCCTTCGGACTACTTATCGCCCTCGACCTAAAAACGCACGGGGAGAAGTGGAAGTCGCCAGAAACCCTCCAGAGAGCCGCCACATCGCGAAACTCCGTCTCGGGAGCCAGAAGTCTCCGTTCGGCACTCCGCCGGGACGGGGAATAGGAGGAGATCTTCACCGCCATCACCACCGACGTCTCTCCATCGACCAGCCATGTTTCCCCCATCCATGTGTGAGTAATTCCCCCGCTGTAGGCTGAAGGGGATGGTAGGGATTGGATGAGATTGGTCATGTAATAGTCATAAGATTGTTAGGGAATAGTGCCTAGTATCCGTAGATGTCACTTTTATGATATTGTTGCAACTTGTTATGCTTAATGCTTGTCACTAGGGCCCGAGTGCCATGATCTCAGATCTGAACATGTTATTGATTCATGAAGATATTCGTTGTTTATGATCTTACCTGCAAGTTGTATACACACGTCGCTGTCCGGAACCAATGGCCCCGAAGTGACAGAAATCGGGACAACCGGAGGGAATGGTAGTGATGTGAGGATCACATGTGTTCACGGAGTGTTAATGCTTTGCTCCGGTATTCTATTAAAAGGAGTACCTTAATATCCAGTAGTTTCCCTAGAGGCCCTGCCACCGGCTGGTAGGACAAAAGATGTTGTGCAAGTTTCTCATTGCGAGCACGTACGACTAAATATGGAACACATGCCTATTGATTGATTAGTACTTGGATACCATTTTATTATTATCTGCAAATGCCCTGCTTTGATTGTTATATGAGTTCCTCTCATCCATGCAACGCCCCAATCCGTCCCTGTGCCTACAGTATTTTAATCCTGCTGCTTACTATAATCACTACTGCTGTCTTTATTTCACCGCTGCTGTTATTTCACTATTCCTACTGCTATAAAACCGTTACTACTGATAAACTCTTGCGAGCAAGTCTGTTTCCAGCTGAATTGACAAAGGTGTTAAAGCTTACAAGTATCATCTCCTTGGTCGAATCAATAAATTGGGTAATACTTAACTCGGAGTGCGATCCAGCGCGGTGTAGAACCGGAAGAAGGAAAAGAGATGCTCCGAGAAATTCACCAAGGGGAATGTGAGCACCATGCTTCATCAAGGGCATTGGTGGCAAAAGTATTCCGACATGGGTTTTACTGGCCCACGGCTTTGGAAGACGCTGAGGACTTGGTCCGGAAGTGCAATGGATGCCAGAGGTACAGCAAGCAAAATCATACCGCAGGCTCCGGCTGAAAAGGATACCGATAACCTGGCCCTTCGCGGTTTGGTGCCTGGACATGGTCGGACCATTCCGGCCGGTGAGAGAAAGTATGACGCACATTCCGGTCATTGTGGACAAGTTTACCAAATGGGTGGAAGTTAAACCAATCCGGAAATGCGATGGGCACACAGCCGTCAAGTTTCTGAAGGACATTATCTTGCGGTATGGTTACCCGCACAGTATTATCACTGATAACGACTCAAACTTTGCCGAAGGAGAATTCAAGTGGTTTTGTGAGGATAACAGAATCCGGTTGGATCTAGCCTCAGTGGCACACCCGCAAGCTAATGGCCAAGTGGAAAGGATGAACGCACTTGTGCTATCCGGTATAAAACCTCGGCTTATCAAGCCGCTCGAAAAAACGCCGGGATGCTGGCTTGATGAACTACCATCTGTGCTGTGGAGTATAAGAACCACACCAAACCGGTCAACCGGCTACACATCATTTTTCATGGTATATGGAGCAGAAGCGGTCATACCAACCGACATTATCCATGACTCACCACAAGTTCAACTCTATACAGAGGAAGAGGTCAAAGAGGCCAGAGAGAATGATGTTGATTTGCTCGAGGAACAAAGAGAGCTAGAAATGGCAAGATCGGCCATATACCAACAAAACGTTAGACGCTATCATAGCCGGAAGGTAAACCCAAGGGTATTCCAAGAAGGAGACCTGGTGTTACGTCTAGTGCAGCGCACTGAAGGACGGCACACACTTTCACCCCCATGGGAGGGACCTTTCATTGTGAGCAAGGCTCTACACAATGATGCCTATTACCTGATAGACGCATAGGAGGCCAAGGACGGAAAGAAGGACATGTCAGGAGAAGAGACCAAACGCCTACGGAACATAGCTCTACTCCGTTCTTTCTATTCCTGAAGGTGTAAAGTAAGGGGTTCTTTTTTGTACCTTATTTGCTATCAATAAACATGTCGGCACCTGGAATGTAGCTCGGGGCCTGCCTTTACCGGAATTGCATGCAATGTGTTTATTTTTTATGTATGCTAGTTTCTTTGTTTGAAATTTTCTTTTCCGGTTTAGTAATGTGTTTGACCTAAGGGTAAATCTTCGACTCTGCTGCTGTCCGCAACCCGGCTTCATGGCAAGCAAGACAAACCGGAAGGATTTGAACACATGAAAAACGAAAAAGGAGACCAAAACAAACAATCCAAAAAAGTTTAACTAACCCTGGTTATACCGGTTTTTTGTGAAAAAATTCGAGTTTTTTCTCTAAGTTCGAGAAAGTGTCTGCTTGGCAAAAGAACTTTGGGCCTCATACGTCAAACACCCAAAAGAGGTAGACAGAGCCAAAGCAAAAGAACCAAGCATGCATAAAATTGAACTCGGGAATGAATCTGGAGTGTTCACCACAGAAGTTGAAAAGCAAACAAACTGAAAGGTTTCCACTCAACTAAACTTACTGGTTTAGCATAATAAGCTTAAAGTTCAAGCATGCAAACCTACTTAAACTACCGATGTTCACAACGACCAAAAGGGACTTAATTGTATATTACATCTTCCTACCCCGGCATACCGGGGGAATTTCACGAAATTGTTTACCATGAGACGGGACCAAAGTTTTTACTGGTAAAGCGGAGATGAGCTCTCCGGGGCTTGTTCGGTAACGACGGGTTCTTCGGGGGCTTGCTCGGGGTTACCGGCGGCTGGTT
Organism: Lolium multiflorum; assembly: GCA_030979885.1. NCBI lineage: Eukaryota > Viridiplantae > Streptophyta > Magnoliopsida > Poales > Poaceae > Lolium > Lolium multiflorum. Next base: position 61,933,281 of record CM061752.1, on the reverse strand, counting down.
CTTCTGGAGCGTTCACTTGAGCTTCTTCTTCTGCTTCGCTGTCTCCGACTTCTTCTTCTTCCTCGTCATCAGTAAATTCTTCTTCGACATCGTCTGGAGGAGGAATGAAGGTGCTGGTAGAGGCATAGCCTGCGATGTGGTAAGCCCGGTCGCGGTGCGCGACAGCTTTTGCCGGATCGGTGTTGGTGGGGGCATCACCATGCATGCTGTGCAGCGCATCCAAGTCCAGACCTTCATACTAGGAGCAAGCAACGCGAAACGCTGTGTCAGCTCCAGCCCGCGCAGCAGCGTGCCGCCACTCGCTCTGCCGCTTACCGGTTTCCAGAAGCCGGCCAGCGATGGAGCTGACGTTTTCTGGAACAGGCACTCCAGGCCAAAGGCACTTAAGGGCCTTGATGGCAGCATCTGTCAGCTGGGCAAGGTGTCGGTCGACAACCCGCATATGCGTGATGCGGGAGTACAAAGCGGCAAGGTGGTCCTTGGTGGTCCAGGGGCATTGGCATCTGGAACCGAATCATCGACCCGGGCCTTGGTAACAGTAGCCTCGGCACGAGCCTGAGAATCCGGAAAGAATTCTGTGGAAGGATCAAAAGAAGCTGGTGTAAGAACAAACCGGCAAGAAAAGGAAAAGCTTGTAAGCAAAAGGCAAGAACACCTACTCAGGGCTTTGTCATCAACGTCCTTGACCATTTGGTCCATGGAGACCTGGATCACGAGAAGCTCGTCGTTCCGCTCCTGCTCCTGCTGCCGCAGCTTCCTCTCCTCCTCAAGCTCCTGGCGCAGCTGCTCCTCGGCATCAGCAAATTGTTTTTTGGCCACCTCGACCTTGGCCTCACCGGCAGTGATGGTTGCCTTCAGCGCTCCAGCCTGCTGCAGCCCAGCTTGGATCAGTTGATCCTTGAGGTTGGCGGTTTCATCCCGCTGGGCCTTCAGGTCGCGCTGGTGCTGGAGGGACAACTCTTCCTTTTCAGCTGAAATCCGGAATGGATGGAGTTAGTAGAAAAAGATATCAAGGGAAAAAACAAACCGACAGATGAGGCTTACCTTTAAGCACTGCAACTTGGCCGTTGAGGTCGTCAAGGGAAAAACCGGTACAAAAGAAACATTTTAACAAAGTTCATCAAGGGAAAAACCGGTACAAAAGAAACCGGTAGGCTCAAACAAACCTTGGCACTGGATGTGCGTCAGCTTGAGGGCAGCGAAAGCCTCGGTGAGGTCGCGATGCTCCCACAGCAGCTCCTCAAATAGTTGCTTGCGGGAGTCCAGCACGCCCTGCAAAAGTTAAAAGAAACCGTGAGCTATGCCGGTTTTTCGAGGAAAGTTTCGCGCTAAGTACTGCGTGCTTAACCCGAAACTCGGGGACTAGCTATGCCGGTTTTTCGAGGCAAGTTTCGCGCTAAGTACTGCGTGCTTAACCCGAAACTCGGGGACTAGCTATGCCAGTTTTCTGAGCAGTTTAACGCTAAGTACTACGTGCTTAACCCGAAACTCGGGGACTATGAGGATATATCTATAAGTTCTGAAGTTGGAAAATAGCTCGGTATGGACAGAAAAGTTCAAGTTCTGATAAAAAGCTTACCAGCATGTTGTTGTTGGCATCGTGCCAGGCGTTGTCAAACTCCTTCACAGCCTGCTTGAGCCGCCCCAGGTGTTGCACGGTGTTCCGGGGCCCGCGGGTGTCAACCACCAACTTGTTGTCCTTGCCAACGCCGAGGGTGGCATCGGTAAGGTCGGAGAGGTTCCACTTGTCCACATACCACTAGAGCGCGCCCAAGTTGGCGTCGCCGCGGTTCAGCTCGATGATCCGGCCCAGCTGTGCTGAGACCTTCTCGCCGGCGGCAATGGCAGCGCGCCCGGCATGCAGAACAAGGGCCTGGGCCTCGGAGCCGCTGGGTGGAGCCGCCGCAGCTTCAACATCGCCAGAGAGCTGCTCGGCGGTAACCTCAGCGCCCTTCCGGGAGATCTTTCTGGGAGCAGGAGGAGGCTTGCTAGCATATGCCGGTGGTGGCCATATACGTCTCAAACGTATCTATAATTTCTTATGTTCCATGCTACTTTTATGACAATACTTGAATGTTTTATACATACTTTACAGCATTATTATACATTTTCCGGCACTAACCTATTAACAAGATGTCGAAGCGCTAGTTGCTGTTTTCTGCTGTTTTTGGTTTCAGAAATCCTAGTAAGGAAATATTTTCGGAATTGGACAAAATCAACGCCCATGGTCCTATTTTTACACGAAGCTTCCAGAAGACCGAGGGGAAAGGAAGTGGGGCCACGAGGCGCCGACACACTAGGGCGGCGCGGCCCAGGCTCCCGCGCGGCCCTAGCGTGTGGGGCCCTCGTGTGGCCCCCCGCGTTGCCCTTCCGCCTACTTAAAGCATTTGTCGCGAATACCCCTGTACCGAGAGCCACGATATGGAAAACCTTCCAGAGACGCCGCCGCCGCCAATCCCATCTCGGGGATTCAGGAGATCCTCCGGCACCCTGCCGGAGAGGGAATCATCACCGGAGGGGCTCTACATCATCATGCCCGCCTCCGGATTGATGCGTGAGTAGTTCATCCTTGGACTATGGGTCCATAGCAGTAGCTAGATGGTTGTCTTCTCCGCTTGTGCTATCATTGTATAGATCTTGTGAGCTGCCTAACATGATCAAGATCATCTATTTGTAATGCTACATGTTGTGTTTGGTGGGATCCGATGAATCTAGAATACTATGTTAAGTTGATTATCAATCTATCATATATGTGTTGTTTATGTTCTTGCATGCTCTCCGTTGCTAGTAGAGGCTCTGGCCAAGTTGATACTTGTAACTCCAAGAGGGAGTAATTATGCTCGATAGTGGGTTCATGCCTCCATTGAATGTGGGATCGTGACGGGTTCTAAGGTTGTGGATGCTGTTGCTACTAGGGATAAAACATTGATGCTTTGTCTAAGGATATTTGTGTTGATTACATTACGCACCATACTTAATGCAATTATCTGTTGTTTACAACTTAATACTAGAGGGGTTCGGATGATAACCTGAAGGTGGATTATTTAGGCATAGATGGATGTTGGATAGCGGTCTATGTACTTTGTCGTAATAATGCCTGATTAAATCACATAGTAATCATCGTTGATATGTATTGAATCTTGATTTGTCAATTGTCCACCTGTAATTTGTTCACCCAGCATGTTAGTTATCTTATTGGAGAGACACCACTAGTGTGTGGACCCCGGTCCATTCTTTTACATCTGAATACTCTGCAATTATTGTTCTTACTGTTCTTTGCAAACAAACACCATCTTCCACTCTATACGTTTAATCTGTTTCGGCAAGCCGGTGAGATTGACAACCTCACTGTACGTTGGGGCAAAGTACTTTGATTGTGTTGTGCAGGTTCCACGGTGGCGCCGAATCACCGGTGTTGCGCCGCACTACATTCCTCCACCAACAACCTTCACGTGCTTCTTGGCTCCTACTGGTTCGATAACCTTGGTTTCTTTCTGAGGGAAAACTTGTCGTGTGCGCATCATACCTTCCTCTTGGGGTTCCCAACGGACGTGTACATCTACGCGCATCAAGCACTTTTTAAGCGCGCCGTTGGGAGATCAAGACACGCTGCAAGGGAGTCTCCACTTCCAATCTCTTTACTTTGTTTTTGTCTTGCTTTACTTTATTTTATTTACTGTCTTGTTTGCTTTATATCTAAAAACACAAAAAAATAGTTACTTTACTTTCTGTTTTATTTACTAGTTCTATATCAAAACACAAAAAAATTAGTTACTTGCATTTAATCTATTTACTTTTGTTTATTTCATCATGCTCCATCCTAAGTTTACTCTGAAAAAAATACCGGTAGGACGAGGGTCTATCATTGGAAGAGATAATATAGAAGAATTTTTCACCCATGTTAGTATGGATGAAGATTTTGAAGATATACCATTATTAAAAACTGCTCCTAGTTATGAAAGTGCTGCCTATTTAGTACACATGTTAGAAACTAGATTTGTTACTCTCAATCCAATAATACAACATATGTTTCTTACACTTTCGGATATGGAGATGGGAGAAAAGAGAGATTTTGTTTTAAAAGTCCTTGTTAGAGAATTTGAAGATATAGCTAAAGAAGCTAGAAAAGTTTTTATCAAGCATAAGAGGCTTGGTTTCTTTCCTGATTTTAAACAAATAGTTGAAAAGATGGATATGGATAGAATTAAGTACACTAATAATGTTAATGATGGTAAGGAAATTAAAGCACCGATACCTAGTAAGCTCCTAGGGATGCATGAAGCTTTAGAAAATAACTATGCTTGGCTTGTTCCTGAAAATTTGTTTCATGAGAATAGTAAGCCTAGGAGCAACGAGAGAGGAGTTACTTATATAGACCAGATACAATGCATTGTTGAGAAAACTCCCAACTCTCAAGGTAATAATGTTGATGCTCCATCTCTTGATGTTACTTGATTTGCACTTTCTGCGCTAGCTGAAAGGCGTTAAAGAAAAGCACTTCTTGGGAGATAAGCCAAGTTTCATTTTATTTACTGTAGTTGAGTCTTGGAAGTTGTTTACTACTGTAGCAACCTCTCCTTATCATGTTTTTGTGCCAAGTAAAGTTTCTATGCTAAAGTTGATGCTAGATTTGGATCGCTGCGCAGAAACAGCATTGCTGTCTGTCACGAATTCGTACAGATTTCCCTGTAGAAAAATCAAAAAAATCTGCAAATTTACGAGCGTGATCCTCATATATACGCAACTTTCATTAGTTTTGAGTTTTCCATTTGAGCAAGTTAAGTGCCCCTGCCAGATTCGTCTTTACGGACTGTTCTGTTTTTGACAGATTCTGCCTTTTATTTCGCATTGCCGCTTTTGCTATGTTGAATGAGTTTCTTTGTTCATTAACTTTCAGAAGCTTTGTGCAATGTCCAGAAGTGTTAAGAATGATTGTGTCACCTCTGAATATGTGAATTTTTGATTATGCACTAACCCTCTAATGAGTTTGCTTGAAGTTTGGTGTGAAGTTTTCAAGGGTCAGGAGAAGAGGCTGATATACTATGATCAAGAAGAGTGAAAGGTCTAAGCTTGGGGATGCCCCGGTGGTTCATCCCTGCATATTTTAGAAGACTCAAGCATCTAAGCTTGGGGATGCCCAAGGCATCCCCTTCTTCATCGACAACATTATCAGGTCACTTCTAGTGAAACTATATTTTATTCCATCACATCTTATGTTCTTTACTTGGAGCGTCGGTTTGCTTTTTTTTTGGGTTTGAATAAGGTTGGATCCCACCATTCTTATATTGGAGATATTACGCTCCGCTTTTTCATATGGAACACTTGTGTTCTTAGTTGTGATTTAATGTTCATGGCGAAGGCTGAAATTGCTTCGTTAAATTGCTATTTGGTTGGAATCAGAAAATGCTGCATATGGTTTGGAATAACTTGACAATTGTTTGAGCTCTTATAGATCATGTTTAAGCTCTTGCATCATGTAGTTTAATCTATTAATGAAGAACTACCGTAGAGCTTGTTTAATTTGGTTTGCATGATTGGTCTCTCTAAGTCTAGATATTTTCGGGTAAAGTGTTTGAACAACAAGGAAGACAGTGTAGAGTCTTATAATGCTTGCAATATGTTCTTGTGTAAGTTTTGATGTACCTGTTCATACTTGTGTTTGCTTCAAACAACCTTGCCAAACCTTGTACTGAGAGGAAATGCTTCTCGTGCATCAAACACCTTGAGCCAAAACCCATGCCATTTTGTCCACCATATCTACCTACTATGTGGTATTTTTCTGCCATTCCAAAGTAAATTACTTGAGTGCTACCTTTAAAATTTCATTCCTTTATCTTTGCAATATATAGCTCATGGGACAAATAGCTTAAAACTATTGTGGTAATGAATATGTAGTTATGTGTCCTAATTCTTATAAGTTGCTTGTTGAGCGGTAACCATGTTTTCTGGGGACGCCATCAACTTTTACCTTTGTTGGATATCATGTGAGATGCTATGCATGTTCGTCTGTCTGAAGTAAGTGTGATTTCATGATCAGATGGTTTGAGTATGCATATGTTAGAGAAGAACATTGGGCAGCCAACTAAAGCCATGTATCATGGGGGAAGTTTCAGTTTGGACATACAACCTCAATCTCTTATGAGAATATTATTTGTTGTTGAATGCTTAAGCATTAAAAGAGGAGTCCATTATCTGTTGTCTATGTTGTCCCAGTATGGATGTCTAAGTTGAGAATAATCAAAAGCAGAATCCAATGCGTGCTTTCTCCTTAGACCTTTGTACGAGCGGCATAGAGGTACCCCTTTGTGACACTTGGTTGAAACATATGTTATGCTATGATAATCCGTGTTATCCGAGCTGATTAGGACAAGGTGCGAGCACTATTAGTACTCTATGCATGAGACTTGTAACTTGGAGGAAGTATTATGCATAGCACATATGAATTATTACTACCGTTGACAAAATTGTTTCTATGTTTTCAAAACAAAAGCTCTAGCACAAAAATAGTAATCCATGCTTCCCTCTGCGAAGGGCCATTCTTTTACTTTATGTTGAGTCAGTTTACCCACTTCTTTCTATCTTAGAAGCAAACACTTGTGTTAACTGTGTGCATTGATTCTTACATGTTTACTTATTGCACTTGTTATATTACTCTATGTTGACAAATATCCATGAGATATACATGTTACAAGTTGAAAGCAATTGCTGAAACTTAATCATCCTTTGTGTTGCTTCAATGCATTCTACTTTGAATTTATTGCTTATGAGTTAGCTCTTATGCAAGTCTTGTTGATACTTGTCTTGAAAGTACTATTCATGAAAAGTTTTGCTATATGATTCATTTGTTTAGTCATTATCTTTGTTAGCAATCTTTTGTTCAGATCACTCCATTCATCTCATATGCTTTACAATAATGTTGATCAAGATTATGTTGGTAGCATGTCACTTCAGAAATTATTTGTGTTATCGTTTACCTACTCGAGGACGAGTAGGAACTAAGCTTGGGGATGCTTGATACGTCTCAAACGTATCTATAATTTCTTATGTTCCATGCTACTTTTATGACAATACTTGAATGTTTTATACATACTTTCAGCATTATTATACATTTTCCGGCACTAACCTATTAACAAGATGCCGAAGCGCGTTATTTTCTGCTGTTTTTGGTTTCAGAAATCCTAGTAAGGAAATATTCTCGGAATTGGACGAAATCAACGCCCAGGGTTCTATTTTACACGAAGCTTCCGAAGACCGAAGGAAGTGGGGCCACGAGGCGCCGACACACAGGGCGGCGCGGCCCAGGCCACGGCGCGCGGCCTAGCGTGTGGGGCCCTCGTGTGGCCCCCGCTGCCCCTTCCGCCTACTTAAAGCCTTCATCGCGAATACCCTGTGCCGAGAGCCACGATACGGAAAACCTTCCAGATACGCGCCGCCAATCCCATCTCGGGGGATTCGGAGATCGCCCGCACCCCCGCCGGAGGGGAATCATCACCGGAGGGGCTCTACATCATCATGCCCGCCTCCGGATTGATGCGTGAGTAGTTCATCCTTGGACTATGGGTCCATAGCGGTAGCTAGATGGTTGTCTTCTCTGCTTGTGCTATCATTGTATAGATCTTGTGAGCTGCCTAACATGATCAAGATCATCTATTTGTAATGCTACATGTTGTGTTTGGTGGGATCCGATGAATCTAGAATACTATGTTAAGTTGATTATCAATCTATCATATATGTGTTGTTTATGTTCTTGCATGCTCTCCAGGCTAGAGGCTCTGGCCAAGTTGATACTTGTAACTCCAAGAGGGAGTAATTATGCTCGATAGTGGGTTCATGCCTCCATTGAATCTGGACAGTAGGTTCTAAGGTTGTGGATGTCTTGTTGCTACTAGGGATAAAACATTGATGCTTTGTCTAAGGATATTTGTGTTGATTACATTACGCACCATACTTAATGCAATTATCTGTTGTTTACAACTTAATACTGGAGGGGTTCGGATGATAACCTGAAGGTGGATTATTTAGGCATAGATGCATGCTGGATAGCGGTCTATGTACTTTGTCGTAATGCCCTGATTAAATCACATAGTAATCATCGTTGATATGTATTGAATCTGTATTTGTCAATTGCTCACCTGTAATTTGTTCACCCAGCATGTTAGTTATCTTATTGAGACACCACTAGTGAACTGTGGACCCTGGTCCATTCTTTTACATCTGAATACTTTCTGCAATTATTGTTCTTTGTTCTTTGCAAACAAACACCATCTTCCACTCGATACGTTTAATCCTTTGTTTTCAGCAACCGGTGAGATTGACAACCTCACTGTTACGTTGGGGAAAAGTACTTTGATTGTGTTGTGGGTTCCACGTTGGCGCCGGTTTCACTGGTGTTGCGCCGCACTACATTCCTCCACCAACAACCTTCACGTGCTTCTTGGCTCCTACTGGTTCGATAACCTTGGTTTCTTCTGAGGGAAAACTTGCCGCTGTGCGCATCATACCTTCTTCTTGGGGTTCCCAACGGACGTGTACATCTATGCGCATCATGGCGCAGTAGCACCCTTGGCCAGAGAAGAGGGCTTGGACAGTGCAGAAGAAGAGGTCTTATCGAGGGAAGCGTTTGATGCTTTGTTGGTTTTCTCAAGGACGGGCGGAACCAAAGGTTCCGACCGCCCAGCTTGTTCTGAACCGGCGCCCATGTTGTTGGCGCCGGTATCTTCAACTTCAGGAGGGGAAGAAAAAACCTCCTCCACGCGGTGATGTTTCCATTTAGGGGCCGTGCTCCCATAATTGTACCTCCCCGAGGGGGGAAAGGAGTTTTGCCGGCATCAGAGTGTGCCGGGCTTTGGTGAGGAGGATGTTGGGCCTTGCTGGTATCCTTGGGGGCCTCCGGCCTCATACCGGACGCGCTCCTGGTAAGTTAAAGAGCGGGCCTGAAAGATAAAAGTTACAAGTTGGCCGCGAGAAGTATCAAAAGTAAGATTCAAACTGGAAAGGTGTGTTGGTAAAGTTTACCCGGAGGCGATCGGGATGTCGTTTTTCCTCTTCTTCCTCTCCGGCCCGGAGCTGGAGGTCTTCTGACGCTTGGGAGCTGGCACGACGCTTGGACCGGCTTCGGGGGCCGGCGTCTTTCGGACTCGAGGTGACGGGGGATCCCCGACCTCAGCAGCGAGCGGAGTCACGTGCTCCAGCACCTGATGATCTTGATCATCTAAAACCGACATAGCAGAGAAAAATAAGATAAAGGAAGCGGATCAAGTACCTCAAGCATTATGCAATCATCATCATCGCTGTCGGAAGCGTTGGCCCGTGCTCTTGAAGGGCGAGAAGCAGGAGTTTTACCGGGGCGTCTGGAGTGCGTCGGGCCCATCTTGTGTACGTTTCCGATCGTATAAGGGTCTGGATCCTCGTCGTCTTCGTAGATGCGTTTGGGGGCGAAAGATTCCGGCTGCTCGGCGCTGATGCAAGGAAAGTCCTGCAGTGCAAGGTATAAACAAGTTAAAAGAATAATTTTCAGCATTCCGGAAACAATATTCCGGAAGCTCCAATATCTTACTTGGGACGTTGGTGGGTGTCGGCTGCTGTGAGGCTGCATGCCCCACTTCCAGTTAACCGACATCGTAGTTTTGCAATTCTGTTTGGCTTTGAGGACCACGTCAGATTTGCGCAAGGGGAAGGTTGTGATTCTTGTGGGATCCTTCCGCCCAGTCATTTGGCTTATTTTGTGCGCGCAGCGCTGCAAGGGCAGAACCCGGCGTGAGACAAATGCGCGCACAATATCGTCGGCGCAGATGTTGTTGGTGTCATTGAGCGTCTCCATATACCGGACGATCCGGTTGGTTTCATCATGGTCCTCCCTGGGGTTGAATCGTCAGTTGGCTCTGGAGGGTCTGTCCGGGAGATACGCCGGAAGGTTGATGAAATCAGCAGGGCTAGAGTTCCTAACATAAAAGAAAGTCTCTTGCCACGTCAGACAGGACTCTAAGTCGGTGAACTTGTAATAGGTGCTCCCCTGGCGGGGCGTGATTATGCACGCCCGCACTGCATGATTGCTTTGGGGAGTGGGAGTTTCGGATCCTGGATCGAGTTGATCCGGAGGTTGTAGAAGCGAGCGAAGGTCTCGACGGTAGGGAGAGACCGACGAACCCTTCCATGAAAGAAACAAAAGAGGAAAGATAGAAAATGGCGTTGCCAGGGAGATGGTGGGGCTGAAGCTCGTAGAAGTCAAGGAAGCACCGGAAAAATTCCGACGCCGGAAGGCCAAAACCGCGCTCAAAATGGGCGGTGAAGACAACTACTTCGCCTGGTTTGGGCACAGGCTCACGCTCATTACTGGGAATCCGGCAAAACACCTCTTCCGGTATCCTCCGGGACCGGTATAACCAGTCAATCTCCGCCAGGCTCCGCGAGTGTAAGCCACGAGGTTTAAATTGGCACCTTGATCCAAACTACCGGCTTCTTCCCCCCAGCCCGCCGGCTTCTTCATCCGGCCCGCCGGCTTCTTCCTCCATCCGGGCAAGATCCTCCTCTAGCCCATCAGCTTCTTTCTCTACGGCTTCTTCTTCACCCAGAGAGATCACAGGATCTTCACTAAACTGAGTGCTACCGGAAAGCTCCATGCCAGATTCTTCGGAAGCCATTTGTCTAAGTTATTGGCGCTACCTAACAACAAGATCCGGAACTTCTACTCAAGTCGTGAAGATCTAGACACAAGAAAAAATGAAAAGAAAAAGGGGGTAAATAAATCTACCGCACCTATGAAGAACACGATGAATAGCAAGAAGGGAAGGGAACCAGATTGAGCCACACTAACCTTAGATGGGCGGCAGAAGACCCTCGAGGCATTGAGCCAAGAGTTCGCCGGAGAAGGAAGCGTCAGCGGCGAGCGGTGGCGCAGGACCTCGAGAGGCAGTGCGCCTCAGAGAGGAGAGTGGATGGCGAAACTGCAAGATGGTGAAGATGAGAGAAGGGAGGTGCAGACCCTGAAGTACTTGAAAAGAACTAAGGATATGTTTCTTTGTTATGGAGGTGACCAAGAGCTCGTTGTAACCAGTTACACCGATGCAAGTTGGAACACTGATCCTGATGACTCTAAGTCTCAATCTGGGTATGTGTTTATATTGAATGGTGCTGCAGTAGTGAGCAGTTCCAAGCAGTGCACGGTGGCAAATCTTCAACTGAATCTGAATACATAGCGGCTTCGGAGGCTTCATCGGAAGCGGTATGGATGAAGAGGTTCATTATTGAGCTTGGTGTGCTTCCTAGTGCATTAGACCCATTAGTCATCTATTGTCACAACATGGGTGCCATCACCAATGCACAAGAACCAAGGTCACACAAGAAGCTGAAGCATATCAAGCCACGTTTTCATTCGATTCGCGAGTACATCGAAGATAGTGAAGTAAAGATTTGCAAAGTACACACTGATATGAATGTGGCAGATCCGTTGACTAAAGCTCTCCCTATGGCAAAGCATGACCAACACCAGAACGCCATGGGTGTTAGGTACCTTACAATGTAATCTAGATTATTGACTGTAGTGGGAGACTGTTGGAGATATGCCCAAGAGGCAATAATAAAGTGTTAATTATAATAACTTTGTGTTTATGATAAATGTTTACATACCATGCTATAATTGTATTAACCAAAACATTGATACATCTGTGTTATGTAAACAACAAGAAGTCCCTAGTAAGCCTCTTGTATAACTAGCTTGTTGATTAATAGATGATCATGGTTTCGTGATCATGAACATTGGATGTTATTAATAACAAGGTTATGTCATTAGATGAATGATATAATGGACACACACCCATATAAGCGTAGCATAAGATCAAGTCATTTAGTTCAACTTTCTATAAGCTTTCGATACATAGTTACCTAAGTCCTTCGACCATGAGATCATGTAAATCACTTACAACGGAAGGATACTTTGATTACATCAAACGCCATTGCATAAATGGGTGGTTATAAAGATGGGATTAAGTATTCGGAAAGTGTGAGTTGAGGCATATGGATCAAGAGTGGGATTTGTCCATCCCGATGACGGATAGATATACTCTGGGCCCTCTCGGTGGAATGTCGTCTGATTAGCTTGCAAGCATGTGACTAGGTTACAAGATATGACATACCACGGAACGAGTAAAGAGTACTTGTCGGTAACGAGGTTGAACAAGGTATGGTGATACCGATGATCGAACCTCGGACAAGTAAAGTATCGCGTTACAAAGGGAATCGCTATCTATGTAAATGGTTCAATCGATCACTAAGTTATCGTTGAATATGTGGGAGCCATTATGGATCTCCAGATCCCGCTATTGGTTATTGGTCGGAGAAGAGTCTCAACCATGTCTCATAGTTCACGAACCGTAGGGTGACACACTTAAGGTTTGATGTCGTTTAAGTAGATATGGAATATGGAATGGAGTTCAATTGTTGATCGGAGTCTCGGATGGGATCCAGGACACGAGGAGTTCCGGAATGGTCCGGAGAATAAGATTCATATATAGGAAGTCACTTTCCAAGTTTGGAATGATTAGGTGCATTTATGGAAGGCGCTAGAATGTTCTAGAACCTTCCGGAAGAAATCACCATGGAAGGTGGAGTCCCGGTTGGACTCCACCAACCCTAACTTGCCAACCAAGTGGGAGGGTGGAGTCCATGGTGGACTCCACCTCCTTGGCCGGCCAAGAGAGAAGGAAAGGGGGGAGTCCTAGTCCCTCTAGGTTTTGCCCTTTGGAAGGTTTGGGAGTTGGACTCTTATTCGGATTCTAGGGCTACCCCTTGGGGTTCCACCTATATAATGAGGGAGAGAGGGAGGGGGCCGGCCACCACTTGAGCCGCACCACCAAGGGCACCCAAGGCCGGCGCCCCAAGCAGCCCCTCTCCCCAAACCCTAGCCGCCCCCTCCTCATACAACTCCCATAGTGCTTAGGCGAAGCCCTGCCGGAGTTCTCCACCACCACCGCCACCACGCTGTCGTGCTGTCGGGATTCCGAGGAGGATCTACTACTTCCGCTGCCCGCTGGAATGGGGAGGAGGACGTCGTCATCAACACCGAACGTGTGACCGAGTACGGAGGTGCTGCCCGACTATGGCACCGTCAAGATCTTCTACGCGCTTTTGCAAGCGGCAAGTGATCGACTACATCCACCACGAGATCTAATCTCGTTAACGCTTAGCGATCTTCAAGGGTATGTTGATCTTCACCTTGTTGCTACCATCTACTAGATTAGATCTTGGCTTGTTGTTCGTTCTTGCGGTAGGAAATTTTTGTTTTCTATGCTACGAATCCCAACAGTGGTATCAGAGCTAGGTTTATGCATAGATTGGTTGCACGAGTAGAACACAATGGTTTGTGGGCGTTGATACTTTTGTTGTCTTTAGTTGTGTGTACTTTGCATCTTGCGGGATGGTTGGATGAAGCGGCCCGGGCTAACTTTACATGAACGCGTCCATGAGACTTGCTCCACGCTCGACATGCAACTTGTATTGCATAAGTGGCTTTGCGGGTGTCTGTCTCTCTCACCATAGTGAAGATTCAATCTACTCTTTCTATTGACAACACTAGTATCACCGTTCTGGTTCATGTTCGTAGGTAGATTGGATCTTACTCGAAAACCCTAAACCACGTAAAATATGCAAATCAAATTAGAAGACGTCTAACTTGTTTTTGCAGGGTTTGGTGATGAGATATGGCCATGATGTGATGATGAATATGTATGAGATGATCATTATTGTATTGTGGCAACCGGCAGGAGCCTTATGGTTGTCTTTATATTTCATGTAGTAGTATTATTTCAAAGTTGTTGTAATAGTTGCTACGTGGTGGGAACAACCATGAAGACGGCACCATTGACCTTGACGCTACGCCAATGATGATGGAGATCATGCCCGTTAATGATGGAGATCATGTCCGTGCTTTGGAGATGAATATCAAAGGCGCCAAGACTAAAGGGCCATATCATATCACATTATGAACTGCATGTGATGTTAATCCTTTATGCATCTTATTTTGCTTAGATCGCGATGGTAGCATTATAAGATGATCCCTCTCACTAAATATCAAGATAATAAACTGTTCACCCTTAGTATGCACCGTTGCTAAGACTTGTCGTTTTGAAGCATCTCGTGATGATCGGGTGTGATAGATTCTACATGTGCATACAACGGGTGTAAGCCAGATTTACACACGCGGATACTAATGTTGCCTTGACGAGCCTAGCATGTACAGACATGGTCTCGGAACACGGGATACCGAAAGGTAGAGCATGAGTCATATGAATGATATGATGAACACTTTGAGTGTTCGCCTTTGAAGCTACACCTTTTCTCGTGATGAACGGACTTGGTGTCGTGGATTTTGTTCGTGTGATCACTAAGACAATGCGAGGGATGTTGTTTTGAGTGGGAGTTCACCTAGTTAAATTTAAGAATTAAAATTGAACTCAATTTATCATAAACTTAGTCTAAACTCTTTGCAAATATGTTGTAGATTATGGCGGGCCACTCCATCAATTTTAACCAGTTCCTAGAGAAAGAAAAGCTTAAAAGCAATGGTAGCAACTTCACCGACTGGTTCCGTCATGTGAGGATTTTCCTCACTGGCGGAAATCTGCAATATGTGCTTGATGCACCGCTAGTTGCCCCACCTGCTCCTGCAGTATCTGAGGAAGTAAAAAATGTTTACGAGACTCGGAGAGCTCAGTACTCTCAAGTTCAGTGTGCCATCTTGTGCAGCCTAGAGGCAGAGCTACAAAAGCGTTTTGAGCACCACGACCCTTGTGAGCTAGTCCGTGAGCTCAAAGCTATCTTTGAAACTCATGCGGCCGTGGAAAGCTATGAGGCCTCAAAACACTTCTTTGGTTGCATGATGGAAGAGGGAAGCTCCGTTAGTGAGCACGTGCTCGCTATGTCCGGGCACGCGAAGAAGCTCAGTGACTTGGGGATTGTGATTCCTAACCAGCTGGGTATTCATCGTGTCCTCCAATCACTGCCACCAATTTACAAGAACTTTGTGATGAACTACAACATGTAGAATATGAAAAAAGAGTTACCTGAACTCTTCTCCATGCTGAAATCTGCTGAAGTGGAGATACGGAAAGAGACCAAGTGTTGATGGTCAATAAGACCACCAGTTTCAAAAGCAAGGCAAGCCTAAGAAGGGCAACTTCAAGAAGGGCGGCAAGAAAGCTGTTGCGCCTCCTGAGAAGCCTAAGGCTGGCCCCAAGCCTGATACTGTGTGCTATTACTGCAAGGAAAAGGGACACTGGAAGCGTAATTGCCCCAAATATTTGGCTGATCTGAAGAGCGGCCTCATCAAGAAGAAAGGTATATTTGATATACATGTTATAGATGTCTATCTTACTGGTTCTCGTAGTAGTGCATGGGTATTTGATACTGGTTTGGTTGCTCACATTTGTAACTCAAACAGGAACTGCGGAATAAACGAAGCCTCGCGATGTACGAAGTGACGATGCGCGTTGGAAATGGATCCAAGGTCGATGTGATCGCCGTCGGCACACTCCCTCTACATCTACCTTCGGGATTAGTTTTAGTCCTTAATAATTGTTATTTGGTGCCTGCGTTGAGCATGAACATTATATCTGGATCTTGTTTAATGCAAGACGGTTATTCGTTTAAATCAGAGAATAATGGTTGTTCTATTTATATGAATAATATCTTTTATGGTCATGCGCCTGAGATGAATGGTTTATTCTTGTTAAATCTCGATAATAGTGATACACATGTTCATAACATTGATGCTAAGCGAATTAAATTGAATGATAATTCTACTTATATGTGGCACTGTCGTCTTGGTCATATTGGAGTGAAGCGCATGAAGAAACTCCATTCCGATGGACTTCTTGAGTCACTTGACTTTGAGTCACTTGATAGATGTGAAGCATGTCTAATGGGAAAAATGACTAGGACTCCATTTTCTGGTACAATGGAGCGAGCTACAAACTTGTTGGAAATCATACATACCGATGTGTGTGGACCAATGAGTGTGGCATCGCGCGGTGGTTATCGTTATGTTCTAACCTTCACGGATGATCTGAGTAGATATGGGTATATCTACTTTATGAAACATAAGTCCGAAACTTTGAGAAGTTTAAGGAATTCCAAAGTGAAGTAGAAAATCAACGTAACAAGAAGATTAAGTTTTTCTGATCGCGGAGACGAATATCTGAGTTATGAGTTTGGCATGCATTTAAACAAATGCGGAATACTTTCATAGTTGACACCGCCGGGAACACCACAGCGCAATGGTGTGTCCGAACATCGTAATCGAACTCTCTTGGATATGGTTCGATCTATGATGTCTCTTACTGATTAGCCGTTATCGTTTTGGGGTTATGCATTAGAGACAGCTGCATTCACTTTAAATAGGGCACCATCTAAATCCGTTGAAACGACACCGTATGAATTATGGTTTAGGAAGAAACCTAACGTTCCTTAAAGTTTGGGGTTGCGAAGCTTATGTAAAAAAGTTACAACCAGACAAGCTAGAACCCAAAGCGGAGAAATGCGTCTTCATAGGATACCCTAAAGAAACAATTGGGTACACTTTCCATCACAGATCCGAAGGCAAAATCTTTGTTGCCAAGAACGAATCCTTTCTTGAGAAGGAGTTTCTCACTAAAGAAGTGACTGGAAGGAAAGTAGAACTCGACGAGGTTATTGAACCTTCTCTCACAGATCATAGTAGCGCGGTACCGGAAGATGTTCCTATGCAGCCTGCATCGATAGGAGAGGAAGCAAATGATGATGATCATGAAACTTCGAACGAGGTAGCTACTGACTCGCAGATCGACGAGGGAGCATACCGCTCCTGATTGGTATGATCCCTGTCTAAATGTCATGATTGTGGACAACAATGATGAAGACCCTGCGACGTATGAAGAAGCAATGATGAGCCCAGATTCCAACAAATGGCAAGAAGCCATGAAATCCGAAATGGGATCCATGTATGATAACCAAGTATGGACTTTGGTAGACTTACCTGATAGCCGCAAGGCTGTCGAGAATAAATGGATCTTCAAAAGAAAAACAGATGCTAATGGTAATATTACTGTCTATAAAGCTCGACTTGTCGCAAAGGGTTTCCGACAAATTCAAGGAGTTGACTACGATGAGACTTTCTCACCTGTAGCGAAGCTAAAGTCTGTGAGGATTTTGTTAGCAATAGCTGCATTTTTCGATTATGAGATTTGGCAGATGGATGCCAAAACAGCGTTCCTTAATGGTGATATTGAGGAAGAGTTGTATATGGTACAACCCAAAGGTTTTGTCGATCCTAAAAATGCTGACAAGGTATGCAAACTTCAGCGTTCCATTTATGGATGAAGCAAGCATCCCGGTTGGAACCGACGCTTTGATAAGGTGATCGAGACTTCGGGTTTATCTGACTCATGGTGAGGCCCGTATTTACAAGAAAGTGAGTGGGAGCTCTGTAGCATTCCTGATATTATATGTAGATGACATATTATTGATTGGGAATGATATAGAACTATTAAGCAGCATTAAAGGTTATTTGAATAAGTGTTTTTCAATGAAAGACCTTGGTGAAGCAGCATTTTAGGCATCAAGATTTATAGAGATAGATCAAGACGCCTAATAGGGCTTTCACAGAGTACATACCTGGACAAGATTCTAAAGAAGTTTAGAATGGATGAAAGCAAGAAAGGGTTCTTGCCTATGTTGCCAGGTAAGGTCTTGAGTAAAACTCAAGGTCCGGCTACGGCAGAAGAAAGAGAGAGGATGAACAAGATCCCCTATGCCTCGGCAGTAGGCTGTATCATGTATGCCATGTTGTGTACTAGACCGGATATCGCACATGATGTTAGTTTGACCAGCAGATATCAAAGTGATCCAGGAATGGAACACTGGACAGCGGTCAAGAATATCCTGAAGTACTTGAAAAGAACTAAGGATATGTTTCTTTGTTATGGATGTGACCAAGAGCTCGTTGTAACCAGTTACACCGATGCAAGTTGGAACACCGATCCCGATGACTCTAAGTCTCAATCTGGTATGTGTTTATATTGAATGGTGCTGCAGTAAGCTGGAGCAGTTCCAAGCAGTGCACGGTGGCGAAATCTTCAACTAAATCTGAATACATAGCGGCTTTGGAGGCTTCATCGGAAGCGGTATGGATGAAGATGTTCATTATTGAGCTTGGTGTGGTTCCTAGTGCATTGGACCCATTAGTCATCTATTGTGACAACATGGGTGCCATCACCAATGCACAAGAACCAAGGTCACACAAGAAGCTTGTGGGGACCCCGGACTAGCTGTCCGAAATACCCTGTTATGTATACAGTTCACGTTCCCATGATCAGTGTGTCGTGAACACATAACCGAACTGATACCAAATTACATCATCCTTTACAAAACGAAATAAGAAAAATTACAATAAGGTCACATGACCCATCTTTACAAGATAGCCTCGAAGGGCCTAATCTAATCATCAGAGTAGCAGAATCACTTCAGCAGCGTAGAGCCCAAGTCATCTGCCTTAACCCTACAGGCAACTGACTGGGAAGATGTTCCTAGCTCGCATAGACGTCGTCAACTCCTTCTTCATCTGTCGAAGTCCTCCAGGTCTGGCCAAGTAAATAGCAGGGACAAAGCCGTGAGTACATTTGAATTGTACTGCAAACCATCAAGAAGGTGATAACAATTCTAACTAAAGAAGACAAGAGGAAGAATAGTTTCTCTGGTGGATATAGCATGTGAAAGAGAATAGTTTCTCTTGTGGATATAGCATGTGAAAGAGAATCAGTTTCTCTTGTGGATATAGCATCCCACATCACAGTTGAAGGGAACACTAAGAGGGTGATAAGACATTTCTATGACATCTCTATATCTTTGTTAAAGAAGATACTTCAAAAGATACCCTATGACATCTATATATCTTTGTTGAAGAAGATACTTCTGAAGATTTCCACAACATAAAACACTAAGATGGGGTAACCCAATTTATTTGTCCTTCCCGACCATCTCCATATGGCCGACACAACCTTTCCCGTACCCTTCCGGTACTTCAAAACAAGTTCTTTCCTTTCATTTGCCAAACCATTTTGTAAACCAAAACTCATCAGGCTAAGCAACAGCCATTCCAACCGTCCATGACCGCGGACGCGGCTATTCGAATAGATTTTACTCTGCAGAGTTTGCACACTTTCCCCACCTCTATCCGGATACCTATCGTGTGGGCATCATCCCCGCATAACAACATATGCCACGACGGATACCCGAACATAGCCTTTCTCCCATTCGACTTAGCAAGAGGTCCTACCCTATGGAGTATGTACCTCCCCGGCACCGTGGCAGCTCACCTCCCTTTGAGCGTGGCTCCACCGCCAAGCCAGGAGACCCATAGTGTCTTCCGGACGGGTCAGCCCCGAAGGCCTCCCGTTATACTATTGTCCCAACCATGACAACCCGGACTCGGGGGTAACCGTACCCTTGTATAGTTGTGCGGTGCCTCATGCTAAGAAGAACAAACGTCAAGCTAAGCTCCGTGCCCACGTTGGAGTAGCTGTGGTTGCGCAGGTTAATTGTCACGGGTGAATACTTAGACGCCAAAGTTTTCATAAACAAGATTCTCTTTCCAACCATCTTTGCCAAGATCCTTTTCTTTCATAAACACACACTTAGGTAAGTCCAACTCACCCAAGGTTTTTCAAAAGTTCTTTTCAACAAGGTATTTTTCCAAGGGGTTCCCAACCTATAGTTTCATGTAAGAACTAAGAGACAACAATGGCATGATGCCAGCCATCATACCATTAAGGAGGTGATAAATGAGGTGTCAAGGGGATCATACATACTTAGGATAAGCATGCGTAGGGACAATATAAGTAGGATGATTAAACAAGGGTCATGATGTTAATCATCATACCACTAAGAAGATGATAATATAGGCGGTCAAAGGGGGCATACATGCTTAGGGTAAGTGATACGTCTCCAACGTATCGATAATTTCTTATGTTCCATGCTATTTTATTGATGATACCTACATGTTTTATGCACATTATATGTCATATTTATGCATTTTCTGGAACTAACCTATTAACAAGATGCCGAAGAGCCAGTTGTTGTCTGCTGTTTTTGGTTTCAGAAATCCTAGTAAGGAAATATTCTCGAATTGACGAAATCTTCGCGGGTCCTATTTTTGCACTGAGCTCCGAAGACCGAAGAGGGAAGGAAGTGGGGCCACGAGGCGCCTCACCATAGGGCGGCGCGGCCCAGCCCCGCCGCGCCGACCTATGGTGTGGGGCCCTCGTGGGCCCCCCGCGTTGCCCTTCGCCTACTTAAAGCCCCGTCGCGAAACCCAGGACCGAGAGCCACGATACGGAAAACCTTCCGAGACACCGCCGCCGCGAATCCCATCTCGGGGGATTCAGGAGATCGCTCCGGCACCCTGCCGGAGAGGGGATTCATCTCCGGAGGACTCTTCATCGCCATGATCGCCTCCGGAGTGATGAGTGAGTAGTTCACCCCTGGACCATGGGTCCATAGCAGTAGCTAGATGGTCGTCTTCTCCTTGTTGTGCTTCATTGTTGGATCTTGTGAGCTGCCTAACATGATCAAGATCATCTATCTGTAATACTATATGTTGTGTTTGTCGGGATCCGATGGATAGAGAATACTATGTTATGGTGATTATCAATCTATTGTTTATGTGTTGTTTATGATCTTGCATGCTCTCCGTTATTAGTAGAGGCTCTGGCCAAGTTTTTACTCTTAACTCCAAGAGGGAGTATTTATGCTCGATAGTGGGTTCATGCCTTCATTGACACTGGGACAGTGACAGAAAGTTCTAAGGTTGTGATGTGCTGTTGCCACTAGGGATAAAACATTGATTCTATGTCTAAGGATGTAGTTGTCGATTACATTACGCACCATACTTAATGCAATTCTGTTGCTTTGCAACTTAATACTGAATGGGGTTCGGATGATAACCTGAAGGTGGACTTTTTAGGCATAGATGCGGTTGGATGGCGGTCTATGTACTTTGTCGTAATGCCCAATTAAATCTCACTATATTTATCATATCATGTATATGCATTGTTATGCCTTTCTCTATTTGTCAATTGCCCGACTGTAATTTGTTCACCCAACATGCTTTTATCTTATGGGAGAGACACCTCTAGTGAACTGTGGACCCCGGTCCTATTCTTTACATAGCATACAATCTACTGCAATTGTGTTTTACTGTTTTCTTGCAAACAATCATCTTCCACTCGATACGCTTAATCCTTTGTTACACAAGCCGGTGAGATTGACAACCTCACTGTTTCGTTGGGGCAAAGTACTTTGGTTTTGTTGTGCAGATTCCACGTTGGCGCCGGAATCCCTGTTGTTGCGCCGCATCACATTTCGCCACCATCAACCTTCAACGTGCTTCTTGGCTCCTCCTGGTTCGATTCAACCTTGGTTTCTTTCTGAGGGAAAACTTGCCACTGTGCGCATCATACCTTCCTCTTGGGGTTCCCAACGGACGTGCTTAGGGTAAGCATGCATAAGATCAACAAGGGGTTCAACATACTCGAGAGTAAGTATGCAGAACATCAACAAGGGTGCAACATACTTGAGAGTAAGTATGTATAGCATCAACAAGAGGTTCGGCACACTTGGGAGTAAGTATGCATAGCATAACTCAAAGTAGAAGATATAACAAGGGCACGATACTAACTATCATACCACGAAGGGGTGCAAAAAGGGTGTCGAGAGGTCGACACACTCAAGGTAAGTGGGCATACCCATCACACTTAGAGGGTACACCGAGATCATGATGATGACAACCACCATGTCACTAAAGGGGTTGTCGGTGAGGTGCCAAAGAGACTAAACATGCTCACGGTGAGCATGCTCCAACAACAAAAGTAGAAACAACACAAGATAGATTGAGAGACAATAATAACAACAAAGTAACCACAATATGTGATTCAACATTCAGAGATCAAGAGATGGCTTGCCTTGGCTTATTTGTCCCTGGACTTCTTCAACTTCATCAATATAAGAATACCAACAATATAAATAAAATCCTTGTCCGATCCACTTCTTCTTCTCCGGAATCGTTCGCATCTATCGTCGGAAAATATAAAAGGAACACAATCAATCACATTGCACCAATCATAACAAGCATGCAACATTCAACAATCAACAAGCAATAGCTAACCACCTTACTACGGGCTAACATACAAAGAACTTATAGATACTACAAAGCAACTAAAAGAGAACCCATTTTATTTACCTAGTAAAGGTATGAGAGTATCACACTTAGCAATTGCCCCTCTCGGTATCACCATGGCACAAACTAAGTATCCCCTGGTAGATAGCATCATAAAGAGGACAAGTGCATAAGTTTGGCATCACAAACATTCATATTATAATTTGAAACATTTTTGGAAAAGTGGGAAATCATTCTCTCTATTTTGTAAAGCTTACACAACACTACACAAGAATAGGAAGTAAATGATATGCCACACCATTTGAAAACTTAAGCCAAACAATAGAACTAAGGTTAGGTTGCAGAGGTTTTGTTTTGTAAGAATAAAACATTGGTTGACCAATTTTAATACAAAGATGTGGTTAAAGTTTTCAAACAAACCAAAAAGTTTTGCCTCAACAACCCATGTCACACATACACATTACTAACAGTAACAAATATGCATGAACAGAGACTAACACTATTTTTCCTAGATGGCCAGTATTAATACAAGACTAACCCAATTGGATTCACTCAAAAATATTAATCCTACAAATTTAGGAATTTGTTTGAATCTGACTGTACAGAAAAAAAGATCTGTAAGACATAAATCGTAGAAAAATCCTAAAAATATGAGACCACTGGCATTTGAAAGATATTTAAACAGAGATGCATACACAATTGGATTTGGGTTCAAATAGTTTCTGAAACTCTCACAAATGGATTAACAAGGTTACTGTATGTCTTTACCATTTTCTTTACAACTGGATTTTCATAACAGATAAATGTTTGAAACTTGTTGGAGATGATTAAGAAAACATACAGAAGTCCTACAAAGTTGGAATCACTCAATTAGGTTCAAAGATGGATTTTTGGTGATTTAAAAACTAACAGCCATGTCTGCAGAACACATAGAACAAGTTTAATTCACCACAAATCGTACATAATTCATAAAAATATGAGGTCAGTTGCATCTGAAAGGTATTGAAAAGGTGGTTCTTACCCAATTTGTTTCATTCAAAAATTTGTTCCCAAGCTCCTGATTTAATTCGACAAAGTCAGATCTGACCAGATCTTGATCTGTGAACCATTTCAGTTTCAGGAGGTCAATCGAAGTGAAACCACCGCCAAAATGAAGGTATTGAAGAGGACTTTCATCATGTAAAACGGAACTTATTTAACAAACAGTGAATCTTCATGTTTATAGAACTTTATTTACTGGGGAAAATCTGCAACGAATTTGAGGATGAAACCAACGCCAAGTTGTAGATATTTTCAGTACCTATCCGCGGAACTTTGAATCACTCGATTTGGCCCTGCACACGTGTTTTGGCGGATTTTACAAAATCGTACAGAATCTGAAACAGCAAGATAGCAGAAATTACTGCAGGGATTTGGACGAACTTTGCTCAAAAGTTTCAGATCTGAGGATTTCTCAACCTTCTCCATGCTTGGACCAACATGCACCTGCATCAAGATCCAATCTTGTGAGAGGGGAAAAGAGAAAGGGAGCTGGATTCATCAAAGATTAGGGGAGAAGAGAGTGAGAGAGATGCTCTCATGGTGAGGATGAGCTTGAGGGAGGAGGGGAGCTGCATCTTGGATGAGTTCCATGGCCATGGCCGGCCATGGTAGCTAGGAGGAGGAGCAGCTCGTGGTGGAGGGCAGGGGGAGAGTGTGAGGGAGTGGAGAGAGCAAAAATGAGAGCAAAGGGGGAGGTGGCCGGCCAAGGGGGGGTTTTTATAGAGGGAGGGAGTGATGGCAGCCCCTTATTTGATTGGCCAAGGAGGGTGGCTGCCCATTTATTTGTTGGGGTAGTTGGGAGGCAAGGCTTGCAAGAGAAGAAAGTGAGGAGGAAGGGCTGGCCGAATTTCTTTCCATGGCCGGCTCCTTTCTTGCCAAGCTCAAGTGAACAATGTGAGAGAGAGGTACAACATCAATGTGTATAGTCCAAGGCATGATGTTGAGGAGATAATGTCCATGAGTGATTTGGATGATGATAAGTATAGGAGTAGATACATATAGATAAAAAGGAGTATGAAGGTGACATGTGCCAAGAGAATAATCTCCACCACTTTGGTTGAGACCAACTTATGATGAAGATGGTTCCCAAGGTATAGTTGATGAATAAAAGTTTTTATTTGAATTCAAAATTGAAGGATTGGAGTTGGCCACATGCAACAATGCATGAGCATGTCAAGGTAGATGGGATGGTGATGGTGGTTTAGTCAATGATAGGGCAAGGTTAAGAGAGATGGTGAGAGAAGTAACCATATACCCACAATGATGAATATGGTGACATAAATTATGAATTCAAGAGGTCAAGGTGATGATGGAAAAGAATATAAATTGCTCTACAAATGAGAGGTCAATTGGGAGTGGTTTGAAAGTATCAAATGATCATCCATTTGATCAAGAATTGGAGGATGAAGGAACATTATGGGGTAGATCAGAGATGTACACAAGATGTGCAAGATTTGTCATTTGAATTAGAACTTATTTTAAAAGTATTTGAAACACCTCAATTGTCTAGGGACAATTGGGAATGAACTCAAGTGGAATGGTATTTCAAAATGTTGAGAGAACTAGTTGGAACATAGGAGTTAAAAATGTTCTACTTACTTTCTCAAGTAAGATAGAGGTTTCTCAAATGTAGAATAAGTAAGAAAAACAAGAAATGATATAGATATCATAAACAAGCTTTTTGTTAAAAAGAAAGCAAAATAGAAAGTAATATTTTAGAAATTAGTACTTGGTAGAAATGGGATGAAAACAAAACCCATTTTAGTTCTTTGTTTTCTTTGAAGAAATATCTTGAAAAGATTTAGTAAAATTAGAAGTAGTTTTGTGATCAAAACTAGAAAAGGAAAATCAATAGGATTTTTGAGAGAGAAAACTAATTTAGGGAGAAGTGTTCTCAAGGGTAGATGGTGGCTACAAAATGTACCCATCATTCCCACTCTTGGTTTTGTGAAGATTAAACTTGAATAAAAACAAGAGGTAAAATTTGAAGGAAGTGTTCTAGTGTTGAATCATTGAATAGGGTACAAGATCAAGTTGAATATATGAGCTGCAAGGATTGACTGAGACATGCAAGTCGTGGAGGTTGAAGAGGGTGTTGCATAGATGGGATCCATGCACTGAGATCACCAATAACAGTGGTGGTTGCTTAGATATCAACTGCCAAAGTCTGGACATTTTAAGCCTGTTAACACAGATGGTCGACATGGCCTCAAAACCAACAAGGATGAGTGGGTACAAGAGAGAGATGTAGCTAGGGGTAGATGATCCCAAGTTTTGAATTAAGGATGATTGAGCTATCTTGTACCACAAAGAGAAAAATCAAGATGGCACACTCATGTTGCCATAAGTAGAGAGGCTGGTGTAGTAAGAAGGAAAATAATTTTTCCTAAGCCACACATGTGTTTTATTAGGTGATTTGTTTGATTTACCACTAGGGGTGTTGTTCTTAGAGGTAGCTCACGACAAAACTCAACAAGCAAATCAAGACAATTCATCTACCAATAGATCAAAGCAATTCATTATAACAAACAGATCAAGGAAAATCATCTAATTAGTTTATAGAAAAAGTTTTTGTTCCCCCTGATGTTTGCAATATGGACAACCAATCCAGGTTGCAAAAGTTGGGGTGTTACAGATCTTCCACCCTTAAAATAATCTCGTCCCGAGATTACTGAGCGCAGAACTAGAGGGGTTGTAAAGCTTAACGAAAGTTAGACTCCATTCTTCTGTCGGCGTGCCGTTGTTGAGAGGGTGTTGCCTGCCAAAACCCACCGACGAGCAGTGGTTAAGCAACACGAAGAGCCGGGAGGCTTCCAAGACTGCTGGGGGCCCTGGTCCCTCGACGTCGTCCCGCAAATATTCCGGCACACGTCCTAGCGGTTGCAAGGGTGCCACCTGACCTATACCTGGTCGAAGGTGTTGGATTGCTTCGATTAGTTCCTGCATGGCAGACACGTAAACATTAAATACGAGCCCGATCGGCTCTCAGGTTGCACTGTGGATCGGCTCAAAGAGCCGATCGCCCCATGGTACATGTCGGGTTAACGATGACATGGGGCTCCTGCTTGATCAATACAAAGTTAAACCAATCTACGACGTTTAGGGTTTTCACCGCATGATCGGAACATCCTACGCGTAGTTGAGCCTAATAGACACGAAAGATAATGGAATACTAACCCTAAAAGAGGCCTAAAAACCAACATTAAGTTAATTCCGGAACATCCCTCTTAGGACTAACGAACCATACCTTACGCACTACCGGATCGTTCAACCCGTTTGCAAGGCCTAACCATACAGATATTAAACCAATCCTTGAAGAATCAAGGAGCAACTATAACAGATTGGATCTACTAAATAACGAGCAAGCAAGGTGCCGCCCTTACACCTAGGTAGGTATAAGGGCAGCTAGATATCGAGGGGCAGCATAGCTAAGCAAGCATGTATAAGAAAAGCATCCATGCAAGCCCCAAAACACCTAAGATAAATAGTGCTACTCGCCATCAACAACGCTTCAGCACGAGCAACACAAGGTAAACGAATAAACGTGTGCTGCCTAGATCGCGAGATGCG
Source organism: Lolium multiflorum (assembly GCA_030979885.1). Lineage (NCBI taxonomy): Eukaryota > Viridiplantae > Streptophyta > Magnoliopsida > Poales > Poaceae > Lolium > Lolium multiflorum. The sequence continues at coordinate 61,906,469 of CM061752.1, read as the reverse complement.
ATCTAGGCAGCATGATGCTTACCCAGGAGAAACCCTCGAAAGAAGGGGTGGCGATGCGCCTGGTTTGTGTTTGTTGTGAACATGATTGTCCTCCTTTTTCGATAACCCTAGATACATATTTATAGTCCAAGGGACTTTCTAATTCGGGCGTGCACTGATACGCGTAGATGCACACGTCCGTTGGGAACCCCAAGTGGAAGGTATGATGCGTATAGAAGCAAGTTTCCTCAGTATGAAACCAAGGTTTAATCGAACCAGTAGGAGCCAAGAAGCACGTTGAAGGTTGATGGTGGCGAAATGATGCGGCGCAACAACAGGGATTCCGGCGCCAACGTGGAATCTGCACAACAAAACCAAAGTACTTTGCCCCAACGAAACAGTGAGGTTGTCAATCTCACGGCTTGCTGTAACAAAGGATTAAGCGTATCGAGTGGAAGATGATTGTTTGCAAGAAAACAGTAAAACACAATTGCAGATTGTATGCTATGTAAAGAATAGGACCGGGGTCCACAGTTCACTAGAGGTGTCTCTCCCATAAGATAAAAGCATGTTGGGTAAACAAATTACAGTCGGGCAATTGACAAATAGAGAAGGGCATAACAATGCATATACATGATATGATAAATATAGTGAGATTTAATTGGGCATTACGACAAAGTACATAGACCGCCATCCAACTGCATCTATGCCTAAAAAGTCCACCTAGAGGTTATCATCCGAACCCCATTCAGTATTAAGTTGCTAAGCAACAGACAATTGCATTAAGTATGGTGCGTAATGTAATCGACAACTACATCCTTAGACATAGAATCAATGTTTTATCCCTAGTGGCAACATCACATCACAACCTTAGAACTTTCTGTCACTGTCCCAGGTGTCAATGAAGGCATGAACCCACTATCGAGCATAAATACTCCCTCTTGGAGTTAAGAGTACAAACTTGGCCAGAGCCTCTACTAATAACGGAGAGCATGCAAGATCATAAACAACACATAAACAATAGATTGATAATCACCATAACATAGCATTCTCTATCCATCGGATCCCGACAAACACAACATATAGAATTACATATAGATGATCTTGATCATGTTAGGCAGCTCACAAGATCCAACAATGAAGCACAATTAGGAGAAGACGACCATCTAGCTACTGCTATGGACCCATAGTCCAGGGGTGAACTACTCACTCATCACTCCGAGGCGATCATGGCGATGAAGAGTCCTCCGGGAGATGAATCCCCTCTCCGGCGGGCCGGAGGCGATCTTCTGAATCCCGAGATGGGATTCGCGGCGGCGTCTCTGGAAGGTTTTCCGTATCGTGGCTCTCGATCGGGGTTTCGCGACGGAGGCTTTAAGTAGGCGAAAGGGCAGGTCAAGAGGCGGCGCGAGGGGCCCACACCACGCCGGCGCGGCCAGGGCCTGGGCCGCGCCGCCCTATGGTGTGGCCACCTCGTGGCCCCACTTCCTTCCCTCTTCGGTCTTCTGGAATAGGACCCTGGGCGGTGATTTCGTCCAATTCCGAGAATATTTCCTTACTAGGATTTCTGAAACCAAAAACAGCAGAAACAGCAACTGGCTCTTCGGCATCTTGTTAATAGGTTAGTTCCAAATGCATAAATATGACATATATTGTGCATAAAACATGTAGGTATCATCAATAAAGTAGCATGGAACATAAGAAATTATCGATACGTTGGAGACGTATCAGCATCCCTGCTTAGTTCTGCTCGTCCAGCAGGTAAAACGATAACAAAGATAATTTCTGAAGTGACATGCCATCATAATCTTGATCATACTATTTGTAAACACTAGCAGAGTGGCCCGCGCACATGCGCGGGCGACACTTTAATGATCTTTTTTTCTTTTCTTTTCCTTTATTATCTATTGAATATATACAAATCTAGATAGCCATATAAACATACGTCTCATAAGTAAACTTTAGATGGCATTATTAGTTTGATGATTTTATAATATATTTCTGTATTTTATATTTGTTGTACTTTTAATTTTATCTAACCAATGTAGACTTGTAAAATACTTTTATATGTTTTGTTAGGTCTCTTTTATTTTTGGCTGAAATTTATGCCTTTGTGCGTGTAGTGCAATGGTAATTGTGGAACTTCTTTGTGATTAAGTGACTTGTTAGGAAATAAACCATAGTATTCCTTTACATATATATAAGGCTATCACGTATTTTTAATTTTTGATGCAAAACTTTGACTAATAATTTGACCAATAAAATATAAATTATATGTCGCAAAAATATACAGTTGAATTTAATTTCAGATAGTTTTCAAATGTTGGTCAAATTATTTGTTCTGAAGTACGCATTAGGCCTACATATGAAAATAGAGTTAGCAATATTATTTTCTTACGTTTCTTCCATGAAAAGTCCTCTTTTTTTGCCCCACAGGCAGAGTTGACCCTTCTATTTTTTTCTATCTAGCACCGCCCTCCAATGGAGAAAAATAGCACCGCCGCTCTCATCTAGGCTAGTGTAGAAAGTAAAAAAGTTCTCTTCGATCCAGGAATTCACCAAAATTAGATCGCGAACTCTCCCCCTCGCGTACAAATGGAGCTTCAATTGGAGAAATGGGTACTGCAGTTCGATTTGGAGGATCAAGCCCGTCGGCCGGCCGGAAGAGTGTGAGCCGGTCAGGACCTTTCGATCGGACCTGGAGCTCGAGTTTTGCGGCGATTATTGGGGCTAATGGCCGGCGGTCTGCCGGTCGTGTACCTACAGAAGATAGAGGGACTGGTGCCTGGCGTTGTTGTGCATCGGCGAGGACACTGCCAAGAATTGGTACGGGCCTGTTCTTTCTTATTTCCATTCTGCAATGAGAATACCCATATATTCTGTTGTAATATCAAACGATGCTCCTTTTCCTTTTTCCTCTCATCTTCTTTTGTAGATTCAATCTCAGTGTGAGCATTCACATGGTTCTCCTAGGTTGAGTGAGCATTTGGTTTGTTTTGGTTTTGCTCGTGTCATATATAAAGATGCGGAAATGTTAATAGTAGTCATTTTCTGTCATAGGTTTGACTGCTTACCTCCAGGATTCCATTATTATTTAGATTCGAGGCCATAAGCTTGATATTCAGGATTTTCCCTGTATACAGAAAAATGTTTTTTTTTATCATGGATACATCTGGCGTAAAATTGTCTCAGCCAGATATCAATTACTTGACTTCTATCCATCTATTTTTTTTAGAAAGAATAACTTTTTGTTAATTAGAAAGAGAAAACGTGTTCAAAATTCAATTGTTCAATTATGAGAACCCTTTTTTGTTACTAATATTGGGCTAGTGGTTTCATATTCCAGTATAGCCGATTGCGGTTGTCATTTTATTAATATTAAACCCGCAACAAAAATTGAAGCAACACATTTCGAATGAGATCGAATCGTGGAGGAAAATAACTACATAAGAAGTACTTTCTCCGTCCCATGAAAGATGTATTAGATTTTCCAAATTTAGATGTATCTATACACTATTTGGTGTCTAAATACATCCAAATTTAGATAAATCTAAGACATCTTTCATGGGAAGGAGAGTGTCAAATTTTGTGATGAAACTAACTCCACCTGATTTGTTCTCGCGCTCTCATTATGCGAGACAAAAGGGAAATCTCTGCGAACAAAGTGAATGGACTGTGGAACATTGATTTAGCACTCAAAGTACTTCTAGCAACAAATTGTGAAACGGAGCTGGAGAACACCCTATTAGCTATATCAAGCGTGTAGCAACTTGATACCAATTAACATTTTGCGATTACAGGAAGGACAAAAGATAAGTGTTGGAATTGAACATGCCAATATGAGGATACAACTACTTCACTACGGGCCAGTCTTATACCCTGAGAGGTATGATTTTTTTTTAATATGAATAGTACGTACTCCCTTCTATTTAGTCACATTCCTCTATTTGCTTTTGAGCATATATATATTCAAGGAAACACTGTGTTATTAATAGTAATGAAATTCAAAATAGATGCTATTTCAAGGAAAATGCACTTTTTTTCTGGCTAGTCAGTAATGGAACATAGAGATCTGTGTAGATACTTTCCTCTGATTGCTTTTATAGGTATACAAATATTTAAATAAACACTATATTTCGAATAAAAATACATAAAATAGATGTTTGAGCAACAACTATTTCCTAATATTTGATGCTTAATTTTTTCCATGAGGTCTCAATAATCGGATTACTTACAAAGAAGTCATCACCAAGGATCCATGCCCAGAACCGAGTAAGAGAAAGTCTACAAAATAGCACAAATCATCAATAGTACTTTCAGTGATATAAATCCCAATATTCTTGCACATGATGGTTAGCACAAAATCATTCTTTACCTTCTAGCTGCACTCCGATATATGACCAGTTCCACCAAATGGTCTCTCGCTACTGTTGTCATTTTTATGCTTTATATATCCCTTAGAGTTCTGTCGATTGAATAAAACCATATCTTGTTTGCCACTGGAGCCTCATACCATAGTGTTAGCATTGTCTTTTTTAGAAGTTTTGCCAAGTGTGTACATTGTCCTATGTCACATGTTGACTCTTTTATAAGGATCAGTGGGATGCAGAAAGTTTAGTGGGTATTTCTACATCCCTGTACAAGCAGGGCTGCAATACCACACGACGCTACTGATAGTGCTACCTTATTTATATATAGTGAAAACTCATGCATTTTCATCATTAAATATGTCTTCCACCATAATTCCTTGCCATATATTCATTTATTTATTTTTGCAATCACAGTAGTCACATGATGTTGTAGTTTGATCGAGAAATCAGATGCTCATGGAGGAAAACATGCAACCTAAATGCTTTTATTTCGTTATGTCTCATTAGAAAAACATAGATCTTTGCCCCTAATTAAATGCTACACCAGAAATTCTTTTAAAACGAAGAAAAAATCATCCGCATGTGCTATCGCTAAGAGTGATCAGAGAAAAGGAACATCCTAGATAACACCTTAGCTATGATAATTATCATTAAACAAAGAAACCATGATCATTTGAATGGATATGGTTATATTTTGTATACCGACGAAGCCCTTCATTGGCAGGTCCAAAGTCCAGACTCCAGAGTGCTCACGTCACCAATAAAACCATGGTATGTTATCCTCATGCTTGTACCTTTGTTGTAGAATACAAACTTACAAAATAAGAGAAAATATAATACTTCCAAAGATATATTGGTAGAGACGTATCTAGAGCCAACAGGAAAGGAGAAATCATACTGAACTACCGAAGGCAAACAAATCCCTGTCACTCTGTCAGAATATTTCCTAGCTACTAATATTCTATTTTTTACCTCCAGATGCACTACTTTGGTAGAGACTAAAACTGTTTTGCCAAACTCACGGAGACAGAAATTGAAACTGCGATCACGGTTCCCTGTGCTAGGGCCGCAAGAAATATCTTTAAAATAGATTAGCAGTAAGTAGAAGGTCATCCGATTTTTGAATTACCACTCATGGCTGACATGTCGTTGCACTTCTTTGCAGGCATAATCCTAGAACACACAGGAAAAGTTCGCTCTGGCTGATAGAATCATGAGTGTCGCAGATGTCATCGTGGCCATCGGAGGCAGCTCCTGAGCTGCCTGCGTCGGCCTACCACAACCCCACTTGCTGCTTAGAATTTAGGGTTGTGCACACGTACGTGCAAGTCTGCCTCAACTTTAAGTCTATGCACACTTACATCTTCTTGTCATCATAGTCGTCCAGCCGGCCATCTCAGAACACCGAGGCGAACTGAAGGGTAGTGACGACCGTGTGCATGAGTACCTGCAAGGAAGATTGTATCCTTGTTTTTCTTCTCCGAGAATACAAAGATCGGGTCCAGATATATCGTCTAGATATGTATGGCACCGAGGACTGGGACTGGGAAGCATGCGTTTTTGACAATGTTGATGTTGATGTCCGGTTCCTGAGACCATGGCATAAATCTGGGATGTCTTCATGAAGCAAGTCTACCTAGCTTTTGGAGGCCTCTATGTCTAGTGCTGCATTGTTGACTCTGTTCCGTCAATAAGAAACATTAGCCACTGCACTTGGAGGAGGTTGGCCGGCCGGCCGGCCGAGCGCGCCAAGGTATATACGGCGGCGTGTGTGAGGACATGCGGGGAGTTCGTGTCCTTTTTAGGTTTTGATAATTTTGATCGGTGACTTTTATTATCTAGACATGACATCGAAGGGGTACGATGAGAACTTAATGTAGGGTATTGGTGGGTAATTCTATTGAATTCTGATGTCAATCAACTCTTGACAATGCTGTAGTTGATGGTATTCTTGATGCATATTTTATAGCAACCTATTTTCCAATATTAAAAACATATGCCACTCTTGCTGCAAGAGAGAACAAAATATAGCACTATCAGTACCAAAGACCCTCTTTCAATGACAAGACAACTATTTTCACCTAGCATGAAAGCAACAACGTCAACTTGAGTATTTGACTAGTGCAGTGCAAACATCCTCATGTATGGACTCTTAATTATAGGTATACTCTTAATTATAGGTATACTTTGCCGTATATGTCGTTGCCTATTTATTTAGTAAATTATAATGTGAAACATGCTATTATTGTTTTTTCTTTAGACAACAATTATTTTCTATGCAATAAATGTGAAGGCAATGGAATATCTGGTCCTTTTTTTTCTAAAACAATATATATAGACTGTTCCTTCACTGCCTCCAAGTCGATAGATTTTACTCACACTTAGGTGGGATTTTATATGACGAACTTTAGTTTACAAATTGACCAATGCGTATGTCGTAGTTGCTTAGCGCTAATCACCGATTCACATATAGACTATGTGCATACGTGTAGGAGCCAAACTGCCGGATTCTATATTTAGTTGAACTGTGTGCATACGTGTAACAACTGGACTCTTTATTTTATCTGCTGATCCATATATAGGAGGCCATGCATGATTAAACATCTTGATATCCCGATCAGTTTTTTCAATGCAAAAAACTATACCATAAATTTTTGCTAAGCCCGCACGTAAGATACAATTCACCGATAATATATTCTAGTACTCTTTAGGCATTAAGGGAGTCCATCTCATCTCAAAAAAAAGGAATCCAATCTAGGCACGCATCTTACTTTTTCTTCTTTCAATTGGCAGGACAACTATGCCTGCATACCTGCATGATGTATGCATGCATCAGATTAGAACTTACCTCACGCTACGTAAATGCACGGGAGAGTTGACGCCGACCGGATGAGTGCATCGGGAACAGGCGGCGACAGCAGTATACCTGGCGACGTCCTATGCGATCAGAATACGATCGGCCGTGGGATCTTTTCTCTAAGAAAGTTTCAGACATTTGTTTTGAGAGGCAAACTAATCAGACGGATCAGCCACAAAAAGTACGAAGCGAAACTGCGAAAGGAACTAAAATAATCTGGGTGCATGCATGCAGTTGATTGACAAATCAAAGCCTAATCAATCAGCAAAACATGAAAGAGCACATACCTAGATAAATCGTGGCCGCCGCGGGACTGGTCCAAACGATGTGAATATGGTGATCACACTACGGGCGTGGGCATGCAACGGCAGCTGCTTAGCTTGTTTTCTTTTCCGTACATGGTGATGCTAATGCGCTCTATCTGGAGATCGGTCCGCGGCCGCATCAGCATGCTAGATCGATCTAATTGGATCCCGCAGCTGTGCAAGACGTATTTATTCTATTTTCACGAAAAAAGGAAACGAAACGGTACCTTTACATAATGGCAAAGGTGGGTAATTTTCTTACATGAATATCAGCAATTTAATTAGCAAGATCAAGTGGCTGCGGTTCTTTGCAGGCATAATCCTAGAACACACAGGAAAAGTTCGCTCTGGCTGATAGAATCATGAGTGTCGCAGATGTCATCGTGGCCATCGGAGGCAGCTCCTGAGCTGCCTGCGTCGGCCTACCACAACCCCACTTGCTGCTTAGAATTTAGGGTTGTGCACACGTACGTGCAAGTCTGCCTCAACTTTAAGTCTATGCACACTTACATCTTCTTGTCATCATAGTCGTCCAGCCGGCCATCTCAGAACACCGAGGCGAACTGAAGGGTAGTGACGACCGTGTGCATGAGTACCTGCAAGGAAGATTGTATCCTTGTTTTTCTTCTCCGAGAATACAAAGATCGGGTCCAGATATATCGTCTAGATATGTATGGCACCGAGGACTGGGACTGGGAAGCATGCGTTTTTGACAATGTTGATGTTGATGTCCGGTTCCTGAGACCATGGCATAAATCTGGGATGTCTTCATGAAGCAAGTCTACCTAGCTTTTGGAGGCCTCTATGTCTAGTGCTGCATTGTTGACTCTGTTCCGTCAATAAGAAACATTAGCCACTGCACTTGGAGGAGGTTGGCCGGCCGGCCGGCCGAGCGCGCCAAGGTATATACGGCGGCGTGTGTGAGGACATGCGGGGAGTTCGTGTCCTTTTTAGGTTTTGATAATTTTGATCGGTGACTTTTATTATCTAGACATGACATCGAAGGGGTACGATGAGAACTTAATGTAGGGTATTGGTGGGTAATTCTATTGAATTCTGATGTCAATCAACTATTACAAAGATCAAACGGCAATGATCGTCTAATTAGATTAATTGATGGTCGGATGTTTCTGATTTTTGTGGGATTTTCTAGCGATTTCTCTAATTTCTGGTGACCCCATAATGTACTTTTAATATATAATAGATATGTAATGAATGCAGCGATCAAAACAAAAGTAATGACATGAGTAAACAAGTGAATCATATAGCAAAGACTTTTCATGAATAGTACTTCAAGACAAGCATCAATAAGTCTTGCATAAGAGTTAACTCATAAAGCAATAAATCAAAGTAAAGGTGTTGAAGCAACACAAAGGAAGATTAAGTTTCAGCGGTTGCTTTCAACTTATAACATGTATATCTCATGGATATTGTCAACATAAAGTAGTATAACAAGTGCAATATGCAAGTATGTAGGAATCAATGCACAGTTCACACAAGTGTTTGCTTCTTAAGGTGGAGAGAGATAGGTAAACTGACTCAACAATAAAAGTAAAAGAAAGGTCCTTCAAAGAGGAAAGCATCGATTGCTGTATTTGTGCTAGAGCTTTTATTTTGAAAACATGAAACAATTTTGTCAACGGTAGTAATAAAGCATATGAGTTATGTAAATTATATCTTACAAGTTGCAAGCCTCATGCATAGTATACTAATAGTGCCCGCACCTTGTCCTACTTAGCTTGGACTACCGGATCTTTGCATGCCATGTTTCAACCAAGTGTCACAAAGGGGTACCTCCATGCCGCCTGTACAAAGGTCTAAGGAGAATGCTCGCATTTTGGATTTCTCGCTTTTGATTATTCTCAACTTAGACATCCATACCGGGACAACATGGACAACAGATAATGGACTCCTCTTAAATGCATAAGCATGTAGCAACAATTATTATTCTCATATGAGATTGAGGATATATGTCCAAAACTGAAACTTCAACCATGATTCATGGCTTTAGTTAGCGGCCCAATGTTCTTCTCTAACAATTTTGCATGCTCCAACCACTAAGGTGATAGATCCTTCAGACAAGACGAACATGCATAGCAACTCACATGATATTCAACAATAGTTGATGGCGTTCCCCAGAAGCATGGTTATCGCACAACAAGCAACTTAATAAAAGATAAAGTGCATAAGTACATATTCAATACTACGATAGTTTTTAAGGCTATTTTGTCCCATGAGCTATATATTGCAAAGGTGAATGATGGAATTTTAAAGGTAGCACTCAAGCAATTTACTTTGGAATGGCGGAGAAATACCATGTAGTAGGTAGGTATGGTGGACACAAATGGCATAGTGGTTGGATGCATGAGAAGTATTCCCTCTCGATACAAGGTTTAGGCTAGCAAGGTTATTTGAAGCAAACTTAAGGATGAACCGGTGCAGCAAAACTCACATAAAAGACATATTGTAAACATTATAAGACTCTACACCGTCTTCCTTGTTGTTCAAAACTCAATACTAGATATTATCTAGACCTTAGAGAGACCAAATATGCAAATCAAATTTTAGCAAGCTCTATGTATTTCTTCATTAATGGGTGCAAAGCATATGATGCAAGAGCTTAAACATGAGCACAACAATTGCCAAGTATCACATTATCCAAGACATTTTAGAATTACTAGGAAAATGGCCCGTGCGATGCACCGGGAGGAGGAAAAAAAAGTTGTGTTGAGAAAATAAGTATTTTTATTGAATATTTTTTAGATCCCAGAGAATTTCAGTACTTAAAATCTATTTTTTAATGGGGCAAGCTCAATTTCTTATCAAAATTCATCTAGAATTTCAGGAACAATAAAAGATAGAAATTACTCATGTGGAAATTCGTCAAGAACTTAGTAGAGAGAAAAAATAAAAGTAAACCTGCTACCAGACTTTTCAAAAAAAAAATTAATGGGACGACCGTGAAGTTCTCCGCAAAATTTACTAATGAAACGCGAACGCACGCACTCATATTATTGTTCTCCTTGTGCATATGAGCGTTGTGCAAACTCGACAAGCCAACCACAGCAGACACCATCTCTGAACATAGCAACTGCAGGGTGCAGCTGACTGCTGAGATATCTACGGCCTCAATCTGAATAGAGGTGTCTTGAGGGATAAAATAGAGTGTGAGATTAGATCAGCATGTGTATAAACCTTTGTGAGATAGATGCCTGCATATAAGGACCTGAGATTAGACTACACATGGTTTTTGTAGTCAGAAAAAGAATATATTCTTCAGTACCCGAATAAGCTTAGTCAGTTGAACAATCATGAAAGCTTATACATGGGCTACTCGGCAATCTAATATAGCAACGACATCGTGCCGAGGTTAAAGCACTTGGTATTCCAGATTGATGACTGCCGTAGGTGCAACTGGCTCCGGCACCGATGAGCAGGACGTAGGCAACTTCTGGTCGTTGGCAAAGTCTGGATCCGTCCCCGACGATTGTGGCGAGGCGTCAGGCCAACGGCTGGTAGTGCAGGCGCGCCTCCGCAGAGGAACATTAGAGATGACTCCGGCTTATAGTGCATCCTAGATTCCTAGCTCTGGCAAACGACAAGGATGAGGTGGCCACTTCCGGTCGTGCCGTGCTTGACGCAGTCTTGCTCGGCCTTCCAATGGCTGCGCCAGAGTCATGACCGGCCTCCGTCCGAGGATTGTGGTGCAGACTATCGAGATTATATGGGCCATGGCGCAGACTATATATCGAGATTATATGGGCCATGGCGGGGAGTGTGTGGACGGTGTTCGTCGCCGACGACCGTCTCTCTGTGCGAAGCACCCTCCAGCGCTGCTCTACGCAGCAGCCGTCACTCTGTGCACGAGCTTCCATTGATAATTGCTTCTCGCCGAGGAATCTGCGGCAGGGTCGCTTTGCCTTCATGGCCGTCGTCTCGGGAGGACAGTCCAGACGACCCACGGTTCATCAGGTACAAAGAGTCTGTTCCGGTTCAGGGCAATGCTCCGCAAGCACGTACGAGCGGGACGGACAGACCAGGGGTTGCGCCGTTCGTCCTCGCCATGGAGGTTGCCCGCCGATTCTTGTAGAGCAAATCGGCGGCCAAACCACTCGCCCGGACGCAAATCTCCCGCCGTGCGAGACCCTGACCCGAGCTCTCGGCTTCCTCTCCGACTTCCGACCTGCAAGATCTTGCCCCGATGATTTCCACCGATGTTACCCACCGGAGCCCTCATCGCCCTTGCCCCAGACAGTCCAGGCGGCGTCCTCGTCGAACCAGGTGCCGGTGGCGGTCTTCCTCACCGGCTCGCCCCAGGCGGCCTCCTCGTCGAACCAAGGGCTAGCGGAGTAGCGGCGGTCATTATCCTTGCCCCATGAGGCCTCTTCGTCGAACCAGGGGTCGGCGGCACAGTCGAGCACGAGCGGAACCTTTTGTGTTACGAATTACGATCGAGGTATCGAGTCCTTTTTATGTGTCCTACATGTTCGTTCAAAGTTTCAGTCAGAGTAGGCATCGATGAAGAGTTCGATCTTCTGTAATGCCATCGCATAGTTTTTTTTAGAATATATGATCGTGTCATATTACAGCTCTCTTTTTCTTTGCAGAAACGTGGACTCATTTATTTGGGCCGTGGCCTATGGGCTTGACGGGTAGTCTCCACAGGAAGAACAACCACGATCGACCGGAACGCTAGTTTAGGACAAAACGAACGGTTATGACTTACCGGTGGCATTGGTTGTAATTAGGACGAAAATTAGTGGTAATAAAAAACGGACCAACAAGAAGCTCTTTTGCTTTTATTATTAGGTATAGTTAAATGCCCGTGCGTTGCTACGGTACAACAAAGTTAGACCTAGACACATTAATCAAAACAATTGTAATTTGTAATGTTAAGACACTTATTTTTTGATAGAGGGAGTAATTTTTGTATGGAAGTCTTCTAAATAAAAGAATTAAATGTGCCATAGGCCATTACATTTTTAGATGATTTTCTCAAGATTTACAAGTCTAAATGCAAAATGCCATTACATTTTTAGATGATTTTCTCAAGATTTGCAAGTCCAAATGCAAAACAATGTACCAACTTCAAGCTCTTGGAAAAAATGCTAATATTTTCTGCATGGTAATGGTCCGTGCTTCGTAGGAGTAAATTAATAGCAACAATGAGCATCTTTCCTCCACTTAACAATCTGGACTTGTGTCAGCACGCAAAGAAAACAAAATATTTTCTGAGACCATGGCAGATAAGCAACAACAAAGTTCACAAAAATAGCATGATCAAAGATTTCTACTCAAGTGTTATAATTGCAAATGACCAGTGATAAGGTATCCGTATCATACACGGATCTCTACAGCAACATAAGTACGAACTAATAAAGCATTGCTTAACTCAGACAAACACAATTGCTAGCTAGCTATTCTTTCTGTTTAAATGATAGTAGATGCGTTTGGTTACAGTTCCATATCACCATGCGGAAAATTCTTCTCCCCTTCGTGATTCTACTTATTCGAGCCGCTCCATCTGCCAAATGAAATGGAAGTCGAAGTATGCAAAATAGTCTATGTATAATGTGTTCAGATGTATCTCTGCTCCCCATGCTTGAGGTAATCATGAACAAGCTATAAGGGTAAAAAGAGTGACAGTACATAATTCACACACTTAATCTAGAAAAGCCACTTGCTATGTGTTCAGCAACAACAACTAAATATAACGGTTCAAATATTGCTAGTTTCCCGGGTAGATAATGACATGAAGAAGTATGGAAGAGGAGAGTTCCTCCACATGCCATCATTTGGAGAATGCATGTTATGAGCTCCAATTCCTTTGTTAATGGTGCTTCTGCAAAAGCTTCAGAATTTAAGAAGCAGACTTACCCGCAGCCATATGCAAGGCACGATCCTAACAAATAACATAGGGGGTGTACAGAATATCTGATATGTTGAGATATAGTTTATAGGCACTATTGCAAAGAATATGAGGTACATAATACTAAGGAGACCACCGCAAGTGTATGTCTCCAATTTGAAAACATTAGGACAGAACCTGACTGAAACTCAAAACAGATAAAAGCAGCCATGAGTGCACAGTTCACGCTTCACAAGTTATAATTTGAGGTTCGGAAACACCATTAGTGCATAAGCCCTTAAAAAGGAGCTTACACGTCTTTTGCTGAAATATTTTTAAATCCAATCGCCAGCAGTTGTTGTTTGCCTTCGGCCATTATAGCTTGAAAATTGTAATTTTGGAGAGATAAAGAATTAGTCTGGTGGTGGCAAGTTTAGGGAAGGTGGGATTTTGACATCATTTTACCACGTATCAGGATGCATAATTAAAAGAATATAAAATAATTATCATACTACAACAGATCAAATCTTGGCGTATAATAGTCCATCTATGAAACCGGTACATCATCACAAGCTTATAGGAAAGTGGGCTATCATGCATATTAGAAAGAGATTTATCCTACATTTTACCAAAAATGTATATCAGTATACTACTGAGAGTTGGAGTTAATTACTTGAATCTTGAGGGATGAGATTATTCTAGAGAAATGTGTAAATAAGCAAAATTACAATGTAGAGTAAGATGGCCAAGAGAAAGTGGGTTATCATGCATCTTTCTATTCTTAATAGGTGATCCCATTTTCCTGCACATGCAAGGTATCCACCTCATCATGCATCCTTGAGCAATCCTAAACTGCCATGTGTCATTAAACCTGCCACCTAATCTTCTCTCTAAATAGCAAACCACGTCACCTGAAAAGGCTAATGCCAAGTCTGGCACCATATTGCCCCACCGCACCTCTATCTCTTCACTGTAACGGAAGGGTCAAAATCCATCAATTGCAATTACTTCTTCACTTTAATTGGCTGCAATCAATCTCCTAATCTTCAGCTTCCATTCTGAAGGTACCAGTATCTTGCAACCAACATTGATGCTTCTTCTTTGTGATATGCGAGACGGCACCATGTTCATCTCCCCATGATCTCCATAACTATCTAATTGCCTCCACCATGAAACGCCCCAGTTATCTAATTGCCTCCACTGTCTGCCTCTTCACATTCAGCTGAACCTTTATATATCTTCTCCCTGCATTAGATAATCCCAAACCGGCAGATGGATCGGTCGACATCGCCTTCTTCGTATTGGACATGTGCGGTATAAGGGAATGTGGATCTGTATCTCACCAATTCCATCCATGTTACAACATTGTCTGCTATAGTTATCGATGGCTTCATGTTGTTGGCTAAATTACAGGAGGTGTAGCCTGCAGGTACAATTGCTTCTTAATTCCTCTCCCCAGGTACAAAACATGTAAATTACATGAGGTCGCAGCCTGCAGGTAGAATTGCTTCTTAATTCGATCTGACAACAGGTTTACATGTTTTGTTTTTTACTTGATTCATTCGGTATGCTACATAGGGATGGTAATCGAGAGGGCACATTTCAGATCTCATTGTTTTTTTGGGTAATTACCAACTGATATACATCGTTGTACAAATTCAAGCTTGCTAGATGCTGATGAAATATCTCAACTACCTAACAAGAAACTCGTATGGAATATATTCTATTGTCTCATGTCTTCCGAATAATTTTTTAGCTACCTTTCCATACTTGCTTCATTTACAATATTTCAGAGAAATGGCTCCATATGCAGCACTCCACTTTATATATTATTATCAATTATGAACACTCTTTGCCCTCAAGGGAAGGTTCTGCACGTGATTAATCATGGTTGCTGTTTAGGATCCAGCCCTGCAGTTCATTATGGCTCCAATGTATGTACATAGACTTACTTAAGTGCTTTACTGATTATAGATAGCTGACTGAACTATTCTGTGGCGATTCCTATCAGACACGGTAGAGCTTTGACATATTTTTATGAACGATGAATAGTTTGACTGCATTATATCATAGTTTATTTCCCGTATTATCTAAAACAGTGCTTAATAAATTGATCGAGTTTGAGGGAAAGAACGAAGAAAAGATGTGAGGACTGGGGAGAAAGGAGCACATAGAACATGGCATTCAATACATGATGCTGGAGATGAGAGGAGAGATCTAGACCATGGTACATACTCTAATGAATCAAAATTCCATTTTATGTTTTCCGAAATTTGTGCAGGTCCACATGATATGTGCTCAACATTGTATCCGCTACTACTACATCTTTCATACCATGGTTAACACTGACACCCAACTTCATTCTGGAACATTCATAAAAAGTAGCATGTATGAATTTTAAAATCAATATGTTCTCATATACATAATGTCACATAATCAACTACAGGATGCTTTTGCTTTCTTTATGTTAATTTGTTCGGCCAGGCAAGCTCATATGCCATACTGACGAAACTACGAAGTACAAAAATCCGTGACCAAATGATCACCCGGATGTATCGATGATTCCATAAGGAACGGACTAAAACATTTCAAAGTCATTTTACAAAAGGCACTCATCACAACACCAATACATATAGCTCTCATATATAGTACTATTTGACAACCGTACAAATAAATTATTTGTTTGGTATAAAAATTATACTATGATATGAGTCTGAATACTCTTCTTTGTTACATGATTTATTCTACTATATTCATTTATATGACTTTCGCAGCAACGCGCGGGGTATTATCTAGTTTTAGAAAGAGATATGTCCTGCATTTGACCAAGGAAGCCAAAATGCACAACAAACACATAACCTGGGATGAAAATCTGGCGGTAGGGAACTTTACCACCTCGATATGGAGAGGGAGATGTATCTGGAGAGTAGAATCACTGAATGATGTTCCAACCACAGTCCGATGAATTTAAAACTATTTCTTACCTCTGAGAAACTGAATGTTACTTGGATTTGTCTGTCGAAAATATTAGTCATTCAGTTAAATAATATCTGTTCCATCTTAGTTGATACGAGTAAAGAGATAAATGTTACAACTACTATATAATCAGAGAGAGAAAAAGAAAACCAACACTTGATTATTAGTCAAAATGGTAAATTATTGAACTCAATTATTGCAAAGTCTGGTAGTATGCAATTCGCATTAGCGTAGTGCTTCTACAAGCATTGCCGGGAGGCTTGTCAATATCATCACAATACTAATATTACCTATCTAATGGAAGGTCCTTAAAAAAACTATCTGATGGGAGGGTCATTTTCTTTACAAAATAGATCTAAGAATAAAAAGATGAGGGGAAAACACAAAGATGCCATAAGGAAATCATTGATTCGAAAAAATATAAGTGTACCATATGCAAATTAAAACCAGAAAATTCCATATCAAAATCTTAAGCACTCGCGAAAAGAAAATTTAATGTTACATTTGTCTATATTGGCCCCATATTGTTACAAAACCAAAATACCACATATTTTTTCGAAGTTGTAGTTATCCAAAATCATATCAGATTGCTAGGATATAACATTTTTAGTGGATATGCACACAAAATTTATTCGCCCGGTCAATTCATATGCATGTTCTACGATTAGAAACTATCTTGTCATTTCACACTGCAGAGACAAACGAAACTGAAACCTTATTTTCATTAAGATTACAATCAATTTTTTATGGGTAAGATTACAATCAGTTAACAATATGGAAATCCAGCATAGAGAAATAGTTATCTTTGCTAGGTGGGGTAAATTCAAGGAAAAACATCCGCATAATTTGTAGAAAGAAACAATACATCAACCCCTTTGCATGCATTTCTTAGAGAAGGACAAACTACAAGAATGATAAAAACATCCATGTTCCAACTGAACAAACCACACATAAATGCATTACTGGCTTGAAATCGAGGATGCATCTCATGAATGAACTGAAATAACTTGAAAACTATCTTCAGAACATTTTAATGAGCCCTCAGAAATCTTGGATACTGACTAACCACATACACATAAGAGAATTTTAAAAAGTACCTACATGATGTTACTCGCCAATTATTTTCTTTTACCTTAGCGATTCGAAAGAGATTTAGCAAATCGCAAATAACCTTCACAGAAAAATCCAATCTCCTGCAATAATAGGTGCAAAGAAAACATTTAAGATTTTCGGTACATTGGATGTTGAGGTGGAAATAGAAATAAAGTCATGAAAATGTTTTACTACTCCAAAAGCATTTATGGAAACCAAAAATGAGCATTATAACACTTGACAAACCTTTTCCTCCACAATAGAACCAGATATTAATTCAATAGCCCGCAGAGGAAATTGAAGATATTCCAACTCGAGTCTTCCCCGTTCAATTGCTTAGTCAATTTCTTGAACATCTGAAATAACAAAAGAAGTGCCATGGAGCCATGCTTTAAATTCATAAGTCATGTAAATAGAAAAAAATAAGAAGAGCAACCGATATATAATCATATTAGATATTTTCAATGTCTCCACAGATACACAGATTAAACGGCTCCTCCCTTGGGCACTTAAGTGTAGGATCCCGATAAGCAGCCATGGGAAAATACTACAGCAGTGTCTCCAACTAATGGACATTGAGAGAAAACCAGATACATATATTCACCTTTGTAAGTTCAGCATATATACAGAAAGGAGATCATGAGGAGTGAAAAACTTTGCCAAGAAATAGAGGGGTGAAACAAGATGGCATACCAAGCTCAAGAGGTCGTTCTCCACTGGAGTGTCTGCGGCAGCTCTCTCGGGCTATATGATCCTCTACCACGCTGGGTTGTCTTTCTTCAAATGTTTCAATGCATAAGTTGTCCATCTCAACTGCAGGTGAAACAAAAGAACCTAACTAAATACCATTGGTGATCATGAGTGAGTTGATCCGCTGTCCAAGGAATGTTTAGACTGTCTGCGGAAGTTTCAGCTGCAGAAGCACAAAAATAGCCCCTGTTTCATGCAATTTTCTTGGGCATACAGACGGCTAATGCAAGAAAATTTCTGAATCATTTCAAGTGCAATACAACAACAATGTGTAAGCATCTACACCAAGCTAAGGATGGAACTGAATAGCTTAAATTTCCTACAACCAGATAATGTACAAGTTGAGAAATTTATTCAGGAGAGCTCCCTATTGTAGTACTTACTGAATATTATGACACCTAACAAGGTACACCTGGAAGCATCAACTACGGGGTGTTAAGTGACCTGCATGATAACATAAGCTACGGGGTTAAGTAACACAGGGAATATTATGTCTGGATTTGATAACATAATATGCATACGAAGCATATGGAGATTTATTAGGTTTGAACTTTGCACTGTTTGACCAAACCGAGCTACAAACCAGCTAGCGAAGAATGAGCTGCAGGGCAATAGATGCATCCATTGACCATTGCCAACCAGTGAGTCGGTCCAGTAGAGTAACAGGGGCAGATGACCTTACAAATTGGAGGAGGTTCGACAGTTGCGGTTGGACGCTGGACCGGTGACCATGGTGAAAAATCCCCTCGAGGATCAGCAGAGACCGACGAGGGATGAGGCCTTCGGTCCCAGCACCCGCGCCCCTATCCTGATCCGACTGCTCCTGGCGCTGCAGTCTGAGGCATTTTCTTCGTATCTGCTCCTTGACGCGCCGCGCCCAGCGGCTCCGCCGCCTAAGGCGACAAAGGGGGTGCCCGACGGCCAGCACGCAGCACAGAAAAGCCCATCCGACACGACTGCTCACCGCCGGCCGTGCTCAATGCGGCATCAGGCGTAGTCGCGTAGATGATGGGGAGGGACCGGGGACGAAAGAGAAGCCGATAGGTGATAACATGGAGGAACAGCCGTGGAGGATTTTTGGCAGTTACGTTTTCTAGGAGTCGTGCGTGGTACAGCCGTTCATTGCTTTTTAATCGGTTTCTCTAGGGGAGGCTGATGGGGTATGAGGTATCCAGCAATCGTGCGTCTGCGTGGGACTATTTGTGTGTGCGTGTTCGGTTTCTTCCGAACTTTTTTTTTTAGCTTGAGCGATTTTTTCTTGCGGGAGAGGAGGCAAAGACGTACCAACCATCCCACCACCTCTAGCCATTTAATATAGTAGAGACTACATGTAGCATTTTCCAATTCCAACCATATAACAATTTAACGAAGAAGAAACTTCGCCTTGAACATTATGAGTAAAGCCTAAGGACATATTTGTCCATATGCAACAGCGGAGCGTGTCTCTCTCCCACAAAGTGAATGCTAGGATCCATTTTATTCAAACAAAAACAAAAATAAACCGACGCTCCAAGTAAAGAACACAAGATGTGATTGAATAAAAATATAGTTTCAGGGAGGAACCTGATGATGTTGTCGATGAAGAAGGGGATGCCTTGGGCATCCCCAAGCTTAGACGCTTGAGTCTTCTTAGAATATGCAGGGGTGAACCACGGGGCATCCCCAAGCTTAGAGCTTTCACTCCTCTTGATCATAGTATATCATACTCCTCTCTTGACCCTTGAAAACTTCCTTCACACCAAACTTCAAGCAAACTCATTAGAGGGTTAGTGCATAATTAATAATTCACACATTCAGAGGTGACACAAACATTCTTTACACTTCTGGACATTGCATAAAGCTACTGGACATTAATGGATCAAAGAAATAAATCCAACATAGCAAAAGAGGCAATGCGAACTGTCAAAAACAGAACAGTCCGTAAAGACGAATTTAAAGATGGCACCAGACTTGCTCAAATGGAAAAACTCAAAACTAATGAAAGTTGCGTACATATCTGAGGATCACGCTCGTAAATTGGCAGATTTTTTCGAATTTTCTACAGAGACTTGTGCCCAGATTCGTGACAGACAGCAATGCTGTTTCTGCGCAGCGATTCCAAATATAACATCAACTTTGACATAGAAACTTTACTTGGCACAAAAACATGATAAGGAGAGGTTGCTACAGTAGTAAACAACTTCCAAGACTCAAATATAAAAAAAGTACTGTAGTAAAAACATGGGTTGTCTCCCATAAGCGCTTTTCTTTAACGCCTTTAAGATGGGCTCAGTAATTTTAATGATGTTCTCATGAAAATAGAACATGGAGCAAAAGGAGCATCAAGAAGCAAATTCAAAACATATTTAAGCCTAATCCACTTCCTATGAAAAGGAATCTTGTACACAAATAAATTCATGAAGAACAAAGTGGCAAGCATAGAAAAGCAACACAAGCGCAATTTCAAGATTCTCAACATAAAGAGGGAAACTTAATATTATTAAGATGCATATAACCATGTTTCCCTCTCTCATAATAACTTTCAGTAGCATCATGAACAAACTCAACAATATAACTATCACATAAAGCATTCTTGTCATGAGATATATGCATAAAATTATTACTCTCCACATAAGCATAATCAATTTTATTAGTTGTAGTGGGAGCAAATTCAATAAAATAACTATCATAATTATTCTCATCACCATAATCATCATATATAGGAGGTATATTCTCCTCAATAGTAGGTGGACTGAAAGTATCATATTCATCATTGCAAACATCATATATAGGAGGTAAAGTATCATCCAAGTAAATTTTCTCCTCCATGCTTGGGGACTAAAAATGTCACAACCAGCTTCCCCAAGCTTAGAATTTTCCATAGCATTAGCAACAATGGTGTTCAAAGCATTCATAGTAATAACATTCCCATTAGCATACATATAAAGTTCCATAGGTTTTTTAATTTTCTCTTCAAACACATCATGTCCTAATTCAAGATAAAGTTCATAAAGATCTCTAATTTTTTTGTTGTTTTCCATTAAGCCTAACTAGTGAAAAATAAAAACAAGTACAAGACTAGACATGATAACAAAAGTAAACTAAATGCAAGTAACTAATTTTTTTGTGTTTTTGATATAGAGAGCAAGACAATAAATAAAGTAAAACTAGCAACTAATTTTTTTGTGTTTTGTTTAGGTGCAGCAAACAAAGTAGTAAATAAAATAAAGCAAGACAAAAACAAAGTAAAGAGATTGAGAAGTGGAGACTCCCTTGCAGCGTGTCTTGATCTCCCCGGCAACGGCGCCAGAAATTTAGCTTGATACGCGTAGATGCACACGTCCGTTGGGAACCCCAAGTGAAAGGTATGATGCGTATAGAAGCAAGTTTCTCAGTATGAAACCAAGGTTTAATCGAACCAGTAGGAGCCAAGAAGCACGTTGAAGGTTGATGGTGGCGAAATGTGATGCGGCGCAACAACAGGGATTCCGGCGCCAACGTGGAATCTGCACAACAAAACCAAAGTACTTTGCCCCAATGAAACAGTGAGGTTGTCAATCTCACCGGCTTGCTGTAACAAAGGATTAAGCGTATCGAGAGTGGAAGATGATTGTTTGCAAGAAACAGTAAAACACAATTGCAGTAGATTGTATGCTATGTAAAGAATAGGACCGGGGTCCACAGTTCACTAGAGGTGTCTCTCCCATAAGATAAAAGCATGTTGGGTAAACAAATTACAGTCGGGCAATTGACAAATAGAGAAGGGCATAACAATGCATATACATGATATGATAAATATAGTGAGATTTAATTGGGCATTACGACAAAGTACATAGACCGCCATCCAACTGCATCTATGCCTAAAAAGTCCACCTTCAGGTTATCATCCGAACCCCATTCAGTATTAAGTTGCTAAGCAACAGACAATTGCATTAAGTATGGTGCGTAATGTAATCGACAACTACATCCTTAGACATAGAATCAATGTTTTATCCCTAGTGGCAACAGCACATCACAACCTTAGAACTTTCTGTCACTGTCCCAGGTGTCAATGAAGGCATGAACCCACTATCGAGCATAAATACTCCCTCTTGGAGTTAAGAGTACAAACTTGGCCAGAGCCTCTACTAATAACGGAGAGCATGCAAGATCATAAACAACACATAAACAATAGATTGATAATCACCATAACATAGCATTCTCTATCCATCGGATCCCGACAAACACAACATATAGAATTACATATAGATGATCTTGATCATGTTAGGCAGCTCACAAGATCCAACAATGAAGCACAATTAGGAGAAGACGACCATCTAGCTACTGCTATGGACCCATAGTCCAGGGGTGAACTACTCACTCATCACTCCGGAGGCGATCATGGCGATGAAGAGTCCTCCGGAGATGAATCCCCTCTCCGGCAGGGTGCCGGAGGCGATCTCCTGAATCCCCCGAGATGGGATTCGCGGCGGCGGCGTCTCTGGAAGGTTTTCCGTCGTCCGGTACTTCCGATTTAAGCTTTAAAGGGGAAGGGCGAGTCAAGAGGCGCGGGCCCACACCACAGGCCGTGATACGTCCAATTTGCATCACTATTTTGTATCATAATTTGCTGTTATTCATTGATATATTTCATATTGGGACACAATACTTATGTTATTTCATCTATTTTGCATGTTTCATCATCATTGGAGGATCAAGCACCGGAGCCAGGATTCTGCTGGAAAAAGCACCGTCGAACGCAATATTTCGGAAGATCAATGTGGAAGGGAATTTCACGTAAATTCCTATTTTTCCAAATGACGGAGGGAGCCAGAAGGGGAAGAAGAGAGGGCCACGTGGGCCCAGACCATAGGGCGGCGCGGCCCAGGGCCTGGCCGCGCCACCCTATGCTGGGGGCCCACGACCCCTTTGGCCTCCTTTTCTTCGCGTACTCCTTCGTCCCGAAAACCTAAGCCCGAGGGATCCTCACGAAGGGTTACAGCCCGCTCGGGGCGGAGAACACCAGAGAGAAAAGAGCTCTCCGGCGGGCGAATCCGCCGGGGAAATTCCCTCCCGGAGGGGGAAATCGACGCCATCGCCATCGTCATCGAGCGGGACATCATCTCCATCATCATCATCATCATCTCCACCATCTACACCGCCATCACCACCGCTGCACCTCGTCATCGCTGTAGCAATTCGGGTTAAATCTTGATTGTTTGATAGGGGAAACTCTCCCGGTGTTATTCTATACTTGTTGTAGATGCTATTGAGTGAAACCATTGAACCAAGGTTTATGTTCAGATTGTTATTCATCATCATATCACCTCTGATTGTATTCCATATGATGTCTCGTGAGTAGTTCGTTTAGTTCTTGAGGACATGGGTGAAGTCTAAATGCTAGTAGTGAATTATGGTTGAGTAATATTCAATGTTATGATATTTAAGTTGTGGTGTCATTCTTCTAGTGGTGTCGTGTGAACGTCGACTACACGACACTTCACCATTTATGGGCCTAGGGGAGTGCATCTTGTATTCGGTTGCTAATTGCGGGGTTGCCGGAGTGACAGAAACCTAAGCCCCCGTTAGTATATCGATGCAGGAGGGATCGCAGGATCTCAGAGTTTAAGGCTGTGGTTAGATTTATCTTAATTACTTTCTTGTAGTTGCGGATGCTTGCAAGGGGTATAATCACAAGTATGTATTAGTCCTAGGAAGGGCGGTGCATTAGCATAGGTTCACCCACACAACACTTATCAAAACAATGAAGATTAATCAGTATGTAGCGAAAGCACTAGACTAAAATCCCCGTGTGTCCTCGAACGTTTGGTAATTATAAGTAATCAAACCGGCTTGTCCTTTGTGCTAAAAAGGATTGGGCCACTCGCTGCAATTATTTATCTCGCATTTTATTTACTTGTACTTTATTTATCCGCAATATCAAAACCCCTGAATACTTGTCTGTGAGCATTTACAGTGAATTCTTCATCGAAACTGCTGCCAACACCTTCTGCTCCTCGTTGGGTTCGACATCGAAAGTACTACGATACACCCCCTATACTTGTGGGTCATCAAGACTATTTTCTGGCGCCGTTGCCGGGGAGTGAAGCGCTATTGGTAAGTGGAATTGGTAAGGAAATTTACTGTTTGTGCTGATTTTATTTCTGCCTGCTGCTATAAATCATTATGGAGAGATCTCTTCAATTTCTATTTGGGAAATCTACTACTACTGCAACGGTAGTGGATGAAGCGCCAGGTGAGGAAGTAGTACCATATAAAATACCTATGAAAATTATTGAACGTGTTATGGATAACCGCTATGAAGGGGATGGAACTGTCCATCCTGGTGATCATTTACTGTTTTTGCATGAATTATGCGGTTTATTCAAATGTGCAGGTATTTCTATGAATGAAGTTAGGAAGAAACTATTCACTATATCGCTGTCTGGTAAAGCGGCGCACTGGTATAAATTGCTGAAGAATGGTGATTCTATTGATTGGGAGGACATTGTGCCTTTATTCTATTCCAAATTTTATCCTCCAAGTGAAATTCACAAAGATCGGAACCGCATATATAATTTCTGGCCTCATGATGGAGAGAGTATTGCCCAAGCTTGGGGGAGATTGAAGTCTTTAATGCTCAAATGCCCCATTCATGAGCTTCCTGGTAATGTTATTATTGATAATTTCTATGCAAGACTTTCTTTTCAAGACAAGACCTTGCTGGATACTTCTTGTTCTGGATCATTTACACGCAAGAATGAAGAGTTTAAAAGGGACCTTCTTGATCGGATCCAAGAAAATACTGAAGGATGGGAGAACGACAAAGATAGAGAATCAGGTATAATTTATGATTATAAATGCATTGAAGCTTTTATGGATACTGATAAATTTCGTAATATGAGTGCTACATATGGTCTTGATTCCCAAGTTGTTGCAAATCTTTATAGAGCTTTTGCCTCTCATTATGAACTGCCTAAGAAGAATTTTGATAAGTATCATGAACCGTATAAAGATAAAATTGATTCATCTGTAAACAAATGTGTAGTGGTTGAAACTGTTGATAATGTTATTCCTGAAGCTTATATTGAAAAAACTCCTTTCCCTGCTAAAATGAAGGAGTACTCTGTCATATCTAGTGCGTTAATAAAAGTGAAAAGAAACCTAAAGAACCTGAAGAACAAATTAAAATTGAACCTTGTTGCTATAGTTAAAGATCTTGTGACTGAAAATGTGGAGGATGGTCATATTATTTTCTGTGAAGATGCTTCTAATATTGTTTCACATCCTAATAAATCCAAACAAGTTAGTGTTCCTATGCTATCTGTTAGAATTGGTGATCATTGCTATTATGGTTTATGTGATATTGGTGCAAGTGTTAGTGCTATTCCTTATGAGCTTTACACGGAGATTATGCACGAAATTGGTTCTTGTGAACTTGAAGATATTGATGTGGTTATTCATCTGGCTAATAGAGAGACTATTTCTCCGATTGGTATTGTTCGAGATGTGGAAGTTCTATGTGGTAAGATTAAATATCCTGCTGACTTTTTGGTACTTGGTTCTGCTGCTAGTGATCATTGTCCTATCATTTTTGGTAGACCTTTTCTAAATACTTGTGGAGCTATTATAGATTGTAAGAAAGAGAAAATTTTGACTAGATTTGCTGGTGAACCTTATGAATTTAACTTTTCTAAATTTACCAAAACTCCTTATAAAATTGACTTGCCTAGTAATGATTTTAAAATGGAGCAGTGTGCATCTATTGTTCTTGTTCCTAATAATCCTTTGCAGCAACATTTGGAGAATAGTGAAAGTGAAGCTTTTAGGAAAGAAAGAGATGAGCTTGAGGAAATTTTTCGTCGCCAACCTATTCTCAAGCATGATTTACCGGTAGAAGATTTGGGTACAACACCGCCACCAAAGGAAGATCCTGTTTTTGATCTAAAGCCTTTACCTGATAATCTTAAATATGCTCATATTGATGATAAGAAAATATATCCTGTTATTATTAGTTCTAAGCTTTCAGAAATTGAGGAAGAAAGGTTATTGGAAATATTGAAGAAACACCGAGGAGCTATTGGCTATACTCTTGATGATTTGAAAGGGATTTCTCCTTCTATTTGCCAACATGCTATTAATATGGAAGAAGATGCAAAGCCTGTTGTTGAACATCAACGTCGTCTAATTCCGAAGATGAAGGAAGTGGTAAGGAATGAGGTATTAAAACTCCTTGAAGCTGGTATTATATATCCTATTGCTGATAGTAGATGGGTTAGTCCTGTTCATTGTGTTCCTAAGAAAGGAGGAATGACTGTTGTGCCTAATGATAATGATGAGCTTATTCCTCAAAGAATAGTTGTAGGTTATAGAATGTGCATTGATTTTCGAAAAGTTAATAAAGTTACTAAGAAAGATCATTACCCTTTACCCTTTATTGATCAAATGCTAGAAAGGTTATCTAAAAATACTCATTTTTGTTTTCTTGATGGTTATGGGTTTTCACAAATTGCTGTTAAAGCTAAAGATCAAGAGAAAACCACTTTTACTTGTCCTTATGGAACTTATGCTTATAGGCGTATGCCTTTTGGTTTATGTAATGCTCCTGCTACTTTTCAAAGATGCATGTCTGCTATTTTTCATGGTTTTTGCGAAAGTATTGTAGAGGTGTTCATGGATGATTTTTCTGTCTATGGGAATTCTTTTGATAATTGCTGAAACCTCGATAAAGTTTTGCAGATGTGAAGAAACTAACCTTGTTCTTAATTGGGAGAAATGCCACTTTATGGTTAATGAAGGAATTGTATTGGGACATAAAATTTCCGAGAGAGGTATTGAAGTTGATAGAGCTAAAGTTGAAGCAATTGAGAAGATGCCCTATCCGAGGGATGTTAAAGGTATTCGTAGTGTTCTTGGTCATGCTGGGTTTTATAGGAGATTTATTAAAGATTTCTCTAAAATTTCAAAGCCTCTTACTAATCTTCTTCAAAAAGATGTACCTTTTGTTTTTGATGATGATTGTAAGGAAGCTTTTGAAACTCTAAAGAAAGCCTTAACAACCGCTCCTGTAGTTGAACCTCCTGATTGGAATTTGCCTTTTGAAATTGTGTGTGATGCTAGTGATTTGCTGTAGGCGCTGTTCTTGGACAGCGGGTAGATAAAAAATTAAATGTTATTCATTATGCTAGTAAGACTCTTGATGCTGCTCAAAGAAATTATGCTACAACTGAAAAGGAATTGTTAGCTGTAGTCTTTGCTTGTGATAAGTTTAGACCTTATATTGTTGATTCAAAAGTTACAATTCATACTGATCATGCTGCAATTAGATACCTTATGACAAAGAAAGATGCTAAGCCAAGGCTTATTAGATGGGTACTTCTGTTGCAAGAATTTGATTTACATATTATAGATAGGAAAGGTGCTGATAATCCTGTTGCTGATAATTTGTCTAGATTGGAAAATATTGCTTATGATCCTGTTCCTGTTAATGATAGTTTTCCAAATGAACAATTGGCTGTAATAAAGGTGAGCTCGCGAGAGAGCCCTTGGTATGCAGATTATGCTAACTTTATTGTTTCAAAGTATTTGCCTCCAACCTTTTCAGCTCAGCAACGGAGGAAATTCTTTTATGACTTAAGGCATTATTTTTGGGATGACCCACACTTATATAAAGAAGGAGTGGATGGTATTATGCGAAGATGTGTTCCTGAATATGAACAACAAGAGATATTGAATAAATGTCATGGTAGTGTTTATGGAGGACATCACGCTGGAGATAGAACCGCGCAAAAGGTTCTACAATCAGGTTTTTATTGGCCAACACTCTTCAAAGATGCAAGGAAATTTATTTTATCTTGTGATGAATGTCAAAGAGTTGGTAATATCTCCAGACGCAATGAAATGCCTATGAATTATACTCTTGTTATTGAACCATTCGATTGTTGGGGATTCGATTTCATGGGTCCTTTCCCTTCTTCAGACGGTAACACTCATATACTTGTCGCTGTTGATTATGTTACTAAATGGGTAGAAGCTATACCTACAAAAAGTGCTGATGGTGAGACCTCTATAAAAATGCTTGTAGATATTATATTTCCTAGATTTGGAGTACCTAGATATATTATGACTGATGGAGGTTCTCATTTTATTCATGGAGGTTTTAGAAAAACTCTTGCTAAGTATGGTATTAATCATAGAATTGCTTCTACTTATCACCCTCAAACTAGCGGTCAAGTAGAATTATCAAATAGAGAGATTAAAGCTATCTTAGGTAAGACTGTTAATAAATCTAGAAAGAATTGGCCTAGCAAATTGAAAGAAGCGTTATGGGCTTATAGAACTGCTTATAAAAATCCTATGGGAATGTCACCTTATAAAATGGTTTATGGAAAAGCTTGTCATTTACCTCTAGAACTAGAGCACAAAGCTTATTGGGCTGTTAGAGAACTAAATAAAGATCCTAAATTAGCTGGTAATAAGAGGTTGTTGCAATTAAGTTCTCTAGATGAATGGAGAAGTGAAGCTTATGAAAATGCTAAACTCTTTAAAGAAAAAGTTAAGAAATGGCATGATAGAAGGATCATCAAAAGAGAATTTAATGTTGGAGATCAAGTTCTATTGTATCGGTCTCGTCTCAGATTCTTTGCAGGGAAATTACTCTCGAAGTGGGAAGTGTATCGTTCAGGAGCAATTAAAATTAGCTCTCTCCAAGGCAATGCCACACAAGTGGTGAATGGACAAAGACTCAAGCATTACATCTCGGGCGATTCTTATAATGTTGATGTTGATATTATTCAAGTGGAAACACCGGAGGCTTTCATCAAAGGACAAATTGACAGTCCGCCAGAACTGGACTTTGAATAGGTAACAGTATAGGTAATAAAAAGTCCGCGTTTACCCTTCCGAACATTATTTCTGCTGTTTTTGGAAAATATGAAAAATTACGGAATCGAAACGGAGTGGAAAAGACGCGCGAGGGCGTGCCACCATAGGCCGGCGCGGGCCCCACCCTGGCCGCGCCGACCTATGGTCTGGCCGCCTCGTTGCCCCTTTCCGACTCGTTTTCGACCTGGAACCTTCCTTTTGTCGTAAAAATATTTGCTATATAATCCCCCGGACCCCTGGAGGTCCGTAATATCGTTTTTTCGTCGTGTTTTGTTTCGAGCTGTTTTCTGCCAGATTTGTTTTGATCTAGAAGCACCATGGTCTCCAACAACAAAGACAAGGGGCCTTGGAGGGAAGAGATGGATGAGACGATCAATAAGGAGAAGGAGAAGATAGCGTCGGCAAAAGGAGAGTGGGAAACTACGAGGAGTAAGCCAATTTTGGTGGGATCGGTTAATACTGGGCGCTCTTTTTCTCATAACTTGCAGTGAGCTCTCCCTCTGACCTCGATTCTTTCCCTTGTGTGGAGGAAGCAATACGGGTTGCTGATGAGTTTTGTGATCAATATCGTGCTCTAAGGAGGGAAGTGGAGATTTGAGGAGAACCAGCGACTTCGCAGAATGCTGGAATATTACTCAAATCCCAGCACAAGGCCGTCACCGCCACACTCGGGTAACAATGAGTCTTTTCAGGTTTTGGTGCAGAATTGCAAAATTGAGAAGCTGAAGCTGAAGGAGATCCTTATGAAGCGCGAGAAGAATCCATCACCACCATCGCCGAAGGAGTAATTCATCATCGGTATTGGCATCCCCTTGGTTTGTTCCAAGCTTGGGGGAGTGCCGCGGTATCACATCACCACCACCTTTATCTTTTACTATCAAGTAGTGTCATATCATGAGTAGGGAAGTTATTATATGGAATAGTATGCAATGTGGAAGTATCTCTCTTAGTTAGTTATCTATGTATCCGTTGGTATGAGTTATCGTTATGGAATATTAATGAGAAGTCTTATCATTTACTTTTTGCACACCTTATTTTAGTTTGCAATCTCCATTATATGATTACTCTTGACATGAGTATTGATATCACTTTGGGAGCATCAAGTAAATCTATTTGGTTTTGGCAAACTTAGCATTGGTCAATAGCAACAACATCTTGATGTTTAATGAAGGAGAGAAACACACTTAGATACATTACTCTATTATCTCTATGCTTAGTATTCTTAAGTTAAAATTGCTTGTACTTATGAGAAGGATGCATGATTGTTTCTATCATATGTATATTTGTTTGTTTCCCTTATGCTTGCTATCAAACCTTGCTAGCCAAAGACCTGTATCGAGAGGGAATGCTTCTCATACATCCATAACCTTAGACCAAACCTATGCCATTTGTGTCCACCATACCTACCTACTACATGGTATTTTCTGCCATTCCAAGTAAATACTTCATGTGCTACCTTTAAATTATTCAAACTACTACTCCTTATTTGTGTCAATGTTTTATAGCTCATGAGGAAGTATGTGGTGTTTTATCTTTCAATCTTGTTGGGCGGACTTTCACCAATGGACTAGCGGCACATCCGCTTATCCAATAATTTTGCAATAAGAGCTGGCAACGGGGTTCCCAGCCCCAATTAATAACTTTCATTAATAATTCTCTTCACATGTTTTGCTCTGACTTATCAGTAAGCAACTTAATTTTGCAATAGACACTCCTCCATGGTATGTGAATGTTGGAAGGCACCCGAGGATTCGGTTAGCCATGGATTGAGAAAGCCAAGGTTGGGGGAGTGTCACCCATAATAAAACTAAAATACATGTGTAAACAAAAGAGAAGGGGATGATCTACCTGCTGGTAGAGATGCCGTCCCTCATGGGAGCCGCTCTTTGAAGGTTCGTTTGGCAAGGGGGTTAGAGTGCCCGCTACCATTCGTTGACAACAACAAGCACCTCTCAAAATCTTACTTTTATTCTCTTTATATGATTTCAAAACTTGAAAAGCTCTAGCACATGATTTAATCCCTGCTTCCCTCTGCGAAGGGCCTGTCTTTTACTTTTATGTTGAGTCAAGTAAACCTATTTCTCTCTATCTCAAGCAAGCAATTGAGTTGTTGTGAACCAATCATTTATGCTATGATTCAGTTAATCATGTCTTTTATACTTTCTTGTTTAGTACCAATTTTATCTGAATGAATATGACCTTGAAGTTATCAATGATTATGAAGAGATTGTTATGCTTAAATATGAAGGCTCAGCTATGAATTCTAATATGAAAGCTTTGCTTAGAAGTACAATCCGTTAGTAGTTCTCTGACCAAGAACAAAGTTTGCCATCACCAATTATGATTTATTATGCACCTTTACTTGTGATTTCTCTTTACTTATCTCAAGATGAGTTATATGAGGAAGTTGTTTACCAGAATGTCTTGTGTGAATGAATATGATGCTTCTTGTCCGTATTTTATTTATCGACTCTTCACTCCATAAACATGTGGTCTCGTTTATCGAGCTCAGTTTCGCTTGGGGACAAGCGAGGTCTAAGCTTGGGGGAGTTGATACGTCCAATTTGCATCACTATTTTGTATCATAATTTGCTGTTATTCATTGATATATTTCATATTGGGACACAATACTTATGTTATTTCATCTATTTTGCATGTTTCATCATCATTGGAGGATCACCTGGTCACAGGATTCATAAGCAGCATGACGGGGACATCAAGCCCTGGAATGGGAATTTCACGAATGTTCCAAATGACGGAGGTGGGAGGGGAGCAAGATGGGTGGGACACCAGGCCCACGGCGCGCCGGTCGCCCGTGGCCGGCCCCGTGGGAGGGGGCGGGGTTGGCCTCATGGGCGACTCCTTCGTCCCGAAACCTAAGGGAGGGATCCTACACCGCGCCTCTGCGGGGCGGAGAACACGAGAGAGAGCATCATCTCTCCGCACGTGCGATCCATGGAAATTCCCTCCTGGGGGGAGAATCGCCACGCCATCGCCATCGAAATGACATCACTCTCATCATCATCATCATCTCATCATCATCATCATCATCTCCACCATCTACGCCATCACCACCGCTGCACCTCGTCATCGCTGTAGCAATTCGGGTTAAATCTTGATTGTTTGATAGGGGAAACTCTCCCGGTGTTATTCTATACTTGTTGTAGATGCTATTGAGTGAAACCATTGAACCAAGGTTTATGTTCAGATTGTTATTCATCATCATATCACCTCTGATTGTATTCCATATGATGTCTCGTGAGTAGTTCGTTTAGTTCTTGAGGACATGGGTGAAGTCTAAATGCTAGTAGTGAATTATGGTTGAGTAATATTCAATGTTATGATATTTAAGTTGTGGTGTCATTCTTCTAGTGGTGTCGTGTGAACGTCGACTACACGACACTTCACCATTTATGGGCCTAGGGGAGTGCATCTTGTATTCGGTTGCTAATTGCGGGTTGCCGGAGTGACAGAAACCTAAGCCCCCGTTAGTATATCGATGCAGGAGGGATCGCAGGATCTCAGAGTTTAAGGCTGTGGTTAGATTTATCTTAATTACTTTCTTGTAGTTGCGGATGCTTGCAAGGGGTATAATCACAAGTATGTATTAGTCCTAGGAAGGGCGGTGCATTAGCATAGGTTCACCCACACAACACTTATCAAAACAATGAAGATTAATCAGCTGTATGTAGCGAAAGCACTAGACTAAAATCCCGTGTGTCCTCGAGAACGTTTGGTCATTATAAGTAATCAAACCGGCTTGTCCTTTGTGCTAAAAAGGATTGGGCCACTCGCTGCAATTATTTATCTCGCATTTTATTTACTTGTACTTTATTTATCTGCAATATCAAAACCCCCTGAATACTTGTGTGAGCATTTACAGTGAATTCTTCATCGAAACTGCTGCCAACACCTTCTGCTCCTCGTTGGGTTCGACACTCTTATTTATCGAAAGTACTACGATACACCCCCTATACTTGTGGGTCATCAGCCGGCGCGGCCAGGGCCTGGGCCGCGCCGCCCTATGGTGTGGCCACCTCGTGGCCCCACTTCCTTCCCTCTTCGGTCTTCTGGAAGCTCCGTGCAAAAATAGGACCCTGGGCGGTGATTTCGTCCAATTCCGAGAATATTTCCTTACTAGGATTTCTGAAACCAAAAAGCAGAAAACAGCAACTGGCTCTTCGGCATCTTGTTAATAGGTTAGTTCCAGAAAATGCATAAATATGACATATATTGTGCATAAAACATGTAGGTATCATCAATAAAGTAGCATGGAACATAAGAAATTATCGATACGTTGGAGACGTATCATGCACCTAACCGTGCACGGGTTAAACTCTATCTTTTAATTCTAAACTAAGATGCAATCTACTATATTTACAGATACACGGGCAATCTAGCCCAAACTCTTCGCGCAAGGCCGCTTCAAAGACGCTCCATGTGTATATCCTTCAAGCCCATCTTCACTTACGGCCCATCTCCTGATTTGGCCAAAATCTGGTGATAACACATGCCCCCTGGTTTTGGCAATGATAATTTCAAAACCACTCTGTTTTTCCTTCGAGGGGTCATGTCGTGGCAGAGCAGAACCGTCGCAGTATTCTTCATCATGATGCCTTGCCTTCTCAACTTCTCTGCACGATTTGACAGTTGTGGCACCACATCCTCACTGCTTGAGCATTAAATCTCCACTATATCCCCTTTTATTTAGCCGCATCCTGCAGTTCCTTCATCCCCTTCGCATTAGCACTCCAAAAGCCCTCCTCGCCACCATGTCTTCTTCTTCTTCCTCCTCCTCTTCGTCGGGTCTTTCCTTCGTGTCCTCTCCCCTTCGAGAGTCGACACCAGAGTGGGGCACGCAGGCGGCGTACGACATCCTCGCCCCAACAGCGTGGGACAACGAAGACCACGACTCCTCCGTCCGGTCCGAGGATGACAAATCCTTGACCGACGGGGAGAGTGACCTCCGCTTCCTCGCCGACGAGGAAACGGAGGAGGAGAGCGATGACGATCGCTTCTCCTGGGACTCCACCTCCATCGAGGAGGAGGAGGAGGAAGAGGATGAGGACGACACCTCCTCCGACGAGCCGCCGGCCAAGCGCTTCTGCCCCTGGCCGGGAAACCTCAGCGACTTTGACGACGACGGACGACGGCGAGGAGGACGAGGACAACGAGGGCCCTGTTGATACGTCCAATTTGCATCACTATTTTATATCATAATTTGCTGTTATTCATTGATATATTTCATATTGGGACACAATACTTATGTTATTTCATCTATTTTGCATGTTTCATCATTATTGGAGGATCAAGCACCGGAGCCAGGATTCTGCTGGAAAAAGCACCGTCAACGCAATATTTCGGAAGATCAACTGTGGAAGGAAATTACACGTAAATTCCTATTTTTCCAGATGACGAAGAAAGCCAGAAGGGGGAGCCAGCTGGACCCAAGGTGGGCAGACAACGGCCCATGGCCTGGCCGCGCCACCATGGTGTGTGGGGCCCTCTCGCCTCCTTTTCTTTGCGTACTCCTTCGTCCCGAAGACCTAAGCCACGAGGGTACCTCACGAAGAGTTACAGCCGCCTCTGGGGCGGAGAACACAGAGAGAAAAGAGCTCTCCGGCGGGCAGGAATCCCGGGGAAATTCCCTCCCGGAGGGGAAATCGACGCCATCGCCATCGTCATCGAGCTGGACATCATCTCCATCATCATCATCATCATCATCTCCACCATCTACACCGCCATCACCACCGCTGCACCTCGTCACCGCTGTAACAATTTGGGTTGGATCTTGATTGTTTGATAGGGGAAACTCTCCCGGTGTTATTTCTACTTGTTATTGATGCTATTGAGTGAAACCATTGAACCAAGGTTTATGTTCAGATTGTTATTCATCATCATATCACCTCTGATTGTATTCCATATGATGTCTCGTGAGTAGTTCGTTTAGTTCTTGAGGACATGGGTGAAGTCTAAATGTTAGTAGTGAACTATGGTTGAGTAATATTCAATGTTATGATATTTAAGTTGTGGTGTCATTCTTCTAGTGGTGTCGTGTGAACGTCGACTACACGATACTTCACCATTTATGGGCCTAGGGAGTGCATCTTGTATTCGGTTGCTAATTGCGGGGTTGCCGGAGTGACAGAAACCTAAGCCCCGTTAGTATACCGATGCAAGAGGGATCGCAGGATCTCAGAGTTTAAGGCTGTGGTTAGATTTATCTTAATTACTTTCTTGTAGTTGCGGATGCTTGCAAGGGGTATAATCACAAGTATGTATTAGTCCTAGGAAGGGCGGTGCATTATCATAGGTTCACCCACACAACACTTATCAAAACAATGAAGATTATTTAGCTACATGAAGCGAAAGCACTAGACTAAAATCCCCGTGTGTCCTCAAGAACGTTTGGTCATTATAAGTAAACAAACCGGCTTGTCCTTTGTGCTAAAAAGGATTAGGCCACTCGCTGCAATTATTTCTCTCGCATTTTACTTACTCGTACTTTATTCATCTATTACATCAAAACCCCTTGAATACTTGTTTGTGAGCATTTACAGTGAATCCTTCATCGAAACTGCTCAACACCTTCTGCTCCTCGTTGGGATCGACATTCTTACTTATCGAAGATACTACGATACACCCCTATACTTGTGGGTCATCAAGACTATTTTGCCGGGGAGTGAAGCGCTATTGGTAAGTGGAATTGGTAAGGAAAACCTTTACTGTTTGTGCTGATTTTATTTCTGCCTGCTGCTATAAGTCATTATGGAGAGATCTTCTCTTCAATTTCTATTTGGGAAATCTACTACTACTGCAACGGTAGTGGATGAAGCGCCAGGTGAGGAAGTGATACCATATAAAATACCTATGAAAATTATTGAACATGTTATGGATAACCGCTATGAAGGGGATGGAACTGTTCATCCTGGTGATCATTTACTGTTTTGCATGAATTATGCGGGTTATTCAAATGTGCAGGTATTGCTATGAATGAAGTTAGAAAGAAACTATTCACTATATCGCTGTCTGGTAAAGCGGCGCACTGGTATAAATTGCTGAAGAATGGTGATTCTCTTGATTGGGAGGACATTGTGCCTTTATTCTATTCCAAATTTTATCCTCCAAGTGAAATTCACAAAGATCGGAACCGCATATATAATTTCTGGCCTCATGATGGAGAGAGTATTGCCCAAGCTTGGGGAGATTGAAGTCTTTAATGCTCAAATGCCCCATTCATGAGCTTCCTGGTAATGTTATTATTGATAATTTCTATGCAAGACTTTCTTTTCAAGACAAGACCTTGCTGGATACTTCTTGTTCTGGATCATTTACACGCAACAAAGAAGAGTTTAAAAGGGACCTTCTTGATCGGATCCAAGAAAATACTGAAGGATGGGAGAACGACAAAGATAGAGAATCAGGTATAATTTATGATTATAAATGCATTGAAGCTTTTATGGATACCTGATAAATTTCGTAATATGAGTGCTACATATGGTCTTGATTCCCAAGTGGTTGCAAATCTTTATAAAGCTTTCGCCTCTCATTATGAATTGCCTAAGAAGAATTTTGATAAGTATCATGAACCGTATAAAGATAAAGTTGATTCATCTGTAAACAAATGTGTAGTGATTGAAACTGTTGATCATGTTATTCCCGAAGCTTATATTGAAAAAACTCCTTTCCCTGCTAAAATGAAGGAGTACTCTGTCATATCTAGTGCGGTTAATAAAAGTGAAAAGAAACCTATAGAACCTGAAGAACAAATTAAAGTTGAACCTGTTGTTGCAATAATTAAAGATCTTGTGACTGAAAATGTGGAGGATGGTCATATTATTTTCTGTGAAGATGCTTCTAATATTGTTTCACATCCTAATAAACCTAAACAAGTTAGTGTTCCTATGCTATCTGTTAGAATTGGTGATCATTGCTATTATGGTTTATGTGATATTGGTGCAAGTGTTAGTGCTATTCCTTATGAGCTTTACACGGAGATTATGCACGAAATTGATTCTTGTGAACTTGAAGATATTGATGTGGTTATTCAGCTGGCTAATAGAGAAACTATTTCTCCAATTGGTATTGTTCGAGATGTGGAAGTTCTATGTGGTAAGATTAAATATCCTGCTGACTTTTTGGTACTTGGTTCTGCTGCTAGTGATCATTGTCCTATCATTTTTGGTAGACCTTTTCTAAATACTTGTGGAGCTATTATAGATTGCAAGAAAGAGAAAATTTTGACTAAATTTGCTGGTGAATCTTATGAGTTTAACTTCTCTAAATTTACCAAAACTCCTTATAAAGCTGATTTGCCTAGTGATGATTTTAAAATGGAGCAGTGTGCATCTATTGTTCTTGTTCCTAATAATCCTTTGCAGCAACATTTGGAGAATAGCGAAAGTGAAGCTTTTAGGAAAGAAAGAGATGAGCTTGAGGAAATTTTTCTTCGCCAACCTATTCTCAAGCATGATTTACCGGTGGAAGATTTGGGTACAACACCGCCACCAAAGGAAGATCCTGTTTTTGATTTAAAGCCCTGATAATCTTAAATATGCTCATATTGATGATAAGAAAATATATCTGTTATTATTAGTTCTAAGCTTTCAGAGATTGAGGAAGAAAGGTTATTGGAAATATTGAAGAAACACCGAGGAGCTATTGGCTACACTCTTGATGATTTGAAAGGGATTTCTCCTTCTATTTGCCAACATGCTATCAATATGGAAGATGATGCAAAGCCTGTTGTTGAACATCAGCGTCGTCTAATTCCGAAGATGAAGGAAGTGGTAAGGAATGAGGTATTAAAACTTCTTGAAGCTGGTATTATATATCCTATTGCTGATAGTAGATGGGTTAGTCCTGTGCATTGTGTTCCTAAGAAAGGAGGAATGACTGTTGTGCCTAATGATAATGATGAGCTCATCCCTCAAAGAGTAGTTGTAGGGTATAGAATGTGCATTGATTTTCGAAAAGTTAATAAAGTTACTAAGAAAGATCATTACCCTTTACCATTTATTGATCAAATGCTAGAAAGGTTGTCTAAAAATACTCACTTTTGTTTTCTGGATGGTTATTCTGGATTTTCACAAATTTCTGTTAAAGCTAAAGATCAAGAGAAAACCATGTTTACTTGTCCTTATGGAACTTATGCTTATAGGCGTATGCCTTTTGGTTTATGTAATGCTCCTGCTACTTTTCAAAGATGCATGTCTGCTATTTTTCATGGCTTTTGCGAGAGTATTTGTAGAGTTGTGGATGGATGATTTTTCTGTATGGGAATTCTTTTGATAATTGCTTGCGAAACCTCGATAAAGTTTTGCAGAGATGTGAAGAAACTAACCTTGTTCTTAATTGGGAGAAATGCCACTTTATGGTTAATGAAGGAATTGTATTGGGACATAAAATTTCCGAGAGAGGTATTGAAGTTGATAGAGCTAAAGTTGAAGCAATTGAGAAGATGCCCTATCCAAGGGATGTTAAAGGTATTCGTAGTGTTCTTGGTCATGCTGGGTTTTATAGGAGATTTATTAAAGATTTCTCTAAAATTTCAAAGCCTCTTACTAATCTTCTTCAAAAAGATGTACCTTTTGTTTTTGATGATGATTGTAAGGAAGCTTTTGAAACTCTAAAGAAAGCCTTAACAACTGCTCCTGTAGTTGAACCTCCTGATTGGAATTTACCTTTTGAAATTATGTGTGATGCTAGTGATTTTGCTGTAGGTGCTGTTCTTGGACAGCGAGTAGATAAAAAATTAAATGTTATTCATTATGCTAGTAAGACTCTTGATGCTGCTCAAAGAAATTATGCTACAACTGAAAAGGAATTGTTAGTTGTAGTCTTTGCTTGTGACAAGTTTAGACCCTATATTGTTGATTCAAAAGTCACGATTCATACTGATCATGCTGCAATTAGATACCTTATGACAAAGAAAGATGCTAAGCCAAGGCTTATTAGGTGGGTACTTCTGTTGCAAGAATTTGATTTACATATTATAGATAGGAAAGGTGCTGATAATCCTGTTGCTGATAATTTGTCTAGATTGGAAAATATTGCTTATGATCTGTTCCTGTTAATGATAGTTTTCCAAATGAACAATTGGCTGTAATAAAGGTGAGCTCGCGAGAGAGCCCTTGGTATGCTGATTATGCTAACTTTATTGTTTCGAAGTATTTGCCTCCAACCTTTTCAGCTCAGCAAAGGAGGAAATTCTTTTATGACTTGAGGCATTATTTTTGGGATGACCCACACCTATATAAAGAAGGAGTAGATGGTATTATGCGAAGATGTGTTCCTGAATATGAACAACAGGAGATATTGAGTAAATGTCATGGTAGTGTTTATGGAGGACATCACGCTGGAGATAGAACCGCACAAAAGGTTCTACAATCAGGTTTTTATTGGCCAACACTTTTCAAAGATGCAAGGAAGTTTATCTTATCTTGTGATGAATGTCAAAGAGTTGGTAATATCTCTAGACGCAATGAAATGCCTATGAATTATACTCTTGTTATTGAACCATTCGATTGTTGGTGATTCGACTTCATGGGTCCTTTCCCTTCTTCAGAAGGTAACACTCATATACTTGTCGTTGTTGATTATGTTACTAAATGGGTAGAAGCTATACCTACGAAAAGTGTTGATGGTGAGACCTCTTTAAAAATGCTTTTAGATATTATTTTACCTAGATTTGGAGTACCTAGATATATTATGACTGATGGAGGTTCTCATTTTATTCATGGAGGTTTTAGAAAAACTCTTGCTAAGTATGGTATTAATCATAGAATTGCTTCCGCTTATCACCCTCAAACTAGTGGTCAAGTAGAATTATCAAATAGAGAGATTAAATCTATTTTGGGAAAGACCGTTAATAAATCTAGAAAGAATTGGGCTAGCAAATTGAAGGAAGCACTATGGGCTTATAGAACTGCTTATAAAAATCCTATGGGAATGTCACCTTATAAAATGGTTTATGGAAAAGCTTGTCATTTACCTTTAGAACTAGAGCACAAAGCTTATTGGGCTGTTAGAGAACTAAATAAAGATCCGAAACTAGCCGGTAATAAGAGGTTGCTGCAATTAAGTTCTCTAGATGAATGGAGAAGTGAAGCTTATGAAAATGCTAAACTCTTTAAAGAAAAAGTTAAGAAATGGCATGATAGAAGGATCATCAAAAGAGAGTTTAATATCGGGATAAAGTCCTATTGTATCGTCTCGTCTCAGATTCTTTGCAGGGAAATTACTCTCGAAATGGGAAGGACCATATGTTGTTGAGGAGGTGTATCGTTCAGGAGCAATTAAAATTAGCTCTCTCCAAGGCAATGCTACGCAAGTGGTGAATGGATAAAGACTCAAGCATTATATCTCGGGTGATTCTTATAATGTTGATGTTGATATTATTCAAGTGGAAACACCGGAGGCTTTCATCAAAGGACAAATTGACAGTCCGCCAGAACTCGACTTTGAATAGGTAACAGACTGGTAATAAAAGTCCGCGTTTAGCTTTCCGAACAATATTTTTGTTTTTGGAAAATATGAAAAATTACGAGATCGAAACGGAGTGGAGGAGACGCACGAGGGCGTGCCCCCATAGGCCGGCGCGGGCCCCAGCCTGGCCGCGCCGCCCTATGAGGACACCGCCTCATTTCCCCCTCCGACTCTTGTTCGACCTGGAACCTTCCTTTTATCGTAAAAATATTTGCTATATAATCCCCGGATCCCTGGAGGTCCGTATATCGTTTTCTCGTCGTGTTTTGTTTCGAGCTGTTTTCTGCCAGGATCTACTTCGGATCTAGATCCACCATGTCTTCGTCGGGAACTCAGAGGGACAGCTTCTTCAAGGACGTCGTCAACCCGTACATGAACGAGCTGAAGATGCACCCCAAAGAATTGCTGCTCGTAGATGGAGAGTTGCAGATCAAAGATGTCCAGGGTCCTAAAGGAGAAGGGAGCTTGGAAGACAGGATGGAGAAACTGGAACAAGAGGTCTTCAACTACAAGAAGATGGCTGAGCGTGAAGTGGACATCTTTCACAAGATTGTGTCTGAACTCATTGATGAACACAAGAGGGAGACTGCAAAGTTGTGGGACGATATCTTCTCACTTCACGACACCACCAACAAACTCCAAGCTCAACTCTATGATGTTCATAATCAAAACTGTGAGTATGAAAACAGGTTTAAGCGCATAAGTCATGCTGCTAGTTTCAGGTTTCCGGAGACCAAGATGTCTTTTGTTGATGGAGAGCCTCTTCCATGGAAGTCTGATGACGAGAAGAATCCATCACCATCACCACCGAAGGAGTAATTCATCATCGGTATTGGCATCCCCTTGGTTTGTTCCAAGCTTGGGGGAGTGCCG
Source organism: Lolium multiflorum (assembly GCA_030979885.1). Lineage (NCBI taxonomy): Eukaryota > Viridiplantae > Streptophyta > Magnoliopsida > Poales > Poaceae > Lolium > Lolium multiflorum. The sequence goes on along the minus strand of CM061752.1, from coordinate 61,865,090 downwards.
CGGTATCACATCATCACTACCTTTATCTTTTACTATCAAGTAGCATCATATCATGAGTAGGGAAGTTATCATATGGAATAGTTTGCAATGTGGAAGTATCTCTCTTAGTTGTTTATCTATGTATCCGTTGGTGTGAGTTATCGTTATGGAATATTAATGAGAAGTCTTATCATTTACTTTTTGCACACCTTATTTTAGTTTGCAATCTCCATTATATGATTACTCTTGACATTAGTATTGATATCACTTTGGGAGCATCAAGTAAATCTATTTGGTTTTGGCAAACTTAGCATTGGTCAATAGCAACAACACTTGATGTTTAAATAGAAGAGAAATACACTTAGATATATTACTCTATTATCTCTATGCTAATGAGTTTAGTATTCTGAAGTTAAAATTGCTTGTGCTTATGAGAAAGATGCATGATTGTTTCTATCATATGTATATTTGTTTGTTTCCCTCAACCTTTATGCTTGCTATCAAACCTTGCTAGCCAAAAACCTGTATTGAGAGGGAATGCTTCTCATACATCCATAACCTTAGACCAAACTCGTGCCATTGGTGTCCACCATACCTACCTACTACATGGTATTTTCTGCCATTCCAAGTAAATACTTCATGTGCTACCTTTAAATAATTCAAACTATATTACTCCTTATTTGTGTCAATGTTTTATAGCTCATGAGGAAGTATGTGGTGTTTTATCTTTCAATCTTGTTGGGCGGACTTTCACCAATGGACTAGTGGCACATCCGCTTATCCAATAATTTTGCAATAAGAGCTGGCAACGGGTTCCCAACCCCAATTAATAACTTTCATTAATAATTCTCTTCACATGTTTTTCCCTGATTTATCAGTAAGCAACTTAATTTTGCAATAGACACTCCTCCATGGTATGTGAAAGTTGGAAGGCACCCGAGGATTCGGTTAGCCATGGATTGAAAGCCAAGGTTGGGGGAGTGTCATCCATAATAAAACTAAAATACATGTGTAAACAAAAGAGAAGGGGGATGATCTACCTTGCTGGTAGAGATGCCGTCCCTCATGGGAGCCGCTCTTGGAAGGTTCGTTTGGCAAGGGGGTTAGAGTGCCCGCTACCATTCGTTGACAACAACAAACACCGCTCAAAATCTTACTTTTATGCTCTTTATATGATTTCAAAACTTGAAAAGCTCTAGCACATGATTTAATCCCTGCTTCCCTCTGCGAAGGGCCTATCTTTTACTTTTATGTTGAGTCGTAAACCTATTTCCCTCTATCTCAAGCAAGCAATTGAGTTGTTGTGAACTAACCATTTATGCTATGATTGAGCTAATTATGTCTTTTATACTTTCTTGTTTAGCACACATTTTATCTGAATGAATATGACTTTGAAGTTATCAATGATTATGAGGAGATTGTTATGATTGAATATGAAAGCCCTGCTATATAAGTTCTAATATGAAAGCCTTGCTTATTAAATAAGAGCAATCCGTTAGTAGTTCTCTGACCAAGAACAAAGTTTGCCATAACCATTTATGATTTCCTATGCACCTTTACTTGTGATTTTCTTTACTTATTTCAAGTTGAGTTATATGAAGAGAATGTTTACTAGAATATCTTGTGTTCATCAATATGATGCTTCTTGTTCGTATTTTATTTATCGACTCTTCACTCCATAAACATGTGGTCTTGTTCATCGAGCTCGGTTTCGCTTGGGGACAAGCGAGGTCTAAGCTTGGGGGGAGTTGATACGTCCAATTTGCATCACTATTTTATATCATAATTTGCTGTTATTCATTGATATATTTCATATTGGGACACAATACTTATGTTATTTCATCTATTTTGCATGTTTCATCATTATTGGAGGATCAAGCACCGGAGAGCCTGGAAAAAGCACCGTAGAACGCAATATTTCGGAAGATCAACGTGGAAGGAAATTACACGTAAATTCCTATTTTTCCAGATGACGAAGGAAGCCAGAAGGGGGAGCCAGCTGGACCCAAGGTGGGCCCAGACAACATGGCGGCGCGGCCCATGGCCTGGCCGCGCCACCATGGTGTGTGGGGGCCCCACAGCCTCTCGCCTCCTTTTCTTCGCGTACTCCTTCGTCCCGAAAACCTAAGCCACAGAGGGTACCTCACGAAGAGTTACAGCCGCCTCTGCGGGGCGGAGAACACCAGAGAGAAAAGAGCTCTCCGGCGGGCAGGAATCCGCAGGGGAAATTCCCTCCCGGAGGGGGAAATCGACGCCATCGCCATCGTCATCGAGCTGGACATCATCTCCATCATCATCATCATCATCATCTCCACCATCTACACCGCCATCACCACCGCTGCACCTCGTCACCGCTGTAACAATTTGGGTTGGATCTTGATTGTTTGATAGGGGAAACTCTCCCGGTGTTACTTTCTACTTGTTATTGATGCTATTGAGTGAAACCATTGAACCAAGGTTTATGTTCAGATTGTTATTCATCATCATATCACCTCTGATTGTATTCCATATGATGTCTCGTGAGTAGTTCGTTTAGTTCTTGAGGACATGGGTGAAGTCTAAATGTTAGTAGTGAACTATGGTTGAGTAATATTCAATGTTATGATATTTAAGTTGTGGTGTCATTCTTCTAGTGGTGTCGTGTGAACGTCGACTACACGATACTTCACCATTTATGGGCCTAGGGGAGTGCATCTTGTATTCGGTTGCTAATTGCGGGGTTGCCGGAGTGACAGAAACCTAAGCCCCCGTTAGTATACCGATGCAAGAGGGATCGCAGGATCTCAGAGTTTAAGGCTGTGGTTAGATTTATCTTAATTACTTTCTTGTAGTTGTGGATGCTTGCAAGGGGTATAATCACAAGTATGTATTAGTCCTAGGAAGGGCGGTGCATTAGCATAGGTTCACCCACACAACACTTATCAAAACAATGAAGATTATTTAGCTACATGAAGCGAAAGCACTAGACTAAAATCCCCGTGTGTCCTCAAGAACGTTTGGTCATTATAAGTAAACAAACCGGCTTGTCCTTTGTGCTAAAAAGGATTGGGCCACTCGCTGCAATTATTTCTCTCGCATTTTACTTACTCGTACTTTATTCATCTATTACATCAAAACCCCTTGAATACTTGTTTGTGAGCATTTACAGTGAATCCTTCATCGAAACTGCTTGTCAACACCTTCTGCTCCTCGTTGGGATCGACATTCTTACTTATCGAAGATACTACGATACACCCCCTATACTTGTGGGTCATCACCGCGGCGCGCGGCGACGACGAGCCCGCCGCGAGTGAGTCGAACAGCGGCGACGACGGCGACGACGAGGGCAGCGACGGCCCATAGATAGGATCCTTAGCATAGGACCAGTAGTAGTAGATGGGGCAATGTATCCCCTGGTTCTTCCTTTTGAGAGCAATCAGCTCTTCTATGTAAGAAATCCCATTATTAATGAAGAACTCCCTTTGATTTTGCCGATTTCCTTTAGCCGATTTCCCCTCATACTGACTTTGCCGATTGTCAACTTGGTCAATGCTCAATGAGCCGATGGCAACGCATCAGTCCTTCATGATAAATTGCAAGACATGTCAATTCAGTTATCCCCTCAAATGGTAACCTGCAACCCTTGCTCAAGTTCAGATCCCAAATTCAGTTAGCCTCTGAAATTTTGAAAAATCCGGTCTCCTTCAGGTTTAGACAGCTTTGCCGATGACGACAACACTCGGCAGTTATATTCCATCATGATCCGTCCCTGCTTCCTCCCAGTTGGCATGAGCACCTCAAACAGGATCATAAAACCTGGTTATGGATCTTCAGGGCCAGCTGCCCCCGAGCCTCCTCAGGGCGAGAACAGCAGAGAAAGGTGGCTGCCAGGAAAACTTACGCACAAAGAGTCGATGCACCAAGAGGGCTCAGAAGGATCAGCAAACCCTTTCCTCGAACCAGGAAGCTTCAAATGTAAGGGCTCGAACCAGGAAGCTTCAAATGTAAGGGCTCTCCAACTCCTCCTAGCTCAAATCTTGTGCTTTGCTGCTCAGACCGGCTCACCATCTTTTCGCGGTGATGAAACTTCCGGTGGGGATGTTCTTGAAGTTCGATGCCCTCCGGCTATGGACGTAACAACCTCTAAAGGTGACATCGACCAAGTCGCCACTTTGGCCAAACCCCAGGCAAAACGCCACAGCCGATTGCATCGTCATCGGCTGTTCCCATGGTCCTAGGAGAGGTATGCTCCCTTTGTTGGTCTCGCCCTTACCCTGATCTGCATGCTTATGCTGCTCTTGTTGTTTGTCGGGGTTGTGATCTCCGGTTTCTTTGTCGTTCGACCCTGAATCTATCGAGCCGGCCCTTCCACAACATGTGATGAACCAAGTCCCAGCGTCATCGCTGCCCAACTCCAACGCCTCAAAGCTCTGCTTTCTTCACTCATTGAGACATTGGTCGAAAACTTCTGAGGCGGTGAAGAACATCCTTGAAGAAATCTAGCCCCACGTCCCAATGACGCTGCAGTTGAGGCTCTGGCCAGTCGTGACGTTGTCTGCCTTCAGGTCAAGGGTGCAGTTGGCTCGTCAGAGAATCGACTTACGCCACGCCCAGCTCCCGGAAAGGAGCTTGAACAAACAACCGGTGGCCGTCAAAGATGATGATGACGAGGCCGAAATCGCAGAGGTGGATCACATCCGTACTGGCGCACTCTGTGCCTTAGAAACTTTCCTTCAGTGAGGCCTGCTCAAGTGACAGTTCAAACTCTGTAATTCTAGAGTCGATGGCTGTGCATCGGCTTTTTATTCTTAAGTCGATCGATTTTTTATTAGCCGATCGATTTCATGAATCGGCTCCTCCTGGGTACATACTTCGTGGTCTCGTACCTTCTCTGTGTGTATGCCCCCCGAGCCGAATCCTTCAAGTGATTGAAGATATCGGCTCAGCCAACTATAAGCCTGTCACACCACTCATCATGCTAAATAGCACAGCGACTAGCAAGTGTGGTGAGAATGATTTTGGCCGATTGCTGGAATCGGCCTCCCTTGCAGTTGTATCGTGTAGTAAAGGTCTATACTTCACCTGTATAATCCCATGCGAAACAGTCTGGGTACTCTTTCAACGGGGCTATCAATCGGCTCCTCAGCTGTGGATCCAACTTTTTGCTGATAAATGTCGGTCGTGGCTTAACCCCAGGACCAATGTCAATCTCTTCTAGTTCATCAGCTGATGTAAACCCATACCCCAGCTTTCCATCGCCTGCTAAATCAATGTTGAACACAGGCAGAAGGCATGTTGAGGCTAATTTTGGCCGATTGCTAGAATCGGCCTCCTTTTTCATTGCAATGCTTACGAGGGTTCACAACTTCTTGGTTCTCCGCTATAGCTGCGTGACATGCTTGAGGTGAGATCCTTGCTTTTTATTTTGGGGCCGATCGCAGGGATCGGCCTCGCCACGTACGTCCATAGACTTGGGTCTTGCTACTCTGTCAGGCCGGTGGATAAGACCAGCCTCACCCCGTTTTGAAGCTTCGATGCGCTCACGCCGTCCGAGATTGATTCCAGAGGCGGCTCTTGGTCGTTTGCTTCCCGGATGTTCATGGCGGCCAAAGAGATTTCGATCGAATCATCGCATGAACAACCTCCACTTCATCTCCATCCCATTGTATGATGCACTGATGCATTGTGGATGGAATGCAACAATTAGCGTGGATCCAATCCCTTCCTAACAGGACAGCGTAAGTGCTTTTGCTGTCGACGATGAAGAACGACGTAGGGATGGTTTTTCGGCCGACAGTTAAGTCTACGTTCAGGACACCTTTGGCTTCTGACGCTTGGCCGTTGAAATCACTTGCTGTGACGTTGGTCTTGATCGGATCTTCATTGGAACGTCCCAAACGTCGCAACATGGAGTACGACATTATATTGATTCTGCTCCCGTGTCAACCGACATCTTGCCGATAGGCTGCCCATTGATATAACCTTTCATGTATAGGGCTTTCAGATGCCTGTAGCTCCTCTCTCGTGGCTTCTCAAAGATAACCGGCCGTGGACCGCAGTCAAACTGTGCCCGACACTTCCTCGTCTCTTGGAGCACAAAACTCTGACGGAAGGATGAACACCATGTTTGTATCAGCCGATGCCTCTGCATCGGCTTTTGCCTGCTTGGGTCGCCACACTTTCTTTGGTGGGCGAGTCTCCATCTCCAACGTCTGCTGAATTTTCACGGCCAGATCGGGCCGTGCTTTCCTCAACGTGTACAGGTACTGCGCCTCGGCTTCCTCCAAGTTTCGTAGCCGTTGTACTCTGCGCTTTTGGGAGTGGCTGAGTCCATCAGGGCACCACCTTGGCCGGTGATATCTATCTTCTTCCTCTAACTCCTCGAAGTCTTCATCTTGAGATGGCTCAGCTCGTTTGTGGAGAGGTCCTAGACGCTGAACACTGAAACTTCATTTGTTCCCTTCCTCTTCTGTCTACATTTGGGCAGTTCTCGATTGTAGGCAATCGGCTCATTCTGAGTCCCAGCAGTGTTTGAAGAAAGGACAGTTCAAATGCCTATCCATGTCCTCTTGCTCTTGACCTCCCTCTAGCGTGGCGCTCATACCCTTCATTGTTTCTATCATATCGACGGTATTTCTGTTATCGCATCAGACCGACGATCTCTCTTATCATCTACGTCGTAGCGCCGACGTCGGTCATACGCTGCTCATATTTGTTAAGGAGGTGCGCGGAAAGTGGTCGTTGATACCGCACGCTTCTCACCTCTTCTCGGTCAAATACCGTCTGTCATCATTTTGGGGCCGGTCGTGTGGATCGGCCTCCTCTTCATCTTTGCCACGGGAGTGACTGCTTTCAGCTTTATCCTTGCTATGGCGATGCGCAAGCCCTGCCATGTTGATCCCAAAAGAAAACTTGCTCGCGTCTTATGCGATGGCGAGATCCACCATGTTGACGTCGGGAAACGGATTCGTATCAACTCTCATGGCAAACTGACCGAGAGTCGGCCTTGTTCTATCGCCATTTGAATCTGTCCGCGCAAGACTTTGCAATCGTTGGTGGCATGGGTGAACGTGTGATGCCATTTGCGGTATGGCCTGCCGTTCATCTCTTGTAACGTGGGGATTTTGTGGCCTTCGGGTAACTTCAGCTGTTTTTCCTTCAGCAAATCAAAAATTTGCTCCGTTTTGCTTAAATCAAAGTCAAACCCTTTTGCATGCCCTGGTTGTTTCACCCACTTGCAAGACACGGGCTTGCCCCCGAGTCCATTCAGCTACAGCGACTTCTTGATCTTCTGCAGAATCTTCATCTTCTCCCGTCTCGATCAGGGCGACGCGCTTCCTGGTACAATTCTGGGTGGCGCTGTTCATACGATGTCAATTTCTGAACCATATGCGCCAGTGAATTGTAGTACTTGGAAGGTCACATCTTTGAGCGGCGCTGACAGGCTGCTATCGCCAGCTCGACTGCTTCCTTCTCGGATAAACGAACCGAATAACATCGGTTTCGACGGTCCTGAAGCGCTGAATGTATTCGGACACCGTCTCTTCTCGCCTCTGCCGAACTGTGTCGATCGGCAATGCCGGCTTCGTACCTTCGAATGATGCGTATGTGCTGCTCTTCCATTGCTTCCATGTTCGAACCGATAAGTGGCAACGAAGTGTACCATCCGTGAGAGATTGTGAAAAGAACCTCACACGTAGCTGGTCTGAAGCTGAGACCATGCCCAACGTGCCAAATATCGGCTCACGTGCTCAATTGAGCTAGATCCTTCTGATCCACTGAATTTTGTGAAGTCAGGGAGCCGATACTTAGGCGGTAGTGGGATTAGGTCATACTCGTTGGGATACGGCTTGGAATAGTCGATCATTCTTTTCTTCGGCAGGATACCGAACTGGTCTCTCAAGATTGCAGTAATCTGATCCACCGTAGGAGCTGCGGAGGTTGAGCTTTCATGACTTGTTCGTGGCATATTTAGCTAGCCACGCTGTTCTCGCATCTGCTCGAGCGCCTCTTTGTGGCAATCCTCCGCTGTGGCAGTCCCTCCTGCTGTAACCTGGCTCATCCAGTTGTTGCGATCCGGCATGTATGTGCACACGTATCCATGTGGAATCTCCTTGGGCGGCTCATACAGGAATTGGTAATTGCCAGGATCACCTCCAACCTTGTAGACGACGTATGCCGGTGAACCTTGTTGCTGTGGAGCAGCAACCGTGCATGGTGGTGGTCGAGTGTAGAACGGTATCTCTCCCTGGTGAGTTCCTAGAGCAGGAGAATACCGATGCTTCATGATTTCTTGCACCACGTGAAGCGCAACACGCTCCAAAGTGTTCACCAGGCTCTCAGAATGCCGATGTAGAGAATGAGCAACGGCATAGTTAATTTCCTGTCGCAGGGCTCTGGTGCGTTCCTCCGAAGGGAGAGATAGATCTAGTCCCTCTAACGCGCCTTCGGGTTGGAACCCTTTGAACTTAATGCCGTGCGAACGGGTCTTCTCAAAAGAGCCGATGAGATCGGCTTCGAAGATGGCCTTGAGATCATCATATTTCTTCTTGTGCTCAGCAGAGGCAGATCTTCGTACTTGATCGGTTCTTCCGCCATCTCGGATGTTGATGTGGTTGTTGCGGAAGATAGTCCCACCGGGTGTGCAGAATGTGTTGCCGCCAAAACCCACCGGCGGGCAGTGGTTAAGCAACACGAAGAGCCGGGAGGCTTCAAGGCTGGGGCCCTGGTCCCTCGACGTCGTCCCGCAAATGTTCCGTCACACGACCTGGCGGTTGCAAGGGCGTGCCACGACCTATACCTGGTCAGGAAGGTGTTGGATTTCTTCGATTAGTTTCTGCATGGAACACGTAAACATTAAATACGAGCCCGATCGGCTCTCAGGTTGCCCTGTGGATCGGCTCAAAGAGCCGATCACCCCATGGTACACGTCGGGTTAACGATGACATGGGGCTCTGCTTGATCAATACAAAGTTAAACCAATCTACGACAGTTTAGGGTTTTCACCGCATGATCGGAACATCCTACGCGTAGTTGAGCCTAATAGACACGAAAGATAATGGAATACTAACCCTAAAAGAGGCCTAAAAACCAACATTAAGTTAATTCCCGGAACATCCCTCTTAGGACTAACGAACCATACCTTACGCACTACCGGATCGTTCAACCCGTTTGCAAGGCCTAACCATACAGATATTAAACCAATCCTTGAAGAATAAAGGAGCAACTATAACAGATTGGATCTACTAAATAGCGAGCAAGCAAGGTGCCGCCCTTACACCTAGGTAGGTATAAGGGCAGCTAGATATCGAGGGGCAGCATAGCTAAGCAAGAATGTATAAGAAAAGCATCCATGCAAGCCCCAAAACACCTAAGATAAATAGTGCTACTCGCCATCAACAACGCTTCAGCACGAGCAACACAAGGTAAACGAATAAACGTACGCTGCCTAGATCGCGAGATGCGATCTAGGCAGCATGATGCTTACCCGGGAAAAACCCTCGAAAGAAGGGGTGGCGATGCGCCTGGTTTGTGTTTGTTGTGAACGTGATTGTCCTCCTTTTTCGATAACCCTAGATACATATTTATAGTCCAAGGGACTTTCTAATTCGGCGTGCACCTAACCGTGCACGGGTTAAACTCTATCTTTTAATTCTAAACTAAGATGCAATCTACTATATTTACAGATACACGGCAATCTAGCCCAAACTCTTCGCGCAAGGCCGCTTCAAAGACGCTCCACGTGTATATCCTTCAAGCCCATCTTCACTTACGGCCCATCTCCTGATTTGGCCAAAATCTGGTGATAACAGAGGGTCGCAACTTCAGCTTCTGAGAGACATGATGGATTCTTGCCGATAGCAAGCTTCATGAAGAGGTCGACTACTCCATGTAGGCGTTAGATATGGAGCTTCTAAGCGATCCTAGCAGGGTTCAAGATTCTGGGAGAGTTAGTGCATTCTAGCGGTGCTTTAGCAGGGTGATGGCGTGTAACTCACACGTTCGTTGGGAACCCCAAGAGGAAGGTATGATGCGCACAGCAGCAAGTTTTCCTCAGAAAGAAACCAAGGTTTATCGAACCAGGAGGAGCCAAGAAGCACGTTGAAGGTTGATGGTGGCGAAATGTAGTGCGGCGCAACACCAGGGATTCCGGCGCCGTGGAACCTGCACAACACAACCAAAGTACTTTGCCCCAACGAAGCAGTGAGGTTGTCAATCTCACCGGCTTGCCGTAACAAAGGATTAACCGTATTGTGTGGAAGATGATTGTTTGCAAGAAAACAGTAAAACAAGTATTGCAGTAGATTGTATGCGATGTAAAGAATAGGACCGGGGTCCACAGTTCACTAGAGGTGTCTCTCCCATAAGATAAAAGCATGTTGGGTGAACAAATTACGGTCGGGCAATTGACAAAATAGAGAAGGGCATAACAATGCATATACATGATATGATAAATATAGTGAGATTTAATTGGGCATTACGACAAAGTACATAGACCGCCATCCAACGCATCTATGCCTAAAAAGTCCACCTTATTATCATAACCCCTTTCAGTATTAAGTTGCAAAGCAACAGACAATTGCATTAAGTATGGTGCGTAATGTAATCGACAACTGCATCCTTAGACATAGAATCAATGTTTTATCCCTAGTGGCAACAACACATCACAACCTTAGAACTTTCTGTCACTGTCCCAGTGTCAATGAAGGCATGAACCCACTATCGAGCATAAATACTCCCTCTTGGAGTTAAGAGCAAAAACTTGGCCAGAGCCTCTACTAATGGAGAGCATGCAAGATCATAAACAACACATAAGTAATAGATTGATAATCACCATAACATAGTATTCTCTATCCATCGATCCCGACAAACACAACATATAGTATTACGGATAGATGATCTTGATCATGTTAGGCAGCTCACAAGATCCAACAATGAAGCACAATTAGGAGAAGACGACCATCTAGCTACTGCTATGGACCCATGGTCCAGGGGTGAACTACTCACTCATCACTCGGAGGCGATCATGGCGATGAAGAGTCCTCGGGAGATGAATCCCCTCTCCCGCAGGGTGGAGGCGATCTCCTGAATCCCCGAGATGGGATTCGCGGCGGCGGCGTCTCTAGAAGGTTTTCCGTATCGTGGCTCTCGATCGGGGTTTCGCGACGGAGGCTTTAAGTAGGCGAAAGGGCAACCTCGGAGGGGGTCAGGTGGAGCACACTAGGCGGCGCGCCGGGGCACAGGCCGTGCCGCCACCATGTGTGGGCCCCACGTGGCCCCTCTCGACGGCTCTCGGGTGTTCTGGATGCTTCCGGGCAAAATAGGAACCTGGGCGTTGATTTCGTCCAATTCGAGAATATTTCCTTACTAGATTTCTGAAACCAAAAAGCAGGCAGACAAGCGCCACTGCGGCATCTTGTTAATAGGTTAGTTCAAAAAATGCGTAAATACGACATATAATGTGTGTAAAACATGTAGATATCATCAATAATGTAGCATGGAACATAAGAAATTATCGATACGTTGGAGACGTATCAGCATCCCCAAGCTTAGTTCTGCTCGTCCCGAGCAGGTAAAACGATAACAAAGATAATTTCTGAAGTGACATGCCATCATAATCTTGATCATACTATTGTAAACATATGTAATGAATGCAGCGATCAAAACCAATGGTAATGACATGAGTAAACAACTGAATCATAAAGCAAAGACTTTTCATGAATAGTACTTCAAGCAAGCATCAATAAGTCTTGCATAAGAGTTAACTCATAAAGCAATAAATCAAAGTAAAGGTATTAAAGCAACACAAAGGAAGATTAAGTTTCAGCGGTTGCTTTCAACTTATAACATGTATATCTCATGGATAGTGTCAACATAAAGTAATATAACAAGTGCAATATGCAAGTATGTAGGAATCAATGCACAGTTCACACACGTGTTTGCTTCTTGAGGTGGAGAGAGATAGGTAAACCGACTCAACAATAAAAGTAAAAGAAAGGTCCTTCAAAGAGGAAAGCATCGATTGTTGTATTTGTGCTAGAGCTTTTATTTTGAAAACATGAAACAATTTTGTCAACGGTAGTAATAAAGCATATGAGTTATGTAAATTATATCTTACAAGTTGCAAGCCTCATGCACGTATACTAATAGTGCCCGCAACTTGTACTAGCTTGGACTACCGGATCTTCGCAATGCACATGTTTCAACCAAGTGTCACAAAGGGGTACCTCCATGCCGCCTGTACAAAGGTCTAAGGAGAAAGCTCGCATTTTGGATTTCGCTTTTGATTATTCTCAACTTAGACATCCATACCGGGACAACATGGACAACGAGATAATGGACTCCTCTTTAATGCATAAGCATGTGACAACAATTATTATTCTCATATGAGATTGAAGATATATGTCCAAACTGAAACTTCCACCATGATTCATGGCTTTAGTTAGCGGCCCAATGTTCTTCTCTAACAATATGCATGCTCCAACCATTAAGGTGGTAGATCTCTCTTACTTCAGACAAGACGAACATGCATAGCAACTCACATGATATTCAACAAAGAGTAGTTGATGGCGTCCCCAGAAGCATGGTTATCGCACAACAAGCAACTTAATAAAAGATAAAGTGCATAAGTACATATTCAATACTACAATAGTTTTTAAGGCTATTTTGTCCCATGAGCTATATATTGCAAAGGTGAATGATGGAATTTTAAAGGTAGCACTCAAGCAATTTACTTTGGAATGGCGGAGAAATACCATGTAGTAGGTAGGTATGGTGGACACAAATGGCATAGTGGTTGGCTCAAGGATTTTGGATGCATGAGAAGTATTCCCTCTCGATACAAGGTTTAGGCTAGCAAGGTTATTTGAAGCAAACTCAAGGATGAACCGGTGCAGCAAAACTCACATAAAAGACATATTGTAAACATTATAAGACTCTACACCGTCTTCCTTGTTGTTCAAAACTCAATACTAGAATTATCTAGACCTTAGAGAGACCAAATATGCAAATCAGATTTTAGCAAGCTCTATGTATTTCTTCATTAATGGGTGCAAAGTATATGATGCAAGAGCTTAAACATGAGCACAACAATTGCCAAGTATCACATTATCCAAGACATTTTAGAATTACTACATGTAGCATTTTCCAATTCCAACCATATAACGAAGAAGAAACTTCGCCTTGAACATTATGAGTAAAACCTAAGGACATATTTGTCCATATGCAACAGCGGAGCGTGTCTCTCTCCCACAAAGTGAATGCTAGGATCCATTTTATTCAAACAAAACAAAAACAAAAACAAAACGACGCTCCAAGCAAAGAACACAAGATGTGACTGAATAAAAATATAGTTTCAGGGGAGGAACCTGATGATGTTGTCGATGAAGAAGGGGATGCCTTGGGCATCCCCAAGCTTAGACGCTTGAGTCTTCTTAAAATATGCAGGGGGTGAACCACGGGGGCATCCCCAAGCTTAGAGCTTTCACTCCTCTTGATCATAGTATATCATACTCCTCTCTTGATCCTTGAAAACTTCCTTCACACCAAAGTTCAAGCAAACTCATTAGAGGGTTAGTGCACAATTAATAATTCACATATTGTTATCACCATAATGTGACCAGGCCGGAGGACCAAGCCAGAGGTGGGCCGCGATCAAGATAGATGTAAAGATTATGCATAGAAGAGATATGTGAATCGGCCTTTTATACCAAATTGGGCTAAAATGCCCATGTATCTGTAATGCATTAGATCGCGTGGTAGCCTAGAAGTTAGAACTTATCTCGTGCACGGTTTAGTGCACGACCACATTAGAAAGTCCCCTGGACTATAAATATGTACCTAGGGTTTATGGAATAAACAACAACCAACGTTCAACACAAACCAATCTCGGCGCATCGCCAACTCCTTCGTCTCGAGGGTTCCTCCGTAAGCATCATGCTGCCTAGATCGCATCTCGCGATCTAGGCAGCCAAGCCTGCCCAGTTGTTCATGCGTTGCTCGTACTGAAGCCTTTTTGATGGCGAGCAACGTAGTTATCGTAGACGCGTTAGGGTTAGCATCGTTCTTAGCATCATATGCTCGCGTAGTGCAACCCTTGCGCGTCTAGCCGTCCTTGTGCCTCATCATGGGTGCGGGCGGCACCCCGCTGATCTTTATTTAGTAGATCTGATCCGTTATGGTCGCTCCTTGATTCATCAAGGATTAGTTTAATATCTGCAATAGTTAGGCCTTACAAAGGGTTGGAGGATCCAGCGGCATGCAGGGTGTAGTTTGCTGCCCCTAGACAGGACGTTCCGAGGATCAACCTAGTGTTGGTTTTTAGGCCTTGTCTAGGGCTGGCTTACGTTTACCGTGCGTGAGCGCGAGGCCCAATCGTGAGTAGGATGATCCGATTATGCGGTGAAAACCCTAGATCGTCGTGGATCTCATATGCTTTATCTTGATCAAGCAGGACCACCATATATCTTGGACGAATCATGGGTGGATCGGCTCAATGAGCCGATTCACAGGACAACCTGAGAGCCGATCGAGGCTCGTATTTAATGTGTACGTGTGTGCCCTGCAGGAAACTAAGCGAGGCATCATCCACACCTTCCTGACCAGGTATAGGTCAGGTGGCACGCCTGCGACCCGCATCGGCACGCGACCAGGAGGCTTTGCGGGCCGTCGCTGGGGCCGGCCGCAGCCCTAGTCATTCCCGGCTCTACCGTGTTGGCGGTCGCTGCCCGCCGGTGGGTTTGACGCCAACACATTCTGGCACGCCCGGTGGGACAATCTTCAACGACAACCACCTCGCCATCCACATCAGAGATGGCGGAAGAAACTCCGGTCACCTACGAGGAGCTCACTGGCGAGCTCAAGAAGAAGTACGACGAGGTCAAGTCTGCCCTCGAAACCGACCTAATCGGCTCTTCCCACTACACCCGCTCCCCTGGCATCGGCACCAACGTGGTGGAGCTGGGGTACCACCCCGGTGAGGGTAGTGATGACGGCGGCTGCTCCCACAGCAAGGGTGAGGAAGGAGCCGATCCCGGCGGTCGGACCATACCACGCGCACCACCAGCTCTCCCAGTATTCGGCGTCGACCTCTCAGGTGACGGGAAGCTAGGATTCGGGTTCACATCGGCTGACGAGCTAGAGGAAGTCGACATTGGCCCGGGGATAAGCCGCGGCCAACTTTTATCAGCAGGAAGTTAGACCCGCAGCTCAGGGGTCAGATGATTGCTCTCTTAAAGAGTACCCAGATTGCTTCGCATGGGACTACACGAGATGCCTGGGCTGGACAGAGCATCATCGAGCATCGGCTCCCCCTGAAGAAAGGATTCCGGCCCTTCCAGCAACGAGCACGACAAATGAAGGCCGAAATCCTAGAAGAGGTCAAGAAAGAGATCGAGAAGATGTTGGCTGCCGGATTTATCAGACCATGCAGGTACGCGGAATGGATATCCAGTATCGTTCCAGTGGAAAAGAAGGACGGCCGGTGGCGGGTGGCTATCGATTTCCGCGACCTTAACAGAGCTACGCCAAAAGATGAATACCCGATGCCTGTGGCGGAGACGTTGATCAATGCAGCTGCTGGTCATAAGGTTTTAAGCTTCATGGATGGCAACGCCGGCTATAACCAGATCTTCATGGCCCCAGAAGACATTCACAAGACTGCATTCAGAGTACCAGGAGCAGTAGGCTTATTTGAATACGTGGTCATGACCTTTGGATTGAAGAATGCCGGCGCAACATACCAAAGAGCCATGAATTACATATTCCACGATCTGATCGGCAAGCTGGTGGAGATCTACATCGATGATGTGGTAGTCAAATCTGTGTCCATGGAGGGACACTTGGAAGATTTACGACACGTACTAGACCGAACTCGAAAGTTCGGACTGAGAATGAACCCAAAGAAGTGTGCCTTTGGGGTGACGGCCGGCCAGTTTTTAGGATTTTTGGTCCATGAGCGAGGAATTGAGATCGGCCTGAAGAGTCAGGAGGCGGTGCGTACCATGCAGCCGCCCACCACGAAGAAGGAACTACAACGTCTTATCGGCAAGATCAACTTCGTTCGCCGATTCATCTCTAACCTGTCAGGACGGATCGAGCCGTTCATGGGTTTAGTAAAAACTAAGTCCGATGACGAATTTCACTGGGGGGCAGAACAGCAGCAGGCGTTCGATGACATCAAACGGTATCTGACGACACCGCCCGTGCTGGTGCCGCCCCAACAAGACAGGCCGTTCTACATTTACCTGTCAGTAGCCGACACATCCATCGCCTCGGTGGTGGTGCAACTTTACGAGGGCGTTGAGAGGGTCGTCTTCTACCTCAGCAGAAGGATGTTGGATGCAGAGACAAGATACCCTGAGGTAGAGAAACTGTGCCTCTGTCTGGTCTTCACCTGTACCAAGCTGCACCATATCCTTTTGACCGCAGAGATCTTCGTCATATGCAAGTCCGACGTTGTCAAGCACATGCTGTCGGCCCCCGTGTTGAAGGGGCGATTGGGTAAATGGATGCTTGCATTGTCAGAGTTCGACCTTCGGTATCAGCCTGCGAAAGCAGTCAAAGGACAAGCGTTAGCCGATCTCATAGCCGAGCGAATCAATACCAATATAGCAGCACTATCCATACGTGCGTGGGCTATGTTCTTCGATGGATCGGCTTGCGACGGTGGTTGCGGCATCGGCATTCTGCTCGTATCGCCTAGGGGGGCGGAGTACTCCTTCTCCATCAGGTTGTCGACCCCCTGCACCAACAATGTGGCGGAGTATGAAGCGATACGAAAGGGGATGGAGTTGCTACTAGAAGCTGGAGCGGAAGCAGTAGAGCTTTTTGGAGACTCCAAGTTGGTGATTAACCAGCTCACGGATGAATATAAGTGCGAAAGTGAATCGCTTTTCCCACATTGGATGGAATGCCGTGAGCTAATGACACAGTTTAGATACATCAACTTCAATTGGGTCCCGAGATCCCAGAATACCGAGGCCAACAATCTCGCGCAAATGGCGTCAGGCTACATAGAGACCCCTGAAGGGTCAGAAGTCCAGGTCCAATTCCTGGAACAAGATGATTGGAGAGCCGAAATCTTCAAATATTTAAAAGATTCGGCTCGGGGGGCACCTAAGCGGATAAGATACAAAGCCATGAAGTATGTCCTCATAGGAGACGACATGTTCTACAGGACGTTGGAAGGGTTACTACTCAAGTGCCTAGGACCAACTGAGTCTAATCGGCTCTTACATGAGGTGCATGAAGGCGCTTGTGGAACTCATCAGTCGGCTCACAAGATGAAGTGGCTGATCAGACGCTCAGGGTTTTATTGGCCCACCATGCTTGAGGATTGCTTCAATTACTATAAGGGGTGCCAGGCATGCCAGATGTTCGGGAAGATTCAGATGGTACCAGCATCGGCAATGAATCCGATCGTCAAACCTTGGCCATTCCGAGGATGGGGCATGGACATGATCGGGAAAATCCATCCGGCTTCGAGCAAGAAACACGAATTTATCTTGGCCATCACAGATTACTTCACCAAGTGGGTGGAGGCCGTCCCTATGAAGAAGGTAAAATCAGAAGATGTGATCAAGTTCGTGAAAGAACACGTGATTCATAGGTTCGGGATTCCCCAAACTATCACGACCGATGGAGGCTCGGTCTTTGTGTCTAAAGAGTTCAGGGGATTTTGCGATGACATGGGGATTAAGCTGATCCGATCATCTCCGTATTATGCCCAGGCGAACGGGCAAGCTGAGGCGTCCAATCAGAGTTTGATCAAGCTGATCAAGAGAAAGATTGAAGAAAACCCGAGGGATTGGCATGAGAAGTTATCAGAGGCGTTATGGGCCTACCGCATGTCATGCCATGGAGCTATAAAAACTTCGCCGTACCAGCTTGTTTATGGGCAAGAGGCCGTATTACCTTGGGAGATTACGGCTGGGTCTAGACGTGTCACGTTTCAGGACGACCTGACGGCAGACGAATATGCGACTTTGATGAGTGACACCATTGAGGACGCAACAGAGCTGAGGCTTTGGTCGTTGGAAAAGATCAAGGAAAACAAGGCCCGGGTAGCTCGAGCCTACAATAAGAAGGTTAGGCCAAAGGAGTTTCAGGTTGGTGACCTGGTATGGGAAGCTGTGTTGCCGTTAGGAACCAGGGACAAGGCATATGGCAAGTGGTCTCCTAATTGGCACGGTCCGTATAAAGTCGTCCAGGCCTTGAAAGGTAATGCATACATGTTGGAAGAATTGGACGGACAGAAGTTCCCAGTGGCCGTAAATGGTCAACACCTCAAGAAATATTTCCCAAGCATGTGGGATGATGGGTAATAGGGAGGCCGATTAGAGTCGGCCAGCAAAAGGGGACGATCCAAAGTGTGGGGGCCGATACAATCGGCCGTAAAAAAAAAAAACACAAAAGCCGATGTCGCCGCCATCGACTCTAGAACAATTATGGTGTTCAGTTTGGCCTCACGAGTGCCCTGGAGCACGTCCTTGCTGGTGTCCTCGCCTTGACTAAGGCTCGGGGGGCAGTTAATCTAGTGGATGCTCGGTATTTTCAAGAGCCGATTGGAGTTGCTCGGATTTAGCCGATGAACAATTATCGGCTATGGAATTGCAAAAGTCCATGGTCAGGGAAAAAATGATAATCCGGTTCGTTTGCTATCGGCCCTGGTGTGGCGAGCAGGAAGATGGAGATTGAATTAATGAAAGAAAGATTGAACGAACAATTCTTGTTAATTCAAAGATACGGCTTTACAAGAAGAGCCGAGGGCTCCCAAAAGAGGGATCTAGTGCCTAGTGCACTACTATTCCTACTCTACCAGTCGTCGCCGTCTTCATCATCGCCGTCATCGTCGGCGCTGCTCCCCGGAAGCTCCTCGCCATCGCTGTCCCAGCTGTCGGCTGGAGCTTCCTCTTCCTCCTCGTCATCATCATCATCCTCGCTGTCCGCCCAGGTGCGGAGGCGCTTCGTTGGAGGATATCCCGCGGAGGAGGAATCATCTTCCTCCTCCTCATCCTCCTCTTCCTCGTCGTCCTCGTCGTCCTCGCTGTCCGCCCACATGCGGGAGCGCTTCTTCAGAGGGAGCTTGGTGGAGGGAGGGACTTCAGTCCCTTCCGCTCTTTCTTCTTTCTTCTCCTTGTCGGATGGAATGGGATTTGCCCCGGGACGAGGATCGTCCCCTTTCTTGTTCTTCGGCGCCGATTGGATGGAGAGGCTGGAAGCGGAGGAGGAAGAGGAAGACATTGCCACGGAAGAAGAGGTTTTTTGGTGTTAACCGCTAGAACGGAGGAAGGGGATGAAGAGGACTGGTCAGTTGGCGTGATTAAATAATGAGGAGCCTAGTGGAGTTTCAATGCCATTGCAGTTTCCGAGGAAGTGGTGCTGAAGCTGTCAAATCTCACAGAGGAGTGGGGAAGACAAGGCGTCATGATGACGGTTGCTGCAGCAGTTCTGCCACGACATGACCCGACGAAAGAAAGCATAATGATTTTGGAAATGTCATTTCCAAAACCAGGGGGCATGTGTTATCACCATAATGTGACCAGGCCGGAGGACCAAGCCAGAGGTGGGCCGCGATCAAGATAGATGTAAAGATTATACATAGAAGAGATATGTGAATCGGCCTTTTATACCAAATTGGGCTAAAATGCCCATGTATCTGTAATGCATTAGATCGCGTGGTAGCCTAGAAGTTAGAACTTATCTCGTGCACGGTTTAGTGCACGACCACATTAGAAAGTCCCCTGGACTATAAATATGTACCTAGGGTTTATGGAATAAACAACAACCAACGTTCAACACAAACCAATCTCGGCGCATCGCCAACTCCTTCGTCTCGAGGGTTCCTCCGGTAAGCATCATGCTGCCTAGATCGCATCTCGCGATCTAGGCAGCTGCCTCGATTGTTTGCGTTGCTCGTCTGAAGCCTTTTTGATGGCGAGCAACGTAGTTATCATAGACGCGTTAGGGTTAGCATCGTTCTTAGCATCATATGCTCGCGTAGTGCAACCCTTGCGCGTCTAGCCGTCCTTGTGCCTCATCATGGGTGCGGGGGCGGCCCCGCTTGATCTTTATTTAGTAGATCTGATCCGTTATGGTCGCTCCTTGATTCATCAAGGATTAGTTTAATATCTGCAATAGTTAGGCCTTACAAAGGGTTGGAGGATCCAGCGGCATGGGTGTAGTTTGCTGCCCCTAGACAGGACGTTGAGGATCAACCTAGTGTTGGTTTTTAGGCCTTGTCTAGGGCTGGCTTACGTTTACCGTGCGTGAGCGCGAGGCCCAATCGTGAGTAGGATGATCCGATTATGCGGTGAAAACCCTAGATCGTCGTGGATCTCATATGCTTTATCTTGATCAAGCAGGACCACCATATATTCGGCCACCTTGGACGAATCATGGGTGGATCGGCTCAATGAGCCGATTCACAGGACAAAGAGCCGATCGAGGCTCGTATTTAATGTGTACGTGTGTGCCCTGCAGAAACTAAGCGAGGCATCCACACCTTCCTGACCAGGTATAGGTCAGGTGGCACGCCTTGCGACCCGCATCGGCGCGCGACCGGGAGGCTTTGCGGGCCGTCGCTGAGGGGCAGGGGCGCAGCCCTAGTCATTCCCGGCTCTACCGTGTTGGCCAGTCGCTGCCCGCCGGTGGGTTTCTGACGCCAACACATATTCAGAGGTGACACAAACATTCTTTACACTTCTGGACATTGCACAAAGCTACTGGACATTAATGGATCAAAGAAATTCATCCAACATAGCAAAAGAGGCAATGCGAAATAAAAGGCAGAATCTGTCAAAAACAGAACAGTCCGTAAAGACGAATTTTAAAATGGCACCAGACTTGCTAAAATGGAAAAACTCAAAACTAATGAAAGTTGCGTACATATCTGGGGATCACGCTCGTAAATTGGCAGATTTTTCGAATTTTCTACAGAGACTTAGGCCCAGATTCGTGACAGACAGCAATGTTGTTTCTGCGCAGCGATCCCAAATATAACATCAACTTTAACATAGAAACTTTACTTGGCACCAAAACATGATAAAGAGGTTGCTACAGTAGTAAACAACTTCCAAGACTCAAATATAAAACAAAGTACTGTAGTAAAAACATGGGTTGTCTCCCATAAGCGCTTTTCTTTAACGCCTTTCAGCTAGGCGCAGAAAGTGCAATTCAAGTATTATCAAGAGATGAAACATCTTCAGCGGGGTTTGGAGTTTTCTCAACCAAGCATAGTATATTGGATACATAAGTTTCAGCGTCTCCCTTTTCATTAGTCTTGGGCTTGCTATTCTCATCGAACAAATTCTCAGGAACAACCCAAGCATAGTTATTTTCTAGTGCATCATTCATAGCTAGGAGTTTACATGGTATTGGATCTCCCCACCATCATTAATATTATTAGTGTACCTTATTCTATCCATGTCCATTTTTTCAAGGAGACCAACAAAATTAGTATGAGAACCTAGCATATTAAATTTAGCAAAGACCTTTCTAGCCTCTCTTGCTAGACCACCAAATTCTCTAAGAAGAGTTTCTAAAACAAAATCTTTCTTTTCCCCTTCTTCCATATCACCGAGTGTAAGAAACATGTGTTGGATTATAGGATTGAGATTAACAAATTTAGTTTCCAACATGCGAACTAAAGCAGCAGCAGCAATTTCATAGGTAGGTGCAAGTTCTACCAAGTGTCTATCTTCAAAATCTTCAGTAATACTAACATGATTGAAAAATTCTTCTATATTATTTCTCCCAACTATAGACCCACGTCCTACCGGTATGTCTTTTGTGGTAAAATTAAAAGGAAACATGATGCAATAAGCAAAAAGTAAACTAGGCAAACAAAGTAAAGACGAGTAACTAATTTTTTGTGTTTTTGATATAGAGAGCAAGACAGTAAATAAAGTAAAACTAGCAACTAATTTTTTTGTGTTTTGTTTAGGTGCAGCAAACAAAGTAGTAAATAAAATAAAGCAAGACAAAAACAAAGTAAAGAGATTGAGAAGTGGAGACTCCCCTTGCGGCGTGTCTTGATCTCCCCAACGGCGCCGAAAAAGAGCTTGATGGCGTGTAACTCACACGTTCGTTGGGAACCCCAAGAGGAAGGTATGATGCGCACAGCAAGTTTCCCTCGAAAGAAACCAAGGTTTATCGAACCAGGAGGAGGCCAAGAAGCACGTTGAAGGTTGATGGTGGCGAAATGTAGTGCGGCGCAACACCAGGGATTCCGGCGCCAACGTGGAACCTGCACAACACAACCAAAGTACTTTGCCCCAACGAAGCAGTGAGGTTGTCAATCTCACCGGCTTGCTGTAACAAAGGATTAACCGTATTGTGTGGAAGATGATTGTTTGCAAGAAAACAGTAAAACAAGTATTGCAGAGATTGTATGCGATGTAAAGAATAGGACCGGGGTCCACAGTTCACTAGAGTGTCTCTCCCATAAGATAAAAGCATGTTGGGTGAACAAATTACAGTCGGGCAATTGACAAAATAGAGAAGGGCATAACAATGCATATACATGATATGATAAATATAGTGAGATTTAATTGGGCATTACGACAAAGTACATAGACCGCCATCCAACTGCATCTATGCCTAAAAAGTCCACCTTCAGGTTATCATCCGAACCCCTTTCGGTATTAAGTTGCAAAGCAACAGACAATTGCATTAAGTATGGTGCGTAATGTAATCAACAACTGCATCCTTAGACATAGAATCAATGTTTTATCCCTAGTGGCAACAGACATCACAACCTTAGAACTTTCTGTCACTGTCCCAGTGTCAATGAAGGCATGAACCCACTATCGAGCATAAATACTCCCTCTTGGAGTTAAGAGCAAAAACTTGGCCAGCCTCTACTAATAACGGAGAGCATGCAAGATCATAAACAACACATAAGTAATAGATTGATAATCACCATAACATAGTATTCTCTATCCATCGGATCCCGACAAACACAACATATAGTATTACGGATAGATGATCTTGATCATGTTAGGCAGCTCACAAGATCCAACAATGAAGCACAATTAGGAGAAGACGACCATCTAGCTACTGCTATGGACCCATGGTCCGGGGGTGAACTACTCACTCATCACTCCGGAGGCGATCATGGCGATGAAGAGTCCTCGGAGATGAATCCCCTCCGGCAGGGTGCCGGAGGCGATCTCCTGAATCCCCGAGATGGGATTCGCGGTGGCGTCTCTGGAAGGTTTTCCGTATCGTGGCTCTCGATGCGGGGTTTCGCGGCGGAGGCTTTAAGTAGGCGAAAGGGCAGCCTCGGAGGGGTCGGGGGCCGGACACTAGGGCGGCGCGGCCGGGCCTGGGCCGTGCCGCCACCATGTGTGGGCCCCATGTGGCCCCTCTCGGACGCTCTCGGTTCCGGATGCTTCGGGCAAAATAGGAACACAGGCGTTGATTTCGTCCAATTAGAATATTTCCTTACTAGGATTTCTGAAACCAAAAAAGCAACGGCTCTTCGGCATCTTGTTAATAGGTTAGTTCAGAAAATGCGTAAATACGACATATATTGTGTAAAACATGTAGATATCATCAATAATGTAGCATGGAACATAAGAAATTATCGATACGTTGGAGACGTATCACAGGGTTGAAAACTTTTTAGAGTTAACCTTAAATTTTAGTGGAAGACGAAGTCTTCCACCCTTAAAATTTTTCATAGGGGGGGGGGGGTTTAAAAACTCTAAGCTTCGGCCACGGTCTTGTCGGCGCTTTCGAAGAAGTGATCTTCCTCTCGTCTTGAGTTGAAGCATCTTCAGGGAGCGAGGTGCAGTCCACAGCTTCAAGGGGAGTTAGTGCATCCCAAGTGTCCAACGATGCTTTAGAAAGGTTTAAAATTTTAGGGTCAGCTCCAATTTTTAGTGGAAGACGAAGTCTTCCACCCTTATGATTTTTCATCGAGGGCTTCAGAAAAACTCTGAACTTCTGCCTTGTGGCTCTGTCTGGGGCTTCTGAAGAAGTCGTCGATCTTCCGTAATCAGTTGAAGGATCTTCATGGGCGATGTGTAGTCCACGACTTCAAGAGGCACTCACGGTGTTTACTACCATATAACGCGTGGTAAGTTAGTAAGTCGATGAAGCGCCTGGTTGTTTTCCATATGAAGCAGTAACAAAGGTCGTCGAAGGCAAAGCTTCAGTATGAGGGTCGGTGCTGACTTATACCAGTTAAGAAGTGAGCTGGTAAATTACACCTAATCTTGAGTCTTGATGTATCTTCACGAGCTTCACTTGATGAGGACCAGATGAACCATGTGATGTAGCTTGGCTTGGACGCTATTGCCCTCTCAGCTTGTTAGACGGTGTGTTAGAGGGTAGTCTCAAAAAGTTATCCTTGAAGTTAGAGCGATTATACTCCAAGGTTAGACAAAGTTAGTATGTCTTCTTGCAGAGGTGCAGTCACTCTTGAAGTTAGGGGCTTCTGTCTTCTCGGATTAGTAGAGATGCTTCAGCTGATCTTGAAAGTAGTTGGCATAGATAGGGGTCTGGGTCAGTTTCTCTGACGGTTGAGAATCGATGGTTAACATGGTTAACTTATCCATTTAGCTAGCAGTTAGTATTTTATCGACGAGGTTGGTGAGGTGAAAACATATTAGGGAGGCTTTCTAAGCTAGGTTATCACACCAAGAGTGTTTTTCGGGCCTAAAGACCAAGACAATCATACACACAACAAACAGATAAAAACACTCCAGGCAGCACACTTGGGAACTACAAGAAATCATTACACCAGACATGGTACTCTAAGTACCTCACGGATGCCTAATATGCGGGGGTAGCTCAATCAAAGCGATTGAGTTTGTCCTATCCATCCTATAGGTTTGGGGCTGGTCACATATGTTGGCATCTTCATTCTTCTGACATTGAGTTATTGACACTGAGTGGGAGGCGGAAATTGCGTAGAACTTCTAGTCTCAACATCCCGGGGGAAGTGAGGTCTTCGGAGGATAGTTGTTGATGTACTCCCAAAGTCAACAACTTCTGGTGGCTGGCCTAAAAATTACTAGTCAAGAATTGAGGACTCGATCCCTGGCGACTGCAAAAGTGCAAGTCCACGGAGGAACAAGGTCAGATCTTTGACATACTTTGGTGACAACCAGAGATATGATGTTATCATCCCTACATGAGCACGGCTAAGTCGGCATCCAATCTTCAATAGCTGCTGTTGGATATACATGAGTCTTCCCGAGGGATTGATCCATCTTTGAGTTCGAGTCTCCGGTCTGAGTTGGGGACATCGTCCAATATGTAGGTTTGAAGTGGATGAGACCATAGAGTAAGAATTTTCAAACATTTTTATAAAGCGGAGAGATAAGAATTTAGAAGCTTTGAATAAATAAGGGGAGTAGAAGCTATGCTTCCGACTAAAGAGAGAATTTGTTTCGTAAATAGTTTTTCCCAAGTACTTGTTTCCTAACTAACGTCCATGCTAACTAAGGTCTCCTACAGTCAGGATAGCTCGATACCAGCCGTGGGGACCCGGACTAGCTGTCCGAAATACCTGTTATGTATATAGTTCACGTTCCCATGATCAGTGTGTCGTGAACACATAACCGAACTGATATCAAATTACATCATCCTTTACAAAACGAAATAAGAAAAAATTACAATAAGGTCACATGACCCATCTTTACAAGATAGCCTCGAAGGGCCTAATCTAATTATCAGTAGCAGAATCACTTCAGCAGCGTAGAGCCCAAGTCATCTGCCTTAACCCTATAGGCAACTGACTGGGAAAACGTTCCTAGCTCGCATAGACGTCGTCAACTCCTTCTTCATCTGTCGAAGTCCTCCAGGTCTGGCCAAGTAAATAGCCAGGGACAAAGCCGTGAGTACATTTGAATTGTACTCGCAAACCATCAAGAAGGTGATAACAATTCTAACTAAAGAAGACAAGAGAGGAAGAATAGTTTCTCTGGTGGATATAGCATGTGAAAGAGAATCAGTTTCTCTTGTGGATATAGCATGTGAAAGAGAATCAGTTTCTCTTGTGGATATAGCATCCCACATCACAGTTGAAGGGAACACTAAGAGGGTGATAAGACATTTCTATGAAATCTCTATATCTTTGTTAAAGAAGATACTTCAAAAGATACCCTATGACATCTATATATCTTTGTTGAAGAAGATACTTCAGAAGATTTCCACAACATAAAACACTAGGATGGGGTAACCCAATTTATTTGTCCTTCCCGACCATCTCCATGTGACACAACCTTTCCCGTACCCTTCCGGTACTTCAAAACAAGTTCTTTCCTTTCATTTGCCAAACCATTTTGTAAACCAAAACTCATCAGGCTAAGCAACAGCCATTCCAACCGTCCATGACCGCGGACGCGGCTATTCGAATAGATTTTACTCTGCAGAGTTTGCACACTTTCCCCACCTCTATCCGGATACCTATCGTGTGAGCATCATCCCCGCATAACAACATATGCCACGACGGATACCCGAACATAGCCTTTCGCCCATTCGACTTAGCAAGAGGTCCTACCCTATGGAGTATGTACCTCCCCGGCACCGTGGCAGCTCACCTCCTCAGCGTGGCTCCACCGCCAAGCCAGGAGACCCATAGTGTCTTCCGGACGGGTCAGCCCCGAAGGCCTCCCGTTATACTATTGTCCCAACCATGACAACCCGGACTCGGGGGTAACCGTACCCTTGTATAGTTGTGCGGTGCCTCATGCTAAGAAGAACAAACGTCAAGCTAAGCTCCGTGCCCACGTTGGAGTAGCTGTGGTTGCACGGGTTAATTGTCACGGGTGAATACTTAGACGCCAAAGTTTTCATAAACAAGATTCTCTTTCCAACCATCTTTGCCAAGATCCTTTTCTTTCATAAACACACACTTAGGTAAGTCCAACTCACCCAAGGTTTTTCAAAAGTTCTTTTCAACAAGGTATTTTTCCAAGGGGTTCCCAACCTATAGTTTCATGTAAGAACTAAGAGACAACAATGGCATGATGCCAGCCATCATACCATTAAGGAGGTGATAAATGAGGTGTAAAGGGGATCATACATACTTAGGATAAGCATGCGTAGGGACAATATAAGTAGGATGATTAAACAAGGGTCATGATGTTAATCATCATACCACTAAGAAGATGATAATATAGGCGGTCAAGGGGGCATACATGCTTAGGGTAAGCATGCATAAGATCAACAAGGGGTTCAACATACTCGGGAGTAAGTGTGCAGAACATCAACAAGGGTGCAACATACTTGAGAGTAAGTATGTATAGCATCAACAAGAGGTTCGGCACACTTGGGAGTAAGTATGCATAGCATAACTCAAAGTAGAAGATATAACAAGGGCACGATATTAACTATCATACCACGAAGGGGTGCAAAAGGGTGTCGAGAGGTCGACACACTCAAGGTAAGTGGGCATACCCATCACACTAAGAGGGTACACCGAGATCATGATGATGACAACCACCATGTCACTAAAGGGGGTTGTCGGTGAGGTGCCAAAGAGACTAAACATGCTCACGGTGAGCATGCTCCAACAACAAAAGTAGAAACAACACAAGATAGATTGAGAGACAATAATAACAACAAAGTAACCACAATATGTGATTCAACATTCAGAGATCAAGAGATGGCTTGCCTTGGCTTATTTGTCCCTGGACTTCTTCAACTTCATCAATATAAGAATAACAATAATATAAATAAAATCCTTGTCCGATCCACTTCTTCTTCTCCGGAATCGTTCGCATCTATCGTCGGAAAATATAAAAGGAACACAATCAATCACATTGCACCAATCATAACAAGCATGCAACATTCAACAATCAACAAGCAATAGCTAACCACCTTACTACGGGCTAACATACAAAGAACTTATAGATACTACAAAGCAACTAAAAGAGAACCCATTTTATTTACCTAGTAAAGGTATGAGAGTATCACACTTAGCAATTGCCCCTCTCGGTATCACCATGGCACAAACTAAGTATCCCCTGGTAGATAGCATCATAAAGAGGACAAGTGCATAAGTTTGGCATCACAAACATTCATATTATAATTTGAAACATTTTTGGAAAAGGGAAATCATTCTCTCTATTTTGTAAAGCTTACACAACACTACACAAGAATAGGAAGTAAATGATATGCCACACCATTTGAAAACTTAAGCCAAACAATAGAACTAAGGTTAGGTTGCAGAGGTTTTGTTTTGTAAGAATAAAACATTGGTTGACCAATTTTAATACAAAGATGTGGTTAAAGTTTTCAAACAAACCAAAAAGTTTTGCCTCAACAACCCATGTCACACATACACATTACTAACAGTAACAAATATGCATGAACAGAGACTAACACTATTTTTCCTAGATGGCCAGTATTAATACAAGACTAACCCAATTGGATTAACTCAAAAATATTAATCCTACAAATTTAGGAATTTGTTTGAATCTGACTGTACAGAAAACAAGATCTGTAAGCCATAAATCGTAGAAAAATCCTAAAAATATGAGACCACTGGCATTTGAAAGATATTTAAACAGAGATGCATACACAATTGGATTTGGGTTCAAATAGTTTCTGAAACTCTCAAAAATGGATTAACAAGATTACTGTATGTCTTTACCATTTTCTTTACAACTGGATTTTCATAACAGATAAATGTTTGAAACTTGTTGGAGATGATTAAGAAAACATACAGCAGTCCTACAAAGTTGGAATCACTCAATTAGGTTTAAAGATAGATTTTTGGTGATTTAAAAACTAACAGCCATGTCTGCAGAACACACAGAACAAGTTTAATTCACCACAAATCGTACGTAATTCATAAAAATATGAGGTTAGTTGCATCTGAAAGTTATTGAAAAGGTGGTTCTTACCCAATTTGTTTCATTCAAAAATTTGTTCCCAAGCTCCTGATTTAATTCGACAAATTCAGATCTGACCAGATCTTGATCTGTGAACCATTTCAGTTTCAGGAGGTCAATCGAAGTGAAACCACCGCCAAAATGAAGGTATTGAAGAGGACTTTCACCCAAAGTTGAGTTTGCTCGAAAAGGTTTTGTAAAACGGAACTTTTTAACAAACAGTGAATCTTCATGTTTACAGAACTTTATTTACTGGGGAAAATCTGTAACGAATTTGAGAATGAAACCAACGCCAAGTTGTAGATATTTTCAGTACCTATCCGCGGAACTTTGAATCACTCGATTTGGCCCTGCACACGAGTTTTGGCGGATTTTACAAAATCGTACAGAATCTGAAACAGCAAGATAGCAGAAATTACTGCAGGGATTTGGACGAACTTTGCTCAAAAGTTTCAGATCTGAGGATTGCTCAACCTTCTCCATGCTTGGACCAACATGCACCTGCATCAAGATCCAATCTTGTGAGAGGGAAAAAGATAAAGGGAGCTGGATTCATCAAAGATTAGGGGAGAAGAGAGTGAGAGAGATGCTCTCATGGTGAGGATGAGCTTGAGGGAGGAGGGGAGCTGCATCTTGGATGAGTTCCATGGCCATGGCCGGCCATGGTAGCTAGGAGGAGCAGCAGCTCGTGGTGGAGGGCAGGGGGAGAGTGTGAGGGAGTGGAGAGAGCAAAAATGAGAGCAAAGGGGGAGGTGGCCGGCCAAGGGGGGGTTTTTATAGAGGGAGGGAGTGATGGCAGCCCCTTATTTGATTGGCCAAGGAGGGTGGCTGCCCATTTATTTGTTGGGGTAGTTGGGAGGCAAGGCTTGCAAGAGAAGAAAGTGAGGAGGAGGGGCTGGCCGAATTTCTTTCCATGGCCGGCTCCTTTCTTGCCAAGCTCAAGTGAACAATGTGAGAGAGAGGTACAACATCAATGTGTATAGTCCAAGGCATGATGTTGAGGAGATAATGTCCATGAGTGATTTGGATGATGATAAGTATAGGAGTAGATACATATAGATAAAAAGGAGTATGAAGGTGACATGTGCCAAGAGAATAATCTCCACCACTTTGGTTGAGACCAACTTATGATGAAGATGGTTCCCAAGGTATAGTTGATGAATAAAAGTTTTTATTTGAATTCAAAATTGAAGGATTGGAGTTGGCCACATGCAACAATGCATGAGCATGTCAAGGTAGATGGGATGGTGATGGTGGTTTAGTCAATGATAGGGCAAGGTTAAGAGAGATGGTGAGAGAAGTAACCATATACCCACAATGATGAATATGGTGACATAAATTATGAATTCAAGAGGTCAAGGTGATGATGGAAAAGAATATAAATTGCTCTACAAATGAGAGGTCAATTGGGAGTGGTTTGAAAGTATCAAATGATCATCCATTTGATCAAGAATTGGAGGATGAAGGAACATTATGGGGTAGATCAGAGATGTACACAAGATGTGCAAGATTTGTCATTTGAATTAGAACTTATTTTAAAAGTATTTGAAACACCTCAATTGTCTAGGGACAATTGGGAATGAACTCAAGTGGAATGGTATTTCAAAATGTTGAGAGAACTAGTTAGAACATAGGAGTTCAAAATGTTCTACTTACTTTCTCAAGTAAGATAGAGGTTTCTCAAATGTAGAATAAGTAAGAAAAACAAGAAATGATATAGATATCATAAACAAGCTTTTTGTTAAAAAGAAAGCAAAATAGAAAGTAATATTTTAGAAATCAGTACTTGGTAGAAATGGGATGAAAACAAAACCCATTTCAGTTCTTTGTTTTCTTTGAAGAAATATCTTGAAAAGATTTAGTAAAATTAGAAGTAGTTTTATGATCAAAACTAGAAAAGGAAAATCAATAGGATTTTTGAGAGAGAAAACTAATTTAGGGAGAAGTGTTCTCAAGGGTAGATGGTGGCTACAAAATGTACCCATCATTCCCACTCTTGGTTTTGTGAAGATTAAACTTGAATAAAAACAAGAGGTAAAATTGAAGGAAGTGTTCTAGTGTTGAATCATTGAATAGGGTACAAGATCAAGTTGAATATATGAGCTGCAAGGATTGACTGAGACATGCAAGTCGTGGAGGTTGAAGAGGGTGTTGCATAGATGGGATCCATGCACTGAGATCACCAGTAACAGTGGTGGTTGCTTAGATATCAAGCCAAAGTCTGGACATTTTAAGCTTGGGATGTCGACTGATACGTCTCAAACGTATCTATAATTTCTTATGTTCCATGCTACTTTTATTACAATACTTGAATGTTTTATACATACTTTCAGCATTATTATACATTTTCCGGCACTAACCTATTAACAAGATGCCGAAGTGCCAATTGCTGTTTTCTTTGTTTTGGTTTCAGAAATCCTAGTAAGAAAATATTCTTGGAATTGGACGAAATCAACGCCGGGGGCCTATTTTTACACAAGCTTCCAAGACCGAGGGAGGTAAGTGGGTCCACGAGCGCCGACACAACGCAGCGCGGCCCTGGTGTGTGGGGCCCTCGTGACGCCCCTGACCTACCCTTCCGCCTACAAATAGCCTTCGTCGCGAAACCCCCGTACCGAGAGCCACGATACGGAAAACCTTCGAGACGACGTCGCGAATCCCATCTCGGGATTCGGGAGATCGCCTCCGGCACCGGGAGGGGAATCATCACCGGAGGGCTCTACACCATCATGCCCGCCTCCGGATTGATGCGTGAGTAGTTCATCCTTGGACTATGAGTCCATAGCAGTAGCTAGATGGTTGTCTTCTCCGCTTGTGCTATCATTGTTTAGATCTTGTGAGCTGCCTAACATGATCAAGATCATCTATTTGTAATGCTACATGTTGTGTTTGGCGGGATCCGATGAATATAGAATATTATGTTAAGTTGATTATCAATCTATCATATATGTGTTGTTTATGTTCTTGCATGCTCTCCGTTGCTAGTAGAGGCTCTAGCCAAGTTGATACTTGTAACTCCAAGAGGGAGTATTTATGCTCGATAGTGGGTTCATGCCTCCATTTAATCTGGGACAGTGACAGAAAGTTCTAAGGTTGTGGATGTGTTGCTACTAGGGATAAAACATTGATGCTTTGTCTAAGGATATTTGTGTTGATTACATTACGCACCATACTTAATGCAATTATCTGTTGTTTACAACTTAATACCGGAAGGGGTTCGGATGATAACCGAAGGTGGATTATTTAGGCATAGATGCATGCTGGATAGCGGTCTATGTACTTTGTCGTAATGCCCTGATTAAATCACATAGTAATCATCGTTGATATGTATTGAATCTTTATTTGTCAATTGCTCGCCTGTAATTTGTTCACCCAGCACGTTAGTTATCTTATTGGAGAGACACCACTAGTGAACTGTGGACCCTGGTCCATTCTTTTACATATGAATACATTCTACTACAATCTCTGTTTTTACTGTTCTTTGCAAACAAACACCATCTTCCACTCGATACGCTTAATCCTTTGTTTTCAGCAAGCCGGTGAGATTGACAACCTCACGTTGGGGCAAAGTACTTTGATTGTGTTGTGCAGGTTCACGTTGGCGCCGGTTTCACGGTGTTGCACTACACTCCTCCACCAACAACCTTCACGTGCTTCTTGGCTCCTACTGGTTCGATAACCTTGGTTTCATACTGAGGGAAACTTACTGCTGTGCGCATCATACCTTCCTCTTGGGGTTCCCAACGGACGTGTACATCTACGCGCATCATCGACATGGCCTCAAAACCAACAAGGATGAGTGGGTACAAGAGAGGGATGTAGCTAGGGGTAGATGATCCCAAGTTTTGAATTAAGGATGATTGAGCTATCTTGTACCACAAAGAGAAAAATCAA
The DNA here is from genome assembly GCA_030979885.1 of Lolium multiflorum. Lineage (NCBI taxonomy): Eukaryota > Viridiplantae > Streptophyta > Magnoliopsida > Poales > Poaceae > Lolium > Lolium multiflorum. The sequence continues at coordinate 61,832,388 of CM061752.1, read as the reverse complement.
GATGGCACACTCATGTTGCCATAAGTAGAGAGGCTGGTGTAGTAAGAAGGAAAATAATTTTTCCTAAGCCACACATGTGTTTTATTAGGTGATTTGTTTGATTTACCACTAGGGGTGTTGTTCTTAGAGGTAGCTCACGACAAAACTCAACAAGCAAATCAAGACAATTCATCTACCAATAGATCAAAGCAATTCATTATAACAAACAGATCAAGGAAAATCATCTAATTAGTTTATAGAAAAAGGTTTTGTTCCCCCTAATTTTTGCAATATGGACAACCAATCCAGGTTGCAAAAGTTGGGGTGTTACAAAGCTGAAGCATATCAAGCTGCGTTTTCATTTGATTCGCGAGTACATTGAAGATAGTGAAGTAAAGATTTGCAAAGTACACACTGATCTGAATGTGGCAGATCCATTGACTAAAGCTCTCCCTAGGGCAAAGCATGACCAACACCAGAACGCCATGGGTGTTAGGTACCTTACAATGTAATCTAGATTATTGACTCTAGTGCAAGTGGGAGACTGTTGGAGATATGTCCAAGAGGCAATAATAAAGTGTTTATTATAATATCTTTGTGTTTATGATAAATGTTTACATACCATGCTATAATTGTATTAACCGAAACATTGATACATGTGTGTTATGTAAACAACAAGAAGTCCCTAGTAAGCCTCTTGTATAACTAGCTTGTTGATTAATAGATGATCATGGTTTTGTGATCATGAACATTGGATGTTATTAATAACAAGGTTATGTCATTAGATGAATGATATAATGGACACACACCCATATAAGCGTAGCATAAGATCAAGTAATTCAGTTCAAATTGCTATAAGCTTTCGATACATAGTTACCTAAGTCCTTCGACCATGAGATCATGTAAAATCACTTACACCGGAAGGATGCTTTGATTACATCAAACGCCATTGCGTAAATGGGTGGTTATAAAGATCGGATTAAGTATTCGGAAAGTGTGAGTTGAGGCATATGGATCAAGAGTGGGATTTGTCCATCCCGATGACGGATAGATATACTCTGGGCCCTCTCGGTGGAATGTCGTCTGATTAGCTTGCAAGCATGTGACTAGGTCACAAGAGATGACATCCCACGGAACGAGTAAAGAGTACTTGTCGGTAACGAGGTTGAACAAGGTATGGTGATACCGATGATCGAACCTCGGACAAGTAAAGTATCGCGTGACAAAGCGAATCGGTATCGTATGTAAATGGTTCAATCGATCACTAAGTTATCGTTGAATATGTGGGAGCTATTATGGATCTCCAGATCCCGCTATTGGTTATTGGTCGGAGAAGAGTCTCAACCATGTGCATAGTTCACGAACCGTAGGGTGACACACTTAAGGTTTGATGTCGTTTTAAGTAGATATGGAATATGGAATGGAGTTCAATTGTTGATCGGAGTCTCGGATGGTATCTAGGACATCACGAGGAGGAATGGTCCGGAGAATAAGATTCATATATAGGAAGTCACTTTCCAAGTTTGGAAATGATCCGGTGCATTTATGGAAGGCGCTAAAATGTTCTAGAACCTTCCGGAAGAAATCACTATGGAAGGTGGAGTCCCGGTTGAACTCCACCAACCCTAACTTGCCAACCAAGTGGGAGGGTGGAGTCCCTTGGCCGGCCAAGAGAGAAGGAAAGGGGGGAGTCCTAGTCCCCTAGGTTTTGCCCTTTGGAAGGTTTGGGAGTTGGACTCTTATTCGGATTCTAGGGCTACCCCTTGGGGTTCCACCTATATAATGAGGGAGAGAGGGAGGGGCTGCCACCACTTGAGCCGCACCACCAAGGGCACCCAAGGCCGGCCCCCAAGCAGCCCCTCTCCCCAAACCCTAGCCCCCCTCCTCATACAACTCCCATAGTGCTTAGGCGAAGCCCTGCCGGAGTTCTCCACCACCACCGCCACCACGCCGTCGTGCTGTCGGGATTCCGAGGAGGATCTACTACTTCCGCTGCCCGCTGGAACGGGGAGGAGGACGTCGCCATCAACACCGAACGTGTGACCGAGTACGGAGGTCGCCCGAGTGTGGCACCGTCAAGATCTTCTACGCTTTTGCAAGCGGCAAGTGATCGACTACATCCACCACGAGATCTAATCTCGTTAACGCTTAGCGATCTTCAAGGGTATGTTGATATTCACCTCGTTGCTACCATCTACTAGATTAGATCTTGCTTGTTGTTCGTTCTTGCGGTAGAATTTTTTTGTTTTCTATGCTACGAATCCCAACACCCGGATCCTCAAGCGTACATCCGGCCTCAACTTAAGCCTATCCATGGCTTCTGTTGTTCCACCACGACATAACACCCGGTGGTGATTACTCCTTGTAGTTCATGCTATTTAGTGAAAACATTGAATTAAGGTTTATGTCTAGATAGTTTTTCATCATTATATCACCTCTGATTATTACCCATATGATGTCTCATGAGTAGTTCGTTTAGTTCTTGAGGACAAGAAGTCATGATGTTAGTAGTGGAACTATGTTAAGTAATATGCAATGATTTGATATTTAAGTTGTGGTGCTATTCTTCTAGTGGTGTCATGTGAACGTCGACTACACGATACTTCACCTTTATAGGCCTAGGTGAATGCATCGTGTATTTGGCTACTAATTGTGGGGTCGCGGGAGCGACAGAAACCCAAACCCCCGTTAGGAAACCGGTGCACGAGGGAGTGTATGATCTCAAAGTTTAAGGCTGTTGTTAGATTTATCTTAATTACTTTCTTGTAGTTGCGGACGCTTGCAAAAGGTATAATCACAAGTATGTATTAGTCCAAGTATGGGGTAGTACATTAGCATAGGTACATCCAAGCCATTATTTAGCTTTGTGAAGCGAAAGCACTTGACGAAACTCCCGTGTGTCCTCAGGAACGTTTGGTCATCATAAGTACAACAACCGGCTTGTCCTTTGCTCTAAAAAAGATTGGGCCACTCGCTGCAATTATGATTACTATATTTTATTTACTCGTACTTTATTTATCTGCAATACCAAATACCCCTGCAAACCTATTTGCTAGTGTTTACAATAAATTCTTGATTGAAACTGCTCATCAACACCTTCTGCTCCTTGCTGGGTTCGACACTCTTATCTATCGAAAGTACTATGATACTGTTACCTGCCAAAACCCACCGGCGGGCAATGGTTAAGCAACACGAAGAGCCGGGAGGCTCCCAAGGCCGCTTAGTGGACCTGGCACCTCGCGTCGTCCCGCAAGTCTTCCAGCCACGTCTCCTGGCGGTTGCTAGGGCGTGCCACCGACCTAGACCCGATCGGGAAGGTGTTAGATTGCTTCGATTGTTCCTGCATGGTAGACACGTAAACATTAAATACGAGCCCTATCGGCTCTCAGGTTGCTCGTGGATCGGCTCAAAGAGCCGAGCCCCATGGTTCACGTTGGATTTGCAATGACATGGGGATCCTGCTTGATCAAAACGAAGCTAAACCGATCTACGACAGTTTAGGGTTTTCACCGCATAACCGGAACGTCCTACGTGTAGTCGGGCCTAGCAGATACGGAAGATGATGCAAACTACCCCTACAAGAGGCCTAAAAACCAACATAACGTTAATTCCCGGAACATCCCTTGTAGGAACGGTAAACAACACCTAACGCACTACCGGATCGTCCGACCCCGCATAAGGCCTAACTATGCGGATATTAAACTAATCCTTGCGGAGCAAGGAGCAACTATAACAGATCGGATCTACTAAAGTGAACAAGCAAGATGCTGCCCTTACACCCAGATAGGTGTAAGGGCAGCTAGGTGTCGAGGGACGGCATTGCCACGCATATATGCACAAGAAAGCACCAATGCAAGCCCCTAAACACCTAAGGATAAGTAGTGCTGCTCGCCATCAACAATGCTTCAGCACGAGCAGCACAAGGTAGACGAATAAACATGTACTGCCTAGATCGCGAGATGCGATCTAGGCAGCATGATGCTTACCCGGAAGAAACCCTCGAAGGAAGGGGTGGCGATGCGCCTGATTTGTGTTTGTTGTGAACGTGATTGTCCTCCTTTCTCGATAACCCTAGATACATATTTATAGTCCAAGGGCTTTCTAATTGAGGCGTGCACCTAACCGTGCACGGGCAGACTCTATCTTGTTAATTCTAAACACGATACGATCTACTATATTACAGATACACGGGCAATTTAGCCCAAACTCTTAGCGCAAGGCCGCTTCAAAGATGCTCCACGTGTAATCTTCAAAGCCCATCTTCACTTACGGCCCATCTCCTGATTTGGCCAAAATCTGGTGATAACACATACACCCCCTATACTTGTGGGTCATCACCTCTTAGGGGCTATACAATGGCTTGGATGTTAGAGCATCTCCAACATGCGCGCTATATGTCGCTGCAACCGCTCTGTAAACGTTTACCGCGCGCTGCCCCGAATTTCCCCCCACCGGAAGTGCTAAACTAGAGCGCGTGCACGAGCGCTAAAAATGTTCCTCCGCCGGACGCTCCAATATACAGCGCGTAGCGCCGGCGGAAACAATAATCACACACACAATTATGCATCAAAGAAGATCAAACAAGCTTCACAGATTCACAAATAAATGTACCATACAAATACAACAAATTGTTCACAACAAGTACATCAAATTGTTCACAACAAATACAACAATTTTACGGATCAACATACAACAATACACCATAGTTTTGAAACAATACAACATATAATTTTCAAACAAATACAACAAGTTTGCAACTATTGCTGTCCATGCCAATTCCACCATTCTTCCATGAGATCTTTTTGGAGCTCATCATGTGTGTTGTTGGAGCGAATGACATGGTACGAGGCAACGAACCGGGCAATCCTATGTGCGGACCTCCTCACTTGCACGGGAACCCCCATCAACTTGTAGTGGGTATGATCCACATTTTTCCCATGATCATCCTCTATAATCATGTTATGCATGATGACACAAGCGGTCATGATATACCAAAGGCACTCTTGGTCCCAAAATCTAGCCGCCCCCTCACAATGGCAAATTGGGCTTGGAAAATCCCAAATGCTCTCTCTCTCTCTCTACATTTTTCCTAGCCGCCGCTTGTGCATTGTGAAATTGGGTTTGTTTCTTACCTCGTGGTTGAATAACCGGCTTCACAAATGTTTGCCACCTTGGATATATGCCATCGACGAGGAAGTAGCCATAGTTCTTCTTGTGACCATTTGCTTCAAACTCCACCGATGGACCTTCCCGCATTGCAAGTCTTGTCATTGGTGCTGACCGTTGAAGAACATTGATGTCATCGCAAGACCCGATCATTCCAAAAAATGCATGCCATATCCAAGTCTCATGATCGGGGAACGCTTCAAGGACTATAGTGGCATCCTTCTTGTACCCTTTGAATTGTCCATGCCATGCCGCTGTACAATTCTTTCAACTCCAATGCATACAATCAATGTAGCCAAGCATACCTGAAAATCCCCGGTCAGCGTTGAACTCCAAAAGTCTTGCCGTGTCTTGAGCATTGGGGGCTCTCAAGTATGTGGATCCGAAAACATTCACAATTGCCATGGCAAAGCGCTTCACACAGAAGATAGAAGTGCTCTCTCCCATGGCCAAATGATCATCAATTAGATCCGCCGGTATACCATATGCCAACATACGCAAGGCGGCGGCTACCTTCTGATATGTGCTATGACCAAGTTCTCCGGCGGCATTTCTCCGTTGCTCAAAGAATCGATCATAGTTGGTCACCTCCGTTGCGATGTGCTTGAACAAGTCGATGCTCATCCGAAAACGCTGCCGAAAATAGCTTTCGGGAAATATCGGATTCTCATTGAAATACGACTGCATCAACTTCTCGTGCCCTTTAATCATTTCTCTCTACAACTTCTATCTACCGAACACCGATGCACCTATTTTTGGCTTCTTGACGGCGCGGTATGCTCCGATGAATCGTTTGATGAACTCTACAAATATACATATGAAATGAGTTCACTACAACTAGCTAGTAGCAAAAAAAAATCGACAAAATGATGGCGGCCGGTGGAGGCGCATACCTTGCAAGCAAACCGGTGAGCATCTTGGATGCACCATGTTGACAGTAGGCTCGACGACAACGACATGGCAACGGCGGCGCGGGGTAGGGAGAGGAGAAGGCGCGGGGGAGGCGAGGAGAAGCGCTGGCCTTGTGCCTGTCGGTGGCGGCGGGTCGGTACCATGGCGGAGCGACCGGGAGGAGGCGCGGGCGAGGCGGACCTACGGCGCGGCGGCGAGTTACAGCGGGGCCGATGGCGGAATCGTGCAGCGGCGGCGTGGTGGGAAATTGGAGGGCGCGGGCGCGGGGGATTTCATCCGTTGTGTATTCGCGCGCGCTCGTCACATTTGGCACCCCGAATAGTGAAAAAGAAGCGCGCGCCAATTTTTTTACAACGCCATCGCGGATAGCGCGGCTGCTAGAGGGCCGATTTCGTCTCCGCGCTATATACTGGCGGTTTTTATAGGTCGAACGCAAGATAGCGCGGTAGGGATTCGTAGGGTGCCACTGCAATAAACGGATTGGAATCGCGGTGCCACTGCAATAAACGGATTGGAATCAGGGAGATGTGGGATTTTACCGTGATGGCTTCTGGCTGCACTGCACAGATGACAGCCGAGCGTTTGCTTGAACGCTCTGAATTTCCATTTCACCGTGATAGTCGAGTCTCCAAATATTTTCTCTTGAAATAAATAGCATGGAACCCGTGCGATTGCTAGCTGTTACGAAAAACCACGTCATCGCTCTGGAATTTGCCAGCTCAGAGCTTACAAACAACGGTAGATTCTTTTTTTTTCGAGAGTACAAACAACGGTAGATTCCAACAAGGCAACGACAACAGCGAGGCAGCAAGATCAGCTTTTTCTCTCTCTCTCTTCTCTTTTGAACCTCCGATCAACCTCCTGCGGCCGTGGCGTCGTCCTGAAAGATGACCGTGGCGTTGGAACGCGAGCCGCTCTGGCTGTGGCCTGTGGGGAGCACGTCCAGGTCCAGCCGCGCAAGCGACAAGAGCAAAAAGCCGCACAAGCGCACCACCACCAGCGTGCAATTGTGCCGTCCCACCTGTTCCCGCGCACTACACCTGTTCCCGCGGTCCTGCAGCGCGATCGGCTGCACTTCTCCAAGTTCATTCGCAGTCGAGATCAATAAATCACAGACCATGCCTCGCGTGTACCCGACACGTATATCGCCCGGCTCCATGAAATCAGGACTCGATTATGGATACATAGCCATTGCCAAACAGATCGATTATGGATACATCCAACAACTTCGTCACATCTTCAAACAGCTTCTCTTGTTTGATCACATCCATATTTATGGTACTCTACTACGATATGCAAGAGGCTTTGTCCCGGACTCCCGGTGATGTGACGGCCGCGACAAAACCAGTAAAATTCACCATCGTTGTGGCCCGCAGCCGACGTGGCGACCGCGTTCGACAGCTTTCACGTAGGACTGAAGGAGCTACTTTGCAGCTCGGCTCCTCAAGATATGGCATTTACACGACAAGCAGTGTTCAACACATCAACATCTAAGATCGTCTATTGAGAGATAAGATAAGGGCATCTCCAGCGGCGCGACGCAAACGGACGCAGAGCGACCGTTTGCGTCCGCTGACCGAAATGCGTCTGCACCCTCGGTGTGCGACGCAAAGTGACCGCCGTCGCGGACGCAAACCTGGCAAATATGCGCGGTTGCGTCTCCGCAGCACTCCTTGAGCGTCCGCCGCTTCCTCACGGGCCCTCATGGCAGCGACCTAAGTTCGATCGGCCTCGAATTCACAACGCGCCGCCGTTAATCCGCGCACATTATAACCCCAGCGTGTACGGTAAAGTTCAACCGCCTCCTTCTTCTTCCTCTTGTTCTTCTTCTCCAACATCGCCACGCCATGAGCAACTACTACGCTTCCGTCCGACTCGGACAGCGAGGGCAAGTCGCCGGATGGCTGCATTGGTGGGAATCTCTGCGACGTCAAGCGATCCGGGCACGACCCGGCGACCACCTCCTCCACGCCGGCGGGGCCGACGGCGGCGGCAATGGCGGCGAAGGCCGGAGGAGGAGAGGCGGCGCTCTAGCGACGCCGAGGACGAGGAGGGAGGAGCGAGGAGGAGGGCTGGAGGGAGGAGGAGGAGGACGCCATTTCTTCCGGTTTCAACTCCTCCACGGGCGCGTCGTCCTCCGGTTCCGATGAGGAGGTGACAAGCAAGAGTGCAGGAGTTTCGACGACGGCAGGGCCTTCTAACAAGAAGGCCAAAAATAGTTTTAGTTTATATGTTTTTAAATTTCTTCTTCTTTGTATGTTAAATATGTTTGAATCTAGTCGATTGGAGTATCCGGTTAATTGTTTAGGCTATAATCTATTCGATTGCACCAACATGACATTATTGAGTACAACTTTTCCGCGTTTAAAACTTGATCATTCAACAAAATTGAAAAGAAGTAGCACAAAAAAAACACTTGCATGTCGAAAATGCGTCGGCCCGCTGGAGGTAGCCCCCGACGCAAACGGACATTTGGCCCCTCGCGGTCATTTTGGCGTCCGCCAGGCGACGCAAACGGACGCTTCCGCGTCCGAAATGCGTCGCGCCGCTGGAGATGCCCTAAGCACTCCATATATAGAAACCACGATTTGTGAAACTTGTTGATAGGGTGTCAAGTGGGGTCGGATGTGGGCAAATATTTTGCCTAGGCCTGCACTAATTTTGTAACAACTTGCCCTATTAGTGTAGATATAGTAGGTATAGGTTTACATGTGTCTTGTCCTCTATGGGGTGTGTCGGAGTAGAGCACTTGGTCTATTCGGCTAGATCTTGCTTGTCGGAGTAGAGCACTTGGTCTATTCGGTTAGATCTTGTGCGTCGTGGATGTGTTCTTTTTTATCGCGAGGTTGCTGGTGGCGAGCACCGCCGTGGGTGAAGAAGTGGACCTCAGGGATCTCCACCAATAAGGCCGTGGAGTCGAGCTTGTGATTCTTGGGTTCATGTTCATCATTTTTTCAGTGTGCTTCCGAGGAGGGAGGACAATGATGGGATTTTTGGCATGGGCTCTTGCAATAAGCGCCGCCTACTCCTTATGCTTTGGAGCTCTATTCTACCTCTTGGTCAGCCATGGTGGCGAGGGAGAGGTAGGAGGGAGCTGCTCTATTGTTGGATTGAGGATTTGGCGGAGGGAGTCTACGGGGTCTAGTTTGTTATAGCAGTTCCCAAGCGACGACAACTTTCAGTCCCGCAACCTTCGGCCAAGATGTTGGCCCTTCCGCGCTCGAGTACAAGAGGTAGTCGAGTTTGTTCGTCCTCCTTGAGAGGATCTTCTCTAGCCCCGGCCCGACATCAAGCGCCCGTACTACCCCAAGTGGCATGTCTCGGTGGTGGCAAGGGTGGCCGCGTTCGGAGGCTGTTCTTTATTGGCAGAAAAGTTGGACTCGATCGGGTTCATGCGATCCTCTATAGGGTGTTCTATGTAAAAGTTAAGGACCATGCTATAATTTTCTTCTTCTCCAAGGTATTTTCTGTAATTGTACACCCACCGATATATTAATGCAGATTCCAGCCCCCTGGACATTTCCATGTTCAGAAAAAACTTCCTCATCTTAGGCATCTCAAATGTTCATTCCAACATCGTAATTTTTATTCAAATAGTTGTGGGCAAATGATATAATTATTGTCTCCTAGTAATCCTTTAATTTTATTTTTTATTACATAATTTTTTTTCATGCCAACAATGATTGTTGTTAACGTGTACTTACACTATACAAAAGGATATCGTGTGCACGAAATTTAAAAACTTCCAAACAATGTTTTAAAATTTTATGGTGAACTTCTACGATGCTCGATATACAGGGGTAAAATGCTACTCCCTCTGTCCCATGAAAATTTTCTAAGATACATCTAAATTTTGACAAATCTCAGACAACTTTTATGGGACAGAGGGAGTATTATGCTTCTCGTATGTATGATCTGATGTATACATTTATTAGAAAAGTGACAAGCAACATGCTTTCTTATAATTTTCTTCGTCGTTGTCAATATTTGAGGTAAGGAAAGATGAAAATTAAATTACAAACATGAATTAGGATGTGAAGTTTTTTATGTTAGTCATATGAAATTAGCATAATCTAACTTATATACTTCCTCCGTTGCGTTTTGGGTTTAGTCAAAGTCAAAAATTTTAAAGTTTGACCAAATAAGTAGAAAAATGTGGCAAGATTCATAATACCAAATCTATATAATATGAAAATACATCTTATGGTGGTTCTAGTAATACTAATATTGTATTTTAGATGTTCTTATTGTTTTTACATATTTAGTCCAACTTAAAAATGTTTGACTTTGACCAAACCGAGATCGCATGGTAAATAGAACCAGAGGGAGTATATATATTATACTATCCTTCATTAGTGGTTCCTGCTATATATTATATCCTCCTTGAGTCACTTATACGCTTACCCCCTCCCCCCTATTTCACTTGGTCTCGAATTACTCTCTAACTTTTTTTTGTGTACATGAGAATTGCTATTTTGTTTATAATAAAGTTTGTGTTTAACTTGATTCTGCAGCACTAAATAAATCCATGCCCTTTCTCGCAAGATGTGTATGTTATCTACTGAAATTTCGAACAATGGGTTTCATTTTATATGGAATTTAGAACCAGCATATGGGGAATGAAAATGTTCTTATGCTTGCAACATGTTTGGTTTAATATATGCATTGTTCAAAAAATCAGCCGAGATACCGATTTATCGTGAATCGGGTGGTAGCCGATAAGGTTTTAGCATATCGAATTTATCGCCGGTACCGATTTACAGTAGACTTTTAGTCTGACAGCAGATATTTGGGCTGATTTTCAGTGAAATTTCGTTGAAATTCGTTATGGCAATCGATATTTTTGTCCTATAGTCTTGTAGAACTGTGTATTAGCTCAAATTTTCCATTTTTATTGATTCAGATGCAAGGAATCAAGGTAATACTTTAGTTCGGTGGGCCAATATTATTTTTACATACCGTATTATAGAAAATTTAGTGCCGAAAGTTAGGATTTACCAAAAAATAAGCCGATAAATGACCGACCGATAAAATCGATTAATCAACCGATAAGCGATTAATCTCCATTTTGAGGTCGGTCGATAAGTTAACGATTCTTAAACATTGAATATATGCGTGCGAATTTATTTTGAAAGTGCATATTTTTTATATTAGTTTTCTTTAACTTCAAAAAAATTCAAGACACGTGGATTATATTTATTTCTCGATTATGCTAGTCAATTGGGCTCTCGATGTGCTGACGCCCACAACTAGTGGTTGTATACTCCCTTCATTCACAATTATCTTACATTCTAGTTGTAGCTAAAGTTAAAATTTATAGAGTTTGACCTAATACTAAGGAAAATACCACCATCTACTATAAACTGGATGGTATTAGAAGTATCATAAAAATACCATACTATATGAATTTGGTATTAAATATTTTTAAATTTTTCACATATATAGTTAAACATTGCAAAAATTGACATTGACTAAACCTAGAATGCAGGGTAAATAAGGAGCAAGATGTGTAGGATTGTCCTATCCAATTAAGTATTGCACCGATGAGACAAACACCGAAAACTTTGCCATACTAAATTGATTTTATGAATGTTGTATCAACCAGACCTTGTCCACTCCACCCATATAACACATCCGTACATCTTACGCCCGCGTCAGCAAATACGTCACACACGAAAGCTTCTTCAAATGTACAACATAAACCAGGTATAAAGATACCAATCATACAAGAGGAGGTATAGTACATGCCGCCTTACACATGGAATATACCGTACACTTTTGTAATCAAAAGTGACCCTCCCCAACATACATGCTCCTGGCTTATCTGAGTGGCTTATTCAACCCAGGCATTGTTTTTTGTTTCAATCCCGTTGTTGACCAACTCCTTCCACTAAACAAAGTCCGGGAATAATAAATGTTGCTGGATGTCCAAATCAAACCCATAAAAGTCAATCCATTTTAGGGTACCAATGGTTGTACTACTTGGAAGTGGCGTAATCCTCCTATGTGCCGGCTCCAAATGTATCGACACATGTAGGGTCGTAGGCATTGTTCTACATAGCTCATGACATGGTAAAATTTCTCAAAACTACACCTAGCAACAATAGCCATAGACAGCGAGCAGTGGCAAAGTTGGCAAAGTGTTGTGGGACATATACGCAAAACAGGAAAAGGGGTGGGGGCGATAGCGAAAAAAGGGCGGCGAAGAAAGAGGATAGAAAAGGACGGGCGCACTGAGGCGCGGGGCGACCGAGGGAATCCAAAACCAAATCAAACTCGGAAATCAAACGCTACCGAACAAAAACAGGCCGGAAAAGCGACCGCATTCCCACCCAAATTCCAGCAAAATCTGAACAAGTCACGGAATCACGGAAAATATAAAAAGAGACAAACGCGGCGGCAGGCGGAGTGCCCGACCACCTCGCCCTCGCCGCCGCCTCCTCCGGTCCTCCTGCCGAGGGCGGCCTGCTTCACGCCGCCTCCTCTGCCGTGACCGCGTCGTCTAGACCCTCCCCGTGCCGCCCCCTAAATCCCGCGTGCGTTGCACACGGAACCCTAGAGCCTCCTCTGCTGCCCCTTCCACCGCCGGATACCCAGGTAACCCCCGCCGCCGCCGAGCTTTTTGTTTGTTTGTTTGTATGTATGGATGTTTGTTTGTTTGTCTCCTGGGTTTTTTGATCCCGCTCTTTGGGGTTTGGAGCGGCCTCGCCTTGTTTTGTTTTGGTTTGTTTCCCTGTCAAATTTGGTGCGTCGAGCTGTTTGCGCGCGTCAGAACTTGTCCTTCACTTCTGAAGGCTTGGAACTTCAATGGTGATGCGTTTGGTTTAGGCGTAGCTTACTGAGCGGAGCAACGCTGCTGCATGATTCACGGGGTAAATCATAAATCATCCAACATATTTCACGATTCAGCATGCCCTTATTTTACTGAAGGTTTGGGGGTCCCTTTTCCGATTAAAAAAACTGAAGGCTGCGGGGAAGGCAGCCGCTCTGGTTAGTAGTAGTCACCTCGATTCTACTGTCCCATGATTGATCCAAGCTGCAGAGTGCAGACTGTAGTACTTGTTCTAATGCTTCTGTCAGTCCATAACATACAACAGTAATTGCACCCCATTCATAGGTTCTGATATGTAACATGTACCTGAGCTCCTGTTGCTCTGCTACTGTCGTGATCTTGTTCTGACCGATTCTGGAACAGGGATGGAGCCGAATGGAGGGAGCCATCTCAAGGAGCCGCTTCTCGGCCCTGCCAATGGGCACCCTGGCGCGTCTCCTGCCGCCAGGGCGTCTCCGCGCAAGGAGAGGACTACAAAGAAGGTCATGTTCAATGTTCGGGGCATGTCCTGCGCCTCCTGTGCCGTGTCCATCGAGACGGTGGTGGCCGGCTTGAAGGGGGTGGAGAGCGTCCAGGTCGCAGTCCTTCAGGGCCAGGCGGTTGTGCAGTATAGCCCGGAGGAGACCGATGTAAGATCTCCTTGAGCTCATGCCCTTGTTCTTGCTGCTGCATTTTCAATATGAAGCCCCCAGTAGTATTACTACTATGAAAATATTTCAATGGTTGTCATGAATTGGGTAGCTTCTTCGTTTCCTCTTGTTAATCCAAGTTATAAACCGAGCTAGGTAAATGTTCACATGTATATTTAGTCTAAACTGGAAATTTTCGGTTTCAGTAATGAATTTGTCATACAAAACCTGATATAGCCGCCAAGCCAAATTTATCTCATCTTTTCGTTGATATTCATAGCTAAGGTCCAATACCAGATTACTACCAACTCTCTTAACATGCTTTTTGTTGGCGGGGGTAAATCTATTGACAGTGACTGTTCAATCATTGGTCAGTTGGATATTCTCAGATAGTTGTGTTAAGAAATGAACTGCTGAGGAACCATATGTTTTCCATGATTAGTATTACCTTGATCTAATATTCTTATACAGTTTTGATCATAATTGATCAGCTAAGGAACCATATGACCTTTCTTTTTTACTACTGCCATTTTCTACCCCCCGTCTGATTTAGAGTAACAAATTTGTATCTATGAGCATGCACTTTTAGTTCAGCAACTTGCATATGCTTTACATAATTCTGCACAAAGTAATGAAGAAATATGCTGCACCTTCGGTGTTATTTGCTATGTTTTCTCAGTTAAGATTCTTATACTCCAGGCAAGAACCATAAAACAAGCTATTGAGGACATCAACTTTGAGGTGGATGAACTCCAAGAACAAGAAATTGCTGTATGCAGACTCCGGATAAAGGGAATGGCATGTACCAGCTGTTCTGAATCTATTGAACGGGCACTTCTCATGGTACCTGGAGTGAAAAAAGCTGCAGTGGGACTTGCGCTGGAAGAAGCCAAGGTGCACTTTGATCCAAATATCACCAGTCGTGATCTAATAATCGAGGCTATTGAGGATGCTGGGTTTGGGGCTGATCTCATTAGTTATGGGGATGATGTGAACAAAATGCATCTGAAACTCGAGGGTGTAAATTCTCCAGAAGATACCAAACTCATTCAGTCAGTACTGGAAACTGTAGAGGGGGTGAATAATGTTGAATGGGATACAGTGGACCAAACAATTAAAGTTGCATATGATCCTGATGTCACTGGTCCGCGTCTACTTATCCAGCGCATTCAGGATGCTGCACAACCCCCAAAATGCTTTAACGCCAGCTTGTACTCACCACCAAAGCAAAGGGAAGTAGAACGCCGCCATGAAATTATGATTTACAGGAACCAGTTTCTCTGGAGTTGCCTCTTCTCAGTTCCTGTGTTCCTGTTCTCGATGGTCCTGCCAATGCTTCCTCCTTTTGGAGATTGGCTGTTCTATAAAATCTACAACAACATGACGATAGGTATGCTACTACGGTGGTTGCTATGTTCTCCAGTTCAGTTCATTATTGGTTGGAGGTACAATCTCAAACCTGGCAACAACTTCTTGATGTATTTTTTTTCTGTCTTCTGTCTGAAACATTAAGCTCTTTTGTTTAAATTAAAAATATTGTGATATAAGAGTATCATATTGTTTGGAAATGAAATAAATAATGCTAAAGTTGTTGAATCACTGTACTTTTATGTGACATGTATCTTCTTTTTGCAAAATATGTGACATGTATCTTATGTATTTCATTTTGTGTCGTTTTACATGTCAGATTTTACATTGGAGCTTATCATGCTCTGAAACGAGGATACTCTAACATGGATGTGCTGGTCGCTTTGGGAACAAATGCTGCATACTTCTACTCTGTGTATATAATCTTGAAGGCACTTTCATCAGACTCGTTTGAAGGACAAGATCTTTTTGAAACTAGTTCTATGTTGGTATCTTTTATATTGCTGGGAAAATACCTTGAGGTGGTGGCAAAGGGGAAGACATCAGACGCTTTGTCAAAGTTGACAGAACTTGCACCTGAAACAGCTGTACTTCTCACTTTGGACAAGGATGGAAGTATCATCTCAGAAATGGAGATCAGCACCCAGTTACTTCAGAGAAACGATTTCATTAAGATTCTTCCTGGTGAAAAGGTTCCAGTTGATGGTGTCGTCATCAAAGGCCAAAGCTATGTTAATGAAAGTATGATAACTGGGGAAGCAAGGCCCATTGCAAAGAAACCAGGAGACAAGGTTGGTACTTCTAGATTATGATAATTGTCTTCATTCTGTTTTGTTTATCACTTACTCCTCTCGTTATCTAATTATTTTTATCCAGTGCTCTGACACTTCAATTGCCCTGTTTTAAAGGTTATTGGTGGTACTGTAAACGATAATGGTTTCATAATTGTTAAGGCCACTCATGTTGGATCAGAAACGGCCCTGTCGCAGATAGTACAGCTAGTTGAAGCCGCTCAACTTGCAAGAGCTCCAGTGCAAAGGTTGGCAGACAAAATTTCACGGTTTTTTGTTCCAACTGTAAGTATCTGTTACTTTATAATTCAAATTTTCCTCCTGCTATGTTATCTCTGCACCAGCATTGCATAATCAGAACCTTGTCAGATCGTACCTTCCCAAGGGGTTCCTAATTGTTTACACACATGATAAATAAGAGTAGTCAGTGCAGACTCAGCCAGCATTCAGGATTCAGCTGAGAACTTTGTATATGCTACCGGCTACCCTAGCTTATACACCCCTGTTTGGTGAACTTGTCAGGATCAAATTTATTTATTTGATTTGGTAAAATAGCTAGTTTAACAGTAAACAATAGGTCCGTTATGGGAAATCAAACCCTGCTAACCTGCTTGATACTTGCAAATATTCCAGTGTGTTCTTGCTATCAGGGTATCTCTTTTGAGAAAAACCTTTTCCACCTCACATTGTTCATCTTATTTCAAGGTTGTGGTGGCTGCGTTTGTTACATGGCTTGGCTGGTTCATACCCGGGCAATTTCACCTCTACCCTCAGCAATGGATTCCGGAGGCAATGGATAGTTTTGAGCTTGCTCTGCAGTTTGGAATATCTGTTCTAGTTGTTGCGTGCCCATGCGCTCTGGGGTTAGCTACGCCAACTGCTGTTATGGTTGCCACTGGAAAAGGTGCTTCTCTAGGTGTTCTTATCAAAGGTGGCAATGCACTTCAGAAAGCTCACAAGGTAATCTTCTGATTGTTTGTATGCTATTCTGTGTGTGTGCACATGTGCATGCCCATGTAATACAGAGTTAGAGACTTGGGTGGGGAAGTATTTATTTTCTTGATTAATTCTAATGTGGTAGCTTTGCGTACTGAACTGCCCTTTTGAATATTCGTTTGCAGATTAAGACTATCATATTTGATAAAACTGGGACCCTGACTATCGGCAAACCTTCTGTTGTTCAAACAAAGATCTTCTCCAAGATACCACTTCTTGAGTTGTGTGATTTAACTGCCAGTGCCGAGGTTTGTTTGTTAGTCACTCATGTCTTCCCACATTTGTGTTGCAAGGCATTATGATATGTTCCCAGTTAATTATTATTCTATTGGCACAGACCTTTTCACTGTCTGACTCTAATTTCTTTTGTATCTTTAACAATAAAATGTAACTTTGTCAGGCAAACAGTGAGCATCCATTATCAAAAGCTATTGTTCAGTACACGAAGAACCTCAGAGAACAATATGGATCTGACAGTGATCACATGCTGGATTCCAAAGATTTTGAGGTGCATCCAGGGGCAGGAGTCAGTGCAAACGTTGAAGGAAAGCTGGTTTTGGTTGGAAATAAAAGGCTTATGCAAGAATTTGAAGCTCCGATGAGCTCTGAAGTGGAGGAATACATGTCTGAAATGGAAGGTCTTGCCAGGACCTGTGTGCTAGTTGCTATCGATAGGATTATCTGCGGGGCTCTTGCTGTGTCGGATCCTTTGAAGCCTGAGGCAGGCCGTGTCATTTCATACCTTACCTCAATGGGTATAACGAGTATCATGGTGACGGGCGACAATTGGGCTACAGCTAAATCCATAGCAAAGGAAGTTGGGATCAGCACTGTATTCGCTGAGATTGATCCAGTTGGAAAAGCTGAGAAGATCAAGGACTTGCAGGTACGATATTTTTCTTATCTGCAGGGATTTGACTTGACATTACTGTTTGCATTCCGCCTGACACCATTTCTACACAGGCACAAGGACTGACCGTGGCGATGGTCGGTGACGGCGTAAACGACTCGCCAGCCCTGGCTGCAGCAGACGTAGGCATGGCCATTGGTGCTGGCACTGATGTTGCTATCGAGGCTGCCGACATCGTCCTGATGAAGAGCAGCCTGGAGGATGTGATCACCGCTATTGACCTCTCGCGGAAGACCCTCGCAAAGATCCGTCTCAACTATGTCTGGGCCCTGGGTTACAACGTTCTGGGCATGCCGATCGCTGCTGGCGTCCTGTTCCCATTCAAGGGCATCCGGCTTCCCCCCTGGCTTGCCGGGGCCTGCATGGCGGCCTCGTCAGTGAGCGTTGTATGCTCGTCGCTGCTTCTCCAGCTCTACAAGAAGCCATTGCACATCGAGGATGCGCCAAGACCAGCTGGATCCAGTGACAGCGCCTCAAATCTGGTCTGAAGATCGCTGTTCCTTCCTCCTGTTGGTGTGGAAGTTAATAGGCTGCAGCCGTTGCTGGTATGCACGTTGCCATGAACTGACGCTGACTGCAAACGCTCTGTTTGCTGTGGCCCTCCTGATTGATTCGTGTGCATATGTAGTTTCTCGGAACAATTCTTCCTTCTTTGTGTGGAACGGTAATCTTCTGGTTGATTTCTTAATAATAATTGGGGAGGTCTAAGTGTTTGTCATCCATAGATGAACGAGTAATCTTGAAATGAAACTAGTACGTGACTTGTGAATGTTGATCACTCTTACTGAAAAAGATGTGATTGTTGATCACATTTTCAAACTGCTGGTTCAGAAGCCCAAGCTGAAATTGAGCTGCGGCGCGGGCTCGGACGTGGTATCTGCTAGCGATGCTTTCAAATATAGTTTACTCCATGATTGATTTGTCTTGCCCGTCACCCGTCAAGCGTTGCTCATGCCTACAGGCTTATGCAAACCTCGTACAACCAACCAAATTTAGTTAACCTATTAATCACCTACGACGACAGCAAATTTCACATGTTTACTGCCCACGGCCGGTGCTGACGGTTTAGAGCGCGTGCTAGGAATCAAGAACCGGCCAAACAGAGATGAGACGACATCGGGGAGACGAAGCGGACAGCCGCGCTTGATCGTCGGGCGCGCTCCCGCCATGCATCAGTTCCGACCGTTCGCGCCAAAAAAAGCAGCAAAAAAACGTACAGTAGCTAAACATAGCTTGTCTCCCCCGCATATAAGGAGAACCAGACCGTGGTCACCGTCCACACCGCCTCATTTACCCAAGCAGACGAAACATCGATCAATCGAGGAAGATGGTGGACGCAGGAAGAAGAAGCAATGGCGCCGCCTTGATGGTGGCGCTGTGCGTGGCGCTGCTGGGAACAGTCTGCGCAACGAAGCCGGCAGCGAAGCCTGCCGCTGCGGCGGCGGTTGATGTGGGCGGTCCGCCATCGGTTCCGGCGGGTCCCCTGGACATCACGAAGCTGGGGGCGAAGGGCGACGGCAAGACCGACAGCACGCAGGCGATCATGCAGGCGTGGAAGAACGCGTGCGGCGCCACTGGGACGCAGAAGATCGTCATCCCGGAGGGGAACTTTCTGATTGGCGCTCTGGAGCTGTCGGGGCCCTGCACGTCCAGCATCATCATCCGCCTCGACGGCAACCTCCTCGGCACCGGCGACCTCAACGCCTACAAGAAGAACTGGATCGAGTTCATGCGCGTCGACAACTTTGCCGTCAACGGCCACGGTACCATCGACGGCCAGGGTCCCCTCGTCTGGGGGAAGAACGAGTGCAACAAGAACTACAACTGCAAGATCCTCCCCAACGTACGCCGCTGTCACTAATCGAGTCTTCTTCTCCCGGACTCCTCTCGGTTCTTGAATCTTGTTACACCCTCCATTGCTTCAATGCAGAGCCTGGTGCTGGACTACGTGACGAACGCGTCGATCCGTGGCGTGACGCTGAAGAACGCAAAGTTCTTCCACCTCAACCTCTTCAACTGCAAGAACGTGCTGGTGGAGAAGGTGAACATCACGGCGCCCGGCGACAGCCCCAACACGGACGGCATCCACATGGGCGACTCCGAGAACGTGACCATCAAGTCCACCAACATCGCCGTCGGCGACGACTGCATCTCCATCGGCCCCGGCACCAAGCACGTCAAGATTCACGGCTCCCGCTGCGGCCCCGGCCACGGCATCAGCGTCGGCAGCCTCGGCCGCTACAAGGACGAGAAGGACGTCGAGGACATCGAGGTCACCAATTGCACCATCAAGGGCGCCACCAACGGCCTCCGCATCAAGTCCTACGAGGACTCCAAGTCGCAGCTCAAGGCGACCAAGTTCGTCTACGATCAGGTCGTCATGGACAACGTCTCCTACCCCATCATCATCGACCAGAAGTACTGCCCAAACAACATCTGCTCCAAGACCGGCTTATCCAAGGTCACCGTCAACGACATCGTCTTCAAGAACATCGTGGGCACCTCCGCCACGCCAGAGGCCGTCACCCTCAACTGCGCAAACAACCTCCCATGCCAGGGCGTGCAGCTCGTCAACGTCAACCTCAAGTACACTGGCACACACAACAAGACCATGGCCGTCTGCCACAACGCCGTCGGCAAGTCAAGCAACGTCGTCAAGGAGCTCGCATGCCTCTAGATTCCCCTTTTTCCATCTTTCCCCGTCCCTTCATTTTGTTTCTCCTTTTTAAATTGATTTGTTTGTTTTAGTCAATTGATGTTCTCCTTCTTTATAATTTCTTTGTCCTACTTAGTCAACTGATGTAAACACCTGACAATTAACTTTTATCAATTTGTTTGTTATACGCAACCAACTCGTTTGACCTTAATTCACCCATGCATGTTATCTTCGTGATGACATGGCCCTGGTCATAGTTAGCTACCACTCACCCATGCATGTTGTGCCATCACCTGTCTACATGCATATGTTGCTCTCAAGAAACCCAACAAAAGTGCAATCTAACCTGACAACAGTAGTATCACTGGTAGGACAGAGGAGAAACAGCAGACGATACCCGGACAAATTCGAATCACAAAGTAATATGTTCCAAAATACAACACCACAAGTTCAGATTTCCATATAGTAGCAATCATCTTCTTCCTACAAGCATTTTCACAAACACCTTGCAATCAAACTCCAAACCATGTTGTATATACATCATTGCACAGACAAGCACAAGCTACATAATAGCCTTTCTTCATTGAATTGATCATTTTGATTACATGGGCTATTTGGACAATCAGGAATGATTTTATCTTCAAGGGCAACACCCCCAATCTCTACAGATGCAGAAAAAATTCAGGGAAGAGCTGGCGTTGAGAGATTTAGATAATCTGGTATCTCTGTTTTCATTTCTATCTTCTTTAGGCCTATGACCTCCTAGATAGTCCTTTTGTTGCTATTCTCTAGCAACAACCCTTTTGTATCATATAGTAATTTTAAAAAAATTATAAATATACATAGTGGAGAAACCCACCGATTTGCCTAAAAAAAAACTACTGTTGACATCACTGCTGACGTCGCTCATGTAGGTGAAGTTGCCTTTAAAAAGAGGTTGACACTGAAGAGGGAAGCCATAACTCAGCCCAAAAGAGGCCCAAGCCCGACACCAAGCCTCCAGCCTGGCTTGCCAATGGAGTTTGGGCCCAGTAACCATAAGCCCTCCTTCCTAGCGGCGTGAGCTTTATTCGAGGAAGAGATTTTATCACTTAACACCACAAGTTGATGATTTTTTTTTATCACAAAACCACAATTCTCGTTTTTTTTTATCACAGAACACCAACTCTTGGTGTAATTGTTTGCATAGAACACAGTAGTTGTAATTAGCTGGTTTGATAGCCAATCAGCCCATTTGGTAGATTTTTTTTTATCAGAAAACACCAACATTTGTATTATTTTCAATAGTACCTTTTTTCTACAAGATGCATTTTTTAATCCATTTCACCAAAACACAAGCTACAGGCTATTGGACAACCAAACATGGCCAGGAAATTGGCAGGAAATTTGATACCATAGAAAGAATGACCACGAGATAATATTTATCTAAATTATAACCAGACATGATAGGAATTAGACGATACACTTCCAATCAACGTTGCAGCCTAGATCTTCCAACCTGAACAAAGATAAACACTGGTTATTAGTATGTTGCACAATCTCAAAACGAAATATGCAGCCTAGATTTACTTATTTCCTAGCAGCCTGAAATCAAAATAAACTTCCCCTCCTCACATTTTCTCTCATTACATTGTACAACCCCAAAACAAAATATGTAGCAGCTAATATAACACCACAAAATTAGTAAACGAATTAAATTTATATGTCGATCAGAGCTAAATTGTTCCAAAGACAAACTAGCGTTCTTCTTAGTTCGTACTCCCGGCCAAAACCCTAACCAAAAAGAGAAAAAGCTCACATATTATGCATTGGGAGTGAAGCTTACCAACTGAACGAGATGGGGTCGTCGAAATAGATGGCCGACGTCCACCTACCATGCGCGCCGCCACCCCCGTCGTTGGTGCCTGCTCGATTGAGGCCTACCTCTGTCTCAAATCCCGCGAATCCGTCGATGGGACCTGGCTCAATCTCCGCCGCCGAACCATGGCCCAACCCCGCCGCCGTCGCTCCTCCGTCCTGGTCGCCGGGTCGGCCGGTCGCATCTCGCCGCCTCTGTTCGCTCGGGAGAGAAGAAGTGCGAGCGCGTTAGTTCGATGTGGAGCCACGCTGGGCCCTAATACACTAATGGGCTGTTAAACCGGCTAACACGTTATGTGCAAGCAATTATCCAATAAGTTAGTGTTCTGTGATAGAAAAAAACGAGAGTTGTGGTTTGTGATAAAAAATCAACAACTAGTGGTGTTAAGTGATAAAATCTCTTCGATGAACGATGTCGGAGCTTTATTCGAGGAACGATGTCGCGAGGCTTGCCTCAGGATGTAATTGGATAGAACTGGACGGCAGTGCCGTATGTACTGGCCAGGGATGGACCACCTTTTCTTCTCTCTCCTCACGTCACGTGCATTCCTAATTAGCCTGGCTAATCACCGCATGCAAATTTAGGGTCACCCATGAATATATGTAGCAGAAACCATTGTTTAAAATGATTTATCTTTCAAACGACAACTTCAAATTAAGATCCGTTTTCACCAATAAATCCGTCTCGACGAGATCTTCAAAACTAGCACCCATTTTAATATGTTTCGAGAAAAAAATTTTCTTGCTAAAAGTTATCAAGCCTCTCTATTTGAATAATCAACCCTCATCTTGGAGTGATCAGGTAAATGTATAAAATTATCAACCAGTGCAGAGTATTGAGGAAAGGCGCGCACAAATCAATGTGATGTCGGAATCTTTTCCAAATTTCAAAATTCAAAATGTTTTAACTTTCAAACGACAACTCCAAATTAAGATCCGCTTTCACCAATAAATCCGTCTCGACGAGATCTTCAAAACTAGCACCCATGTTAATACGTTTCGAGAAACTTTTTCGCTAAAAGTTATCCCTCTCTTTGAATAATCCGTTGGAGTGATCAACAGTAAATGTATAAAATTATCAAAGTGCGGGTATTGCGTGAAAGTTCTGCGATTGTAATAAACGAATCTTTGATGTCGAATCTTTTCCAAATTTGAAAATTCAAAACGTTTTAACTTTCAAATGACAACTCCAAATTAAGATTCGCTTTCACCAATAAATCCGTCGAGATCTTCAAAACTAACCCATGTTGATATGTTTGAGAAATTTTTTCGGATAAAAGTTATATCTCTGTTTTGAATAATCAACCCTCCGTCTTGAGTGATCAACGGTAAATGTACAAAATTATCAACCCCAAAATTAATTTTATTTTAAACATTTTAGCGAATATTTTTTAGTTTAGAAGGTATCAACCCGATGTCCTGTTATTTATCAATAGTAAAAATAATAACTACCAACCCTTAAAATCTAACTTCATTTCGAATATTTTGGAGACTCTTTTTAGTTTACAAGTTATCAACCCGGTGCTCCATTATTTATCAATGGTAATTATAAAAAAACTACCAACCCTAAAAAGTATTTCATTTAGAATATTTTAGCGAACATTTTTTTATTTTACAAGCTATCAACCTGGTGCCTCGTTATTTATCAACTGTAAAAATAAATAAATAATAACCCTAAAAAGTATTTCATTTAGAATATTTTAGCGACTCTCTTTTAGTTTACAAGCAATCAACCAGGTGACCCGCTAGTTATCAATGGTAAATATAAATAAATATCAACTCTAATTTTTTTACTTAATTTAAAATATTTAGCGACTCTTTTTTTGTTTACAAGTTATCAACCCGGTGCCCCGTTATTTATCAACGGTAAATATAAATACCTAGCAACCCTAAAAAGTAAATTTCATTTAGAAATTTTAGCAACTTTTGTTAGCTTACAACTTAAAACAGTACTTAATTTGAGTAGCAAGTGGTAGTTCATTTGAGTTGCAAGTGGATCTTCCCACCCGTTATTTTCCCCCTTAAAAAAGGGAATTAAAAAAATTAATCCAAAAAACATGAATTACCATACGAAATAACAACATAAAGGAAATTGCAAAAAAAAAGAATTGTCAAAAGGGAATTGCAAATAAAGAGAATTGAAAGTATGCGTCGTGCTGAAAAAAAAGAGCGAGATGCTCTGTGCATGCATGCAACAACTTGTGAGAGCTAGCCTCATGCTGAAAAGTTGGCTCATTAAATACAAACCTATGAGATACTTTATGCATGCATGTAGTGTGAACGCTCTTGGTTGTATGCAACTTGCAAGTGGGAACGTGAGCTGTTAGTGTGAACATAAAGCTACATGTGAACGTAATTAAACACTACAAGACAAAAAGAGAATTGATTTGCTGCCGCGCTAAGGAAAGTGATCGCTCCAGCGATCGATTGCCAGGGAGGGGATTTTGCTCTACTGGCTCGGTGGATATTCCGGCCAAAATCCTTACTCTGTGATTTGAATCTCGATTTCCCCTTCGATTCGTAGCTAGGTGCTCACATATAAGGTAGAGATGACTCTACGGCTCTACTTATTCAAAAAAATAAAAATGAATGGGGTACATTATCTCCTTCTCCTATAGTTCAGGGAAAGACGTCTAAGCCCTTAAGATACATGGCAGCTAGCTAGATACACGGACTGCTTTTTTATTATTTAATCTACTCAAGGATTGAAGACCATCCTCCATCTTGCATCATGGAAGTGCTGGCAGAACCTTCCCCGTGCAGGTTCCGAATCCAACATTGTAGTCCTCGCCCTGCAAATCAGTTTATGGCCTCAAGTTACAGCATATCATCTTCATGGAGACCAAAATTTGATGGAAAAGAAGATGAGTTCACTGAACCTTGCAGCAAGCTGTCAAGATGACTTCATCCCCATCTTGGAGGAACTTGCGGATGGAATTCCCAACCGATATCTCCTTCTGCCCATTCCATGTTATCTCCAGCAAACAACCCAGTGAATCAGGTTCCTGAAACAAGGAGCATGTTAAGTACTAATGCGTATACTGTAATTTGTTAATTGGCATATGTTCGTAAATAATTTTTGCAATAGTAAGTCCATACAGGTCCACTGAGCGTGCCAGTTGCAAACATATCCCCTGGTCTCAGATTGCATCCATTAACAGTGTGGTGTGCTAGTTGCTGCGTGACAGTCCAGTACCTGTAAAATAGTTCACAGGAATATGCACGGGTTACACACCAAGGCAAAAAAGGCATTTTGTTATGTTCAAAAGGAAGGCTTAATTCATTACATCAACATATTAATTTTTTCTATAAAGATCACCGTATTACTAAATGAATGATAATTGGCAACGAAACCAATCAAAACTTTATGAAACCCACAGGGAAATGACTAGCAGACTGAGTAAAAATATGTGCACCCCATGGATTGAATTGTGCCTCAGAGAGAAAATTGCTATTGAAAAGGCTCGTAATCAGGGTTCTTACATGTGTTTGAAATTTGTCTTGGTGACAACTGATGGATCACTTTGCTCTTTGGGCTTAATCCAAGCCTAGCACAGAAAAGGAAATGCTAATCAAATTTACTCCAATAAAAACTCAATGAGATAAAACGACAAATCAACAATGTGACAAGATCGTACTTCAAGAGGGATGTCATAGTTGATGTGATTCTTTTCAGCTAAGTAGGGCAAAGGCTCAGGTTCCTGTAACATAAAGGAAATTAGTTCTTCACAGAACAACAAAATACACCAAATGGAAGTATGGAACAACATTAGCAACTGTATAACGACAAACTGATTTCTACCTGCTTAGGAGCCTCACAAGCAAAAGGCTTAAGGGCATCCAAGGTCACAATCCAAGGTGATACTGATGTACCTAGAGAAAATCAAATTTACAAAATGCAAAGCAAACCTGTTATATAGGGAAACAGTTTCTAGCAAATGCATTGTAGAAGATTTCATTTAGCATAGTTACAGACTGTAACAAGAATGTGAATCTAGGAATTTAAATACTACAGAGTACAGAAGAGCTGAATTAATTATTTATGAGTACTTGTAAACAACAACCAAGATACATGTAGGACTTCCACGTTTGTACAAAGCATGGCTGAGAGATTATATGTTCAAATACACTTATAATAAAGGCATCTGGTGTCTTACTGAAGCTTTTGCCAAGAAAAGGGCCAAGAGGTATCGTCTCCCAGGCTTGGATATCTCTGGCTGCAATATTGTACGCAAGTCAGTACAGGCATAGTGTGCAAATAATCTAAAAAAATAAAACTGAAAAGCATTCTTACCACTCCAATCATTCATTACCACTAAGCCAAATATATGATCCTCAGCATTATCAATACTAATAGGTTTCCCTAATTCATTCCCTGGTCCAACAATGGCAGCCTGAAAACAACATATATGTTACAACATACTGAATCAAGGAGAAACAGCAACTTATATTTATATATGGTCATTAACAAATATAACTCAATATGAATGGAAATTAACAAACATGTTAATTTGCAAAGATATATCAAGTATGTCAGTAACAGCTAAATATGGATTAGTCCTATATTGAGAGGTATGCAAGAAGCTAACCATCTCAAGTTCAAAATCAAGCTTCTGAGAAGGGCCGAAAGAAGGTTGAGAGCTTCCTATCGGATGGCTTTGTCCTCTGAAAAAAACAAAAAAAGAGAATTATAATCATATAAATTGACAATGCCATCTTATCCAGAGTGACAATACAACATAAACAAGTCATAGAGATGCTAGTACACAGTACTAACACATAAACAATAATGAAGTTGCATTACAAGTACTCTTACATTATTTACCACATGGTAGAAAGTCTGAATTCAACAAAAGGTGTGAAGTAACACTTCAGAAAGTAAATGAAATTGAAAACAGCTAATGGTCACCCCTCTACTAAAACCATTGTTATGTTCAGATAATGATAGAACTCTACCAAGACAAGACATCTGACATTCAAATAAATATGTGGTTAGCTACTGAATTCTTTTTAGGATTGTGTACCTAGGTCGAATAATGTCAGTTCCAGATACAATTACAGATGACGCCCGTCCATGATAACCAACTGGTAAATGAAACCTGAGTGGAACAAATGAATATTGCAGGTCAGTGAAATAGCTAAGAATACCTGCATATTATCTGAATGAAAGTGTAGTAACAAACGACTGGACAACACGTAGCAAAGCATTGTGAATCTTATCAATCTGTAATATGTGAAACTTGAGCAGTAGTAAGAAAATAACGCATCAGCCAAAAGAGTATTCATATGACCATATAGCCAAAAGGGTATTCATATGACCATATATAACAAAAGAATCTCCATACTAGCCAGGCTCTAGTTAGATCTAGTGGAATTGGATTTGCACCAGGTGCATTGCCGATAGAATGAAAAACCACAGTTTCGTTTTGTGATGACATACTCCAATTAGATATAGTGGAATTGGATTGTACCAAGTGCATTGCCGATACAATGGAAAACCAGAGTTTGGATTTGTGAAGAATAGAAAAGCACTCACACGCAACTATATGCCTATTAAACTGGTGACATACTTGATCCGATCATAGTGCCAAGTTATCAAAACAATACACTATCAAAGAGAATACATTACCAATTTGGATTAACTGGAGTCTGAGGTCCACGGAAGATGAACCCACAGTTCCTTGCATGGTGCACGGAGCAAAAGAAATCCGTGTAGTCTCCTACAGTGATGGGTAGAAGCATCTCCGCATCACTCTGCACGAGCAAAACAGGACATCAGCAATTTCATCGATATTCGTTTTGTTTCTCCCAACAAAAAGTAAAAGGCTAGATCCATGTCAAGCTCACCATTGGCACAAGGCAGCTCTTCCTCAGGGCCTCGTTGTCACGCAACACTGGCTCGTCAGCTGCAATGAAACAAGGGCAGAAGAAATTAGGAAAAATTTCCGTCAGGATATTCACACCTCCCTTTTCTATAATACTGTTGAGTGTGCCATGATAGATCAGATGACTAGAATTAACAAAAACAAAGCCGTAACCAAATCTGAACTAAATAGTACTAAAATAAAAAAAAACTACAACACATTATCCACACATGCTGTGAGGATTACTGAAACTTTTACTGGTTTCCAAGTCACGATACATTACATCAGCATCACAACTCAACGACCTCAGTGTGAGTGGAATAACCTGACATCACGCTTATTCCACGCAAAGGCCGTGCTCGCCATGGAGCAGAGATAACAGCCTAAAATCACGGACTGCCAAAATTTAATTGAAGCAAGCGAAGACAAGGAGAGCGTACCGGAGAGGATTTTCTGGAGCGTGGCGCGCGCCTCCTTCCAGGCCGGCCGCCCCATCCCCAAGAACATGTTGAGCGTCTCCTGCGCAACAAACACACAGGATCGAATCAGTAACTTAACTAATCTGGAGTACTGGTTACTAGTAATTCAACTTCCAAAGTAATTCCCCAATATCCAACCGCTGTTCCAGTAATTAGTTGCAGCTGGCTCGCTCTAAGCATAAGCATCAGATCAGCAGCAATCTCGGATGGCGCGGAGCAAGTGGAGATGCAGCCCGCGTACCTGGAGGAAGCATGGGGATCCGGAGAGGACGGGCCCGTCGAAGAGGCCGGCGGCGGAGACGGCGGCGAGGTCGAGCGCGAAGTCCCCGATGGCGACGGCCGGGCGCGGCGGGGCCTCCGGCTGGCCCCTCCTGCGGAAGACCCCGAAGGGCAGGTTCTGGATGGGGAAGTGCGAGTCCCGCGGCACCTCCACGAACGACCGCAGCAGCTTGCCCTCCGCCATTGCCGACCGTGGTGTGTGCTGCTGTGGTTTTAGTTAGACGAGGGCGAAATTAAGGCCGTAGCGGTAGGGGATTTTAGCAGGTGGGTGGGCGAGAGGGGCCCTATAAATAATGTCGGAGCCACACGTATCGGCGCGGGCTTCTTGCCTACGTACGTGTTAGGTGTACGTACGAGTACACGACTGTTTGGTAGGAGTACTTGTTCGAACACTCGTGATTTAGATTGATTTATCTTTGTGCGGATAAGGTTAGATTAGTGTTGAAAATCGCAGTTCTTCACCAGCTTAAACATTCAAAATTCATATTTTAATTTTTTTAAACCAAAATAAAATTCTAGAGGTAACAAGTGATGCATGCTACAATGGTGTAGTAATTTGTATTCTAGGCTACATGAAATTGGCAAAGTCTAACAAAATTTATAGTATTGAAATATGCACTATTCACTATAAAATATGTATGAAGTTGCTATTTTCGTGTAGCCTAGAATATGATGTAGTTTGTATTGAGATTTTACACAATTGTGGAATACATTATTGGTTATCTCTAAAATTTTGTTTTGAATTTTTGAAACTTACGAATTATGAGTGTTTGCAAATAAAAAACTAAGTGTAGCTCGGCCTCCGTTTAAGCTTCACAGCACAAGAGTTCTTACATACTACCTTATACTTAGGCTCAAGTATAAGAAGGAGGGTGGAAAGTAGTTGCAAAGCCATGTACAATAGGGTGATGCCAGTCTTCTCGTACAGTTGTCACGTTGGATTTTTTTCTTTTTTCTTTCGACTGCGATTACTCCCTTTTCCATTAGCTGCTCAACGGAAATGTGTTCTCTATTTGTTGCGACATCACTTAAAAGGAAAACGGGAAAAAGGAAAAGAGAAGAAAAGGTTGTGGCAGCAAAACCCATTGTATGGCCTCGGCATCAAAAACCATACTACGGAGCAAAAAGCTTATCCCTAGCAACAAATAGTTCAACAAACAAAAAGACGTCCTCACATCACCACAAACAACATGATTTTTTTTATACAACCAAAAGGAAACCAATTTTAGAAGCTCGCGTGACAAGAAGAATCAGCACTCCGTAATCATCAATCTGCAGGGGGTTATCTTTTAGAAAATGAGGAAACACAATTATCTAAATTGTACGAACTATCTTCCCTTAGAAACATAATTTCCTACTAAAATTTGACTAATTCCCATTGGTTTGGTAGCGGTGACAATAATAGATAATGCATTGTACCACTTGTATCAGTTCTCTAGATGACATGAAGGGCTAAATAAAGATGTGTCTTCTGTACATTGTACATGCCCTAATCTATCTGCGAATAGATATAGTTTCGAATAGAGTACCCTGAATTCCTCAAACAAAATGGATAAGTACCCTGAGTTTACTTAATTTTGTTTGGTTAGCTACCCCATGGAAAGACCATTGTCTACACGTCGTCAAGCATATTGGTGTGCTTTTATTTTGGTACTCCAACTTGATATTGATGATGATGCTACCCGTCAGCTCCCGTCCTGACTCCTGCACGCTCACGCTCCTCTTGTGGTTGGTGGGGTGTATGGAGGAGGTGTTTGCTCGTCCTTCGAAACGTTCGATCGAGCCGCTGACATGTCAAAACAGAATTTTTGTAGGGAGTACAAACGAATAATCTTTGTCATTTTGCATCATATATAACACACAATATTAATGTACATCCATTGGAAATACCGTTTATCACTATTTAGTTTGCCAAAGTGGACTGTAGGGGTGGGCAAAAAAACTGATGACCGAAGACCGAAACCAAAAATACCGAGACCGAACCCGAAAAGACCGAAACTGAAATGACCGATAAAAAAATTGGGTAGAAAATTTTATAGACCGAATTAAGTTTTGTCAATTGGTCATTTCTTCTAAGTAACCGAATATACCCTGACCGAATTTTACGTGAGGCTGTCCCAATCTTTAGAATTGTGTGTTGTGCGTGAGATGTGGTATTCTTGAATGTTGATCAAACTTAGGATTTTTACATTTTTTTGTTTAGATTTTTCAACGTTTATTCCCGCCAATTTATAATAATATATGCAATGAAAAAATGTCAAAAATACATCTAAAATGTTGCCCACTTGTTACTAAATAATGTCTAATATTTGTGTTGGCAACATTGACCATGATGTTCGGTCATGACCGAACCCGAACCCGAATTATTAGGTACCCGAATTTATTGGGTAGTAAAACGAGCAAGTATATTTCGGTCTTCGTTTTTTATGGCCGAATTCTAAATAGACCAAAATACAAAAACCGAATTGTCGGTCATGACCTGGTACAAAATAACAACCGCAAGCCAGTTTTATAAAACATTGGATTATACTCATATCGTAGTACCTTCGATTTGAATTAATCGACCCCGAACACTACCAGCCTCCTAGTTAAGAACTTGATGTTCTTCCGGAAAGTGTTTTGGCTCCCAAGCTCAAGGGGTCCTCTGCTTAGAAAAAAAAAATCATATTTATGAGTTTCAAAATATTATGAAAAAAATCTGGACATAGATGATTGTGTAGCCTACAAGCATGCAAAATTTCAATGTGAAATTCATTGTATTGTGTACTACACAAAAGTACCAAAATCAGAGATTTGAAAATATATACATTTTAGCTCACACGTTTGTATTTTTGTGTAGCTCAGAATACAAAATATTTGAAAAAAATGATATTTTACACATTTGTGGGATAAATCATTTGCTACATCCAGATACTTTTTTTTCAATTTTTTTTGTTAAACTCGTAAACCTGATTTTTGAGTTTTTTTGAAACAACGGGATCCCTGGGATTACATTGCGTGTGCCACGAAGAACTGACGTTTCTAGAATGTCATCAGCAACCCATCCGTTTATCTTCATTTCCGCCTTTCTTTGAGGGCGGCCGGCCGTGCGGCGAGGATTACATTGCGTGTAAAGAGCTGGCACTGCTCAAGCTTTGCCTCCGGTGATTTGTGGATGCTCGGCATGCAGGCAGCATGTGTTTGGTTTCTTCTCCGTGAATGAAAGCGACGAGAAGCCTACGCCGGCCCGTCTCTGGCAATGCAGAGACGCGGCAACCAACCCGGCACTATCCGACTAGCCCGGCTCAGCAAGAAAACACAAAGATAAACTTCTCTGTATAAAACAAACAAAAAAACAAATAGGCAGATATTTTTGGGCAGTCAACGCCCAGAAGTTGGGCAATGCTCCGGACTCAAGGGGGCAGAACACAAAGCTCAGTGCCTGGAACCCCTAACTTCTGCTCAACGCAGATGGTGCCTTCCTGACGCTTCGCGCACAAAATACTCTGAATATTCTGGTGAAAAAGAAACAGGATCCTGTTGGGCTACTAGGGTGGGCATGAGAACAGCAGCGACGCGTTGGTTCCACCAAACCCGAAAGAGTTCGAGATGGCCGCTCGTATGGGCATCTTCTTCGCGGTGGTCAAAGGCATGAAATCGCCTTCGAACAGTGGGTCAGGCTGCTCCAGGTTGACCGTAGGTGGAGCAATTCCCTGAAAATGGTAGAAAACGCTGAGTACAGATCACGGAGCAATTTCTGAGTACTGGAACAACTATTCATCACTGATGGTGGGTGACATACATGGTGGATGGCTAGCACCGCGAAGATTGCCTCCACTGAACCAGCTGCCCCTAGCAGATGGCCGATGGCTCCCTGTAGAGATTGTTGTGTCGTTCTCGTAAGAATCAGGTAACAAGGGAATTGTGATGATTTAGTTGTGCGGAATGATCTACCTTTGTTGAGGATAACGCAAGACCACCGGATGTCGCATGTTGGCCAAAGACAGATTTGATTGCAGTCGCCTCCACAGCATCACCTTTGTAGTTCAGAACCAGACAGCCAAATTATTAATCATAATTCCAGATGGTACAGACTCACAAGGAGTTAGCCCAAAAACAGAATAAAGATAGGTCATGTCAGTCTAGAGGGGTCTTGCCAGGCTGACTGTGAGCACCTACCAAGAGGAGTTGATGTTGCATGCGCATTCAAATAATCAATTTGATCTGCCTGAAGCCCTGACTAGAAAAGAGTAAGAACTCTATCAGAATTCAAATGTAAAGAAAACACATTGTGCTGCAAGTGTGCAACACAAGAATTACAAATAAGCAAGATGCCACACCTGCTCCAGTGCCCGCTCCATGGCTAAGATGGCACCTCTACCATCATTTTGTGGCTGAGTTATGTGATGTGCATCACCTGAGAAAAGCTGAAGTTCATTATGTGATATATAGTAATGACAGATTAAATTATATATATCTTTTGTGGAATGGGAAGATACCAGACATGCCATATCCTCGAACTTCAGCATAAATTTTTGCACCTCGTTCCATTGCATGATCAAGTGCCTACAGAACAGGAAATGAATAACCTGATAAGCAAGTAACGTGCACTAGGATAGTTTCCAGACTAGAAGTTGCATATACCATGTAAAGGAGAGAGCAAATATCAAACCACAAAGGAGCAATAAGATGCTGATTTAAATACTCTTGAGCCTGGCCAAGGGGCAGGCCAAACTTTTAAACAAAGTGCTGCGGATTTTACCGACATGTAAATGAACAATTTTAGGAGACAAAACAGAACCAGAAAAATTAAAACAGAAAGGTCATGAGCAAGTGTTTCCTTGGAAACTCACCTCCAACACCATGACTCCACAACCTTCACCTATCCTATTTGGATATTTCAGAACAAAGGATAAGGACATGCACTAGAACGGGAAGATGAAAGGAAGGGGCATAATTCAGCAGAGGTATAACATACACAAATCCATCTCTACCACAATCAAATGGTCTTGAAGCCGCTTGCGGAAGAGAGTTATACTTTGTGGACAATGCCCTCAACCTGCAGAATAGTACAAAGAAATAAGATAATGTTGGCAAAATACTAGTGACGGAGACAACAGATTAGAAAATGCAAGAGTGATTGTAACTAAGTGTTTTTTATGTAAAACTGTGACTAGTTTGCATAAAATTCGGTGAACCACGACTGTCTTGTGGACAAAACACATGGGTTCTCTAGTTCATCCTACCACCCCCAGTCAATTGCTGTACACTGTAACCTCAGAAAAGCATCCAAGAACATTTATAATTGCCCTAGAGAGCATCCGGACAGACTTTGAAACAGAAGCAAAACAACGCAATTGCTAAGACACAAAAATACTTGCCTAGAAAATCCAGCTATAGACAAAGCATCGATACTAGATTCGGTTCCTCCAGCTACCATCACATCTGCATCTCCAAATTGAATCATCCGTGTAGCATCACCAATAGAGTGAGCGCCTGTGGCACAAGCTGTCACAGCAGCATGGTTTGGACCCTAAGTTAAAGAATCAAATACCAATGTGAGCATTCATGCGATAATTGAATAGAAACAAAAAAAAAACTCAATTATGGCATATGACCATGCGACTGCATATGACAAATAACAATGTTCACCTGGAAACCATATCTCATGCTGACATGACCTGATGCCATGTTGATTAAAATCTTGGGGATGAAGAATGGGCTGAGGCGACGTACACGCTACATGAAGAAGAAAAAAAGTCCACATTATGTCTGTAAGTTCAGGAAAATGATTAGTCAGGCTGAAAGGCGAGAAAGACATAAAAATTGGTTTCTTCTCATGTAATCGGAGGATTTAAAAAACACACATGAAACAAGAACTGGTCTTGGCCAGTAGCGTTTATCAGCAATAACCAGTTTTGCAGTGGCCGGTTTCAATGACCAAATATGATCTAAAACCTGAATGTATCTGGTTCCTGGATAGTTAGCAACCAGTTTTTTTTTATGTTCATTGATTCAATGTCACATATCTTCCCACACTGTATTCAAACTTTAATTGCTAACACCAAATAACAACATTTCTCTTACTGCTACCAGCGCCCATCTGTGAGGCCAGTGACCACCCGGTTACCGCCGCTAATTTACTTGGCTGCCTAAACTTTAAACCAATAATCCAACGCTGCAGTTCTCATTCAGCACATAGCGACACAATAGTAGTGAGAATTACTATGGCTGCACAATGACTAACAATGTAAAAGGAAAAGATTAAGAATAAAACAAACTGCAGGGACCCTGGGTACGAACATTTTCAGTGATAGTCTGTGATGCATCTAAAATGTCTGAGATGCTTCCGATTCCCCCGCCAATTGAAACACCCTGATAAATCTCAAATCAGGTCCAGCAGATAAAAAAAAACACAAAAAGGAAAAGAGCTTCCACCAGAGGCAATCGGTACCGTTCGTTCCTTCTTGTCATCTTCAGAAGGCAGCCAGTTTGCATCTCTCAGAGCCTCATCAGCTGCACACAGAGCATATGCTATAAATCCCGATATAGATTTACTATCCTGTAAACAAAAATATTCAATCAAGATTTCAAATACGAAACTAAGTTTTGCAATTAGACAACATGCTCAACATAACATATTTACAGTCATAAAATGTCATTCTATAGGGACAACATCGATTTGCAATTGGAGAAGAGGGAACCAGCAGGAACAAGACATGCAACTAATAACCTACTTAAATCAGAAAAAATGTCTGAAAGAAGGAGGCGAAAAATAGGTTCCCGAAACATAGGTAAGCACTGTGGAGTTGAAGCTGTCACTGAAAATAAGGATCCAACATTTTTCTTTCCAGATTGAAAATAAGAATCCAATATCAGTAGCGGCATCAGGTGTCGCGTTACACTGGTTTGCAACATAGAGTATTCGAAAGCTTGTATTGTATCATGAGATGTGAACAGAATCGTTTACATTTCTCTTGAGGAGATTATATATGAAATCAAAGCTTGAACCCTTATTTGAGGCGAAATCAAAGCTTGAACTGATTATCAGGAATGCAAACTAGCAATGCATATTAGCATATATGAATATATGATATATGATATGAGCTATCACATGTGGAACAATCATGTACAGGAAAACAATATGATATACCAATCCAATCTCGCAGCAACAGTAGGAAACTCCTAGATGCAATGCTGGACGGTTAGGAGCTAGTGCAGTATCAGCCATAAACCTTGGTCCACGCATCGTCGTCGAACTCGGTCTGGGCCTTCCCGCGCGGCACGGCGGCGGCGACCCTAGACGGCAGCTGCTCCAGCGTCCTCCCCGCCCCGTCCCCGGTGAGGCGAAGGTCCTCCGCGGTGAGCGCGCGCACCGCACAATCGCCGGCGACGAGGCGGTCCCAGGTGGTCCCGACGCCGCGGCCGAGCGGCGTCACAGCGCCGAGCCCCGTCACGACCACGCGGCGGCCAGCGGATGGGCGGGGCGGAGGTAGCTCCGCCGCAGAAGAGAGGCCCCGGCGGAGGAGGAGGGCGCGGCGGAAGCAGTTCATCGGGGGCAGCGGCGACGGTGGCCGGTTTGGGGGCGGGGCATCGGCTGCTGTAGCAGGCACGGCGACGGGCAAG
This sequence comes from Lolium multiflorum, assembly GCA_030979885.1. Taxonomy (NCBI): domain Eukaryota; kingdom Viridiplantae; phylum Streptophyta; class Magnoliopsida; order Poales; family Poaceae; genus Lolium; species Lolium multiflorum. Next base: position 61,796,065 of record CM061752.1, on the reverse strand, counting down.
AGCGGCGGCGGGGGGCTGTGTTCAGTTCTGCTTGGAACGAGGGTAAAACAGGTACAGTACTGTACTTCCCCTGTCAGGGAGTACTCAGTTTGATGATTTTGATCAATGGAATTTAATTATTTGCCCGAAGAATAAAGAAGAATTACTGCATTTCATATGTTATTTTCTCTCTTTTTATTTCGTTTATTTTTTACCAAATTGAATTATGTATTCATTCAAAAAAAGGGTAAAATGCTAGACCTTTTATAGTTTTATATTATGAACATTTGACTCTAAAATGCTTAAATCATACAAATTGAGGTAAATGTGGTTCTGATGTCTCATAGAAATTTTTTTATTATTTTTTGAAAGGAATTACGGTAGGGAAAGCCCTACAATAATTTTTACTGTGTTCGTGAGGATTTAAATCTAGGTGTCTAGGTTGTACATTCACTTTTCAAATTATTTGTTATTGCCGTGGCAGGGGTGGCTTGAGTAGAGGAGAAGTGAGGAATGTCTGGATGTCGACGGTATCCAGATGCGGGATTGATATACAGCGCATGGTGATGTATCCAGGTTTAGGGCTCTCGTTATGGAGGTAAAACCCCTACTCCTGCATGTCTTATGACAGTATATAAATGAAACAGAGTTGCTCCTTGAGCTGTATGTCCTGAGGAGGAACTACCGTGAGCTAAAAGAGGGGGCAGAGAGAGCTCAAAGAGGCCCCAAGGGGGGCTGCCCCGGGCGTGTGAGGCATGAGGCTGAAAGCCTCCCCGTGGTGTACCTTATATACTGGCACCCAGGGGACAAGGGGTGGCCCACTATTGGGGTCTTGTCACACTGTACGCTATAGGGACCGGTACATTAACACTATTGCTCTACAGAAGCCTATCGATCGATGTCCTGGAAGATGGATCCAATGCTTGGTTAATCGTAATTGTGCATGGATCTTGGTCATCTGGCCTGCACTTGGTCTTCAAGTAGAGGATTGGAGTTGCCCATCTCCTGGTACGTGAGCAGCTAGTTGTTGGCAGGGCAGGTCAGCCATGCATGCATGTATGGGGCAGGTGATCACGCCCACACATGTTGTGTACGGAACTTGGGAAGTTGGATTCGACAGGAACGAGCCGGCTGATCGAGCGAGCGATCAGGCAGTGAGTGAGGGCGCGCCAGCCGGGTGGACCGCGCAGCCGGACGAGTTGGCCTAGCGTAGGGCAGGAATACCGGCCCGGGGCGGAGCTCGAGCCAGGCCGCGTGGGAGCAGTCGGCCCAGAAGCGGAGGGGAGCGAAGCGGGAGCAAAGTTGGAGCGGGAGCCGGATGGGCCGGCGGGAGCCGGAAGCCGGCCCACCCGGGTAGGGAACGGAGCAGGCCAGGCAGGCCGCAGCCGGATGGGCCGCGGAAGCCGAAAGCAGGCTCAGCTGTCCCTATTTCTTCTATTTATCTTTTTTTCTTGATATCTTTTGCTACGCTACACCTTGATCCGTGAAGTGTTGCGCGCTCGTTAACTCAAGGACTTTGCCATACTGGGGGTCATCCCCATGACATCGTGGTTTCGATCACGGCAGATGCCAGGGGTGGCTTGAGTAGAGTAGAAGTGAGGCATGTCTGGACGTCGACGATATCCGGATGCGGGATTAGTACATAGCATGTGGTGATGTACCCAGGTTCAGGGCCCTCGTTGTGGTGGTAAAATCCCTACTCCTACATGTCTGATGTATATGACAGTATATAAGTGATACATAGTTTCTCTTTGAGTTGTATGTCCTAAGAAGGAAGAAGCTACTTTGAGCTAAAGGAGGGACTTGAGAGAGCTCAAAGAGGCCCCAAGGGGGCCCTGGGCGTATGAGGCATTAGGCTGAAAGCCTCCCCTGGTGTGCCTTATATACTGGCACCCAGGGGACAAGGGGTGGCCCCGCGCATTGTGCCTGAAATGACTATTGGGGTCTTGTCACACTGTACGCTACAATGACCAATACAGTGACACTATTGCTCTACATGAGCCTATCGATAGCCGGTACGCGGCAGGATTCCATGTCTTCTCGTATGATTGTTATCTTGGCAAATGGATCCAATGCTTGCTCGATCGTACTTGTGCCTGGAACTTGGTCAGCTGGCCCGCACTTGTTCTTCACGTAGCGGATTGGAGCTGGCCATCTCCTAGTATGTGAGCAACTGGTTGTTGGCAGGGGCAGGTCAGCCATGCATGCGTGCATGAGGCAGCTGGCCACGCCCACACATGCTTTGTACGGAACCTGGGAAGCTAGATTTGGCACGAGCGAGCCGGCCGATCAAGCGACCGATCAGGGAGCGAGCGAGGGCGCGCCAGCCGGATGGACCGCGCGGCCGGACGAGCCAGCCCAGCGCGAGGCAGGGATGCCAGCCCGGGGCGGAGCTAGAGTCGGGCCGCATGGGAGTAGTGGGCTAGGAGCGAAGCGGGAGCGGAGTTGGAGATGGAGACGGATGGATCAGCGGGAGCTGGAAGCCGGCCCACCCGGGCAGGAACGGGAGTAGGCTAGGCAGGCCCTAGCCGGACGGGTCGTGGCAGCCGGGAGCCAGCCAATTGTCCCTATTTCTTCTCTTTATCTTGTTTTCTTCATATCTTTTGCTACGATGCACCTTTTCTTGATCCGCGAAGTGATGCGCGCTTGTTAACTGAGGACCTTGCCCTACCGCGGGTCATCCCCCGACTTCGTGGTTTCGATCACGGCAGTTGCTAGGGGTGGCTTGAGTAGAGGAAAAGTGAGACATGTTGTAACAACCCAAAAATTTCAAAACAAACAAAATGAATTTCCCTAGTTCCAAATTTTGGAACCAACAAAAACTTTTATTAAAATAAGATTGATACATATAGACCTTGTTTTAAATTCTGTGTTTTGCCATGATGAGTGTTATTATGCTTATGTGCTAAACCCTAAAACCCTAAAGTGATCAAGTGAAGGTCACCAACCCAATAAAATAAAGAAGAAAGAAATCAAATAAGAAAAACCTTAAACCCTAATCTTCTCCAGAAATCATTTTAGATCTATTTTGAGAAACACAAAATAAAATAAAAGACATATGTGGGCATATAGTCCTAATAGGTAAATCTTGAACCCTACCTTTATTATTTATGCTAAACAGTGGTAAACCATTGCGAACCCCACTAAACCCTAAACCTCACCTCTCTTTTCACCACCCTAGTTAAATTAAAATAAAAGGAAATTAAATAAGAAAGAGGCATATGTGCCTAGGGCTATATTTATAAAACTTTACCCTAAGCCTTTCTACTTTGCTTAGAGGTTTGGAAAACCTTCATATACCTTACCTAGTACTTATCAAACCCAATCCAAGTGGTTTCCAAAGAAAATAAAAAGAAACTAAAAATGCCATAGAGGCATATGAGAGTAACATGCAAATTTGTGAATTTTAGAAGTTTGACCTTAGGACTTGTTGTGGATGATTGGATCACTTCCATATGCCATTTCAACACTCAACAACATCAATTGGGTCAAGCCAAGTCAAATTGAAAATCAAATGCAACATATGCATAGAGGCATATGTGGCACATAGCCATTTCCCCAATTCTTGACCTATGCACTTTAAAACTTGCCCAAATGGTGTGAAACCATCTCTCAACCTAATATAATACTAAATTGACCCTAACCCATGCCCAAGTGAAGCAAGATGAACAATTTACAAAAATAATAAAATTTGAACCTCACCTCTTATGTGTTATGGTCAATTTTGCAAATCTTTGATCAAGACCTTTTGAGATGGATCCAATGATTTGAAAAGGTTTCTAAACTAATAAGAATCACATTAGAGTCAACAAAAGTCAACTAAAATGGGGAGAAATCAAATAGGGAGAAAATCCCCAAAATTCACTCACATACACTTAGCCAAATTTGCAAATCTTCAACCAAGGACACCATTGCTTGATCTATTGTTTGTAGAATACTTATATATGATAAACAAACACAATTGCATCAAAGAAACAAGAATCAAATCAAAGCAAATCTCACATTCAACATTACATGTGATAATGGTCATTGGGCCATTTTATAAAATGTTCCCCTCTTTACCCCTCTGGCTTTGACTTTTCTTCAACCAAACTTGGTCCACTATGACCATGTCATCCAAGACCATATGAAGATGAACAACTTTCATGTTGACCACCATACCTCATGTTGACCAGGTTGACCAGTATAGTATTGACAAGAAGGGACTTTGGAACAAAGAGAAGATTCCTCCACTTTTTGAAACTTTGCAAAACCACACCAATTTGACCACCACCACCACCATTCCATCTCTATGATTATATGAATAAGATCCACCAAAGGAATTTCCAAATTTTGAAAACTTTTCTCTTGCGGCCATTTGTACAAACACCTTGTGGGCAGAACTGAAAATGATGCCCATGCTGGATTTTTGAGTTGGACCAAGTCCAACCCTGCACTCCCTCTGCATCCCTGTACCCCTCTGCATCAGTGCCAAGCCCTGCCAGCCCTTGCCTTGGACCAGCTTGACAAGAACACCCCCATGCCGGCCACCATGTCACCCCACTTGCTCACTTCCTCTCCTCTCCCATCCAAGTCACTCCAGCATGTCCATCAACTTCCCCTGACTCTACTGAAGCTGACCATGCACGCCCTTGACCGAAATGACGTCGACACTGCCCAGGCCACACGCGCCCAGACACGCCCACGCGCGACAGGACGCGCATGGTGACACCCCGGAGCGCGCCAGTACGCCTGCTCGACCCGTCGACTCAGTGCTCCCCTCGACCTCTCCCTTCACCTGCAGCCTCACCGTGGACCCAGCAACCTCCTGGACATCGCCGTTGGCTCGCCGGAGCCCTGTCGCCGTCGTCACCTTCGACGACTGTCCGCCACGGTACAACACGCGCGCGTCACGCTCCTGCTCGCTACAGACCCCCGTTTTCAGTGCCTTCAAGCGCGTCGTGATCACCGTGACGTAGGGAAGAGAGCAGCATCACCGCCCACTCCTCTCCGACGCTGTAACTCCGTCACCACCATCGCCATGCCTCTGCCCCTCCGCTCCTCGGCCGCGCTATAAAAGGAGGACGCTCCCGCCTCAAAACTCCACCCCATCTCGCTCCCCACTCTCTTCTGACCCTCCTCGTCCACTCCTCCCCCTCGATTGCTCACCGGAGCCTTCCAATTTTCGCCGGAGCCCGCAGAGGAGGAGGTCGCCGCCGTCGATTTAGGCCACCATTCGAGCCGTCGTCTGCGCTATCTGCTTCCTCGTCCTCGACAACGTCGTCCGGCCCGTCGCCGATCCTCGCCGAGCCCCCTACCGAGCCGCCGTTGCCCCCTCTCGTCGCCAGCGACGCGACGCCCGTCGTCCGATCGCGTTCGATCCGACGGTCCTCAGCGCCCCGTACCGATTCGGTAAGTCTCACCCGCTGACGAGTGGGGCCTGCTGTCAGCTGGCCCGCAGCATTAGCTGGGCCGGCCCATCTCTACTTTGCCACTTTTCAAACAGTTTTGGCCCAGTTTCTTTCCCGCCAAGCCCACATTTCAAACAAAGAAATTTCGAATTTAATTATTGTTTCTCAGATGCTGTTTTGAAAATTAAATAGAATAAAATCTACCAAACCAAATTTGACAAATTTTATATATTTGGAAACCTTGTTAAATTAGCTACAAAACTACACTGGCCCCAACTTTAGTTTTGTTATAGATTTTAAATGATAAAAATAACAAGGCAGGGACTTTTCTGCCTTAGATTAATTCTTAAAAATCAACCAAAAATGCTTTTGAGTTGATTCCAACTCCTATAATTCACATTTCTCTTACACTAATTGTTTCTGAAAAAATATGCCATGCTTACCTTGAATGATCATGGCCTAGTTTAATTAAAGGACTTTATGGCTAGTTCTAGTCAAAGATATTGTCCAAAACTATTAATAAATCTTATGGGAATATTTCTCTCATTTAAATCTTGTCATGAACAATTCAAAATAAGCTAGAGACTCTGGTCATTTAGGTCGCATATGAATTATTGATAATATTAGATCCTTACCATGTTAAAATTAAATGGTATGAGGTGCTACACCTCATTTAAATCATTAGTATGTGGTATTAAACTATATGGGGTGTAGCCTCTCATTTAAATACTTACTCCAAGGGATTCAATGAGAATTAATGACACATGTAGTAATAATCCATAGGTTCTCATTTAAAAATATTCAATCATTTTCATAGTAGTATTTAAATTATTCAAGGCTACTTATTAAATCTTATGAGATGTAGTGGTCTCATTTAAAATCTTGTCTCAACTAAGTTAATATGGGGTATAGACTATGGTCAATTTTAAACTCATATTAAATTAGTTGATGATATTAAATCATTATTCAGGAGTATTAAAAAAAGGCATGAGGTGGTGTACCTCATTTAAATCACTTCCCAATTAATCCTTATGAAGAGGCTGACTTTGGTCAACCTAGGTCATAGGACATTAATTGAGGAAATTAAATCTTAATAATATTCAATAAGAGGAAATTAGTTTCTCTCAAGAAATAAATAGGAACTCTAATTAATATTTATAATGAGAGGAAATTATTTTTCTTAAGAATAAAATGAAATCCACTCACCTAATAAGCATGTTGATTGATAGCTTAGTAGGAGTGATTTATGTGTGTGCTTAGTCTAGTACTTAGGCTTTGTGTGGTAATTGTGTGTATTGTACTCGTATTTAGACGCTAGAACCGAGGAGTACATCGAGGAGGAGGAGGACTACTTTGAAGAGGAAGAGAACTTTGATCACTACTCCAACCAAGGCAAGCTATTATCAATGCAAGCTATTATCAATGCAAGCTATTATCAATGCAAGCTAACTCCAATGCAAGCTATACCCTTGCAAGCTAATATTCTTGCAAAATGCAAAGCTCTACTAGAGCAAGGCACACTCACCAATTTACTTTATGCTTCATGATCCCATCCCAAGTTTTATTCTTACAAGCTTTTACTTTGATTATTATAACTTGCTTTTATAGTTAACTTTGGTCTAGAGATAGAATACTACAAGAGTATCAAATTTAGCCTAGAGCAATGAAAGCTAGATAGCACCCCACATGATTAGTTGCTAGTGCTAACAAATAAAATTGACTACTCTAGATGGGAACTGGTGAAATGAAATGACTTTGAAAACCTTGGAATGATGAGTCATTCTATTGAAAGATTTTGAAGGTGAATGTGACTTGTGAATGACATGGTGAACTTTACAAAAACTGATGGTTGGGTTTGGATGCGATACCATTCCAATTTTACAAGTACCCCCACAATACCTGATATGGGTAGGGCTTAACTGGAAGTTTATGTATCTTAGTATGGGTTCCCTCTAAACAAGCGTCATCGGGGTTATGCCAAGGGCTGCCTCCAAAGAAATATGAAATGATGAGAAATGACGTGAAATGAGGTGAATGTCCGGCCCAAGCCCTGTGCAGTTCCCTGTCTGTCTTCACTGGGAGGCCAAGCTCATGGGGAGAGGTGCCTATACTAGGGTAGGTAAGTGAAAGGTTATGGTTGGTAGTCCGCACACGGAGTGTGATAAATCAGGGCCAGTTAACCCTGACGGATTATTGCAAATGTTGTGGCACAAGTGTACGACCTCTGCAGAGTGTAGAACTATTCGAATAGCCGTGTCCACGGTTACGGACGATTGGAAAGGCCATACTGTTCCGTCATCAGACCATTTTCAAAAATGTGACATGTGAAGGGTGACTTGTGATTTTGAACTTGAAATGGTGACTTTGACTTGAATCACAACAGAGTTGTGGGAATGACACTAATGTTCCCACTTGAGTTAGTTAGCAAATGAAGAGGCTTTTTACTAAATGCTTATGAAATAAAATTGGCTTTATGCAAATAAACTTAGAGCTTAGCACCCCTTTACTATAGTTGATAGTGCTTACATTAGTATTAGTTTGTGAGTACTTTAAAGTACTCATGGCTTTGTCCCTGGCTATTCAAATGGCCAGACTATGAAGGAGAACAGCAGTACGAGGAAGATGGACAGCGGGACGTCTACGACAACTAGGATCACTCCTGACGTCAACAGTTGCCTGTGGAATAGATGGACCACGACCGCTACTACTTCGCTTCCGCTATGTGTTTTGTAATAGGATCCCTAGATCCACTATGATGTATTAAGATTGGATCATGTGATCCTTTGTTGTAAGACGATTATGTGTTGTAATGAATGATGTGTTGTGATATCAATCTATTATGTCTCGCAAAAACAATATTCCTGGGATTGCGAGGAATGGCATAATAGGCATCTGGACTTAAAAATCCGGGTGTTGACAAGTTGGTATCAGAGCCATTGTTGACCTTAGGAGACCCTAGTTAGAATGGACGTCCTGAAAATTTTAGTTTCAAAAACAAATAAAGTGAATATTTATGAAAAAATTATTCTCACTCTTAGCCTTGAGATCTTTTCGAAGAAAGAAATCCATACTCTACTTTTCCTGGTAAAATTACATAAAATTTTGCACACTTGATCACTTCTCTAACTTACTTATCCTAATTGCTCACAGATGGAATACCAATGGGAATGCTATCAGCTTGGTCACGGAGGAGAACTGAGGTTCGAAAAGGAATTGAAGCAACTAGTGGAATATCTAGGACACCCGTACCCCGAATTCTTCGGAACATCCTTCAATAATCAGTTGGGAGGATCACCCCGGTGGGAAGTTTCCGCTGACCTAGGAAGAAAGCTTGAAGCCCCGGTATGGGAAACCATATGGTTTTCTGTAACGGGAAACACCTGGAAGGAAGGACTAGACAAAGCAATGCAAGAAGCAATTTCCCGTCTGTGTGGACAAAATAAGGACAAGATCAAGAACACTCGTTTCCTCTACTACCCAAGACATGACTCCATGGGAAGACCGATGACCATGCCCCCACCACAACCAGAGATGAACCCCTATAAAGCCCCTCAGGACTTCAGGCAGTACAAAACCCGCAGGGATTTGGATAACGCCCTCGCCTCTCGCCAAGCACCTCACCCGTGAAGAAGAAGCATCCACCCTGAAGAGTAGTATCACCCCAGCACTTAAGTAGGTGTGAGTTGTATCAGGATCCCCCTTGTATCGTAGAGCGATGAATGGTTCTTCAAACCAACGGTGTGTTAGCCTTGTAATGTATGATGCTTGGTATGAATGAAAAAGTGTTGTTGGTTTTTACCCCCGCAACACTACTCAAAATTTTTATGAACCCTTTTAAAAATCTAACAAAACAAACCCATAGAAAAATTCCCTCTTATCTTATCATCTACATCAATGTTCAGATGGCCCCTCCCAATCGCTCCAACGACGCAATGATGCAACTGCTGCAAACGATGATGGCAGACCGAGAAGCCGAAAGAGCTGAACGCCAAGCAAACCTTGCAGCACTTCAACAGCTTGCAAACAACAATCAAGGCCATCATGATCCCCCAGGATCAAAGCTAAAGAACTTTCAGAACACCAACCCTCCAATTTTCAACAAGACTGAAGAACCCCTCGACGACTGGCTCCAGACAATGGAGAACAACCTCGAAGTTGCGCAAGTTGAAGCCGCAGAGAAAGTCTGTTTGCCACGCACTACTTAGCAGGACCAGCCGAGCTTGGTGGACCAGCACCCGTGCCATGAATGCGGACAGATGATGACATGGGGAGAATTCAAGCTGAAGTTCAGCAAATACCATGTGCCCCAAGGACTAATCAAGAAGATGAGAGACGAATTCCGTGAGTGAAGCAAGGAAGAATGTCCGTGGTGGAATACCGCGACGGGTTTCTTACTTGTCAAGGTACGCCCGGATGAGACAGACACCAATGAGAAGAGGAAGGAAAGATTTCTGAACGGACTACATGACGAGATGCAAACGGTGTTAGTGAACATTCCGTTCGCTGACTTAGAAGCCCTGGTGGACTCAGCCATACAGATGGAAGGAAAGCTGCATCAAGCCAACGAGAACCGCAAGAGAAGAATGATGAACCAGAGTGGACCCCACCATACCCAGAAGTACCGCAACAACTCCTCTGGAGGATTCACCCCAAGACCCAACAAGCCCCCTGCTCAGAATTATCGCCCCAACAACAACAACAACAACCGCAACACCAACAATAGCCGCAACAACAGCAACAACAACAACAACAACAACACCAACAACAACAACAACCACCCCAATACTGCCCCCGTGACTGGGAGTAACGCTGTTCCCGTCAGCCCCAAAGACAAGTCCACGTCAACTGCTACGAATGTGGAGTTGTGGGTCACTTCTCCAATGAGTGCCCCAAGAAGCTTGCCAGGATTGCCGCCAATACCGCCACACCTCGGCAGCGCGCCGCTTTGCCGAAGAAGGAATCAGAACAACAACAACGGCCGTCTCTACCACATGACTGCCACTGAAGCTCAGGAAGCACCCCAGACCATGCCAAGTATGTCCTCCTGTTAATAAAATGCTCAACCTCTCTTAGGAACCTAACTTTTCGTAAAATCTCGGGACGAGATTTGTTTAAGGGGGAAGGGTTTGTAACAACCCAAAAATTTCAAAACAAACAAAATGAATTTCCCTAGTTCCAAATTTTGGAACCAACAAAAACTTTTATTAAAATAAGATTGATACATATAGACCTTGTTTTAAATCCTGTGTTTTGCCATGATGAGTGTTATTATGCTTATGTGCTAAACCCTAAAACCCTAAAGTGATCAAGTGAAGGTCACCAACCCAATAAAATAAAGAAGAAAGAAATCAAATAAGAAAAACCTTAAACCCTAATCTTCTCCAGAAATCATTTTAGATCTATTTTGAGAAACACAAAATAAAATAAAAGACATATGTGGGCATATAGTCCTAATAGGTAAATCTTGAACCCTACCTTTATTATTTATGCTAAACAGTGGTAAACCATTGTGAACCCCACTAAACCCTAAACCTCACCTCTCTTTTCACCACCCTAGTTAAATTAAAATAAAAGGAAATTAAATAAGAAAGAGGCATATGTGCCTAGGGCTATATTTATAAAACTTTACCCTAAGCCTTTCTACTTTGCTTAGAGGTTTGGAAAACCTTCATATACCTTACCTAGTACTTATCAAACCCAATCCAAGTGGTTTCCAAAGAAAATAAAAAGAAACTAAAAATGCCATAGAGGCATATGAGAGTAACCTGCAAATTTGTGAATTTTAGAAGTTTGACCTTAGGACTTGTTGTGGATGATTGGATCACTTCCATATGCCATTTCAACACTCAACAACATCAATTGGGTCAAGCCAAGTCAAATTGAAAATCAAATGCAACATATGCATAGAGGCATATGTGGCACATAGCCATTTCCCCAATTCTTGACCTATGCACTTTAAAACTTGCCCAAATGGTGTGAAACCATCTCTCAACCTAATATAATACTAAATTGACCCTAACCCATGCCCAAGTGAAGCAAGATGAACAATTTACAAAAATAATAAAATTTGAACCTCACCTCTTATGTGTTATGGTCAATTTTGCAAATCTTTGATCAAGACCTTTTGAGATGGATCCAATGATTTGAAAAGGTTTCTAAACTAATAAGAATCACATTAGAGTCAACAAAAGTCAACTAAAATGGGGAGAAATCAAATAGGGAGAAAATCCCCAAAATTCACTCACATACACTTAGCCAAATTTGCAAATCTTCAACCAAGGACACCATTGCTTGATCTATTGTTTGTAGAATACTTATATATGATAAACAAACACAATTGCATCAAAGAAACAAGAATCAAATCAAAGCAAATCTCACATTCAACATTACATGTGATAATGGTCATTGGGCCATTTTATAAAATGTTCCCCTCTTTACCCCTCTGGCTTTGACTTTTCTTCAACCAAACTTGGTCCACTATGACCATGTCATCCAAGACCATATGAAGATGAACAACTTTCATGTTGACCACCATACCTCATGTTGACCAGGTTGACCAGTATAGTATTGACAAGAAGGGACTTTGGAACAAAGAGAAGATTCCTCCACTTTTATGAATAAGATCCACCAAAGGAATTTCCAAATTTTGAAAACTTTTCTCTTGCGGCCATTTGTACAAACACCTTGTGGGCAGAACTGAAAATGATGCCCATGCTGGATTTTTGAGTTGGACCAAGTCCAACCCTGCACTCCCTCTGCATCCCTGTACCCCTCTGCATCAGTGCCAAGCCCTGCCAGCCCTTGCCTTGGACCAGCTTGACAAGAACACCCCCATGCCGGCCACCATGTCACCCCACTTGCTCACTTCCTCTCCTCTCCCATCCAAGTCACTCCAGCATGTCCATCAACTTCCCCTGACTCTACTGAAGCTGACCATGCACGCCCTTGACCGAAATGACGTCGACACTGCCCAGGCCACACGCGCCCAGACACGCCCACGCGCGACAGGACGCGCATGGTGACGCCCCGGAGCGCGCCAGTACGCCTGCTCGACCCGTCGACTCAGTGCTCCCCTCGACCTCTCCCTTCACCTGCAGCCTCACCGTGGACCCAGCAACCTCCTGGACATCGCCGTTGGCTCGCCGGAGCCCTGTCGCCGTCGTCACCTTCGACGACTGTCCGCCACGGTACAACACGCGCGCGTCACGCTCCTGCTCGCTACAGACCCCCGTTTTCAGTGCCTTCAAGCGCGTCGTGATCACCGTGACGTAGGGAAGAGAGCAGCATCACCGCCCACTCCTCTCCGACGCTGTAACTCCGTCACCACCATCGCCATGCCTCTGCCCCTCCGCTCCTCGGCCGCGCTATAAAAGGAGGACGCTCCCGCCTCAAAACTCCACCCCATCTCGCTCCCCACTCTCTTCTGACCCTCCTCGTCCACTCCTCCCCCTCGATTGCTCACCGGAGCCTTCCAATTTCTCGCCGGAGCCCGCAGAGGACCTGAGGTCGCCGCCGTCGATTTAGGCCACCATTCGAGCCGTCGTCTGCGCTATCTGCTTCCTCGTCCTCGACAACGTCGTCCGGCACCGTCGCCGATCCTCGCCGGAGCTCCAGCTCGCCGCCGACCCCCTACCCGAGCCGCCGTTGCTCGCCTCTCTCGTCGACAGCGACGACGACGCCCAGTCGTCCGATCGCGTTCTGATCCGACGGTCCTCAGCGCCCCGTACCGATTCGGTAAGTCTCACCCGCTGACGAGTGGGGCCTGCTGTCAGCTGGCCCGCAGCATTAGCTGGGCCGGCCCATCTCTACTTTGCCACTTTTCAAACAGTTTCGGCCCAGTTTCTTTCCCGCCAAGCCCACATTTCAAACAAAGAAATTTCGAATTTAATTATTGTTTCTCAGATGCTGTTTTGAAAATTAAATAGAATAAAATCTACCAAACCAAATTTGACAAATTTTATATATTTGGAAACCTTGTTAAATTAGCTACAAAACTACACTGGCCCCAACTTTAGTTTTGTTATAGAATTTAAATGATAAAAATAACAAGGCAGGGACTTTTCTGCCTTAGATTAATTCTTAAAAATCAACCAAAAATGCTTTTGAGTTGATTCCAACTCCTATAATTCACATTTCACTTACACTAATTGTTTCTGCAAAAATATGCCATGCTTACCTTGAATGATCATGGCCTAGTTTAATTAAAGGACTTTATGGCTAGTTCTAGTCAAAGATATTGTCCAAAACTATTAATAAATCTTATGGGAATATTTCTCTCATTTAAATCTTGTCATGAACAATTCAAAATAAGCTAGAGACTCTGGTCATTTAGGTCGCATATGAATTATTGATAATATTAGATCCTTACCATGTTAAAATTAAATGGTATGAGGTGCTACACCTCATTTAAATCATTAGTATGTGGTATTAAACTATATGGGGTGTAGCCTCTCATTTAAATACTTACTCCAAGGGATTCAATGAGAATTAATGACACATGTAGTAATAATCCATAGGTTCTCATTTAAAAATATTCAATCATTTTCATAGTAGTATTTAAATTATTCAAGGCTACTTATTAAATCTTATGAGATGTAGTGGTCTCATTTAAAATCTTGTCTCAACTAAGTTAATATGGGGTATAGACTATGGTCAATTTTAAACTCATATTAAATTAGTTGATGATATTAAATCATTATTCAGGAGTATTAAAAAAAGGCATGAGGTGGTGTACCTCATTTAAATCACTTCCCAATTAATCCTTATGAAGAGGCTGACTTTGGTCAACCTAGGTCATAGGACATTAATTGAGGAAATTAAATCTTAATAATATTCAATAAGAGGAAATTAGTTTCTCTCAAGAAATAAATAGGAACTCTAATTAATATTTATAATGAGAGGAAATTATTTTTCTTAAGAATAAAATGAAATCCACTCACCTAATAAGCATGTTGATTGATAGCTTAGTAGGAGTGATTTATGTGTGTGCTTAGTCTAGTACTTAGGCTTTGTGTGGTAATTGTGTGTATTGTACTCGTATTTAGACGCTACCGAGGAGTACATCGAGGAGGAGGAGGACTACTTTGAAGAGGAAGAGAACTTTGATCACTACTCCAACCAAGGCAAGCTATTATCAATGCAAGCTATTATCAATGCAAGCTATTATCAATGCAAGCTAACTCCAATGCAAGCTATACCCTTGCAAGCTAATATTCTTGCAAAATGCAAAGCTCTACTAGAGCAAGGCACACTCACCAATTTACTTTATGCTTCATGATCCCATCCCCAGTTTTATTCTTACAAGCTTTTACTTTGATTATTATAACTTGCTTTTATAGTTAACTTTGGTCTAGAGATAGAATACTACAAGAGTATCAAATTTAGCCTAGAGCAATGAAAGCTAGATAGCACCCCACATGATTAGTTGCTAGTGCTAACAAATAAAATTGACTACTCTAGATGGGAACTGGTGAAATGAAATGACTTTGAAAACCTTGGAATGATGAGTCATTCTATTGAAAGATTTTGAAGGTGAATGTGACTTGTGAATGACATGGTGAACTTTACAAAAACTGATGGTTGGGTTTGGATGCGATACCGTTCCAATTTTACAAGTACCCCCACAATACCTGATATGGGTAGGGCTTAACTGGAAGTTTATGTATCTTAGTATGGGTTCCCTCTAAACAAGCGTCATCGGGGTTATGCCAAGGGCTGCCTCCAAAGAAATATGAAATGATGAGAAATGACGTGAAATGAGGTGAATGTCCGGCCCAAGCCCTGTGCAGTTCCCAGTGACATCTGTCTTCTTGGGAGGCCAAGCTCATGGGGAGAGGTGCCTATACTAGGGTAGGTAAGTGAAAGGTTATGGTTGGTAGTCCGCACACGGAGTGTGATAAATCAGGGCCAGTTAACCCTGACGGATTATTGCAAATGTTGTGGCACAAGTGTACGACCTCTGCAGAGTGTAGAACTATTCGAATAGCCGTGTCCACGGTTACGGACGATTGGAAAGGCCATCTGTTCCGTCATCAGACCATTTTCAAAAATGTGACATGTGAAGGGTGACTTGTGATTTTGAACTTGAAATGGTGACTTTGACTTGAATCACAACAGAGTTGTGGGAATGACACTAATGTTCCCACTTGAGTTAGTTAGCAAATGAAGAGGCTTTTTACTAAATGCTTATGAAATAAAATTGGCTTTATGCAAATAAACTTAGAGCTTAGCACCCCTTTACTATAGTTGATAGTGCTTACATTAGTATTAGTTTGCGAGTACTTTAAAGTACTCATGGCTTTGTCCCTGGCTATTCAAATGGCCAGACTATGAAGGAGAACAGCAGTACGAGGAAGATGGACAGCAGGACGTCTACGACAACTAGGATCACTCCTGACGTCAACAGTTGCCTGTGGATGGACACGACCGCTACTACTTCGCTTCCGCTATGTGTTTTGTAATAGGATCCCTAGATCCACTATGATGTATTAAGATTGGATCATGTGATCCTTTGTTGTAAGACGATTATGTGTTGTAATGAATGATGTGTTGTGATATCAATCTATTATGTCTCGCAAAAACAATATTCCTGGGATTGCGAGGAATGGCATAATAGGCATCTGGACTTAAAAATCCGGGTGTTGACACATGTCTAGATGTCGACGGTATCCAAATGCGGGATTGGTACACAACACACGGTAATGTACCCAGATTCAGGGCCCTCGCTGTGGAGGTAAAACCCCTACTCATGCATGTCTCATGTATATGACAATATATAAATGATACAGAGTTTCTCCTTGAGTTGTATGTCCTGAGAAGTAAGAATCTACTTTGAGCTAAAAGTGGAAGCTGAGAGAGCTCAAAGAGGCCCCAAGGGGCTTCCTCGGCGTGTGAGGCATGAGGCTGAAAGCCTCCCCCTGTTGTGCCTTATATACTGGCACTCAGGGGACAAGGGGTGGCCCACGCACACTGTGCGTGAAATGAATACTCGGGTCTTGTCACACTGTATGCTACAGTGACACTATTTCTCTACAGGAGCCTATCGATAGCATGTACGCTACAGGATTCACTGTCTTCTCGTACGATCGTTGTCCTGGCAGATGGATCCAAATGCCTGGTCGATCGTACTTGTGCTTGGATCTTGGTCACCTGGCATGCACTTAGTCTTCACATAGAGGATTGGAGCTGGTCATCTCCTGGTACGTGAGCAGCTGGTTGTTGGCAGGGGTAGGTCAGCCATGCATGCGTTCATGGGGCAGCTGGCCACGCCCACATATGCTGCATACGGAACCTAGGAAGCTGGATTTGGCAGGACCGAGCTGGCCGACCAAGCGACCGATTAGGGAGCGAGCGAGGCCGCGCCAGCCGGACGAACCGCGGTAGGACGCGCCGGCCTAGCGCGGGGCAGGGATGTCGGCCCGAGTCGGAGCTGGAGCTGGGCCGGGTGGGAGAAGTCGATCCGGAAGCAGAGCGGAGTGGGAGCGGAGTTGGAGTTGGAGCCGGATGACAGGCGGGAGCCGGAAGCTGGTCCACCCGAGTAGGAATGGGAGGAGGCCAGGCAGGCCGCAGCAGGACGGGCCGCGGAAGCTGGAAGCCGGCCTAGATGTCCCTATTTCTTCTCTTTATCTTGTTGTCTTCATATCTTTTGCTACGCTAGTTGCACCTTCTCTTGATCCGCGAAGTGTTACGTGCTCGTTAACTCGAGGACTTTTCCCTACCGGGGTTCATCCGCCTGACATCGTGTTTTCGATCACGGTAGATGTCAGGGGTGACTTGAGTAGAGGAGAACTGAGGCTTGTACGTCTGGACGTCGACGGTATCCGGATGCGGGATTGGTACACAACACACGGTGATGTACCTAGGTTCAAGGCCCTCATTGTGGAGGTAAAACCCCTATTCCTCCATGTTTGATGTATATGACGTATGTAAGTGATACAGAGTTGCTACTTGAGTTGTATGTCCTTAGGAGGAAGAAGTTATTGTTAGCTAATAGAGGGAACTGAGAGAGCTCAAAGAGGCCCCAAGGGGGCTGCCCCAGGCATGTGAGGCATGAGGCTGAAAGCCTCCCCTTGGTGTGCCTTATATACTAGCACCCAGGGGATAAGGGGTGGCCCACGCGCACTGTGTCTGAAATAACTATTGGGATCTTGTCACACCGTACGCTACAATGATCGGTACAGTGACACTATTGCTATACACGAGCCTATCGATAGCTTGTACGCTGCAAGATTCCCTGTCTTCACGTACGATCGCTGTCCTGGCAGATGGATCCGATCGTACTTGTGCTTGGATCTTGGTCAGCTGGCATGCACTTGGTCTTCATGTAAACGATTTCAGCTGGCTATCTCCTAGTACGTGAGCAGCTGGTTGTTGGCAGGGGCAGGTTAGCCATGCATGCGTGCATGGGGCAGCTGGCCACGCCCACACATGCTGCGTATGGAACCTGGGAAGCTAAATTTGGCAGGAGCGAGCCGGCCGATCAAGTAACCGATCAGTGAGCGAGCGAGGGCGCGCCAGCTGGATGGACCACGCCGCGGGGCAAGGATGCCGGCCCGGGGCGGAGCTGGAGCCGGGCCACGTGGGAGCAGTCAGCCCAGGAGCGGAGCTGAGTTGGAGCTAGAGCCGGATGGGCCGGCGGGAGCCGGAAGCCGGCCCATCTAGGCAGGAACGGAGGCAGGCCAGGCAGGCCGGATGGGCCGTGGAAGCCGGAAGCCGGCCCAACTGTCCCTATTTCTTCTCTTTATCGTGTTTTCTGCTACGTTGCACCTTTTCTTGATCTGCGAAATGTTGCGCGCTCGTTAACTCGAGGACTTTGCCCTACCGGGGTTCATCCCCCGACATCGTGGTTTCGATCACGGAATATGCCAAGGGTGGCTTGAGTAGAGGAGAAGTCAGGCTTGTCTGGACGTCGACGGTATCCGGATACGGTATTGGTACAGAACACATGGTGTTGTACCCAGGTTCAGGGTCCTCACTGTGGAGGGAAACCCCTACTCATGCATATCTGATGTATATGAAAGTATATAAGTGATAGAGAGTTGCTCTACAGTGAAACTATTGCTCTACACGAGCCTATCGATAGCCTGTACGCTGGAGGATTCCCTCTCTTCTCGTACGATCGCTCTCCTGGCAGATGGATCCAATGCTTTGTCGATCGTACTTGTGCCTGGAGCTTGGTCAACTGGCCTGGACTTGGTCTTCACATAGAGGATTGGAGCTGTCCATTTCTTGGTATGTGAGCAACTAGTTGTTGGGGGAGCAAGCCAGCCATGCATGCGTGCGTGGGGCAGCTGGCCATGCCCACACATGCTGCGTACGAAACCTGGGAAATTGGATTTGGCAGGAGCGAGCCGGCCAATCAAGCGACCGATGAGGGACCGAGCGAGGGCGCGCCAGCCGGATGAACCGCGCGGTCGGACGAGGCGGACCAGCGCGGGGCAGGGATGCCGGCCCGAGGAGGAGCTGGAGTCGGATGGGCCAGCAGGAGCCGGAAGCCTGCCCACCCGGGCAGGAATGGGAGCAGGCCAGGCAGGCCGCAGCCAGACGGGCCGCGGGAGCCGTAACTCGGCCCAGGTGTCCCTATTTCTTCTCTTTATTTTGTTTTCCTTCGTATGTTTTGCTACATTGGACCTTTTCTTGATCCGCGAAGTGATGCGCGCTCGTTAACTCGAGGGCTTTGTCCAATCAGGGTCATCCCCCCGACATCGTGGTTTCGATCACGAAAGATGCCAAGGGTGGCTTGATTAGATGAGAAGTGAGGCCTGTCTGGACATCGACGGTATCCGGATGCGGGATTGGTACACAACACACAGTGATGTACCCAAGTTCATGACCCTCGTTGTGGAGGCAAAACCCCTACTCTTACATGTCGGATGTATATGACAGTATATAAGTGATACAGAGTTACTCCTTGAGTTGTATGTCCTGAGGAGGAAGAAGCTATTGTGAGCTAAAAGACGGAGCTGAGAGAGCTCAAAGAGTCCCCAAGGGGCTTCCTTGGGCGTGTGAGGCATGAGGATGAAAGCCTCCCCCTCGTGTGCCTTATATACTAGCACCCAGGGGACAAGGGGTGGCCCACGCGGACTGTGCCTGAAATGACTACTGGGGTCTTGTCACAGTGTATGCTACAGTGACCGCTATAGTGACACTATTGCTCTATAGGAGCCTATCGATAGGTTGTATGCTACAGGATTCCTTGTCTTCTCGTACGATAATTGTCCTGGCAGATCTATCCAATGCTTGGTTGATCGTACTTGTGTCTGGATCTTGGTTAGCTCGCCTGCACTTGGTGTTGGAGATATGCCCAAGAGGCAATAATAAAATGGATATTATATATCTTTGTGTTTATGATAAATGTTTACATATCATGCTATAATTGTATTAACTGAAACATTGATACATGTGTGTTATGTAAACAACAAGGAGTCCCTAGTAAGCCTCTTGAGTAACTAGCTTGTTGATTAATAGATGATCAAGGTTTCATGATCATGAACATTGGATGTTATTAATAACAAGGTTATGTCATTAAGTGAATGATATAATGGACATACACCCAAATAAGCGTAGCATAAGATCACGTCATTAAGTTCATTTGCTATAAGCTTTCCGATACATAGTTACCTAATCCTTCGACCATGAGATCATGTAAATCACTTATACCGGAAGGGTACTTTGATTACATCAAACGCCACTGCGTAAATGGGTGGTTATAAAGGTGGGATTAAGTATTCGGAAAGTATGAGTTGAGGCATATGGATCAAGAGTGGGATTTGTCCATCCCGATGACGGATAGATATACTATGGGCCCTCTCGGTGGAATGTCATCTGATTAGCTTGCAAGCATATGAATGGTTCATAAGAGATCACATACCACGGTACGAGTAAAGAGTACTTGTCAAAGACGAGGTTGAACAAGGTATCGTGATACCGATGATCAAACCTCGGACAAGTAAAATATCGCGTGACAAAGGGAATCAGTATCGTATGTAAATGGTTCAAATCGATCACTAAAGTCATCGTTGAATATGTGGGAGCCATTATGGATCTCCAGGTCCCGCTATTGGTTATTGGTCGGAGAGAAGTCTCAACCATGTCTGCATAGTTCACGAACCGTAGGGTGACACACTTAAGGTTTGATGTCGTTTAAGTAGATATGGAATATGGAATGGAGTTCGAAGTTTTGTTCGGAGTCTCGGATGGGATCCAGGACATCACGAGGAGGTCCGGAATGGTCCGGAGAATAAGATTCATATATAGGAGTCATATTCCAAGTTTGGAAATGATCTGGTGCATTTATGGCAGGTTCTAGAATGTTCTAGAAAAGTCCGGAAGAAATCACCATGGAAAGTGGAGTCCCGGAGGGACTCCACCTTGCATGACCTGCCAACCCTAAGGGGAGGAGTCCCAGGTGGACTCCCCCTAGGGTGGCCGGCCAAGCTTCCCCAAGGAAGGTGGGAGTCCCACCTTGAGTGGGATTCCCCCTTGGGTAGGTTTCCCACCTTAGGCAAGTTTTGGATTCGGGTCTTATTCGAAGAGTTGGAGTCCAAGTCTTGGGGTTTTCCACCTATATAATAAGGGACAAGGGGAGGGTGGCCGGCCACTCTTGCCTCCCACCTTGGCCGCCCCCTTTGTGGCCGGCGCCCAAGCCCCTCTCCCCAAACCCTAGCCTCTCCTCCTCCACCACCTCTCCCGCACGCTTAGGCGAAGCCCTGGGAGATCTCCACCACCACCGCCACCACGCCGTCGTGCTGGGATTCCGAGGAGGATCTACTACTTCCGCTGCCCGCTGGAACGGGGAGGAGGACGTCGTCTTCATCAACATCGAACGTGTGACCGAGTACGGAGGTGCTGCCCGATTGTGGCACCGTCAAGATCAAGATCTTCTACGCACTTTTGCAAGCGGCAAGTGATCGACTACATCCACCCCGAGATCTAATCTCGTTAGGCTTTGGAAATCTTCGAGGGTTAGTCTCATGATCTTCTCGTTGCTACCATCACTAGATTAGATCTTGGCTTGTGTTTTCGTTCTTGCGGTAGGAAATTTTTTGTTTTCTATGCTACGAATCCCATCAGTGGTATCAGAGCCGTGTCTATGCATAGATTGGTTGCACGAGTAGAACACAATTGTTTTGTGGGCGTTGATGCTTTTGTTGTCTTTAGTTCGTGTACTTTGCATCTTGCGGCATAGTGGGATGAAGCGGCCCGGGCTAACTTTACATGACCGCGTTCATGAGACTTGTTCCACGTTCGACATGCAACTTGTATTGCATAAGTGGCTTTGCGGGTGTCTGTCTCTCCCACTATAGTGAAGATCTAATTTACTCTTCCTATTGACAACACTAGTATCACCGTTGTGGTTCATGTTCGTAGGTAGATTGGATCTTACTCGAAAACCCTAAACCACGTAAAATATGCAAACCAAATTAGAGGCGTCTAACTTGTTTTTGCAGGGTTTGGTGATGTGATATGGCCATGATGTGATGATGAATATGTATGAGATGATCATTATTGTATTATGGCAACCGGCAGGAGCCTTATGGTTGTCTTTATTTCATGTTGTAGTATTATTTCAAAGTAGTTGTAATAGTTGCTACACACGGTGAACAACCATGAAGACGGCGCCATGGACCTTGACGCTACGCCGACGATGATGGAGATCATGCCCATTGATGATGGAGATCATGTCCGTGCTTTGGAGATGAAGATCAAAGGCGCAAAGACTAAAGGGCCATATCATATCACATATGAATTGCATGTGATGTTAATCCTTTATGCATCTTGTTTTGCTTAGATCGCGACGGTAGCATTATAAGATGATCCCTCACATTAATATCAAGATAATAAAGTGTTCTCCCCTCGTATGCACCGTTGCTACAGTTCGTCGTTTTGAAGCATCTCGTGATGATCGGATGTGATAGACTCTACGTTCACATACAACGGGTGTAAGCCATGTTTGCACACGCGGAATACTTGGGTTTGCTTGACGAGCCTAGCATGTACAGACATGGCCTCGGGACAACGGAAACCGAAAGGTTGAACACGAGTCATATGGATGATATGATCAACATGTTGATGTTCACCATTGAAGCTACATCATCTCACGTGATGATCGGTTTTGGTGTAGTGGATGTGGATCGTGTTCCACTTAACAACTATGAGGGATGTTGTGTTAAGTGGGAGTTCATTAGTAATTATATTAAAACTTGAACTAATTATCATGAACATAGTCTGAATAGCATTTTTAATTAAATTTGTAGGATTGGCATCCATTTTCTACCATGCGTTAGTCTTGTAATTGAGATTGAAATACTGTTAAGTCTGACTAATAACTTTACGGACTGGTACCGTATTGTTAAAGAATCAAGATATGATTAAGTCCTATTGCAAACTTTTAGTAAACCTCACATTGTTGATTCAAAGAACAATGGTTTCAATTAGTACCTAAAATCATCTTGTCTCCATGAAACTTGAAGTTCAAATCCGTTTGAAATTAAAGTAAGGAGCTGGAAATTTTGTTTTCAGAAATAAGCCAGGTATAAGATATATGTGATATCTAAGACCATATTGCAAGGTGATAGAATATAATTTGGTGAGAGTACATAAACTCATAAGTTTTATGGGAATGTACGAAGGTTGAAGACGCCAGGCGTCCCAATCCTCCAACTATTGGGGCACTAACAATATTCGCATATCCATGAAGTGATCGTCCTTAGTATGCACCGTTGCTAAGACTCGTCGTTTCGAAGCATCTCGTGATGATCGGGTGTTATAGATTCCACGAGTGCATACAACGGGTGCAAGTCAGATTTGCACAAGCGAATACTAAGGTTAAACTTTACGAGCCTAGCATGTACAGACATGGTCTCGGAAAGTCGTCATGATGGATAAAATTATGAGTGAAATTGTTCATCATATCACAAAGTTACTAATAGTGAAATATGGAACACTTGTCATATGATGATCAACTTCAAAGTAAGAACCTCAAGGTTATTGGTATTTGACCAACAAACCTAGAAGTTATTGAAGGTGAAGTGTTTTCTGAGAATGAGGAAAACTAAAAGAGAAACTACAAAAGATATTTTGGTAGAAAGAAAGAAAAGACTAGAAAGTCTAGCTCAGGTGTATATAAATGACATACATGTTATGGATGTATTCCTTGTTTGGTCACATAATGAAATTCTTGGGTATTTGTACCAGATTGGTTGGTATGAGATGTCATACAATACAACGCAATACAAGAATACGATGGCCTAAGTGACTGATAAGGAATATGGTAATAATGCACGTCTGGAACATAATAAAGTGTTATTATGTTTGTCGTTGGCATTCTACCTAACCCTTAGAATTTATAATAAAGAACTTAATAAATGTTATTTTGCTCTGGTCAAATGAAAACAAAGAGTTGTTCAAATTATGACATTTCTCCATGTACGATGGATAAGTTATTATAAATATTAATGGTGAAACACACATACATAACACTGACGCTAAAATGCCATAAGGCAAATGATTTGAATTCTACTTATTTGTGGAACCGCCATTTAGGTCATGTTAGAAAGGAACGCATGAAGAAACTCCATGCAGATGGATTTTTGGAGTCATTTGATTTTTGAATCATTTGGCGCTTGCAAATCTTTTCTAAAAGAGAATGACTTTAAATACCGTTCATATGCCAAAAGTTGAACGGGCAACTAACTTTGTGGAAACATACATGATGATGTATGTGGTTCACTGGGCATAGTTGTGTGCGGGAGATTCTTCTACTTCATGAAAACTTCCAACAATGAATTGAGTATATATTTGTGGATATATTCGATAAGGAAGAAGTTTGAAACATTTGAATGGATTCAAATAAAGTTCAGCATGAAGTGGAAATCATCGTAATAGAAAAGTCAAATATCTATGATTGGATCATGGTGGAAATATTTGAATTACGAGTTTTAGCGAACATCTAAGAGAGTTATGAAAATTGTTCTACAACTCACATTTCTTGGAGTATCATAATGATGATGGAGTATCCGAGAGATGTATCCAAACCTTGTTGGATTAATGATGAGATAATATAAAATGATGCCATTATATTTTTGTGGATTATGCTTTAGAGACTACCGCTTTTACACTAAATAGAGCATCATCATGATCCGTTGAAATGACACCATACGAGTTATGGCATGGGTATGAACCCTAATAGTCTTTTCTTAAATTTTGATATGCATAGCATAAGTAAATGAGTTTACAACCAAAATCGGATGAATGTCTTTGTTGGTTATCCTAGAGATTTGATTGGGAATTCTTCCCACTATGGAGACAAAGACAAAAGTGTTTGTCAATGTTTCTTATTTCCAAGAAATTGATTTCTAGCGAAGTATTTGAGTGGGAGGACAATAGAACTTGATAGGGTTTATGAACCTGAGCATAATGATCAGAGTAGCGCAGTATCGGAAATGGTTCCGGAAGCGGCCACGACGATCATGGCTCCCATGACTTAAAAGTGTTTTAGCCATGGAGATCGAAGTACCTATTGAACCTTGTAGATTTGGTTTACTTTGTGATCAAATAAATGATTTGTGGACAAAGGATTGTTTTTGAACAATAATAAACCAACTACATACAAAGAAGTTATGATGGGCCCTGACTCCGTTAAAATGGCTATGCGCCATGAAATCCAAGATAGATGAATACTTTTGAAAGTAAATGGATCTATAAAATTGATGGACTAGGATGCAATATCCTTGAATAAGCACAACTTGTCAAAAAGTTGTTTACGACAAAGTTCAAAGAGTTGACTACGATAAGATTAGATCTTCCGTAGTAATACTTATAGTCTATGTGGATTATTCTAGTAATCGCTACATATTTCTTTTATGAGATATGTTAGTAGGATGGCAAAATATATTACTTAACAGAAGTGTGTATTAAAGGTGTATACAAGATACAACCAAGAGTTTTGCTAGTCCGTAGAATACTAGATAGGAATGCGAACTTCAATTAGATGAAGTGAGTATTGCGGAGTTGGAATCTTCACCGGATGAAATAGTCAAAGAGTTTTTGATTTCATCAGAAACGATGAAGATGCTTGCATTTGCAAGAAATTAAGTGGGAGCGCTGAGACATATTTATAATACTTTATGTAGATGACATATCGTTGATTATAAATAGTGTAATTATATAATTGATTAAAAGGTTTCATTGAGAATTAGCTTCAATGAAAGAATATGGACTGAAACATATTTAGTGTCAAGATCTATGTAAATAGATTGAAACACATAATAAAGAAGGTGTTCTTTTCATGTGAAGTTTTAACAAGACTTGAGTGTATATGACACTTAATGAGTAAAAACACATGAGTGATTATAGATCACAAATAATATGTACACAATCAGATGTCCTGTGCTCTAAAAGTGTTATGAGCATATACCAGAATGATTCATGTGATGATCGTTGGACGACAGTAAGAATATCCTTGAGTACTTTAGAAGAACCAAGGATATATATAGTTTTGTATGGGGTAATGACAAACAAATCGCTGTAAAGTGTTGCACCGATATTAGTTTGGTCACATATAAAATGAATTTCAAATCTCAATTAGGCTAAGTGTTGTTTAAGAGGTAGCACAATGCTAGATTTAGAAGAGTTCTAAATATTGTGACGGATTCTACAAGTGAAGGCAGAGTATGTCATTGTTATGACAATGATGGAAGGATGTTAAGTCGAAAAGTTCTTTGAGAACTTGGAGTAGTTCCGATAGTGTCAGAACTTTGAAGCTATATTGTGTATGACAATATTAGTGACATATTTCAGACCGCGGAATTAAGGTTCCACCAGAGGACTAAACATATATGCTGACTCATTTGGAAAATGAGTGATGCGTTGAGACGCAAATGAATTGCAAAGTACATACGTTTATAAGCATGTCAGATCCGTTGACTAAAACCTCTCCCGTGAGAAAAACATGATAAAGCACCAGAAGGCCAAGGTGTTATATCTTTACAAATGTAAACTAGATTATTGACTCTAGTGCACGTGGGAGACTGTTGGAGATATGCCCAAGAGGCAATAATAAAATGGTTATTATATATCTTTTTGTTTATGATAAATGTTTACATATCATGCTATAATTGTATTAACCGAAACATTGATACATGTGTGTTATGTAAACAACAAGGAGCCCCTAGTAAGCCTCTTGAGTAACTAGCTTGTTGATTAATAGATGATCAAGGTTTCATGATCATGAACATTGGATGTTATTAATAACAAGGTTATGTCATTAAGTGAATGATATAATGGACATACACCCAAATAAGCGTAGCATAAGATCACGTCATTAAGTTCATTTGCTATAAGCTTTCCGATACATAGTTACCTAATCCTTCGACCATGAGATCATGTAAATCACTTATACCGGAAGGGTACTTTGATTACATCAAACGCCACTGCGTAAATGGGTGGTTATAAAGGTGGGATTAAGTATTCAGAAAGTATGAGTTGAGGCATATGGATCAAGAGTGGGATTTGTCCATCCCGATGACGGATAGATATACTATGGGCCCTCTCGGTGGAATGTCATCGATTAGCTTGCAAGCATATGAATGGTTCATAAGAGATCACATACCACGGTACGAGTAAAGAGTACTTGTCAAAGACGAGGTTGAA
Source organism: Lolium multiflorum (assembly GCA_030979885.1). Classification (NCBI taxonomy): domain Eukaryota; kingdom Viridiplantae; phylum Streptophyta; class Magnoliopsida; order Poales; family Poaceae; genus Lolium; species Lolium multiflorum. The sequence goes on along the minus strand of CM061752.1, from coordinate 61,769,045 downwards.
CAAGGTATCGTGATACCGATGATCAAACCTCGGACAAGTAAAATATCGCGTGACAAAGGGAATCAGTATCGTATGTAAATGGTTCAAATCGATCACTAAAGTCATCGTTGAATATGTGGGAGCCATTATGGATCTCCAGGTCTCGCTATTGATTATTGGTCGGAGAGAAGTCTCAACCATGTCTGCATAGTTCACGAACCGTAGGGTGACACACTTAAGGTTTGATGTCGTTTAAGTAGATATGGAATATGGAATGGAGTTCGAAGTTTTGTTCGGAGTCTCGGATGGGATCCAGGACATCACGAGGAGGTCCGGAATGGTCCGGAGAATAAGATTCATATATAGGAGTCATATTCCAAGTTTGGAAATGATCTGGTGCATTTATGGCAGGTTCTAGAATGTTCTAGAAAAGTCCGGAAGAAATCACCATGGAAAGTGGAGTCCCGGAGGGACTCCACCTTGCATGACCTGCCAACCCTAAGGGGAGGAGTCCCAGGTGGACTCCCCTAGGGTGGCCGGCCAAGCTTCCCCAAGGTAAGGTGGGAGTCCCACCTTGAGTGGGATTCCCCCTTGGGTAGGTTTCCCACCTTAGGCAAGTTTTGGATTCGGGTCTTATTCGAAGAGTTGGAGTCCAAGTCTTGGGGGTTTTCCACCTATATAATAAGGGACAAGGGGAGGGTGGCCGGCCACTCTTGCCTCCCACCCCCGGCCGGCCCCTCCCCTCTCCCCCCCTAGCCTCTCCTCCTCCACCACCTCTCCCGCATACGCTTAGGCGAAGCCCTGCCGGAGATCTCCACCACCACCGCCACCACGCCGTCGTGCTGCCGGGATTCCGAGGAGGATCTACTACTTCCGCTGCCCGCTGGAACGGGGAGGAGGACGTCGTCTTCATCAACATCGAACGTGTGACCGAGTACGGAGGTGCTGCCCGATTGTGGCACCGTCAAGATCAAGATCTTCTACGCACTTTGCAAGCGGCAAGTGATCGACTACATCCACCCCGAGATCTAATCTCGTTAGGCTTTGGAAATCTTCGAGGGTTAGTCTCATGATCTTCTCGTTGCTACCATCTACTAGATTAGATCTTGGCTTGTGTTTTCGTTCTTGCGGTAGGAAATTTTTTGTTTTCTATGCTACGAATCCCTACACTTGGTCTTCACGTAGAGGATTGGAGCTGGCCATCTCCTGGTACGTGAGCAGCTGGTTGATTTGGCGGGAGCGAGCCGGCCAATCAAGCGACCGATGAGGGAGCGAGCAAGGGCGTGCCAGGCGGATGAACCGCCCGGTCCGACGAGCCGACCCAGCGTGGGGCAGGGATGCCGGCCCAAGGAGGAGCTGGAGCCGGATGGGCCAGCAGGAGCCGGAAGCCTGCCCACCCGGGCAGGAATGGGAGCAGGCCAGGCAGGCCGCAGCTACACGGGCCGCAGCTACACGGGCCGCGGGAGCAGGAAGGGATGTCGGCCCGTGGCGAAGCTGGAGCCAGGACGCGTGGGAGCAGTCGACCCAGAAGCAGAGCGAAGCGGTAGCGGAGTTTGAGTTGGAGCCGAATGGGCCGCCGGGAGCCGGAAGTCGGTCCACTCGAGCAGGAACGAGAGCAGGACAGGCAGGCCACAGCCAAACGGGCCGCGGAAGCCGGAAACCGTCCTAGGTGTCCCTATTTCTTCTCTTTATCTTGTTTTCTTCATATATTTTGCTACGCTGCACCTTTTCTTGATTCGCGAAGTGTTGCACACTCGTTAACTCGAGGACTTTGCCCTACCGGGGGGTCATCACCCCGACATCGTGGTTTTCTTACCCACGCTCCTGCAATTCAAGTTGGAACCAATCATTGATATCTTGGGTTTTGTTTCCTCACTCTGGATGCAGACACAATCCTACACAAAGGGTTGTTATTGTGAACTTTCACTGAGGCATCACTTGATTTTGATTGTGCTCCCCCATTAGATTTTCTAGAACCATATCTTGTCATTGACATTTTTGGCTTGAAAGCAGATTTCATTTTCTTCATGTTCCTTTTGGACACAACAGGACTAAACCCTTCCTCATCAGTATCCTCTTCACCAAAACCCAGCACTAGCACCTCATTGACTTTCTCACATTCATTAGAAGTAGGATTTTTGTTTTCAAACCCAGATTGTGCCTGGCAACCTCCAAAATGCTTCAAACAATCAATTATTCAAAGGAAAGGGATCTAGGGTCTATGCCCATTTCAAGAGCTCTGGCATAAATATCATCAATATCAAGTAAAGCAAAGGAATTATGGGAATCATGGTTAGTACCTTCAAGGTTTCTGGAGGTAGCACGCATTTGAGCTCTTTCTTCCAGAGCCATATTAAAGTCGAGCTGAGTTGCCGGCCTAGAACTAGCTCTGACACCTTGATTCACACCAGCACCCTCCTCCTCTTCCCCATCTTCCACTTGAGAACAAATATCTTCTTGGGTACCCTCCACTTCAGGTTGAGAACCATCCATTGGGATGACCACAACTGTATGTTCATGCTCAAGACGTGGGGCTGCAAGAGCCATGATAACCATTCTGGAATTTCATCCACCTTCCATTTACTGACTAAGAAATCCACTATGATCAGATGAATTACTATTAAGTCCACTTTTTATTATGAGACCTCAACATCTTCAGAATTCTCTTCATCAATGGGGTCCATCAAGTGGATGTATTGTTTCTGAATGAGCATCTCCTTGTGACTGCTAGCTTTCCCAGGCCACGAAAAAATTGTTGGAAAGTGGGATCATCCTGAGATACAAGAGGAGGCACTTGAGACCCAAGTTTTTCCGAAGCTAAAGCTTGTGCAACCTCACCAACAACTTCCAAGATTTCATGATTTTTTTTCGGAACAGGAGAAGTAGCAGAGGTGGATGCCTCACCACCTGTCTGAGGAAGCAAGAGAGCGAATAGAAACAATTTATGAAACCACCTTTCTCCCAGTATCTCTCAAAAGAGCAGATCTATTGCAGTTGGTAATCAATCTCTAGGTGCCATGTGTTGAGTGGGAATTATTTGTGACTTCAGAAGGAGCATACTGAGAACACGTAGCATTACCTTCTCCGCCAATTCTCTGACGCTTTGGTGTGCCCTAATCTTCCTCTTCAAGTTGATTCTTGTCATTAACCCCAATAGGAGTACCAGCTGGAGCACAGGGTTCAAATAACTCTCTAGTGTATTGTAATTCATAAAACCCGCCCTTGATTTCACCAATTCTAGTATTAGGAACAAGGGACAAATCTAGGCAGCCAATTTTGACTCTAATGTAACTGAAATTCCTTGGGAAGTTTTTATCAAGAGACACAGGTTTTCCTACCAGACTAGCAACATAAAAAGCAGTAGACATGTTTCAATATTTCATGGGAATGCCTTTAATTTAGAACCAAGCCTCCTCCATAACAACAAAAGGCTCAATGTCACGAGACCGTTTTTCTATGGTAATAATGGCATCAGACACATTTTTCATAAACAACTTACCAAAGTGAGCCAGTTCTTCAATGGATTTGGCATTGGGGGATCTGGTCCTGAACTCTGTCGGTGACACCTCTTTAGCAAAGAATCTAAAGTTTATTTTCATCGAATCAACCCAAATGTTGAATTCATGTTCAATGTTTTTGTAGTTTACAATCCTTTCTCCACTTTAATATGAGAATAGTTGAGTTGATCAAGAGGTTGCACTTCTGATTCTGGAACTGGTATAGAATAGAACCCAGATCCGAAGTCTTCACTGCCAAAGAAGGTGCACAATACTCCCACAGATCTCTCTTCTGACAAAGATCAATGGTATGAGTGCCACCGCATCTCTCACACCCAGGGATGAATTTGTGAGATAGAGAGGTACCAACCGAGGCGGCCGAAGGTACAGAGTACCCGCCAGTTCTGGCACTGAGGAAGAAGAAATCACAGCTACCCTGGTTACTCTTGGAGAATGGACAACATGAGCAGAGCTAACCAGGGTGATGGGTGCAGGGACAGTAGGGTTAGAAGTGGTATGAAGATTGACCTACATTGATCTTGCTCAATCCGCAGGGGTAGAGATCAAATCCGGATGCATCTTCGGTAGATGCACCCACCGATCATGGGATTGAGAAGTTTCCTCCTCCTTGCGCTTCCTTTCCACGAGAGCCCTCTTGCAAACCTTTCCGAGTTGTGGAGAGCCTCCCTACAACGCTCGTCATGCATCCCGCGCCTCTCCTCATGTCAGCTATTGCTCATGGCATCGACTTTTCGCCCCTGGTTGACTTTGTTGCATTTGTGATGAGATTATCTTCAGTAATTACAGGTCCATTTTCCTTAAAAATGTGATTTCCTGCACATCACACAAAAGAGAAGGGATTGCACATTGATACGTCTCCAACGTATCGATAATTTCTTATGTTCCATGCTACTTTATTGATGATACCTACATGTTTTATGCACATTATATGTCATATTTATGCATTTTCTGGAACTAACCTATTAACAAGATGCCGAAGAGCCAGTTCTGTTTTATGCTGTTTTTGGTTTCAGAAATCCTAGTAAGGAAATATTCTCGGGTGGACGAAATCTTCGCCCGGGTCTTATTTTTGCACGAAGCTTCCAGAAGACCGAAGAGATAACGAAGTGGGGCCACGAGGCAGCCGGGGGACAGGGCGGCGCGGCCCAGGCCTGGCGCGCCTGCCCCCTGGGCACCTCGTGTGGCCCCCCGCGTTCCGCCTACTTAAAGTCTCCGTCGCGAAACCCCCACCGAGAGCCACGATACGGAAAACCTTCCGGAGACGCCGCCGCCGCGAATCCCATCTCGGGGGATTCGGAGATCGCCTCCGGCACCCTGCGGAGAGGGGATTCATCTCCCGGAGGACTCTTCATCGCCATGATCGCCTCCGGAGTGATGAGTGAGTAGTTCACCCCTGGACCATGGGTCCATAGCGTAGCTAGATGGTCGTCTTCTCCTTGTTGTGCTTCATTGTTGGATCTTGTGAGCTGCCTAACATGATTAAGATCATCTATCTGTAATACTATATGTTGTGTTTGTCGGGATCCGATGGATAGAGAGTACTATGATTATGGTGATTATCAATCTATTGTTTATGTGTTGTTTATGATCTTGCATGCTCTCCGTTATTAGTAGAGGCTCTGGCCAAGTTTGTACTCTTAACTCCAAGAGGGAGTATTTATGCTCGATAGTGGGTTCATGCCTTCATTGACACCTGGGACAGTGACAGAAAGTTCTAAGGTTGTGATGTGCTGTTGCCACTAGGGATAAAACATTGATTCTATGTATAAGGATGTAGTTGTTGATTACATTACGCACCATACTTAATGCAATTGTCTGTTGCTTAGCAACTTAATACTGAATGGGGTTTGGATGATAACCTGAAGGTGGACTTTTTAGGCATAGATGCAGTTGGATGGCGGTCTATGTACTTTGTCGTAATGCCCAATTAAATCTCACTATATTTATCATATCATGTATATGCATTGTTATGCCTTTCTCTATTTGTCAATTGCCCGACTGTAATTTGTTCACCCAACATGCTTTTATCTTATGGGAGAGACACCTCTAGTGAACTGTGGACCCCGGTCCTATTCTTTACATAGCATACAATCTCTGCAATTGTGTTTTACTATTTTCTTGCAAACAATCATCTTCCACTCGATACGTTTAATCCTTTGTTACAGCAAGCCGGTGAGATTGACAACCTCACTGTTTCGTTGGGGCAAAGTACTTTGGTTTTGTTGTGCAGATTCCACGTTGGCGCCGGAATCCCTATTGTTGCGCCGCATCACATTTCGCCACCATCAACCTTCAACGTGCTTCTTGGCTCCTACTGGTTCGATTAATACTTGAGGGAAACTTGCTTCTATACGCATCATACCTTCCACTTGGGGTTCCCAACGGACGTGTGCATCTACACGTATCAAGCTAAATTTCTGGCGCCGTTGCCGGGGAGATCAAGACACGCTGCAAGGGGAGTCTCCACTTCTCAATCTCTTTACTTTGTTTTTGTCTTGCTTTATTTTATTTACTACTTTGTTTGCTACACCTAAACAAAACACAAAAAAATTAGTTGCTAGTTTTACTTTATTCTTGTCTTGCTCTCTATATCAAAAACACAAAAAATTAGTTACTTGCATTTACTTTATCTAGTTTGTTTTATTTCTGTTGCTAAAATGAATACCCCTGAAAATACTAAGTTGTGTGACTTCACAAATGCAAATAATAATGATTTCCTATGCACACCTATTGCTCCACCTGCTACTACAGCAGAATTCTTTGAAATTAAACCTGCTTTTGAACTTGGTTATGAGAGATCAATTTTCTGGTGTTAGTTCTGATGATGCTGCTGCCCATCTCAATAATTTTGTTGAACTTTGTGAAATGCAAAAGTATAAGGATGTAGATGGTGATATTATTAAATTGAAAGTGTTTCCTTTCTCATTAAGAGGAAGAGCTAAAGATTGGTTGCTATCTTTGCCTAAGAATAGTATTGATTCATGGACTAAATGCAAGGATGCTTTTATTGGTAGATATTATCCTCCCGCTAAAATTATATCTTTGAGAAGTAGCATAATGAATTTTAAACAATTAGATACTGAACATGTTGCTCAAGCATGGGAGAGAATGAAAACTTTGGTAAAGAATTGCCCAACCCATGGACTGACTACTTGGATGATCATCCAAACCTTCTATGCAGGACTAAATTTTTCTTCGCGGAATTTATTGGATTCAGCTGCTGGAGGTACCTTTATGTCCATCACATTGGGGGCGGCTACAAAACTTCTTGATGATATGATGATAAATTACTCGAATGGCACACGGAAAGAGCTCCACAAGGTAAGAAGGTAAATTCTGTTGAAGAAACCTCTTCTTTGAGTGATAAGATTGATGTGATTATGTCTATGCTTGTGAATGGTAGATCTAATGTTGATCCAAATAATGTTCCTTTAGCTTCATTGGTTGCTCAAGAAGAAAATGTTGATGCGAATTTCATTAAAAACAATAATTTCAACAACAATGCTTATAGGAACAACTATGGTAATAACTATAGGCCATATCCTTCTGCTAATGGTAATGGTTATGGTAATTCTTATGGGAACTCTTACAACAATAATAGGAGTGTACCCTCTGGTCTTGAAGCTATGCTTAAAGAATTTATTAGTACACAAACTGCTTTTAACAAATCTGTTGAGGAAAAGCTTGATAAAATTGATACTATTGCTTCTAGAGTTGATAGGCTTGCCTCCGATGTTAATCTTTTAAAATTGAAAGTTATGCCTAATAATGATATTGATAATAAGATTACCACTACAGCAAATGCCATCCAAGTTAGAATTAATGAGAATATAAGATTAATGGCTGAACTGCGTGCTAGGTGGGATAGAGAAGAAAATGAAAAACTAGCTAAAGAGAATAATGTAGCTAAAGTTTGGACTATTACCACCACTTGTAATGCTAATTCTTCACATGTTGCTGCACCTCCTACTATCAATGGTAAAATAATCGGTGTTGGCAATGTTTCTACTCCTAGTGCAAAGCGTACAAAGCTGCCTGAAACTGCTAAAACTGCCTGCTTGTGATAAAACTGCTGAAATTTTTTCCAACCTTGGGAACAATGATCCCATTGCTGTAGCTCATAATGATTTAGATTTTTATGATTGCCACATCTCTGAAGTTATAAAGTTCTTACAAAAACTTGCTAAAAGTCCTAATGCTAGTGCTATAAATTTAGCCTTTACAAAACATATTACAAATGCTCTCATAAAAGCTAGAGAAGAGAAACTAAAACTTGAAACTTCTATTCCTAGAAAGCTAGAAGATGGTTGGGAGCCCATCATTAAAATGAAATTCAATGACTTTGAATGTAATGCTTTATGTGATCTTGGTGCAAGTATTTCTGTTATGCCTACAAAGATTTATGATATGCTTGACTTGCCACCATTGAAGAATTGTTATTTGGATGTTAATCTTGCCGATAATGTTAAAAAGAAACCTTTGGGGAGGATTGATAATGTGCACATTACGGTTAACAATAACCTTGTCCCCGTTGATTTTGTTGTCTTGGATATCGAATGCAATGCATCTTGTCCTATTGTGTTGGGAAGACCTTTTTTCTGTTGGTGCTGTTATTGATATGAGGGAAGGTAATATTAAATATCAATTTCCCCTCAAGAAAGGTATGGAACACTTCCCTAGAAAGAGAATGAAGTTGCCTTTTGATTCTATTATTAGAACAAGTTATGATGTTGATGCTTCATCTCTCGATGTTACTTGATTTGCACTTTCTGCGCCTAGCTGAAAGGCGTTAAAGAAAAGCGCTTATGGGAGACAACCCATGTTTTTACTACAGCAATTTTTTGTTTTGTTGAGTCTTGGAAGTTGTTTACTACTGTAGCAACCTCTCCTTATCATGTTTTTGTGCCAAGTAAAGTTTCTATGTCAAAGTTGATGTTATATTTGGGATCGCTGCGCAGAAACAGCATTGCTGTCTGTCACGAATCTGGGCACAATTCTCTGTAGAAAATTAGAAAAAATCTGCCAATTTACGAGCGTGATCCTCAGATATGTACGCAACTTTCATTAGTTTTGAGTTTTTCCATTTGAGCAAGTCTGGTGCCAGCTTTAAATTCGTCTTTACGGACTGTTCTGTTTTTGACAGATTCTGCCTTTTATTTCGCATTGCCTCTTTTGCTATGTTGGATTTATTTCTTTGATCCATTAATGTCCAGTAGCTTTATGCAATGTCCAGAAGTGTAAAGAATGATTGTGTCACCTCTGAACATGTGAATTATTAATTGTGCACTAACCCTCTAATGAGTTTGCTTGAAGTTTGGTGTGAAGGAAGTTTTCAAGGGTCAAGAGAGGAGTATGATATACTATGATCAAGAGGAGTGAAAGCTCTAAGCTTGGGGATGCCCCCGTGGTTCACCCCTGCATATTTTAAGAAGACTCAAGCGTCTAAGCTTGGGGATGCCCAAGGCATCCCCTTCTTCATCGACAACATCATCAGGTTCCTCCCCCGAAACTATATTTTTATTCAATCACATCTTGTGTTCTTTACTTGGAGCGTCGGTTTGTTTTTGTTTTTGTTTTTGTTTGAATAAGATGGATCCTAGCATTCACTTTGTGGGAGAGAGACACGCTCCGCTGTTGCATATGGACACATATGTCCTTAGGCTTTACTCATAATGTTCAAGGCGAAGTTTCTTCTTCGTTAAATTGTTATATGGTTGGAATTGGAAAATGCTACATGTAGTAATTCTAAAATGTCTTGGATAATGTGATACTTGGCAATTGTTGTGCTCATGTTTAAGCTCTTGCATCATATGCTTTGCACCCATTAATGAAGAAATACATAGAGCTTGCTAAAATTTGATTTGCATATTTGGTCTCTCTAAGGTCTAGATAATATCTAGTATTGAGTTTTGAACAACAAGGAAGACGGTGTAGAGTCTTATAATGTTTACAATATGTCTTTTATGTGAGTTTTGCTGCACCTGTTCATCCTTGAGTTTGCTTCAAATAACCTTGCTAGCCTAAACCTTGTATCGAGAGGGAATACTTCTCATGCATCCAAAATCCTTGAGCCAACCACTATGCCATTTGTGTCCACCATACCTACCTACTACATGGTATTTCTCCGCCATTCCAAAGTAAATTGCTTGAGTGCTACCTTTAAAATTCCATCATTCACCTTTGCAATATATAGCTCATGGGACAAAATAGCCTTAAAAACTATCGTAGTATTGAATATGTACTTATGCACTTTATCTTTTATTAAGTTGCTTGTTGTGCGATAACCATGCTTCTGGGGAACGCCATCAACTATTGTTGAATATCATGTGAGTTGCTATGCATGTCCGTCTTGTCTGAAGGATCTATCATTTTAGTGGTTGGAGCATGCAAAATTGTTAGAGAAGAACATTGGGCCGCTAACTAAAGCCATGAATCATGGTTGAAGTTTCAGTTTTGGACATATATCCTCAATCTCATATGAGAATAATAATCATTGCTACATGCTTATGCATTTAAGAGGAGTCCATTATCTGTTGTCCATGTTGTCCCGGTATGGATGTCTAAGTTGAGAATAATCAAAAGCGAGAAATCCAAAATGCGAGCATTCTCCTTAGACCTTTGTACAGGCGGCATGGAGGTACCCCTTTGTGACACTTGGTTGAAACATGGCATGCAAAGATCCGGTAGTCCAAGCTAAGTAGGACGAGGTGCGGGCACTATTAGTATACTATGCATGAGGCTTGCAACTTGTAAGATATAATTTACATAACTCATATGCTTTATTACTACCGTTGACAAAATTGTTTCATGTTTTCAAAATAAAAGCTCTAGCACAAATACAGCAATCGATGCTTTCCTCTTGAAGGACCATTCTTTTACTTTTATTGTTGAGTCAGTTTACCTATCTCCCTCCACCTTAAGAAGCAAACACTTGTGTGAACTGTGCATTGATTCCTACATACTTGCATATTGCACTTGTTATATTACTTTATGTTGACAATATCCATGAGATATACATGTTATAAGTTGAAAGCAACCGCTGAAACTTAATCTTCCTTTGTGTTGCTTCAACACCTTTACTTTGATTTATTGCTTTATGAGTTAACTCTTATGCAAGACTTATTGATGCTTGTCTTGAAGTACTATTCATGAAAAGTCTTTGCTATATGATTCACTTGTTTACTCATGTCATTACCTTTGTTTTGATCGCTGCATTCATTACATATGTTTACAAATAGTATGATCAAGATTATGATGGCATGTCACTTCAGAAATTATCTTTGTTATCGTTTTACCTGCTCGGGACGAGCAGAACTAAGCTTGGGGATGCTGATACGTCTCCAATGTATCGATAATTTCTTATGTTCCATGCTACTTTATTGATGATACCTACATGTTTTATGCACATTATATGTCATATTTATGCATTTTACGGAACTAACCTATTAACAAGATGCCGAAGAGCCGGTTGCTGTTTTCTGCTGTTTTTGGTTTCAGAAATCCTAGTAAGGAAATATTCTCGGAATTGGACGAAATCTTCGCCCAGGGTCTTATTTTTGCACAAAGCTTCCGAAGACCGAAGAGATAACGAAGTGGGGCCACGAGCAGCCGGGGACGGGCGGCGCGGCCCGGGCCCTGGCGCGCGGCCCCCCTGGGCTCGTGTGGCCCCCGCGTTGCCCTTCCGCCTACTTAAAGTCTCCGTCGCGAAACCCCCAGTACCGAGAGCCACGATACGGAAAACCTTCCGGAGACGCCGCCGCCGCAATCCCATCTCGGGGGATTCGCCTCCGGCACCCTGCCGGAGAGGGGATTCATCTCCCGGAGGACTCTTCATCGCCATGATCGCCTCCGGAGTGATGAGTGAGTAGTTCACCCCTGGACCATGGGTCCATAGCGGTAGCTAGATGGTCGTCTTCTCCTTGTTGTGCTTCATTGTTGGATCTTGTGAGCTGCCTAACATGATCAAGATCATCTATCTGTAATACTATATGTTGTGTTTGTCGAGATCCGATGGATAGAGAGTACTATGATTATGGTGATTATCAATCTATTGTTTATGTGTTGTTTATGATCTTGCATGCTCTCCGTTATTAGTAGAGGCTCTGGCCAAGTTTGTACTCTTAACTCCAAGAGGGAGTATTTATGCTCGATAGTGGGTTCATGCCTTCATTGACACCTGGGACAGTGACAGAAAGTTCTAAGGTTGTGATGTCTGTTGCCACTAGGGATAAAACATTGATTCTATGTCTAAGGATGTAGTTGTTGATTACATTACGCACCATACTTAATGCAATTGTCTGTTGCTTAGCAACTTAATACTGAATGGGGTTCGGATGATAACCTGAAGGTGGACTTTTTAGGCATAGATGCAGTTGGATGGCGGTCTATGTACTTTGTCGTAATGCCCAATTAAATCTCACTATATTTATCATATCATGTATATGCATTGTTATGCCTTTCTCTATTTGTCAATTGCCGACTGTAATTTGTTCACCCAACATGCTTTTATCTTATGGGAGAGACACCTCTAGTGAACTGTGGACCCCGGTCCTATTCTTTACATAGCATACAATCTATTGTGTTTTACTATTTTCTTGCAAACAATCATCTTCCACTCGATACGTTTAATCCTTTGTTACAACAAGCCGGTGAGATTGACAACCTCACTGTTTCGTTGGGGCAAAGTACTTTGGTTTTGTTGTGCAGATTCCACGTTGGCGCCGGAATCCCTGTTGTTGCGCCGCACATTTCGCCACCATCAACCTTCAACGTGCTTCTTGGCTCCTACTGGTTCGATTAAACCTTGGTTTCATACTGAGGGAAACTTGCTTCTATACGCATCATACCTTCCACTTGGGGTTCCCAACGGACGTGTGCATCTACGCGTATCACACATCATTGCAACAATTGATCATTAGTGGCACATTTAGAGAGATGTTGAGTCAATTTCTTGACTTATAGCAAAGGCTTTAAAAGTGAAAAAATGGTGCATTTCACAGCCATCATATAATATGTGTACTATGCCTCCAAATACTTCAAAAGTCTCTTTTGTGTAGTTCTAAGCTCATGAGAAAGTAAGGCATGGGGTGATACCACTATGGAAAGTTATGTGTTTGACATATTATAAGTAGGTTGTTAAGTAAGAACCATGCTGATATAAGGAACACTTTCAACATTGCACTAAAGTTGTTGTCATGTTTAAACTTTTGGTTATGGGTGATCATCTTGTGCCAAATGAATGGGGGCTATCATGCAAAAGTCTGGAGTATGCATAGATGTTAGAGAAAAACATTGGGCCGCTAATGGAAGACATGCAAAACAATCATGGTGAAAGTTTGCAGCAATGGCATCCTCAATATCCTTTCAACAAAAGTAAAAAAAACTTACATTATAAGAGGATGTCCATTTGTTTGTTATCCTGTCTTCTCGGTATGGATGGCCCCCAAAAGTTGAGATTACCAAATTTCCTCGGGCACTTCGTACAGGAGGCATGGAGGTACCCCTTTGTGATACTTGGTTTAAACAATATGCATATGAAGAAGGTCTATGGTAAAACCAAACTAAAGTAGCATGCAGTGTGGTTGCATGTGCCAAGGGGCATGAGACATCCAACTTGTAAGATGTCAAGTACATAACCCTGATGCATGTAAAATGAATACATGAACTTTGTCCTTTATCATTTTGAATTCCCACATATTTGAAACATATATGATGATGATACCATGTTTTACATTGATTTATGGGGATTTACCAATGATCCCATTTATTTGGCTTATAACTCTGCAGAATAGGAATACCCTGCTATTTTGTGTATTTTTTCACTTTCAAAGACCTATACAAAGTCAAATTGACCTAGGATTTTTGGAGCGTCATTTTTTCATCCGGAGAAGCACCCTCGGAAGCACACCTGGATGGGCATGAGGCCCAAAAGAGACCAGGTGGCGCGCCCTACATGTCTGGGCGCACCACTGATCGATGGTGTGCAGTTTCCATGGGAGTTGGAAATCTCTGTGGTGTAACTTTTCTTCAGTTCCCCGGCAACGACGCTAGAAAATCTTGCTGCCAGTTGTTGGGGAACCCCAAGAGGAAGGTGTGATGAGTACAGCAGCAAGTTTTAATCGAGCGTGAAGTCTGCGTTACGACAAGCACACACCATCACCAAGCAACGAAGTCGTCAAATCCATCTCCGAATAAGGGAATTTGCAGAATTTTGTTTGCATCCAAAGGGTGGAAGTTGTCGCGAATAATACCATGATCCCATTGGCCCGTGTACGGATTTATCAGTTCCGAGACCCTTGTAAGAATGGAGTTACCTCTCGGCGATAGAATTTTTTATTCAGGCTAGATGGGATCCAAGGATCACTCAAAATGTTAATAGATTCACCACTTCAAACTCTCCGAATACAACCTCTTTTAAAAGTTTGTATTCCAGCTACAATACTCTGCCAGGTGAAAGAAGACCCGACCTTTGGACCAGCCTTTAGAATATCCCCATCAGAAAAATATTTTGCCTTCAATAATCTTGCACATAATGATTCCGGCTCATCAATAAGTCTCTGCACCTGCTTTGCCAACATTGCTAGGTTAAAATAATGAAGATCTCTGAACCCCATACCCCCCTCTTTTTTTTGGAAAGCACAATTTCCATCAGGCGTACCAATGCATCTTCTTCCCTTTGTCATCATCTCCCCACCAAAACTGGGTGATGATATCAGTTTTTTTTGCATACATTCTTTGGGAGAAGGAACACAGACATAGCATAAATCGGGATGGACTGGAGCACTGCTTTTATCAGAATTTCCTTACCACCAATAGACAACAATTTTTCCTTCCAACCCTTAATTCTCTGGAGAATTCTCTCAACAAAATGCAGGAAGCAATCACTTCTATCTGCCCCCACCATGGCAGGGAGGCCCAGGTATTTGTCAGAGATAGCCTCGGTATTAATATTCAGAGTATTACACATATCCATTTTGACATCCACATGAGTATTAGGACCGAAATAGATTCTAGATTTAGCCACACTAACCAATTGTCCCGAGATAGCACAATAGGAATCAAGAGCATGTTGCAACGAGATTGCATTATTCAAATCTACCTTCAAGAGGATCAAGGAATCATCAGCAAATAGTAGGTGTGAAAGTGATGGTGCGTTTCTGCACACCCTAATCCCTTCAATGCCACCAACCTCCTCCGCATATAAAAGGAACAAATAGGGAGACAAGGGGTCCCCTTGCCGAATACCTTGATGTTGGAGATATGCCCAAGAGGCAATAATAAAAGTGGTTATTATATATCTTTATGTTTATGATAAATGTTTATATACCATGCTATAATTGTATTAACTGAAACATTGATACATGTGTGATATGTAAACAACAAAGAGTCCCTAGTAAGCCTCTTAACTAGCTTGTTGATTAATAGATGATTAGTTTCATAATCATGAACATTGGATGTTATTAATAACAAGATTATATCATTATATGAATGATGTAATGGACACACCCAATTAAGCGTAGCATAAGATCACGTCATTAAGTTATTTGTTATAAGCTTTCGTTACATAGTTACCTAGTCCTTATGACCATGAGATCATGTAAATCACTTATACCGGAAAGGTACTTTGATTACATCAAACGCCACTGCGTAAATGGGTGGTTATAAAGGTGGGATTAAGTATTCGGAAAGTATGAGTTGAGGCATATGGATAGTGGGATTTGTCCATCCCGATGACGGATAGATATACTCTGGGCCCTCTCGGTGGAATGTCGTCTAATGTCTTGCAAGCATATGAATAAGTTCATAAGAGACCACATACCACGGTACGAGTAAAGAGTACTTGTCAGGAGACGAGGTTGAACAAGGTATAGTATGATACCGATGATCAAACCTCGGACAAGTAAAATATCGCGTGACAAAGGGAATTGGTATCGTATGTGAATGGTTCATTTGATCACTAAAGTCATCGTTGAATATGTGGGAGCCATTATGGATCTCCAGATCCCGCTATTGGTTATTGGTCGGAGTGAGTACTCAACCATGTCCGCATAGTTCGCGAACCGTAGGGTGACACACTTAAAGTTGGATGTTGAAATGGTAGAACTTGAATATGGAATGGAGTTCGAATATTTGTTCGGAGTCCCGGATGAGATCCCGGACATCACGAGGAGTTCCGGAATGGTCCGGATAATAAGATTCATATATAGGATGTCATTTTATGTGAATTAAAATGATTCGGAAGGTTCTATGGAAGGTTCTAGAAGGTTCTAGAAAAGTCCGGAAGAACACACCTGGGAAGGTACTCCACCTCCATGGCCGGCCAACCCTAGTGGGGTGGAGTCCCAAGTGGACTTCCCCATAAGGGGCCGGCCACCCCCCCATATGGTAGGTGGAATTCCCACCTCTAGTGGGAATCCTAGCTTGGGAAGGTTTCCCACCATATGGAAGGTTTTGGGTTCGGGTCTTATTCGGAGACTTGTAGTCCAACACTTGGGGCTTCCACCTATATAATGAGGGGCATAGGGGAGGGGCACGGCCACACCAAAGCCACCACCTTGGCCGCCCCCTATAGTGGCCGGCCACCCCCTCTCCCCAAACCCTAGCGCCCCGCTCCTCCACCATATCCCGCACGCTTAGCGAAGCTCCGCCGGATTTCTCCACCGCCATCGACACCACACCGTCGTGCTGTCGGATTCAAGAGGAGCTACTACTTCCGCTGCCCGCTGGAACGGGGAGGTGGACGTCGTCTTCATCAACAACCGAACGTGTGACCGAGTACGGAGGTGCTGCCCGTTCGTGGCGCCGTGATCAAGATCTTCTACGCGCTTTGCAAGCGGCAAGTGATCGTCTACCGCAGCAACAAGAGCCTCATCTTGTAGGCTTTGGAATCTCTTCAAGGGTGAGACTCGATAATCCCCTCGTTGCTACCGTCTTCTAGATTGCATCTTGGCTTGGATTGCGTGTTCGCCGTAGGAAAATTTTTGTTTTCTATGCTACGTTATCCTACAGTGGTATCAGAGCCGTGTCTATGCATAGATGGTTGCACGAGTAGAACACAATGGTTTTGTGGGCGTTGATGCTTATGTTATCTTTAGCTTGAGTACTTTGCATCTTTGTGGCATAGTGGAATGAAGCGGCTCGGGCTAACTTTACATGACCGCGTTCATGAGATTTGCTCCACGCTTGACATGCAACTTGTATTGCATAAGTGGCTTTGCGGGTGTCTGTCTCTCCTACTATAGTGAAGATTCAATTTACTCTTCTATTGACAACACTAGTATCACCGTTGTGGTTGATGTTCGTAGGTAGATTGGATCTTGCTCGAAAACCCTAAACCACGTAAAATATGCAAACCAAATTAGAGAACGTCTAACTTGTTTTTGCAGGGTTTGGTGATGTGATATGGCCATAATGTGATGATGACTATGTATGAGATGATCATTATTGTATTGTGGCAACCGGCAGGAGCCTTATGGTTGTCTTTAAATTTCATGTTGAGTAGTATTTCAAAGTAGTTGTAATAGTTGCTACATGGAGGACAATCATGAAGACGGCGCCATTGACCTTGGTGCTTCGCCGACGATGATGGAGATCATGCCCGTTGATGATGGAGATCATGTCCGTGCTTTGAAGATGAAGATCAAAGGCGCAAAGACAAAAAGGGCCATATCATATCACATATGAACTGCATGTGATGTTAATCCTTTTATGCATCTTATTTTGCTTAGATCGCGACGGTAGCATTATAAGATGATCCCTCTCACTAAAATTTCAAGATAATAAAGTGTTCATCCTTAGTAGCACCGTTGCCAAGACTTGTCGTTTCGAAGCATCTCGTGATGATCGGGTGTGATAGAATCAACAAGTGCATACAACGGGTGCAAGCCAGTTTTGCACATGCGGATACTAAGGTGGCCTTGACGAGCCTAGCATGTACAGACATGGTCTCGGAACACGTGATACCGAAAGGTAGAGCATGAATCATATGATTGATATGATGAACACTTTGAGTGTTCGCCATTGAAATTACATCTTGTCTCGTGATGATCGGGCATAGGTGTGATGGATTTGGTTCGTGTGATCACTAAGACAATGCGAGGGATATTGTTTTGAGTGGGAGTTCACCTAGTTTTTAATTTTGTTAAATTAAAATTTGAACTCAATTTATCATAAACATTAGTCTAAACTATTGCAAATATGTTGTAGATATGGCGTCCCCAATCAATTTTAACCAGTTCCTAGAGAAAGAAAAGCTTAAGAGCAACGATAGCAACTTCACCGACTGGTTCCGTCATGTGAGGATCTTCCTCAATGGCGGAAACCTGCAATATGTGCTTGATGCACCGCTAGGTGACCCTCCTGCAGAAACTGAAACCGATGAAGTAAAGAATGTTTACGCGACTCGGAAAACTCGGTACTCTCAAGTTCGGTGTGCCATCCTGTGCAGTCTGGAAGCCGATCTTCAAAAACGTTTTGAGCACCACGATCCACATGAGTTAATCAATGAGTTAAAGACTATTTTTGAGACTCATGCGGCCGTGGAATGCTATGAAGCATCGAAACACTTCTTCAGCTGCATGATGGAAGAAGGCAGCTCCGTTAGTGAGCACATGCTCGCCATGACCGGGCATGCGAAGAAACTCAGTGACTTGGGAATAGTGATTCCTAACAGACTGGGGATTAATCGTGTCCTTCAATCACTGCCACCTAGTTATAAGAACTTTGTGATGAATTACAATATGCAGAACATGAACAAAGAGTTACCTGAACTCTTTGCCATGCTAAAATCTGCTGAGATTGAAATTAAGAAAGAGCACCAAGTGTTGATGGTCAACAAGACCACCAGCTTCAAGAAACAGGGCAAGTCTAAAGGCAAGAACAAGAAGAGTGGCAAGAAAGCTGCCACGCCTCTGTGAAACCTAAGTCGGCCCTAAGCCGATCTTGAGTGCTATTACGCAAGGAGAAGGGACACTGGAAGCGTAACTGCTCCAAGTATTTGGCGGATCTGAAGAGCGGCCTTGTCAAGAAGAAGAAGAAGGTATATCTGATATACATGTTATAGATGTTTATCTCACTGGTTCTCGTACTAGTACCTGGGTATTTGATACTGGTTCGGTTGCTCATATTTGTAACTCGAAACAGGAACTAAAGAATAAATGAAGACTACTGAAGGATGAAGTGACGATGCGCGTTGGAAATGGATCCAAAGTCGATGTGATCGCTGTCGGCACACTTCCTCTACATCTACCTTCGGGATTAGTTTTAAGCCTAAATAATTGTTATTTTGTACCCGCGTTAAGCATGAACATTATATCTGGATCTTGTTTAATGCAAGACGGTTATTCATTCAAGTCTGAGAATAATGGTTGTTCTATTTTTATGAATAATATCTTTTATGGTCGAGCACCTGAAAAGAATGGCTTATTTCTGTTAGATCTCGATAGTAGTGATACACATATACATAACATTGACGCTAAGCGAATTAAATTGAATGATAATTCTACTTATATGTGGCACTGTCGTCTTGGTCATATTGGAGTGAAACGCATGAAGAAACTCCATACCGATGGATTACTTGAATCACTTGACTTTGAGTCACTTGATAGATGCGAAGCATGTCTGATGGGAAAAATGACTAAGACTCCATTCTCGGGTATGATGGAGCGAGCTACTGACTTATTGGAAATCATACATACGGATGTGTGTGGACCAATGAGTGTAGCATCGCGCGGTGGTTATCGTTATGTTCTAACCTTCACATATGATTTGAGTAGATATGGGTATATCTATTTAATGAAACATAAATCCGAAACTTTCGAGAAGTTTAAGGAATTCCAAAGTGAAGTAGAAAATCAACGTAACAAGAAGATTAAATTTCTACGATCTGATCGCGGAGGTGAATATCTGAGTTATGAGTTTGGCATGCATTTAAAGAAATGCGGAATACTTTCACAATTGACACGCCGGGAACACCACAACGAAACGGTGTGTCCGAACGTCGTAATCGAACTCTCTTAGATATGGTTCGTTCTATGATGTCTCTTACTGATTTACCTTTATCATTTTGGAGTTATGCATTAGAGACAGCCGCATTCACTTTAAATAGAGCACCATCAAAATCCGTTGAAACGACACCGTATGAATTATGGTTTAATAAGAAACCTAAGCTGTCGTTCCTAAAAGTTTGGGGTTGCGAAGCCTATGTAAAAAAGTTACAACCGGACAAGCTAGAACCCAAAGCGGAGAAATGCGTCTTCATAGGATAACCTAAGGAAACTATAGGGTACACTTTCTATCACAGATCCGAAGGCAAGATCTTTGTTGCTAAGAACGGAACCTTTCTTGAGAAAGAATTTCTCACTAAAGAAGTGACTGGAAGAAAAGTAGAACTCGATGAGATTGAAGAATCTCTACTCGTTGATCAGAGTAGCGCGATCCGGAAGATGTTCCTGTGCCACCTACACAACAGAGGAAGCTAATGATAAATGAAACTTCAAATGAGATAGCTACTGAACCTCGCAGATCGACAAGGGAACGTGCCACTCCTGATTGGTATGATCCTTGTCTAAATGTCATGATTGTGGATAACAATGATGAAGACCCTGCGACGTATGAAGAAGCGATGATGAGCCCAGATTCCAACAAATGGCAAGAAGCCATGAAATCCGAAATGGGATCCATGTATGATAACAAAGTATGGACTTTGGTAGAATTACCTGATAGCCGAAAGGATGTCGAGAATAAATGGATCTTCAAGAGAAAAACAGATGCTGATGGTAATATTACTGTCTATAAAGCTCGACTTGTCGCAAAGGGTTTCCGACAAATTCAAGGTGTTGACTACGATGAGACTTTCTCACTGTAGCGAAGCTGAAATCTGTGAGGATTTTGTTAGCAATAGCTGCATTTTTCGATTATGAGATTTGGCAGATGGATGTCAAAACGGCATTCCTTAATGGAGACATTGAGGAAGAGTTGTATATGGTACAACCCAAAGGTTTTGTCGATCCTAAAAATGCTGACAAAGTATGCAAACTTCAGCGTTCAATCTATGGACTGAAGCAAGCATCAAGAAGTTGGAACCGACGCTTTGATAAGGTGATCAAAGACTTCGGGTTTATACGTGTCATGGAGAGGCCTGTATTTACAAGAAAGTGAGTGGGAGCTCTGTAGCGTTCCTGATATTATATGTAGATGACATATTATTGATTGGGAATGATATAGAACTATTAAGCAGTGTAAAAGGTTATTTGAATAATAGTTTTTCAATGAAAGACCTTGGTGAAGCATCATATATATTAGGCATCAAGATTTATAGAGATAGATCAAGATGTCTAATAGGGCTATCACAGAGTACATACCTGGACAAGATTCTAAAGAAGTTTAGAATGGACGAAAGTAAGAAAGGATTCTTACCTATGTTACCAGGCAAGGTCTTGAGTAAGACTCAAGGACCGGCTACGGCAGAAGAAAGAGAAAGGATGAGTCAGATCCCCTATGCCTCGGCAGTAGGCTCTATCATGTATGCCATGCTATGTACAAGACCGGATATAGCACATGCTGTTAGTTTGACTAGCAGATATCAAAGTGATCCAGGAATGGAACACTGGACCGGTCAAGAATATCCGAAGTACTTGAAAAGAACTAAGGATATGTTTCTTTGTTATGGAGGTGACCAAGAGCTCGTTGTAACAAGTTACACCGATGCAAGTTGGAACACTGATCCTGATGACTCTAAGTCACAATCTGGGTACGTGTTTATATTGAATGGTGCTGCAGTAAGCTGCAAGCTCGAAGCAGTGCACGGTGGCGAAATCCTCAACAGAATCGGAGTACATAGCGGCTTCAGAGGCTTCATCAGAAGCGGTATGGATGAAGAGGTTCATTGTAGAGCTCGGTGTGGTTCCTAGTGCATTGGACCCACTAGCCATCTACTGTGACAACATGGGTGCCATCGCCAATGCACAAGAACCAAGGTCACACAAGAGGCTGAAGCATATCAAGCTGCGTTATCATTCGATTCGCGAGTACATCGAAGATGGAGAAGTAAAGATTTGCAAAGTACACACTGATCTGAATGTAGCAGATCCGTTGACTAAAGCTCTCCCTAGGGCAAAGCATGACCAACACCAGAATGCCATGGGTGTTAGGTACCTTACAATGTAATCTAGATTATTGACTCTAGTGCAAGTGGGAGACTGTTGGAGATATGCCCAAGAGGCAATAATAAAAGTGGTTATTATATATCTTTATGTTTATGATAAATGTTTATATACCATGCTATAATTGTATTAACTGAAACATTGATACATGTGTGATATGTAAACAACAAAGAGTCCCTAGTAAGCCTCTTAACTAGCTTGTTGATTAATAGATGATTAGTTTCATAATCATGAACATTGGATGTTATTAATAACAAGATTATATCATTATATGAATGATGTAATGGACACACCCAATTAAGCGTAGCATAAGATCACGTCATTAAGTTATTTGCTATAAGCTTTTCGTTACATAGTTACCTAGTCCTTATGACCATGAGATCATGTAAATCACTTATACCGGAAAGGTACTTTGATTACATCAAACGCCACTGCGTAAATGGGTGGTTATAAAGGTGGGATTAAGTATCCGGAAAGTATGAGTTGAGGCATATGGATCAACGGTGGGATTTGTCCATCCCGATGACGGATAGATATACTCTGGGCCCTCTCGGTGGAATGTCGTCTAATGTCTTGCAAGCATATGAATAAGTTCATAAGAGACCACATACCACGGTACGAGTAAAGAGTACTTGTCAGGAGACGAGGTTGAACAAGGTATAGTATGATACCGATGATCAAACCTCGGACAAGTAAAATATCGCGTGACAAAGGGAATTGGTATCGTATGTGAATGGTTCATTCGATCACTAAAGTCATCGTTGAATATGTGGGAGCCATTATGGATCTCGGATCCCGCTATTGGTTATTGGTCGGAGTGAGTACTCAACCATGTCGCATAGTTCGCGAACCGTAGGGTGACACACTTAAAGTTGGATGTTGAAATGGTAGAACTTGAATATGGAATGGAGTTCGAATATT
This sequence comes from Lolium multiflorum, assembly GCA_030979885.1. NCBI lineage: Eukaryota > Viridiplantae > Streptophyta > Magnoliopsida > Poales > Poaceae > Lolium > Lolium multiflorum. The sequence goes on along the minus strand of CM061752.1, from coordinate 61,746,466 downwards.
TGTTCGGAGTCCGGATGAGATCCCGGACATCACGAGGAGTTCCGGAATGGTCCGGATAATAAGATTCATATATAGGATGTCATTTTATGTGAATTAAAATGATTCGGAAGGTTCTATGGAAGGTTCTAGAAGGTTCTAGAAAAGTCCGGAAGAACACACCTGGGAAGGTACTCCACCTCCATGGCCGGCCAACCCTAGTGGGGTGGAGTCCCAAGTGGACTTCCCCATAAGGGGCCGGCCACCCCCCATATGGTAGGTGGAATTCCCACCTCTAGTGGGAATCCTAGCTTGGGAAGGTTTCCCACCATATGGAAGGTTTTGGGTTCGGGTCTTATTCGGAGACTTGTAGTCCAACACTTGGGGCTTCCACCTATATAATGAGGGGCATAGGGGAGGGGGCCGGCCACACCAAAGCCACCACCTTGGCCGCCCCCTATAGTGGCCGGCCCCCTCTCCCCAAACCCTAGCGCCCCGCTCCTCCACCATATCCCGCACGCTTAGCGAAGCTCCGCCGGATTTCTCCACCGCCACCGACACCACGCCGTCGTGCTGTCGGATTCAAGAGGAGCTACTACTTCCGCTGCCCGCTGGAACGGGGAGGTGGACGTCGTCTTCATCAACAACCGAACGTGTGACCGAGTACGGAGGTGCTGCCCGTTCGTGGCGCCGTGATCAAGATCTTCTACGTGCTTTTGCAAGTGATCGTCTACCGCAGCAACAAGAGCCTCATCTTGTAGGCTTTGGAATCTCTTCAAGGGTGAGACTCGATAATCCCCTCGTTGCTACCGTCTTCTAGATTGCATCTTGGCTTGGATTGCGTGTTCGCCGTAGGAAATTTTTTGTTTTCTATGCTACGTTATCCTACACTTGACAGTCCTTCCGCACATAAAAGGAACAAATAGGGGGACAAGGGGTCCCCTTGCCGAATACCTCTAGTGGGCACAAAACCTTCTGTCAACTGAGAATTAAATCTCACGGAATAAGAAATAGAAGTAACACATGCCATAATCATCTCAACCCACTGCTCATGGAACCCAAGTCTAGTCATCATATGTCTGAGAAAGCTCCACTCAACCATGTCATATGTCCTGTGCATATCCAGCTTTACTGCACAAAGGCCAGTCTTTCCCTGTCTTTTATTTTTGATCTTATGCACACACTCATAGGGGACCAAGACAGTATCATTAATCAACCTACCGGGGACAAAAGCACTTTGAGTTGGGGATATGATGTCTGGAAGAATGACTTTCAGTCTCGCTGCAAGCATCTTTGAGACTATTTTGTACACCACATTGCATAAAGAGACAGGCTTAAATTGTGACATCTCTTCCTGGTTATCAATTTTAGGAATCAAAACAATAATGGTTTCGTGCTACCCCTCTGGAATCACCTTGTCATTAATCGCCTGAAGAACAACCCCTGTAATATCCTCCCCAATAATGTGCCAATTTTTTTATAGAAAATTGCATGTAATCCGTCCGGGCCAGGAGCCTTAAGGTCACCAATACTAAAGACAATCTTCTTTACATCTTCAGCTGAGAAAGGGGCCGTAAGAATTGAATTCATATCCACTGTAACTCTCGGGGTAACCTTCTCTAAAAAAAACTCGGATCAATAGCAGGATTGTCCGTAGCAAATAGATTAGTAAAGTAATTCAAAATTATAGGATTTAACAAATCAGTACCTTCAACGAAATCGCATGTCGGATCCTTAAAATCTTTAATGTGGTTCCTCTTTTTGCGAGTCGAAGCAAAACTATGAAAGAAAGCAGTGTTCTTATCCCCATTCTGCAACCAATTCGCCCTAGAACGTTGCTGCCATTTAATTTCTTCCTCCTCAAGTAATTTTTCAATAAATTTGGCCAGCTGATGTTTTTCCCGCTCAGTCTTAGTTGTTAATGGGCCTCTCATCAGCACATCGAGATCTCCCTGGGCCTTGCACAAGTTTTTTCGGTTCTTTCAGAACCAATCGGTCCCACTCGTGGAGCCCACCGTGCATGTCTTTGAGGCGCCCATGCACGTCGATCGTCCCCCTCTGAGCAGAATCCCACTTTGCTTGCACCACATCGATAAACCCTTCCTCTTTGAACCATCATGCTTCAAATATACGGTTAGTTGGGTTGACGGGCCCAGGAGTTGTTGCATAAAATTCAGTATCCAACAGTACCGGTTGGTGGTCAGAACGATTGTACTCAAGGTGAACAATCGCTGCTTTATCATGCATTTGAATCCAGCTCTGATTAGCTATCCCCCCTATCAAGCCTCTCCCTCATGGTTCCTCTATGCCAAGTGAAGGGATCCCCAACAAAACCCACATCTTCTAGGTTACAATCATCCAGAGCATCATGGAATGACTTCATAAACCTCTCCGGGTGTGATCGCCCACCTTCCTTCTCATGGTTATACAATATCTCATTTAGGTCACCCATAACTATTCACGATAGAGAATTTTGTTGGTGAATTCTGCGCACTCTATCACAGGTCTTGTGTTTATCCTCCCATTTAAATTCCCCATACATTCCAGTTAATCTCCACACTTTATTCAGGCCCTCATCAATTGTCACATCAATGTAGTTAGGACAGTCAAAGCTCTGATATAATTTCACTTCCTTTCTCCAGAACATAATAATACCACCCTTCCTTCCATCGCTAGGTTGGATAATAGAGAAATCCATACCCAATCTTCTCCCTAGACACTCCACCGGATAACGGTCAAGGTGGGACTCCAACACAAACACCACCTCGGGGCAATGCCGCCTCTTTACATCCAGAAGCGCTAACATAGCCGCGGTATTACCCAAACTATGACAGTTCCAGACTAAAATCCTCATTGCGACCGGATAGGGTCATCCAGTGACCCCGCCGATCCTAGTGAAGAGGAGTTAGCTCCGTCCTTCTTTGTGCGCTTGGCACGATCTTTATCCACCATAGTTTCAGTAGTCTCAATTACCATACCCTCAGCAGTCGTCACTTCCGGTTCCGTTACAGTAACCTTCTCTCCGGCAACCTCAGGCAGTCCTTGTTGCCCCATATGTAAAGCTCTTTTCGCTACTGGATTAAGTGAGTCTCTCTTATCAACCTCCGTATCTTTTTTCCCCCGGGCTCGTCACAGTATCATCAGTTTCCTTCTCATTTGCTGGATCAGAGAAGCTAGAATTCTTTAACCCATCATCTACCAATACCCTCCCATCAACAAAGGCCAGCGCATTATACCTCCAGCTAGTAGGATTACTGATGGCCCACAAGTATAGGGGGTGTATCGTAGTACTTTCGATAATTAAAAAGTGTCGAACCCAACGAGGAGCAGAAGGTGTTGACAAGCAGTTTCGATGAAGGATTCACTGTAAATGCTCATAGACAAGTATTCAGGGGGTTTTGATATAGCAGATAAATAAAGTACAAGTAAATAAAATGCGAGAGAAGTAATTGCAGCGAGTGGCCCAATCCTTTTTAGCACAAAGGACAAGCCGGTTTGTTTACTTATAATGACCAAACGTTCTTGAGGACACACGGGGATTTTAGTCTAGTGCTTTCTCTTCCTATAGTTGATTAATCTTCATTGTTTTGATAAGTGTTGTGTGGGTGAACCTATGCTAATGCACCGCCCTTCCTAGGACTAATACATACTTGTGATTATACCCCTTGCAAGCATCCGCAAATACAATAAAGTAATTAAGATAAATCTAACCACAGCCTTAAACTCTGAGATCCTGCTATCCCTCCTGCACCGATATACTAACGGGGGTTTAGGTTTCTGTCACTCCGGCAGCCCCACAATTAGCAAACGAATACAAGATGTACTCCCCTAGGCCCATAAAGGTGAAGTATCATGTAGTCGACGTTCACATGACACCACTAGAAGAATAACACCACAACTTAAATATCAAACCATTAAATATTACTCAACATAGTTCACTACTAACATTTAGACTTCAACCATGTCCTCAAGAACTAAACGAACTACTCACGAGACATCATATGGAACATAATCAGAGGTGATATGATGATGAATAACAATCTGAACATAAACCTTGGTTCAATGGTTTCACTCAATAGCATCAATAACAAGCAGTAATCAACACCGGGAGAGTTTCCCCTATCAAACAATCAAGATTCAACCCTAGATGTTACAGCGGTGACGAGATGCAGCGGTGGAGATGGCGGTGTAGATGGTGGAGATGATGATGATGATGATCCCAATGATGTCCAGCTCGATGACGATGGCGATGGCGTCGATTTCCCCCTCCGGGAGGGAATTTCCCCGGCGGATTCCTGCCCGCCGGAGAGCTCTTTTCTCTCTGGTGTCTCTCCGCCCCGCAGAGGCGGTTGTGTCAATTCTCCGTAACTCTCCATGCCTTTGGTTTTCGGGACGAAGATGTATGCGAAGGAGAGGAGGCCAGAGGGGGTTGTGGGCCCCCTCCCCACATGGCGGCGCGGCCAGGCCTGGGCCCGCGCCGGCCTATGGGGGGCCCATGGCGGCCCTCCTCGGCTCCTCCTTCTGGCTCCCTTCGTCTTCTAGAAAAATAGGATTTTTCATATAATTTCCGTCAATTGTTGATCTTCCGAAATATGGTGTCCTGACGGTGCTTTTTCCAGCAGAATCCTGACTCCGGTGAATAATTCTCCAATAATCATGAAACATGCAAAATAGGTGAAATAACATAAGTATCATCTCTAAATATGAAATATATCAATGAATAACAGCAAATTATGATATAAAATAGTGATGCAAAATGGACGTATCAACTCCCCCCAAGCTTAGACCTCGCTTGTCCCCAAGCGAAACTGAGCTCAATAAACAAGACCACATGTTTATGGAGTGAAGAGTCGATAAATAAAATACGGACAAGAAGCATCATATTGATTCACACAAGATATTCTAGTAAACATCCTCCTCATATAACTCAACTTGAAATAAGTAAAGAGAAATCACAAATAGAGGTGCATAGGAAATCATAAACGGTTATGGCAAACTTTGTTCTTGGTCAAAGAACTACTAACGGATTGTACTTATCTTCTAAGCAAAGCTTTCATATTAGAATTTATATGGCAGGGCTTTCATCCTTAATCATAACAATCTCCTCATAATCATTGATAACTTTCAAAGTCATATTCATTTAGATAAAATTTGTACTGAACAAGAAAGCATAAAAGACATGATTAACTAGATCATAGCATAAATGGTTGGTTCACAACAACTCAATTGCTTGCTTAAGATAGAGGGGAATAGGTTTACTGTCTCAACATAAAAGTAAAAGATAGGCCCTTCGCAGAGGGAAGCAGGGATTAAATCATGTGCTAGAGCTTTGCAAGTTTTGAAGTCATATAAAGAGCATAAAAAGTAAGATTTTGAGCGGTGTGTGTTGTTGTCAACGAATGGTAGCGGGCACTCTAACCCCCTTGCCAAACAGACCTTCCAAGAGCGGCTCCCATGGAGGACGTCATCTCTACCAGCAAGGTAGATCATCCCCTTCTCTTTTGTTTACACATGTATTTTAGTTTTATTATGGATGACACTCCCCCCAACCTTTGCTTTCACAAGCCATGGCTAACCGAATCCTCGGGTGCCTTCCAACATTTCTCATACCATGGAGGAGTGTCTATTGCAAAATTAAGTTGCTTACCGATAAATCAAGGCAAAACATGTGAAGAGAATTATTAATGAAAGTTATTAATTGGGGCTGGGAACCCCGTTGCCAGCTCTTTTGCAAAATTATTGGATAAGCGGATGTGCCGCTAGTCCATTGGTGAAAGTCCACCCAACAAGATTGAAAGATAAAACACCACATACTTCCTCATGAGCTATAAAACATTGACACAAATAAGGAGTAATATAGTTTGAATTATTTAAAGGTAGCACATGAAGTATTTACTTGGAGTGGCGCAAAATACCACATAGTAGGTAGTTATGGTGGACACAAATGGCATGGGTTTGGTCTAAGGTTATGGATGTGTATGAGAAGCATTCCCTCTCAATACAGGTCTTTGGCTAGCAAGGTTTGGTAGCAATCATAAAGGTTGAGGGAAACAAACAAATATACATGTGATAGAAACAATCATGCATCTTTCTCTTAAGCACAAGCAATCTTAACTTCAGAATACTAAACTCATTAGCAGAAAGATAATAAAGTAATATGTCTACATGTATTTCCCTTTTCAAATTAAACATCAAGGTGTTGTTGCTATTGACCAATGCTAAGTTTGCCAAAACCAAATAGATTTACTTGATGCTCCCAAAGTGATATCAATACTATTGTCAAGAGTAATCATATAACAGAAATTGCAAACTAAAATAAGGTGTGCAAAAAGTAAATGATAAGACTTCTCATTAATATTCCATAATGATAACTCACACCAACGGATACATAGATAACCAACTAAGAGAGAGATACTTCCACACTGCAAACTATTCTATATGATAACTTCCCTACTCATGATATGACACTACTTGATAGTAAAAGATAAAGATAGTGATGATGTGATACCGCGGCATGATACGTCTCAAACGTATATATAATTTCTTATGTTCCATGCTACTTTTATGACAATACTTGAATGTTTTATACATACTTTACAGCATTATTATACATTTTCCGGCACTAACCTATTAACAAGATGCCGAAGCGCAGTTCCTGTTTTCTGCTGTTTTTGGTTTTAGAAATCCTAGTAAGGAAATATTCTCGGAATTGGACGAAATCAAAGCCCAGGGTCTTATTTTTACACGAAGCTTCCAGAAGACCGAGGGGGAAAGGAAGTGGGGCCACGAGGCGCCGACACAACAGGGCGGTGCGGCCCAAGCCCTGGCCGCGCCGGCCTGGTGTGTGGGCCCTCGAACCCCCTGTACGAGAGCCACGATACGGAAAACCTTCGAGAGACGCCGCCGTCGCGAATCCCATCTCGGGGGATTCAGGAGATCGCCTCCGGCACCCTGCCGGAGGGGAATCATCACCAGAGGGGCTCTACATCATCATGCCCGCCTCAGGATTGATGCGTGAGTAGTTCATCCTTGGACTATGGGTACATAGCAGTAGCTAGATGGTTGTCTTCTCCGCTTGTGCTATCATTGTTTAGATCTTGTGAGCTGCCTAACATGATCAATATCATCTATTTGTAATGCTACTTGTTGTGTTGTTTATGTTCTTGCATGCTCTCCGTTGCTAGTAGAGGCTCTGGCCAAGTTGATACTTGTAACTCCAAGAGGGAGTAATTATGCTCGATAGTGGGTTCATGCCTCCATTTAATCTGGGACAGTGACAGAAAGTTCTAAGGTTGTGGATATGCTGTTGCTACTAGGGATAAAACATCGATGCTTTGTCTAAGGATATTTGTGTTGATTACATTACGCACCATACTTAATGCAATTATCTGTTGTTTACAACTTAATACTGGAAGGGGTTCGGATGATAACCTGAAGGTGCATGCTGGATAGCGGTCTATGTACTTTGTCGTAATGCCCTGATTAAATCACATAGTAATCATCGTTGATATGTATTGAATCTTTATTTGTCAATTGCCCCTTGTAATTTGTTCACCCAGCATGTTAGTTATCTTATTGGAGAGACACCTCTAGTGAACTGTGGACCCCGGTCCATTCTTTTACATCTGAATACATTCTATTGTTCTTATTGTTCTTTGCAAACAAACACCATCTTCCACTCGATACGTTTAATCCTTTGTTTTCAGCAAGCCGGTGAGATTGACAACCTCATGTTACGTTGGGGCAAAGTACTTTGATTGTGTTGTGCAGATTCCACGTTGGCGCCGGTTTCATGGTGTTGCGCCGCACTACATTCCTCCACCAACAACCTTCACGTGCTTCTTGGCTCCTACTGGTTCGATAACCTTGGTTTCATACTGAGGGAAACTTGCTGCTGTGCGCATCATACCTTCCTCTTGGGGTTCCCAACGGACGTGTACATCTACGCGCAACAAGCACGCACTCCCCCAAGCTTGGAACAAACCAAGGGGATGCCAATACCGATGATGAATTACTCCTTCGGTTGTGATGGTGGTGGATTGTTCTCGCGCTTCTTACAGATCTCCTTCAGCTTCAGCTTCTCAGTTTGGCAGTTCTACACTAAAACTCGAAGAGATTCGTTGTTATCCAAATGTGGCGGTGGCGAACTTGTGATGGGAATCGAGTAATATTCCAGCATTCTGTGAAGTCGCTGGTTCTCCTCCTGAAGTATCTCCACTTCCCTTCTTAGAGCACGGTATTGATCACAAAACTCATCGGTAACCCGTATTGCTTCCCCCACACAAGGGAAAGAGTTGAGGCTAAGAGCAGACGGAAGAAGTCCCTGCAAGTTATGAGAAAAAGAACATCCAGTGTTAACTGATCTCACCAAGATTGGCTTACTCTCCGCAGCTTCCCGCTCTCTTTTTGCTGATGCTATCTTCCTCACTTCCTTATTGACACCTTCATCCATCTCTTCCTCCCAAGGCCCATTGTCTTTGTTGTTGGAGACCATGGTGCTTCTAGATCAAAACAGATCCTGGCAGAAAACAGCTCGAAACAAAACACGACGAGAACACGATATACGGATCTGGGGATCCGGGGGATTATATAGCAAATATTTTTACGACAAAAGGAAGGTTCGGGCCGAAAACGAGTGGAAACGGGACGCCGAGGGGCTGTCCCCATAGGGCGGCGCGGCCAGGGTGGGGCCGCGCTGGCCTATGGTGACGGGCCCTCGTGCGTCTCCTCCACTCCATTTCGATCTCGTAATTTTTCATATTTTCCATAAACAGCAGAAATATTGTTCGGAAAGTTAAACGCAGACTTTTTATTACTAAAACTGTTACCTATTCATAGTCGAACTCTGCAGAACTGTCAATTTGGTCTTTGATGAAAGCTTCCGGAGTCATCACTTGAATAACATCAATATCTTCATTATAAGAATCTCCAGAAATATAATGCTTGAGTCTTTGTTCATTCACTACTTGTGTGGCATTACCTTGCAGAGAACTAATTTTAATTGCCCCTGAACGATATATCTCCTCAATAACATATGGTCCTTCCCATTTTGAGAGTAATTTCCTGCAAAAAATCTGAGACGAGACCGATACAATAGGACTTTATCTCCAACATTAAATTCTCTTTTAATAATTCTTCTATCATGCCACTTCTTAACTTTCTCCTTAAAAAGTTTAGCATTTTCATAAGCTTCACTTCTCCATTCATCTAAAGAACTCAATTGTAGCAACCTCTTCTTACCGGCAAGTTTAAAATCTTTATTAAGTTCTCTCACAGCCCAATAAGCTTTGTGCTCTAATTCTAAAGGTAAATGACAAGCTTTTCCACAAACCATTTTATAAGGAGACATTCCCATAGGATTTTTATAAGCAGTTCTATAAGCCCACGGTGCTTCCTTTAACTTACTAGCCCAATTCTTTCTAGATTTATTAACAGTCTTTCCCAAGATAGCTTTAATTTCTCTATTTGATAATTCTACCTGCCCACTAGTTTGAGGATGATTAATACCATATTTGGCAAGAGTTTTCCTAAAACCACCATGAATAAAGTGAGAACCTCCATCAGTCATAATATATGTAGGTACTCCAAATCTAGGAAAATAACATCTAAAAGCATTTTTAAAGAGGTTTCACCATCAGCACTTTTTGTAGGTATAGCTCCTACCCATTTAGTAACATAATCAACATCGACAAGTATATGAGTGTTACCTTCTGAAGAAGGGAAAGGACCCATGAAGTCAAATCCCCAACAATCAAATGGTTCAATAACAAGAGTATAATTCATAGGCATTTCATTGCGTCTAGAGATATTACCAACTCTTTGACATTCATCACAAGATAAGACGAACTTCCTTGCATCCTTGAAAAGTGTTGGCCAATAAAAACCTGATTGTAAAACCTTTTGCGCGGTTCTATCTCCGGCGTGATGTCCTCCATAAACACTACCATGACACTTACTCAATATCTCTTGTTGTTCATATTCGGGACACATCTTCGCATAATACCATCCACTCCTTCTTTATATAAGTGTGGGTCATCCCAAAAATAATGCCTCAAATCATAAAAGAATTTCCTCCTTTGCTGAGCTGAAAAGGTTGGAGGCAAGTACTTCGAAACAATAAAGTTAGCATAATCAGCATACCAAGGACTATCTCGCGAGCTCACCTTTATTACAGCCAATTGTTCATTTGGAAAACTATCATTAACAGGAACAGGATCATAAGCAATATTTTCCAATCTAGATAAATTATCAGCAACAAGATTATCAGCACCTTTCCTATCTATAATATGTAAATCAAATTCTTGCAAAAGAAGCACCCATCTAATAAGCCTTGGCTTAGCATCTTTCTTTTCCATAAGGTACCTAATCGCAGCATGATCAGTATGAACTGTAACTTTTGAATCAACAATATAGGATCTAAACTTGTCACATGCAAAAACTACGGCTAATAACTCTTTCTCAGTTGTAGCATAATTCCTTTGAGCAGCGTCTAGAGTTTTACTAGCATAATGAATAACATTTAATTTTTTATCTACTCGTTGTCCAAGGACAGCACCTACAGCAAAATCACTAGCATCACACATAATTTCAAAAGGCAAATTCCAATCAGGAGGTTCAACTACAGGAGCAGTTGTTAAGGCTTTCTTTAGAGTTTCAAAGGCTTCCTTACAATCATCATCAAAAACAAAAGGTACATCTTTTTGAAGAAGATTAGTAAGAGGCTTTGAAATTTTAGAGAAATCTTTAATAAACCTCCTATAAAAACCAGCATGACCAAGAATACTACGAATACCTTTAACATCCCTAGGATAGGGCATCTTCTCAATTGCTTCAACTTTAGCTCTATCAACTTCAATACCTCTCTCGAAATTTTATGTCCCAATAGAATTCCTTCATTAACCATAAAGTGGCATTTCTCCCAATTAAGAACAAGGTTAGTTTCTTCACATCTCTGCAAAACTTTATCAAGGTTTCGCAAGCAATTATCAAAAGAATTCCCATAGACCGAAAAATCATCCATGAATACCTCAACAATCTTTTCACAAAAGCCATGAAAAATAGCAGACATGCATCTTTGGAAAGTAGCAGGAGCATTACATAAACCAAAAGGCATACGCCTATAAGCATAAGTTCCATAGGGACAAGTGAAAGTGGTTTTCTCTTGATCTTTAGCTCTAACAACAATTTGTGAAAACCCAGAATAACCATCAAGAAAGCAGAAATGAGTATTTTTAGACAACCTTTCTAACATTTGATCAATAAAAGGTAAAGGGTAATGATCTTTCTTAGTAACTTTATTAACTTTTCGAAAATCAATGCACATTCTATACCCTACAACTACTCTTTGAGGAATAAGCTCATCATTATCATTAGGCACAACAGTTATTCCTCCCTTCTTAGGAACACAATGTACAGGACTAACCCATCTACTATCAGCAATAGGATATATAATACATGCTTCAAGAAGTTTTAATACCTCATTTCTTACCACATCCTTCATCTTGGGAATTAGACGACGCTGATGTTCAACAACAGGTTTTGCACCATCTTCTATATTAATGGCATGTTGGCAAATAGCGGGAGAAATCCCCTTCAAGTCATCGAGAGTATAGCCAATAGCTCCTCGGTGTTTCTTCAATATTTCCAATAACCTTTCTTCCTCAATATCTGAAAGCTTAGCACTAATAATAACAGGATATGTTTTCTTATCATCAATATAAGCATACTTAAGATTAACAGGTAATGGTTTCAAATCAAATACAGGATCTTCCTTTGGTGGTGGTGTTACACCTAAATCTTCAACCGGTAAGTCATGTTTAAGAATAGGTTGACGAAGGAAAATTTCATCAAGCTCATCCCTTTCTTCCCTAAAAACTTCACTCTCACTATTCTCCAAATGTTGCTGCAAAGGATTATTAGGAGCAAGAGCAATAGATGCACACTGTTCAACTCTAAAATCATCATTAGGCAAATCAGCTTTATAAGGAGTTTTGGCAAATTTAGAGAAGTTAAACTCATAAGATTCCCCAGCAATTTTTTTAACAATTTTCTCTTTCTTGCAATCTATAATAGCTCCACAAGTATTCAGAAAAGGTCTACCAAAAATAATAGGACAAGACTTACTAGCAGCAGAACCAAGTACCAAAAAGTCAGCAGGATATTTAATCTTACCACATAGAACTTCCACATCTCGAACAATACCAATGGGAGAGATAGTTTCTCTATTAGCTAGCCGAATAACCACATCAATATCTTCAAGTTCACAAGAACCAATTTCATGCATGATTTTTGTGTAGAGCTCATAAGGAATGGCACTAATACTTGCACCAATGTCGCATAAACCATAATAGCAATGATCACCAATTCGAACAGAGAGCACATGAACACTGGCTTTCCTATACTTATTAGGATGCGAAACAATATTAGAAGCATCTTCACACAAAAAATAATATGACCATCTTCCATTTTTTCAGTCACAAGATCTTTAACTATTGCAACAGCAGGTTCAACCTTTATTTGTTCTTCAGGTTCTATAGGTTTCTTTGCACTTTTATTAACTACACGAGTTATAACAGAATACTCCTTCATTTTAGCAGGGAAAGGAGTTTTTCAATATAAGCTTCAGGAAGAACATGATCAATAGTTTTAATTTCAATACATTTACCTTTAGGTGAATCAGTTTTATCTTTATAAGGTTCATGATACTTATCAAAATTCTTCCTAGGCAATTCAAAATGAGAAGCAAAGGCTTTATAAATATTTGCAACAACTTGAGAGTCAAGACCATATGTAGCACTTATATTACGATATTCATCAGTATCCATAAAAGTTTCAATGCATTCATAATCATAATTTATACCTGACACTCTACCTTTGTCATTCTCCCATCCTTCAGTATTTTCTTGGATTCGATCGAGAAGGTCCCATTTAAACTCTTCTTTATTGCGTGTGAATGATCCAGAACAAGCAGTATCCAGCAAGGTTTTATCTTGACAAGAAAGTCTTGCATAGAAATTATCAATGATAATATTACCAGGAAGCTCATGAATGGGGCATTTGAGCATTAAAGACTTCAATCTCCCCCATGCTTGGGCAATACTCTCTCCATCATGAGGCCAGAAATTATATATACGGTTGCGGTCTTTGTGAATTTCACTTGGAGGATAGAATTTGGAATAAAATAGAGGCACAATATCCTTCCAATCAAGAGAACGCCCATCCTTCAGCAATTTATACCAATGCGCCGCTTTACCAGATAGCGACATAACAAATAATTTCTTCCTAACTTCATCCATTGAAATACCTGCACACTTGAATAACCCGCATAATTCATGTAAAACAGTAAATGATCTCCAGGATGAACAGTTCCATCCCCTTCATAGCGGTTATCCGCAACACGTTCAATAATTTTCATAGGTATTTTATATGGTATTACTTCCTCACTTGGCGCCTCATCCACTAACGTTGCAGTAGTAGTAGATTTCCCAAATAGAAATTCAAGGGAGGATCTCTCCATAATGACTTATAGCAGCAAACAGAAACAAAATCAGCACGTACAGTAAAAGTTTTCTTACCAATTCCACTTACCAATAGCACTTCACTCCCCGGCAACGGCGCCAGAAAATAGTCTTGATGACCCACAAGTATAGGGGGTGTATCGTAGCACTTTCGATAATTAAAAGTGTCGGACCCAACGAGGAGCAGAAGGTGTTGACAAGCAGTTTCGATGAAGGATTCACTGTAAATGCTCACAGACAAGTATTCAGGGGGTTTTGATATAGCAGATAAATAAAGTACAAGTAAATAAAATGCGAGAGAAATAATTGCAGCGAGTGGCCCAATCTTTTTTAGCACAAAGGACAAGCCGGTTTGTTTACTTATAATTACCAAACGTTCTTGAGGACACACGGGGATTTTAGTCTAGTGCTTTCGCTTCCTATAGTTGATTAATCTTCATTGTTTTGATAAGTGTTGTGTGGGTGAACCTATGCTAATGCACCGCCCTTCCTAGGACTAATACATACTTGTGATTATACCCCTTGCAAGCATCCGCAAATACAAGAAAGTAATTAAGATAAATCTAACCACAACCTTAAACTCTGAGATCCTGCTATCCCTCCTGCACCGATATACTAACGGGGGTTTAGGTTTCTGTCACTCCGGCAACCCCACAATTAGCAAACGAATACAAGATGTACTCCCCTAGGCCCATAAAGGTGAAGTATCATGTAGTCGACGTTCACATGACACCACTAGAAGAATAACACCACAACTTAAATATCAAACCATTAAATATTACTCAACATAGTTCACTACTAACATTTAGACTTCACCCATGTCCTCAAGAACTAAACGAACTACTCACGAGACATCATATGGAACATAATCAGAGGTGATATGATGATGAATAACAATCTGAACATAAACCTTGGTTCAATGGTTCACTCAATAGCATCAATAACAAGCAGTAATCAACACCGGGAGAGTTTCCCTATCAAACAATCAAGATTCAACCCTAGATGTTACAGCGGTGACGAGATGCAGCGGTGGAGATGGCGGTGTAGATGGTGGAGATGATGATGATGATGATCCCAATGATGTCCAGCTCGATGACGATGGCGATGGCGTCGATTTCCTCCGGGGGGAATTTCCCCCGGATTCCTGCCCGCCGGAGAGCTCTTTTCTCTCGTGTCTCTCCGCCCCGCAAGGCGGTTGTGTCAATTCTCCGTAACTCTCCGTGCCTTAGGTTTTCGGGACGAAGATGTACGCGAAGGAGAGGAGGCCAGAGGGGGCTATGGGCCCCCTCCCCACATGGCGGCGCGGGCAGGCCTGGGCCCGCGCCGGCCTATGGGGGCCCATGGCGGCCCTCCTCGGCTCCCTTGGCTCCCTTCGTCTTGGAAAAATAGGATTTTTCATATAATTTCCGTCAATTGTTGATCTTCCGAAATATGGTGTCGACGGTGCTTTTTCCAGCAGAATCCTGACTCCGGTGAATAATTCTCCAATAATCATGAAACATGCAAAATAGGTGAAATAACATAAGTATCATCTCTAAATATGAAATATATCAATGAATAACAGCAAATTATGATATAAAATAGTGATGCAAAATGGACGTATCAATTACCCATACCACGACCACCAGAGCCCTCATCACGCACACGACCTCCCATTCTTCCACGGCCCGCCCCCAAGTCTCGACCTGAGCCACGACCACCTCCAATTCCTCTGCCGAACCATGAGTCCCAATCTGCCTTCAAAAAGTCGCCCCACTTAAGTTTATCTTCTCAAATTTTATCGAGTAAATTTCCCTCACCCCTTCCCTTTAAATTGAAACAAAATGGGCAAGGGGTTTCTGCACATCCACTCTCACACGTACCCGAAAAAAGTTACCTGCCCCTTTAGCATCAAGTTGTGTCTCAACAACCTTTCCAAGCTTCTTTTCTGTAAGGTTTTTGATCAACGATTCCTGACGGTATCCCACTGGAACCTTATGGATTTGGACCCATGTTGTGAAGAAGTTGAGATCGACTGTTTCAGGGAGCACTAATCCATCATATGGTTCGATTGAAACTACAGATTGTCGAAACAACCATGGGCCTCCCTCCTCGACTTTCAACCAATCCCCCAAACAGAAACATTGTACGGTAAATAAATTCCCTTCGAGATGATTAAACTCAATCTCCTTTGTAGGGCTCCATGCTATCTTCATATTTTGTTCAAATGTATGTGGACTAAAAACATTGGAAGTATGAACTTTTGCTAGGGCCATCCACTTCAAACCTTCTTTTGGAGCTTCATCCTCTTCTTCAAAGATCAGATCGTCACACTCCTCCTCCTTAATTCCCAACTGCACAGCATGTCATCAATTGCCTGAGACTTTTTACTCCCTGATCCGCCAGCAGTCGGAGAATTTGCTGGCGACGCCATGGACGCCGCGGAGAAGCCGCAAGACGAACACCACAAGGACCCCTCATCGAGCGAGTCCCCTTCACGATTCCACGAGATCAGAAAGGCCGCACCCAAGGGCAGCGAGAGTAGATCGGAGAGAAACAACGAAACCCTAATCACCTCAGACCGAGACGAAGAGGTACATAGTCAAACACCTTACATTTTTGCGTGCCGATGCCTTGTTAATTCCTTGTCTTTTGGATGAACTAGAATAATTCTTTGTCTTCTGAATGGGATTCCAGCTGCTGGGCCTAATTTTTGTCTTGTATGTGGACTTATAGTATTGTACTACATGGGCTTGGAATATGGGATTTGGTGTTGCTTCACCTGTGCTACAGACGAACATGGGCGAAGTAGCACCAAAGGGAGATGCTAAAAAAAAGCACCAACGGCCAAATCATTAGCGGTCTTGCTGATCGTTTTGAAGGAGCCAGGGCTTCGGTAGCAGAGTTGCCAAAGTGTGTTCTCACATCATGAACAGTTTACGTATGTACCCTCAATAGCGGGTCTGATGCATGACAACACAGCTGAAGAAGGCCGACTGGAAGTGTGATAAGATAGTTCAATCTGCTCAGTTTCTAAAGATAACGTAAATCAACGTGAAGTCGTCGAAGAGCGGAAGCAAGCACGAAAGTGTAGGGAAAAAGTAGATTGTATTGAAGGTATTGATTGGTTTGAGTTGCCTAACTCATTTGGCCATCAACCCTCAGATATATATGGGACAGACGATCTAGTCGTGCAAGGCATGGACTACAAGATCCACGCGTTTATAATATTTGAATTCAGATGAAACTCCTATTTCAAACTAGGCAAGTTTTTTGTGATCCTCGTATTGGGGCCGGAATGAATCCACTAGGTCTTGGTATCAAAATTGATCCGTCACCATACCGGGGTCTTATCTTTCTTGGTCTTTGTGCCAAAGTCAAACTCGTATGGTCTCCGGGCAGGAACCGGCTTCTTTTGATCTTTGGCCTTGTTTGGTCACGCCTTCTAGGTTCTTCCTGGCTTCATGCTGCTCCTCCCACTCGAGTGCCCTTGTTGTGTAGCCTGAGTATTCTGATTTTTGACTCCTCCTCGGACACGTCGGCCCAAGTCACAAGAAAAATCTTGCAATTGGCAGACCGTCAACCAAAAATGACTACCAACACATGTGCAAACTAACTCGAGATGATAACGAGGGAAAACCCTTCTTTGAGGACTTTGTTGAGGTGAACTTTATAGGGTTGATTCGTCACCCATCGGACAAGTTTTTAGCGGTGTCAAGGTGTCACAAAAAAGTGGCACTATTGTTTAGGTCATCCAGCATCTCTACAGTTCATTATGTGCTTCATCACCCATCGGAATAGTGCAGTATGTAATGCATGTTAGTCTAATTATCATATCATTGATACGGTAGCTGTCAACTATATCATGTGTACCCTGTATAGTATTATACAGAGCAATGAAAGCCTATTGCCACTCAGAGTCAACCCTATCACATTGTTTCTCAGATGCAGCGTTCAACTACGGAGATACCACGTTTCAGGCGAGATGTGTACACAAGCCGTGACACATGAGCCAAAAGATCTGATTTATGCCTTGGCTAAACGTTGTTAGGTAGGATAGAACTTTTCAGCGAATTACCACTCCGAATGATAATCAGTTTTAGTCCACTCCTCCAGCGAATTACCGCTATGGAGGGGATTCGAACCCGGGTGGGTTGGCTGAGCACTTGCAAGCCTTGCCACTGAGCTAGCACTTAGTTTTCATAATTGTTTAAAACTGAAAACCTAAAATTATAAAGCTGGTTTCCTGCGTTTAAGGCGATATTTTTCATGTGGAAGGATGACAGTAATATATGAAGATGCATGACTGTAGCTCACTTGAAGTCATATATAGAACTAGCAGAGATCGTGCAAGAAAAGATGCGGCATCCCATAGCTCACGGAGAGTTAAAGAAGGAGCAACCAAGTTGCCATACTTTGAAAATGACGCAGAAGTCACCGCATGTGGAAGCGCGCGAAGAAGATCAAATTTTTGATTATGTCCCAAATGAATTGCTCATGTGGGTGGTATGTCCTCACCATTGGTTGACCGTTAAAGATCTCGTCGTCGGACACAAGAGGTGACACATGAGCGAAAAGATCTGATGCTACCACATTAGCTACTACTTATCTGATTCTAGCTAGGATGCGAGCCTTTTTGAAGGAATTTGAATACCGGATATCTAAAGATGATGCATCCCTAAAGTTGCTTCAAACTCAATTTTGATTTTTTTCTTATCTCTCTAGAAAGGTGCTTCCACTTTTTTCTTATCAGGGGATAATTTCTTAGAACTGAAAACCTAAAATTATAAAACCGGTTTCCTGCGTTTAAGGCGATATTTTTCGTGTGGAAGGATGGTAATAAATATATCAAGATGCTTGACTATAGTTTACTTGAGGTCATATATAGAACTAGTAGAGATCGTGCAAGAAAAGATGCGGCATCCCATAGGTCGCGGAAAGCTCAAGAAGGAGCAACCAAGTTGCATACTTTGAAAATGACGCAGAAGTCACGCATGTGGAAGGACGCAAAGAAGCTCGAATTCTTGATTAATTTGCTATATTTCCCAAGCAAATTGCTCATGTGGGCAGTACGTCCTTGTCATTGGTTAACTGTTAGAGCATGTCTAGCAGACCCCGTATTTCTCTGCTCCATATAACACGAGTATTTCGCCCCGTATTAAAAAATTGCTCACGCAAGAACCATTCCGTCTAGGAGACCCCGTATTTTTAAAGATTAAAACCCCGGAAATTTGTTCAATAGTTCATCATCATGGATCATACATACGGATCATACATTGCGCGATCCTAATGGATCACGTCTTCTACTAAACATATCTACTCGTTAAGGATGACGAATGGCGCCCTGGCGGCAGCCTCCCGCGCCTCGAATTCCTTGACGGCGGCGATGGCCGCCGCCTCCTCCTCTGCCTCCGCCCGAGCAGCTTCGGCGGCATCCTTCTCGGATGCGGCCACCGCCTGCAGGAAGAGGGGATCATCCTCCTCCGCTTCCTCCTCGTCGGCTCACGGAGCTCCTCTGCTTCCTTCGCCGCTGGTGCTCCCGATGCGCGCGTCCCATGCCGCCTTCGCAGCGCGGCTTCTCTCCCACTCGGCGCGCCACTTCTCGAAGTCGGCGCCGCTCATCGGCTTGAGCGGCGGATCTTCGTTGTACCAACACCCGCCCGCGGCGAACTCACGGAGCGACGGCGGCACGTACAGCGCGCCGGCGTACCGGCACGCCGCACGGCGACTCCCAGCGGCGGAGCGCTTGCATTGGCGCCGCCACGCCTCCTCGACGGTGTCCGGCGAGCGGGATCGCTTCGATCCGCTCGCGGGACACGCGGTACTGCTTCGGCGAGCGGACATGGCGACCGGCGGTTGGAATACGGAGGCGAGCATCGCGGGATTTCTCGTCGGAGCTTTGCGGGAGGCGGCGGCGCACGACGGAGCTAGGGTTGCGAGTGAGGGTCGAACCCCTCACTCGCACCTTCGCCCGGTATATGTAGGGGGCGGCGGTGTGGCTTTGCTGGGGCCCGTATTTGGCCGAAACGGGCCGGCCCGAATACGGGGCCTGCTAGACGGCCCAAACTGCGCTCACCCCGTATCCCGCCGAAATTTTACGGGGTGGACAGGTTTTAAGGGGCCCGTTAGACATGCTCTTAGCAGTCTCGTCGCCGGACGAAAGAAAAGACCACTTTGCACCTAGCTATGAGAATTTCGGCATCGCTTTGCTCATATATGGACAGCGTTTTGATAGTATCTCACACATCCATAAATAATTTAGATCGGAGGGAGTATTTTGTACATGTTGCTGAACGTCAACACAATTCAGTCACCGATGCAACATTCATCCACCACGTCCAAAGAAAATGCAGATTTCCAAAAGGAGGTCCCACGGCCTGACGTACACATGAGAGGGTCACAGGAGCCAAAAGATCTAGACGTTTCCACAATTCCACCTGCCCTACAACTTCCACACGATCCGGGCTACGGCTATCGCCATCTGCGCAGCTCTCTAGCCGTCTACTCCACCACCCAATCACCAGCGACGAGATGAGATTCCATCCAAACTACGTCGTCTCCGAGACTCCGAGGCTCGTTTCCATTTTTCTGCTCCCAGTTGATCCACGCCGCCGGGACCGCCGGGCCCCGCCGCACCTATATACAATGACGCCGCGGGCAGGTCTTTCCGGCCGGCCTCTTCGTCCCCTCGGAGAGAAAAAAATCCACACGAGTTCCGCGAGCGAACAAAATTCGAAAGCGAAGGGAGCCTGGCTTCACGTGCAGCCCTCCCGCCAGCGGACAAGCCGCTCGCTCTCACGGCGTGGTTGCGGGGGTTGGGGCTGAGCTGGGGTCTCTGTCCCCGCCGCATCAAAGAACCGGCTCGTGGCACCGGTCGCTGCTGCCCCCACCACCGTGCGCCGCGCCCCCATTTATAGCAGCCACATGGTGCGGGTAGCATCGTCGACTTAGCCAGGAGGGAGAAGAATGGGGGAGGCGGAGGAGGCGCAGTCGCTGGCGCTCACGCCGACGTGGGTGGTCGCCGCCGTCTGCCTCATCATCGTCGCCATCTCCCTCGCCGCCGAGCGCCTGCTCCACCGCCTCGGCAAGGCATGCACCACTACTTAATTACCTTCATTGCTGCTCCCTCCCTCCCAAACTGCTTTGCTCTACTGCTGTTAATTTGTCACTGCTAATTTTGATTTCCTCTATTCCTATTTAGCCTTCCGTGCGCATTTCTAATATTGCTCCTTCTGTGGTGATATGCTAATAGTACCAAGTTTAGATTGCTTGATACTTTTGCAATGGAAGGATTTTTTTTTACTACTCAATTGGCAAACTGGATCTACTTGCTTCTGAAGATTCGCTACCTATGATAAGGGAGACAATTGTACAACAAGCACTTTTCGTGCATAGTACTGTTCAGCAAATAATAGCTACTCCTACTGAGTCATGATTTCCATGTGCAGTAAATAAAATCTGTCTGGTTTGCCCTTAACTCAACCTTTTCCTTGTGCAGGTGCTCAAATTCAATGGCCAAGAAGCACTGTTTTCAGCCCTGCAGAAAGTCAAAGAAGGTAGCTTAATTTATCCTACTTCTTACTTAAAAATGCTCCGTAACTTCTTTTATCTGTCTGATATCATCACCTCACTTATCCCGCACAACTTGAAGATAAGATCATATCATGACCTGTTTTTTTTCCTGATGGAAACTGCATACCTGAACTCTGAACACAATCAATATGGAAAGTAACATCAGATACCAACCGAAAAGCGTGTCCATGGCTCGACAGACATAATACTGCTGCATAGTACAGTTTGTTCACTACCTAATCTATTTGTCGGTTACTTGTGCAGAGTTGATGATTCTGGGTTTCATTTCCTTCCTACTAAGCGTCTTCCAAAATCTCATCAATCACATCTGCATACCGGAGAGTGCTGCACGTATCATGCTTCCGTGCATCGAAGAGTCGTCCAAGGCCAGAGAAGATGCTGCCAAACTTTGCAAGATAAAGGTAGACTATGAAATCTAAAGAAAACAAAATAGTACCCTTTAGTTCAATTCAGTGTTGTTCATTGTTCCCTATAGATTTCGCTGTAGAATGGATATTTCATTGTTTCCTCGTTTTCTTTGATAGTTACTATCGTTGATGTACTCTGAGTAGTAGCAGAACCTAGTTATTTCCATTTAATTGTAATTGACAGACATTGCCAGTCCCAAGTCATTCTGAAACATTATTTTTGCACTTATGCAGGGCGAAGTTCCCATGCTATCTGAAGAGGCTTTGCATCAGCTGCACATCTTTATCTTTGTACTTGGTGTGGTCCATGTTCTCTTCTGTGTTACAACACTTGTACTTGGCAGAGCCAAGGTATAATTACTATTATTGTCGATGAATATGAGTTTCGCATGACATGTTAGTCAAGGTAACAAATTTGGGGTGAGCTCTTGTAGATGACAAAATGGGATAAATGGGAGAAAGAAATTCAAGAAGGAAGTCTCAAGGAGCGTGAAAAGGGGTCGAGCTGGATGAAATCATCTGCTTTAAGATGGATTGTAAGTAATCTGACCCTCTTATTATGCTTCTCGATTGGTGTTAAGTCAGTGGTAAATCCTTTATTCGTGATACATGTGAAGACGGCATGAGAATAAAATGGATTTCACTTTTCTCTTTTTCTACCATTCATGTTCCCAACCAATGAATTATTTGGGTGCACCAAAGTACAATCAAACTGCCTTTTTTAGAGTGGTATCGATTTCTTAATGCTTTTGAAGTTTACATTTTAAAATACATAACTGCATATGCAACTAAATCTCCCTCCCGGGCCGCTCGCGCGGGCGGTTCTGGAGGGCGCCCCACACCCCTCCAAACAACCGATCTTCGAGCTCCCCTTGCCACTGCCGGCGCCGGCGGGGGTGGCGGCGCCCGGCCGCCGAAGGCGGAGGGCAGGCGGGCAGACCTCTCTTGCCTCCTCTTCGCGCGGAGAGATGGCGACGTGGAGGACTGCGGCGGTGCGGTAGGCCGAGGCGGTGAAGGCGGGTGGCCGGGGTGGCGTGGTGGGCGGCGGTGCAGCGTAGGGCGGCGCAAGGTCTAGGCCGATCTAGGCCCGAT
Source organism: Lolium multiflorum (assembly GCA_030979885.1). Classification (NCBI taxonomy): domain Eukaryota; kingdom Viridiplantae; phylum Streptophyta; class Magnoliopsida; order Poales; family Poaceae; genus Lolium; species Lolium multiflorum. The sequence goes on along the minus strand of CM061752.1, from coordinate 61,723,902 downwards.
CTGGACGACGCGCGCGACTAGAAGCCGTGGACCTTGATGCAGTCCGTCTTTGCGAGCCCGGCCTTGGCAATGAAGGCGGCGACCTTCTTGCGGTGGTCACCCTGCAGCTGGATGTCGTTGTCGAGCTCCTTGTCCTCGACGATGGTGCCGTTGCAGCAAAGCTCCCGCTTGAGGTCCCGCAGCACCTTGTCATAGTCGTAGCCCTTGTTGAGCCCCTGCACCGTGGTCAGTGTCTTCTTGCCATTGCGCTACTGCACGCGGAGGTGCACGCGGCCGTCGTCCCCGGCCCCGGCGGCGGCGCCCGCCTCGGCGGACTCGTCGACGAACGGGTCGAAGGAGGTCGGCGGCAGCGCGTCATCATCAAAGTCGGGGGATCTGGGCCCGATCTGGGCCAGGTGGGCCGCGGTTGCTCGCGCCCGGCATGGCGTCTGCAACCTGGCGAAGGATCGTGCGCATTGTAGCTGCTGTTCCTTTGCAGGTCTGCTAGCTACTCGCCTGTTGCCTCGCAACCATGTCGGATTCCATGCTCGTTCGTCTTCTCCGCAGCTAGTTAGTGGCCTGGGGCCTGCTGGCCTGGCATGAATAAAGGTGGTGGTCCTAGGGCCTTTCTTGTGCGAAGATGGAGACCTTCCTGAAGTCAGTCCCTCTTGATCTGGCCGGAGTGGTGTGTTCCGGAAAGCTCCGCCGGCGGATGTAACAGCGCATTTTTTGCCTAAGTTCGCTGGATCGGTGGTAGTCGATCGGATGCACCGATGCTTTTATTCCGGCCGATTGGTTCTGGAGAGAGCATCGCGAAGCTCTGTTCTTTCTTGCCATATGGAAACATGTTCCATGGCGAAGTTAGAGGCGGAGAATACCATGAGGGGCGGATTGGAGGACTTGCTATGGAGGTTCAAGTTTTTTAGCGTTGTTGAGGGGCTTGCTTGGTATTCTGGGTTTGGCAACAGCAGTATGCAAGAGGGGGCGGCAATACAGGTGAAGTTCGGAGTCTTACCTTTCAGAATGAAAATCCAAGGTCTGGCCTTAACTGGTTGTGCCTGGCAATGACCTTGTTGGAGGCATTGTTTTGAAAGCGGGGACTATCTTCAGGATGAAAACCTAAGATCTTCTGATCGGACGACGATGGTGTTTGTGCACTGTTACCTTCTTGGAGGCTTCGCTTTGGGAGAGTCTGGAATTCAGGTGTTGTCTTGGTGGTGGATATACCGTTGTTGCTATGGCTGGAATACCGTAGCGGGATTTTTCTTTTATGTAATTCTTCTTTCTATTTTTGGTTGTATGCATCCGTAATGCTATTGGAGTATTGCGTTATTGCAGAGGCTGGGTGTAATTGGTATCTTCTTGATATTAATATATATTCCTTATTGAAAAAATATGCAACTAAATACGGGAGGCATTGTGACTAAGTTATTCATGAAAGATAACTACCGTCCGTTGTGTGGTCAAATTGTGATTTGTGGAAAATGAGTAAACACTTGAATTTGGTCCATTGAAAACTAAAGTTTACTATGGTCTGAAAGCTATATGATATTAAGGTATCAATGGCATGAGCACAAAGTGCAGTGACGCATAGCCTGCACTTCTGTTGTCATTTTACGTGCCCCTTTGCAAAAAGGCAACATCATGACCAAATACTTATGTAGCATCTAATACAATGAACATTTGTTTTGATCGAGTATCCTAGTTGCTACAGAGTTCTATGTTAGCATTCTTTATGTTCAAATATTTTCCCACATTCAAATTATATACTCGGTATGCCATCTATATGTTGATTCCAAAGATTTTATTCCTATATGATTTCAGGTTCCATTCTTCAAGCAGTTTTACAATTCTGTTGGTAAACCAGATTATCAAGTACTCAGAGCAGCTTTTGTTCAGGTAAGATGTACTTGTAGTAACTTCTGCTCAATCATAAGTTCCCCGATTTTCTTAGTGAAGCTAATAGGACACTTGTCATTTCTCTCCCTCCCAGCGACACTACCCAAATCGTCCAGACTTTGATTTCCACAAGTACATGGTTCGCGCTCTCGAGCATGACTTCAAAGAAATTGTTGGAATCAGGTTAGTTATGGGTAGAGATCCAACTTTGATTGCTTCAGAAAAATATATTTAGTTTTTCTAATGATTCTCACGCACATGCAGCTGGTACCTATGGCTTTTCGTCATCGTCTTCCTGCTGCTGAATATAAATGGTAGCCATCATAAACCTCTGAAAACAAGTGTTTTCATTTATCTGCTGGCATCAGGAGGTCACATCACATTAATTTGCTGCCAAGATATACTGATTCTAAAAGAATGATGAAAAAATGGACTTGTAACCATAATGAACATCACTATTTCCAACACTACAAGTCATCATACTCGGTTCACGATTCATTAATCCAAGGAATAGTAATACCGGTTTATTAGATCGACACGTAGTTTGAGAAAAAAATGATTATAAATTTGGTCAATAAAATATAAGTTATATCTCATAAAAATTATACCATTGAAAATGTACTTTAAATATGAATCCAATAATATAATTTTTGTGACATTTAATTCGTATTTTTTAACTAAATTTATGGTGTTTTTCTTAAACTACGTGTCAGCCTAATAAACCGGTATAGAGGGAGTAATAAGATATGTACGGAGTTGTATGAACTAGCTTGCTTTTTTGTCACTGATGCCTTTTAATTTACTGTCAATGAAGGGTGGCACACATACTTCTGGCTGGCTTTCCTGCCCTTAATTGTAAGTACCTCAAAAACTGTCACTCCGGTAAAAACATTTTTAGTTACCACGATAGAGGAGACTCTAACTGCTTGGGATAAATAAACTTGCAGCTTCTGCTCATCGTTGGCACAAAGCTGGAGTACATCAGCACTCGGTTGGCTCAAGAAGCAGCCGAGTGTTCGGATGAAGCAACTGCAAACCCCTGGAATAAGCCATCCAAGGAGCACTTCTGGTTCAGCAATCCTCGGGTTGTGCTCCATCTGATTCATTTCATCCTGTTCCAGAACTCCTTTGAGATGGGATTTTTCTTCTGGGTCTTGGTATGCTTTTGTAAATTATTGCCTGTCTAGGTCTGCAATTTGCACTAAATGCATACAACTATAGAACCATGGGGCTAATTAATTGGTAAACATTGCAGGCAACATATGGGTTTGATTCATGCATCATGGAGAACAAATCATATGCCCTTCCCAGACTTGCCATTGGGTTAGTAAAAAATCTCTAATTTCTCCTTTGATCCATTTTCTATATGATACACAACTGACAAGTATGTTCCTGCGTTGAACTTGCAGTATCGTCGTCCAGGTGCTCTGCAGCTACAGCACCCTGCCGCTATACGCCATTGTCACCCACGTAAGATCTCACTCTATCGCCATTAATTTACCAGGAACACTACTTGACTGGTTAGCTCCAACTGAGAGTAGCGGATTGTTAAAACTGTTTTGGATGGTGCACGATCATTTCAGATGGGCGGCGACATCAAGCTGCAGGCGTTCGGCGAGCACGTGCACGTGTCCGTACACAGCTGGGCGACGGACGTGAAGAAGAAGTCCACGTCGCTGCCGGCGCACACGCACGCGCACGCGCACCAGCACCAGCACCCACACCAGCACCTACGCATCCCGTTCCTCAGCAAGAAGAGGCACAGCTCCCGCCGCGACGACGCCGAGGAGGCTGCAGCCGAGGCCAGGGCAGCGCAGCACCTTGCCGAGAGCTCCAGCATGCCCACCGAGCGGCCGCAGCCGATCGATGACCTGGAGGAGATCGTGACGACCACGGAGGAGGACCATCGTCGTCGCCACGGGTAGCTTCTCGTAGATGTTGTACGATCTCGCATTACTAACGGCAGTCCACGCGCCTAGCCCCAGTCTGACGCCCAACGCTGTTGCCGACGTCGTCATCGTAGCATGCATGTTAGCTGTGGAGCCTGCAGGCCGGCTCCGGCTAAACTATCTAGCAGACTGTCTAGGACCTGCTGCTACTAGACACTGCCGCTCGATGAAAACTTTAACATCATGAGAAATGCATTTGATTTCACTCATAACATGAGAAGAAATGCATATTTTATGAAGGAACTATCGCTATATTGGTGTTATAAGTTTTTCGGCCATTTTAGCAATAATGCCAACCGGAAAGAAGTTTTGAGGGTTTAAGGAAAAAGTGATTTTATGGTTCCCTTTGTGCTTAAGCTTTTACCTTTCATGTTTTGCATCATTGCTTGTTAGTACTTTGCATTGTTGAGTATATATATAGAGAAAAACCCACCAACAACAATAGTTAACAATATATGCAATGAAATTTAACAAATTAAAATTCATTCACGCGCGCTTAGATTGAGGAAGAGTTTGTTCTATATGTGGTGATTCTGCTAACATCACGCACTTTTGTAGCATTTGATGTTAGTTCAACCCGTTTGGATCTTTAAATTTATTATATAAACCACATCAATTACCAAACCGTCATGTGCATCTTCAAATATTCCTACACACTTAGCATATAATAAATTGTTCTCGTGTTGTCAACCAACACACAAGAAAAATGGAGTGAAAACTTTGATCTTTCACAAGATTTATTGATGAAAATATATATCCAAGTTCTTTAAGCATATGGATATTCCATGTGTTGAACTTGTATGGAAAGGATACTATAGTCAGGACAATCTCTCGATCCGTGGATTGCCCCATGATCCCATATGCAAGCCATGCTGATCCACCTACATATGGTCCATCACCTATTGTTGGATTGCAGCTACACCACTGCGGTCAGAGAATTGATCTTCTCGTGGAATGGCAATATGTGCATAGAGCCTCCTCCTATGGGACGCACCATCAACAGGTGGTGGGACGGCACGATTGTCGGCTTTCCAAAAGAAAGAACGCAGGAGACCAGACGATCAATCATCTACACTATACAGGGAGCACGGAAAGAAAGAAATAGTTGGGTGTTCAGAAATGCAGCAATGCTTCGGCGAACCCTATTTATCCCCTGCGTGCGTGCGGGAATACGCCCCGCACGCACGGGGTGATCACTTGGGTCGTGGCCCATTTAACATGGTGATGTTTGTCTTTTCTGGTTTTGGGACTAGTCATCACGTTTTTGTTGGTTTTCTTGGTCTTCGCTTGTATTTCTGGCTTTGTATTTTTGAAACCCGAATCATGTATATTTTTTTGATAATGACCGCTTTATTACTTGATCAAGCAATTACACCCAGCCTCTACATAACCAGGATGCACACAGCCGTTTCAGAGTCTCAAAAATCTCAAAGTAAAAACAACAAAGACGAATTACATATCAATCATGAGCAATTGTAGAACGCCTAAGACGATATTGGTGGCCCAATCAGTAGATTATGTTGCCACCCATGTAGGAAAAAAGTATCCCTCGCCGTATCCTCTAACCGTGTATAGACCTCCGTAAAGAGGTCTCCGTTCTCCACTCTCTACAGCGTAGACCACGAAAGGAGAATAGCGGTGCATCTATATATAACCTTCAAAAGGGAACAATTCTTATCATTAAAAGTTTTGGCATTTCTGCATAGCCATAGCCACCATATAACGGCAAGCACTCCCACCCTAATAAACATTCTAAACCTGTGATCAATACCATGAAGCCAATTACCAAAGATATTGGCTACACTTGTCGGGCATACAGATCTGAAGGATCTGGCAAAGCGGCACTAGAAGAACAAGTGTTTAATCGACTCATTGTGATGACAGAATACACACTCAGTACTCCCTAGCCAATTTCGTTTCACAAGATTGTCTTTGGTTAGGATTATCCTCGACGTAAATACCATCCAAAATTTTAAATTATTAGCGGTATTTTCATCTTTCAGATCTTCTTGTTCTTATCAACTGGTATATTAGGTTGGATAATTGCATTGTATAACGAACTTACTGTAAACTTTTCATTGGATTGTAAGTTCAAACGAAATTCATCCGGCCCTTCGGACAAATAAATGGATTCCAAACGAAGAAGTAAGGCATTCCACGCATTAAGCCTCTAGCCGTATAAGTATCGTACACTAGTAGGGAAAGGCTCATTTGTGGCGCACCAGTATGCGTATTCTGTGGCGCATGGCCGGTGCACCACAGAATCTTCGCAACTAAAATAAGGATTTTGTGGCGCACCTTCTCATGCGCCACAGAATTAAGATATTCTGTGGCGCACATATGCATCGGTGCGCCACAGAATTAGTCTTTGGTGCCCCACAGAATTTGCTCGTATCGTACACGATTTTGTACTGCAGGTTATATACATATATTATACAGATTATATACAGAAATATGCAGATATAATATAAATAGCATATACATTGCACATATATAATACAAACATCATCATCACATTACTTAGAGCCCGATCAAGATACACACATATAGTGGCAAGTGTCAAAAAATTTACATACAACTCTTAATTCATACAAAGTTCACCATCTCGAGATACAAAGTGGTCTTCATTCGTTCCTCCTCTGTTCCCTCCTCTCTCCCGCCAGGCTTGCTTGCATCGGGGTCTTCATCTGGTTCCTCCTTGATCTCACCTGCTAGGCTCGCTTGCACCGTCCCGAGTGTGTAGTGACTAAAATGGAAGAAAGACCAAAATGAACGAAAAAGGCCAACACAAATAAGAGCCAGCTAGGATATAATAAATAAATGCCTCATACATTATTGGTCAAAACAAATATTAACATTCAGGGATGGTGTAAGTGAGACCAAGTCCGATGCACAAGAGATTGATATTTGTGCTATCTTACCAGGCTCACTTAGTGTACGGTGACCAAACATTCTAATCATCGGCCCTATCTCGAAGAAAAACCAAAATAAACGAATAAGTCCAACTCAAATACGAGCCATGTAGTATCAACTAAATAGCATGCCTCGTACTTTTTTGGTCGAAACAAATATTAACATTCCGGGATGGAGTCAGTGAGGCTAGGTAGGATGCACAAGAGATTGATATTTGTGTCATCACACCAGGCTCACTGGCTCCACCCCAGAGTGTAAGAGTGACCAAGCATTTTAATCATCGGCGAATAGTTTGTGGTGATGTCTCATACTTTGTTGGTCGAAACAAATATTAACATTTAGGGACGGTGTTAGTGAGGCCAAGTCCGATGCACAAGAGATTGATATTTGTGTCATCACACCAGACTCACTGGCACCGTTCCCACATGTAGTGACCACAAAATTTAATCGTCAGCACTAAAATGGAAGAAAGACCAAAAGAAACGAATAAGTCCAACTCAAATACGAGCCAAGTATCAACTAGATAGCATATGCCTCATACTTTGTTGGTCGAAACAAATATTAACATTCAGGGATGGGGTCAGCGAAGCTAAGTAGAATGCACAAGAGATTGATATTTGTGCCATCACACCAGGTTCACTAACCCCACCCGGATTGTACAAGTGACCAAACATTCTAATCATCGGCCAATGCAATTAAGAAGTGCCAACTCAAATAAGAGACAAGTAGCTAGTATGAACTAAATGGAATGCCTCATACTTTGTTGGTTCAAACAAATATTAACATTCAGTGATGGTGTAAGCGAGGTCAGGTAGCATGCACAAGAGATTGATATTTGTGCCATCACACCAGGCTCGCTTGCACCACCCCCGAGTGTATAGGTGACCAAACATTCTAATCATCGGTACTAAAATGGAAGAAAGAGCCAAGTGGTATCAACTAGATAGCATATGCCTCATACTTTGTTGGTAAAAAAAATATTAAAATTCAGGGATGGAGTAAGTGAGGCCAAGTAGGATGCACAAGATATTGATATTTGTGCCATCACACCAGGCTCACTTGCTCCACCCCCGAGTGTACAGGTGACCAAACATTCTAATCATCAGCACTAAAATGGAAGAAAGAGCCAAGTGGTATCAAGTAGATATCATATGCCTCATACTTTGTTGGTCGAAACAAATATTAACATTCAGGGATGGGGTAAGTGAAGCCAAGTAGGATGCACAACAGATTGATATGTGTGCCATCACACCAGGTTCACTCACCCCACCCCAGAGTGTAGTGATCGACCAAACATTCTAATTATCGGCAAATACAAATAAAATTAAAGACCAAATCATTTATAAAGAGAACCATTTATAACCAGAGAATGCCCATTTTATTTCTATATGCTCTACTTTTCAGAGAACCATGTACAACATATACACATATATAGCAACCAAACCAGTGAGCATGAGCATATAAACTGCATTCATTTTGAGCAACCAGTGAGCATGATAGACAGAGCAGTAGTAGCAGCATTTCATTTTAGTTTCTAGCAGTAGCAATGAAACTAAGTCTCATAAATCATTGTAGCTTCTTGGTTCCCATTGTTTTCCCTTCTTTCAATTAATCACACCTACTTGCTTCGGGTGAGGAGCGGGAGCGGTTCACCACCCTCACAATTGCTCCATGACAAAGCAGGCATGCCCTACTCCTCACAAACTCACAATTGCCTTCCGATGAGAAGCCTTTTTATACAACTTTGATGTTTACATTTAAACCACCAATCCTACAAACAACTAGCATTTATATCACAGGTACTGAAAATCAATTCAAATTGTTGGCTTTTAATCTTGATTTGTATCTGCATTAGTTCTTTTAGTTCTGCATGTAGTAGTCATGGGAATGTAAGTGATACGTCCAAAACGTATCTACTTTCCCGAACACTTTTTCTATTGTTTTGCCTCTAATTTGTGTATTTTGGATACAACTAACACGGACTAACGCTGTTTTCAGCAGAATTGCACTGGTGTCTTGTTTTTGTGCAGAAACTCAACTTTCAGGAAAATCCCCGGAAATAATCGCAATGGGCCTATTTTCACCGTGAAGATAAGAGGCCAAAAGGGCAAGCCAGGGGGCCCATGGCCCCCACACCACAGGCCGGCGCGGCCTGGAGGGGGGCGCGCCGCCCTATGGTGTGGGCGCCTCGACGGCCCCCCGACGCTCTCCTTCGGGCTACATAACCCTTTCGACCTAAAAACGCGAGGGGGTTCGACCATATTTCCAGAAGACGTCCAGAACTCCGCCGCCATCGCGAAACTCCGCCTCGGGACCAGAAACTCCGTTCTGGCACTCCGCCGGACGGGGAATTGAGGGGATCATCGCCGCCATCACCACGACGCCTCTCCATCAACCAGCCATGTTTCCATCCATGTGTGAGTAATTCCCCCTGTAGGCTGAAGAGGATGGTAGGGATTGGATGAGATTGATCATGTAATAGTCATAAGATTGTTAGGGCATAGTGCCTAGTATCCGTAGATGGTACTTTTATGATATTGTTGCAACTTGTTATGCTTAATGCTTGTCACTAGGGCCCGAGTGCCATGATCTCAGATCTGAACATGTTATTGATTCATGAAGATATTCATTGTTTTATGATCTTACCGCAAGTTGTATACACATATTGTTGTCCGGAACCCGAGGCCCCAAAGTGACAGAAATTGGGACAACCGGAGGAAGGCGGTGATGTGAGGATCACATGTGTTCACGGAGTGTTAATGCTTTGCTCGGTACTCTATTAAAAGGAGTACCTTAATTTCCAGTAGTTTCCCTAGAGGCCCGGCTGCCACCGGCTGGTAGGACAAAAGATGTTGTGCAAGTTTCTCATTGCGAGCACGTACGACTATATATGGAACACATGCCTATGGATTGATTAGTACTTGGATGCCGTTTTATTATTATCTGCAAATGCCCTACCTTGATTGTTACATGAATTCTCTCATCCATGCAACGCTCGTTCATCCATCCCTGTGCCTACAGTATTTTAATCCTGATGTTTACTATAATCACTACCTGTCTTTGTTACTGCTCGCTGTTATTACACAACTCTACTGCTATAAACTGTTGTTACTGATAAACTCTTGCGAGCAAGTCTGTTTCCAGGTGCAGCTGAATTGACAACTCCGTTAAGGCTTACAAATATTATTTGGCTCCCCTTGTGTCGAATCAATAAATTGGGTTTTACTTCCCTCGAAGACTGTTGCGATCCCCTATACTTGTGGGTCATCAAGACTATTTTCTGGCGCCGTTGCCGGGGAGGCATAGATTTATTTGCAAGTTCACCTGAATTGATATTGTTCGCTGCAAATCCTCCATCATGGGTAAAACTCGTGATGCTAAAGTCGCCATATTACCATCCACTACAAGAAAAGGTACAACTCGAGTACCTCTGCTGCTCTTGATTCACCATCTGTGATAAGTCAACTTGTTTCACCACCACAAGCTTCACGTGTTGGTACTTCTGCTGAATCTGAAAATTCCTCTAATAATTTTGATGATGCTTCTACTGTGCTTGATAATACTGGTTCATTAGGTCCTTTTCTAGATGCTACAATTGCTAGGTCTAGACAAATTGAGAATACTGAAACTCCTAATGAAAATACTGCTACACCTGTTAATTCACCTGAGTCTGATGATCTTGATGAAGATTATGTGGAACTTGATGATGATTTTATTGATAAATGCAATGCTACTACTAGTACAAGTAACCTTAAAAAGCTTATTGCACAACATGCTGTTAGATATAAATTGTCTCCTGATCCTAAATTTGCCACATCTCCTATAAACATTAAGGATAAAGATTATGACTTTTCTCTTGATTTATCTCATATATCTATTGTTGAGAAAACACCTTTTTGTGGTACTGAAAAAGATGTAGAGCACATGAATGAGCTTTCTACTTTAAGTAGCTTGTTTTCTGATGATGTTAAGATGCGTACTTATTTTGTTGCTAAAATTTTTCCTTTCTCATTAAAGGATGATGCTAAGGTTTGGTATAATAGTTTGCCTCCTGATTCTATTGATAGTCCAAGTTGTTTGCTTGAAGTTTTCTTTCGGAAATATTTTCTGCTAGTGCTCAACATATTGCTCTGCAGAGAATTTATAGTTTTGATCAAGAAGATGGAGAGAAATTGCCTGAAGCTTGGGCAAGATTTTGCTCTCTTATTAGAGCTCGGCCTGGATATGAATTGGAAAAGCATGATTTACTTGATATATTTTATAGTGGACTAACCATTGAGTCTAGGGCATACCTGGATAGTTGTGCTGATTGTGTTTTCAGGAAAAGAACTCCGGACGAAGCTGAAGAATTATTGGCCAAAATAAGCCAAAATCATGATGATTGGTCTACACCCGAACCAACCCCAACACAAATATTGAAGAAGAGGGGTATGATTGAACTAAATGATGAAGATATGAGGGAAGCCAAGAAATCTCTTATGGAGAAAGGTATTAAATCTGAAGATGTGAAGAATTTACCTCCTATAGAAGATCTATGTAAGATAATTCCCCCTTCATCCACGATTGAGGTACATTCTCTTCAACGCTTTGATAGAGGAGATATCCCTTACTCAAAACCTCCTGATCAATGTTTAGATGAATTTGATAATTATGTTGTTAAGCAAAATAACTTTAATATGAGACTAGAGAATCATCTAATGGAAAATTCTCAAGCTATTAGTAAATTGCATGATATTGTGGAGAGAACCTCCAATGATGTTAAGATGCTTGTTAAACATTTTAATATGATTCAAACTCAAATTGATCAACTTACTAAAGTGCAAAGTGATTTGTTAAAAAATACTCCTGAAGAAAAACATGCTTATGAAGTAACAACTAGAGGCGGTGTTTCTACCCAGGATCCTCTATATCCTGAAGGGCACCCCAAAAGAATTGAACAAGATTCTCAACGAACTAAAGAAACTAGTAGTCCTTCTAAGAAAAAGAAGAAGAAACATAAAACTGTTATAGAATCCTCTGAACATGTTAATGATCCTAATAGTATTTCTATTTCTGATGCTGAAAGTGGTAATGAACATGATAAAGATAATGATAAGAATGGTACTCCTGATAAAGAAGAAATTGAAAAAGAACCTGAAAAGCATGCTAAAAATAAAAAGTACACTAAAGAAGATTTTATTGCTAAGAAACATGGTAATGAAAGAGAACCTTGGGTTCAAAAGCAAATGCCTTTTCCTGCTAAGAAACTAAAATCAAAGGAGGAGGAACACTATAATAAATTTTGTGATTGGATGAAACCTTTATTTTTGCAAATGCCTTTGACTGATGCTATTAAATTGCCTCCTTATTCAAAGTATATGAAAGATATTGTCTCTAACAAAAGGAAAATTCCTAATAAGGAGATTTCCACTATGCTCGGTAATTACTCTTTCAATGGCAAGGTTCCAAAGAAGCTGCGAGACCCAGGTATACCAACTATTCCTTGTTCCATTAAGAATAATTATGTTAGAACTGCTCTATGTGATTTGGGAGCAGGAGTTAGTGTGATGCTTTTTTCTCTTTACAAGAGACTTGATTTAGATAAGTTGATACCAACTGATATATCTTTGCAAATGGCTGATAAATCTACTGCTGTTCTTGTTGGTGTATGTGAAGATATTCCTCTTCAAGTTACTCAAAACTGCTTAATATTAACTGATTTTGTTGTGTTGGAAATGCCTGAAGATGATAATATGTCTATTATTCTTGGAAGACCCTTTCTTAATACTGCAGGGGCTGTTATTGATTGCAATAAAGGAAAAGTTACTTTCAATGTTGAAGATAAGGAACATACTGTCTATTTTCCCAAGAGGATTGATAAAGTATATGGAGTTAATAAAAAATTTAATTTGAAAACTATCAAGGTGGGATCTATTGATTGTCCTATATATGAGCCTAAAGAAGAATATCAAACTCTTGTGATTGGATCCATATCAATTCAATATAAGGTAACATGATTGATTTGAGGTTTATTTCTTCTCATGTCATATAAAATTTATTTGGTAGCAAGACTTGATCAACCTTGTTAACAAGTATATTTTAAATGCATGAGAGAGCTAAACAACATTTCTCTCCTTCTCCACTTGTTTTATTTGCTGTAGTACTTTTTGTTTTGCAAGATGTTTTAGTTGTTTAAGATTTTGGAAATCATTTTCCTGCGCTGTAATAATTACTTTAACACCCAGAAATGTGCATTTTTCGAAGTTCTCAAAAATTTACAAAAATTATACCGTTGGTCTTATTTTTCGAAGAGCTACCTGGGAGCACCAGGGGCTGACCAGTGGAGCACCAGGGCTGGACCCCATGGGCCGGCACGGCCAGCAAGGGGGCGCGCCACCCTGTGGTGTGGGCCCCTCCTTGCCCCACTAACTCATCTCTTCCTCCCATCTCACTCTCTCTCCCAAAAAACTCGTACTCACTTTCTCTCACTCGCGTTTCTGCTCAAGAGCTCAAGATTTCTCGATCTCTTTGCTCAGCCCAGATTTCTGTCTGAAATTTGGCACATTTGCTCTCCGGTATGTGACTTCTTTGATTATCCAAATAGAATTTTGTTTGGTTGAGTATATCTTGAATAATTTGCTGCTGTAGGTGACATGTTTAGTGAGCTTGCATGCATGATTCAAGTTGTAGAAATGAGTTTTGATGCATGTTTAGTACTCTAGCAAGTTCCTATAGTAGTTTCCCTCAATTATATACCTTGAAATCAAATTTTATAATGATTGTTGAAAAATTTCAGAAAAGGAAAATGGACAACCACAACTTTGGAGAGGTGTTCGAAAGAGAAACGACAAGCACGGGGAGGCCCTCAAGGGCATCCACTCGGATTAGACGATCCTATAATGAGGACGTCATCGCACCGAGCTTCGAAGTTGAAGAGGATAATGGAGTCCCTAATGCTTCATCTTTTCCATGTTATGACTTTTTGCGTAATGCAGGGTTGCTCGATGATTTCTTATTCCTCATCAATAATGTGGGCTTAACCACCTATATGGAAGATGAGAGGAGCCAATATTACATATTAACCAAAATCTTTGTTGACAGCTTCAAGTTCAACAACTCGCACTTCACGCCAACAGTTACATTCAGGATTTATGATAATCCTATAACTATGAAGTTGAAGGATTTTTGTGTTGCATTGGATATTGCCCCTGTAGGTACCGCGAAGAAGATCGAGAATAATCCCAAGGCTTTGGCGGAGCTCTACCGAGAAGTCACCAATGATGATAGCCGCACCATTCAGCGTGGCAAGATAAGAAACATCCAACTCCCCGCCATTAGATATTTCGCTTACTATATTGCTACTAGCATTCTTGGTAGGGAGAATACTAGCAATATTTCTAGCTATCATCTTGCTTTCTTAGTTGTTGCACTTACTGGAAAAACACCTTATCATCCTGGTGCTCTTGTTGCTCGTCGTTTGTCCGCTAAGGGACCTATCTATGGAGGAATTATTGCATCGCGTATTTTGGCACATCTAGATCTTCCTCTTGACCCTACTGATGTGAAACTAACCCCTGCTAGGCTTGATATTGCTGCTATGAAGAGTCACCAATTTGTTACAACTGACTCTAGTTTAGATAATATTGTCTATAAAATGTTGTTTATTGACGGGGATGAGAGGGAAATCCCCTTGCCGCAGACCGATTTGTTCAGTGTTCACAGGAAACCGTGGTCGCGCTCCAAGGAGGAGGTGGATGAGCAACGAGGATACATGGTTTCCACCAGCAGCATGACTCCGAGGACGCCGAGCCCTCCTACGGGTACACCGTCACGTATCCTGGTGCGTCCTCCAGCACATACCCGGAACAGGTCCTTCTTCGTCATACTACGAAGATGCCACTTCATGGGGACCGTGGGAATCTGCTTCCACCGGGAGGTATTCATTGCATCATTCATTGCTAGATACTTGTATATACTTGTTTAGCTTCTTGTTATCACCAGATTTTGGCCAAATCAGGAGATGGGCCGTAATTGAGATGGGCTTGAAGGATATACACGTGGAGTGTCTCTGAAGCGGCCTTGCACGAAGAGTTTGGGCTAGATTTCCCGTGTATCTGTAAATTATAGTAGATTGCATCTTAGTTAAGAATTAGAAGATAGAGTTTAACCCGTTGATACGTCTCCAACGTATCGATAATTTCTTATGTTACATGCCACTTTATTGATGATACCTACATGTTTTATGCACATTATATGTCATATTTATGCATTTTCTGGAACTAACCTATTAACAAGATGCCGAAGAGCCAGTTCTGCTGTTTTTGGTTTCAGAAATCCTAGTAAAGAAATATTCTCGGAATTGGACGAAACTTTCGCCCAGGGTCCTATTTTTGCACGAAGCTTCCAGAGACCGAAGACCTAACGAAGTGGGGCCACGAGGAGGCCAGGGGGTGGCCGGCGCGGCCCAAGCCCGGCCGCGCCGACCTATCCCCGGGCCCCTCGTGTGGCCCCTCGCGTTGACCCTCCGCCTACTTAAAGCTCCGTCGCGAAACCCCCAGTACGAGAGCCACGATACGGAAAACCTTACAGACGCCGCCGCCGCGAATCCCATCTCGGGGATTCGGAGATCGCCTCCGGCACCCTGCCGGAGAGGGGATTCATCTCCGGAGGACTCTACGCCGCCATGGTCGCCTCCGGAGTGATGAGTGAGTAGTCCACCCCTGGACCATGGGTCCATAGCAGTAGCTAGATGGTCGTCTTCTCCTTGTTGTGCTTCATTGTTGGATCTTGTGAGCTGCCTAACATGATCAAGATCATCTATCGTAATACTATATGTTGTGTTTGTCGGGATCCGATGGATAGAGAGTACTATGATTATGGTGATTATCAATCTATTGTTTATGTGTTGTTTATGATCTTGCATGCTCTCCGTTATTAGTAGAGGCTCTGGCCAAGTTTTTGCTCTTAACTCCAAGAGGGGGTATTTATGCTCGATAGTGGGTTCATGCCTTCATTGAATCTGGGATCGTGACAGAGGTTCTAAGGTTGTGATGTGCTGTTGCCACTAGGGATAAAACATTGATGCTATGTCTAAGGATGTAGTTGTTGATTACATTACGCACCATACTTAATGCAATTGTCTGCTTTGCAACTTAATACTGGAGGGGGTTCGGACGATAACCTGAAGGTGGACTTTTTAGGCATAGATGCATTGGATGGCGGTCTATGTTCTTTGTCGTAATGCCCGGATGAAATCTCACTATATTTACCATGTCATGTATATGCATTGTTATGCCTTTCTCTATTTGTCAATTGCCCGACTGTAATTTGTTCACCCAACATGCTTTATCTTATGGGAGAGACACCTCTAGTGAACTGTGGACCCCGGTCCTATTCTTTACATAGCATACAATCTACTGCAATTGTGTTTTTGTTTTCTTTGCAAACATCTTCCACTCGATACGTTTAATCTTTGTTACAGCAAGCGGTGAGATTGACAACCTCACTGTTTCGTTGGGACAAAGTACTTGGGTTGTGTTGTGCAGGTTCGTTGGCGCCGGAATCCCTGGTGTTGCGCCGCATCACATTTCGCGACCATCAACCTTCAACGTGCTTCTTGGCTCCTCCTGGTTCGATTAAACCTTGGTTTCTTTCTGAGGGAAAACTTGCTACTGTGCGCATCATACCTTCCTCTTGGGGTTCCCAACGAACGTGTGAGTTACACGCCATCACCCGTGCACGGTTAGGTGCACGCCCGAATTAGAAAGTCCCTTGGACTATAAATATGTACCTAGGGTTATCGAGAAAGGAGGACAATCACGTTCACAACAAACACAAACCAGGCGCATCGCCACCCCTTGTTTCGAGGGTTTCTTCCGGGTAAGCATCATGCTGTCTAGATCGCATCTTGCGATCTAGGCAGCGTACGTTTATTCGTTTATCCTGTGTTGCTCGTGCTGAAGCGTTGTTGATGGCGAGTACACTACTTATCGTAGATGTTTTGGGGCTTGCATTGGTGCTTTTCTTACACATATTTGCTTAGCTATGCCATCCCTTGATATCTAGCTGCCCTTATACCTATCTAGGTGTAAGGGCAGCACCTTGCTTGTTCGTTGTTTAGTAGATCCAATCTGTTATAGTTGCTCCTTGTTCTTCAAGGATTAGTTTAATATCCGTATGGTTAGGCCTTGCAAACGGGTTGAACGATCCGGTAGTACGAGAGGTGTGGTTGGTTAGTTCTAAGAGGGATTGTTCCGGGAATTAACTTAATGTTGGTTTTTAGGCCTCTTTTAGGGTTAGCTTTCTATCATCTTTCGTGTCTATTAGGCTCAACTACGCGCAGGATGTTCCGTGCGGTGAAAACCCTAAACTGTCGTGGATTGGTTTAACTTTATATTGATCAAGGAGCCCCATGTCATCGTAAACCCAACGTGAACCATGGGGCGATCGGCTCTTTGAGCCGATCCACAGGGCAACCTGAGAGACGATCGGGCTCGTATTTAATGTTTACGTGTCTACCATGCGGGAGACTAATCGAAGCAATCCAACACCTTCCTGGCCAGGTATAGGTCGTGGCACCCTGCAACCGCCAAGACGTGTGCGGGACATTGCGGGACGACGAGGGACCAGGGCCCACCCCAGCAGTCTTGGCAGCCTCCCGGCTCTTCGTGTTGCTTAACCCACCGCCGGTGGGTTTTGGCAGGCAACACATTGGCACGCCCGGTGGGACAATCTTCTACAACAACCACGTCAACACCTGCATCCGAGATGGCGGAAGAACAGATCAAGTACGAAGATCTGCCTGCAGAGCACAAGAAGAAATATGATGATCTCAAGGCCATCTTCGAAGCCGATCTCATCGGCTCTTTTGAGAAAACCCGTTCACACGGCATCAGATTCAAAGGGTTCAAACCCGAAGGCGTGCTTGAAGGGATAGATCTGTCTCTCCCTTCGGAGGACCGTACCAGAGCCCTGCGCCAGGAAATTAACTATGATGTGGCTCATTCTCTACATCGGCATTCTGAGAGCCTGGTGAACACTCTTGAGCGTGTTGCGCTTCGTGTGGTTCAGGAAATCATGAAGCATCAGTATTCTCCGTCAGGACCTGCTCTAGGGACTCACCAGGGAGAGATACCATTCTACACTAGGCCACCACTGCCGTACACGTTGGCAGCTCCACAACAACAAGGGCCACCGGCGTACGTCGTCTACAAGGTTGGAGGTGATCCTGGCGATTACCAATTCCTGTATGAGCCGCCCAAGGAGATCCCACATGGATACGTGTCGGACTGCAACAACTGGACGCACGCAATTACAGCAGGAGGGATTGTTGGAGCAGGAGGGCGTTCTGGAGCAGATGCGGAGAAACAGGCGTGGCTAGCTAAATATGCCACCGGAACGAGTCATGAAAACTCAGCCGCTTCAGCTCCCACTGTGGATCAGATCAGTGCAATCTTGAGAGACCAGTTCGGCATCCTGCCGAAGAAGAGAACAATCGGCTATTCCAAGCCGTATCCCAACGAGTATGACCTGATCCCACTACCGCCTAAATATCGGCTCCCTGACTTCACAAAATTCAGTGGATCAGAGGGGTCTAGCTCAATCGAGCACGTGAGCCGATATTTGGCACAGTTGGGCATGGTCTCAGCTTCAGACCAGCTACGTGTGAGGTTCTTTTCGCAATCTCTCACGGGTCCAGCTTTTGGGTGGTACACCTCGTTGCCACCAGATTCGGTTCGAACATGGAAGCAGCTGGAAGAGCAATTCCACATACAATATCATTCGGAAGCTACGAAGCGGGCATTGCCGATTTGACCTGGTTCGGCAAAGGCGAGGAGAGAAAGTGTCTACATTCAGCTTTCAGATGTCAAGAACCGATGTTATTCGGTTCGTTTATCGAGAAGGCAGTCAGCTGGCAATAGCAGGAATCTCGCGCCGCTCAAGGATCGACTTTCCAAGCAGACTACAATTCACTGGCGCACATGGTTCAAAAATTGACATCGTATGAACAGCGCCACCCAGAATTGTACTAGGACAAGTTCAAGCGCGTCGCCCTGGTCGAGACGGAAGAAGAAGACTCTGCAGAAGATCAGGAGGTCGCCGTAGCTGAATGGGCTCGGGGGCGACCCGTGTCCTGCAAATGGGTGAAACAACCGGGGCCGCAAAAGGGTTTGACTTTGATTTAAGCAAAACGGAGCAGATTATTGATTTGCTGCTGAAGGAAAAACAGCTAAAGTTACCCGAAGGCCACAAAATCCCCACGTTACAAGAGATGAACGGTAGGCCATACTGCAAATGGCACGTTCACCCACGCCACCAACAACTGCAAAGTACTGCGCGGACAGATTCAAATGGCGATAGAACAAGGCCGATTACTCTTCGGTCAGTTTGCCATGAAAGTTGACACGCATCCGTTTCCTGGCGTCAACATGGTCGATCTTAGTCACTGCTTAAGGAGCGAGCCAGGCTTCTCTTTTGATATCAACATGGCAGGACTTGTAGACCGCCATGGCAAGATAAGCCAGAGAGCCACTCCCGTGGCAAAGATAAAGCGGAGGCCGATCCACGCGACCGGC
This sequence comes from Lolium multiflorum, assembly GCA_030979885.1. Taxonomy (NCBI): domain Eukaryota; kingdom Viridiplantae; phylum Streptophyta; class Magnoliopsida; order Poales; family Poaceae; genus Lolium; species Lolium multiflorum. The sequence goes on along the minus strand of CM061752.1, from coordinate 61,704,608 downwards.
GACATGATGACGACGGTACTTGACTGAGGAAGAAGTGAGAAGCGTGCGGTATCAACGACCACTCTCCGCACATCTCCTTAACAAATATGAGCAGCGGTATGACCGACATCGGCGCTACGACGTAGATGATGAAAGATATCGTCGGTCTGATGACAAGAAGTATCGTCGATATGATAGAGACCACGAAGGGTATGAGCGTCACGCTAGACGGAGGTCGAGAGAGCAAGAGGACATGGATAAGCATTGGGACTGTCCTTTCTTCAAACACTGCTGGGACTCAGGAATGAGCCGATTGCCAACAATCGAGAACTGCCAGAATGTAGACAGAAGAGGAAAGGAACAAATGAAGTTTCCATGTTCGAGCGTCTAGGGCCTCTCCCACCTCAGAACATACGAGCTGAGTCATCTCAAGATGAAGACTCGGGGAGTCATGAAGAAGAAGACAGATATCACCGGCCTCGGTGGTGGACTCAGCCACTCCCAAAAGCATAGGGTGCAGCGGCTACGAAACTTGGAGGAAGCCGAGGCTCAGTACCTATACGTTGAGGAAAGCACGGCCCGATCTGGCCGTGAAAATTCAGCAAACATTGGAGACAGAGGCACGGCCACAGAAGAAAGTGTGGCGCCCCAAGCAGACAAGAGCCGATGCAGAGGCATCGGCTGATACAAACATGGTGTTCATACTCCCGTCGAATTTTGTGCTCCAAAAGACGAGGAGGTGTCAGTGGCACAGTTTGACTGCGGTCCACGGCCAGTCATCTTTGAGAAGCCACGAGATAGAAGCTACAGGCATTTGAAAGCCCTATACCTGAAAGGTTATATCAATGGACAGCCTATCGGCAAGATGTTGGTTGATACAGGAGCGGCAGTCAATATAATGTCGTACTCTATGCTACGACGTTTGGGACGTTTCAACGAAGATCTGATCAAGACCAACGTCACATTAAGCGATTTCAACGGCCAAGCGTCAGAAGCAAAGGGTGTTCTGAACGTAGATCTAACTGTAGGCCGAAATACCATCCCTACGTCATTCTTCATCGTTGACAGCAAAAGCACTTATGATGTCCTGCTAGGGAGAGATTGGATCCACGCTAACTGTTGCATTCCATCCACAATGCATCAGTGCATCATACAATGGGATGGAGACGAAGTGGAAGTTGTTCATGCAGATGATTCGATAGAGATCTCGCTAGCTGCCATGAACATTTGGGATGCAAACGACCAAGAGCCGCTCTGGAATTAATCTGGACGGCTGTGAGCGCATCGAAGCTTCAAAAACGGGGTGAGGCTGGTCTTATCCACTGGCCTGACAGAGTAGCAAGATCCAAGTCTATGGACGTGCGTGACGAGGCCGATCCCAGCGATCGGCCCCAAAAAATAAAAAGCGAAGGTCTTACCTCAAGAGTGTCACGTAGCCATAGTAGAGAACCAAAAAGTTGTAAACCCGCATTGAACGTTGCAATGAAAAAGGAGGCCGATTCTAGCAATCGGCCAAAATTATCCTCAACTTGCCTTTTGCCTGTGTTCAGCATTGATCTAGCAAGCGATGGAAAGCTGGGGTATGGGTTCACATCAGCTGATGAGCTGGAAGAGATTGACATTGGTCCTGGGATAAGCCACGACCAACATTTATCAGCAAAAAGTTGGATCCACATATGAGGAGTCGGTTGATAGCCTTGTTGAAGGAGTACCCAGATTGTTTTGCATGGGATTATACAGAGATGCCTGGGTTAGACAGGAGCATCATTGAGCATCGGCTCCCTCTGAAGAAAGGATTTCGGCCGTTCCAACAGCGAGCACGACAGATGAAGGCCGAAATCTTGGTGGAAGTCAAGAAAGAGATCCAGAAGATGTTGGACGCCGGGTTCATCAGGCCATGCAGGTACGCTGAATGGATTTCCAATGTCGTACTGTGGAGAAAAAGGATGGCCGATGGCGCGTCGCCATAGATTTTTGGAATCTCAATAGTGCCACTCCAAAGGATGAATATCCAATGCCAGTAGCAGAGACGTTGATCAATGCAGCTGCTGGTCATAAAGTTTTAAGCTTCATGGATGGCAATGCCGGGTACAATCAAATCTTTATGGCTCCAGAAGATATAAACAAGACTGCATTCAGTGCCAGGCTCAGTAGGCTTGTTTGAATATGTAGTCATGACATTTGGACTGAAGAATGCCGGCGCAACATACCAACGAGCCATGAATTACATCTTTCATGATTTAATCGGAAAATTGGTGGAGATTTACATCGATGATGTGGTGGTGAAGTCTGTTTCGGTGGACGGACACTTGGAAGATTTGCGTCCTGGACCGAACTAGGAAGTTCGGACTAAGAATGAATCCAAAGAAGTGTGCCTTTGGTGTGACGGCCGGTTAGGGTTTCTTGGTTCATGAACGCGGAATTGAGATCGGCCTGAAAAGTCAAGAGGCAGTGCGAACGATGAAGCCACCCACCACGAAGAAGGAGCTCCAACGTCTCATCGGCAAAATCAATTTCGTCGAAGGTTTATCTCCAACTTGTCGGGACGAATCGAGCCGTTCATGGGATTGGTAAAAATCAAGTCCGATGAGGAGTTTCGCTGGGGGGCAGAGCAACAGCAAGCATTTGACGATATTAAGGAGTACTTAACGAAGCCACCTGTGTTGGTTCCACCGCAGCAAGACAGGCCATTCTACATTTACTTATCGGTAGCCGACACCTCCATCGCGTCAGTGGTGGTGCAGGTTTATGATGGTCTGGAAAAAGTGGTTTTCTACCTCAGCAGAAGGATGTTGGATGCAGAAACGAGGTACCTCGAGATCGAGAAGTTGTGCCTCTCCTTGTTCTTCGCACCAAGATTCAGCACATCTTGCTGAAAGCAGAAATCATCGTCATATGCAAATCGGATGTCATCAAGCATATGTTGTCGGCTCCTGTGTTGAAAGGCCGACTCGGCAAATGGATGTTTGCTTTATCGGAATTTCATATCCGGTATCACCCTGCGAAAGCAGTCAAAGGACAAGCGTTGGCTGATCTTATTGCTGAACGAATCAACACGGACGTCGCAGCACTATCTGTGCGTGCATGGACCATGTTCTTCGATGGATCGGTGTGAGGATGGGTGCGGCATCGGCGTGCTACTGTCGCCTCGGGGGCAACGTATTCCTTCTCCATCAGGATATCTACCCTTGCACCAACAATGTTGCTGAGTATGAAGCGATATGCAAGGGAATGGAGTTGCTATTGGACGCTGGGGCAGAGGCAGTTGAGATCTTCGGGGATTCCAAGTTGGTGATTTCTCAACTCACGGAGGAGTATAAGTGTGAGAGCGAGTTGCTCTTCCCATTATGGATGCAATGCCGTGAGCTGATGGCACAGTTCAGGTATATCAACTTCCATTGGATCCCAAGGTCGCAAAATACCGAGGCGAACGACCTCGCACAAACGGCGTCAGGATACAAGGACGTAGCCGATGGAGCCGATTTTCAGGTGCAGCTCATGGAACCCGATGATTGGAGAGCCGATATCTTCAATTACTTGAAGATCCGCTCGGGGGCACCTAAACGGATAAGATACAGGGCCATGAAGTACGTCCTGATCGGCGATGACATGTTCTACAGGACTTTGGAAGGGTTACTTCTCAAATGTTTGGGACCGGCCGAGTCCAATCGGCTCTTGCATGAGGTGCATGTGGAACTCACCAATCGGCTCATAAGATGAAATGGCTGATCAGGCGATCGGGATTTTATTGGCCCACCATGCTTGAAGATTGTTTTAAGTACTATAAAGGGTGTCAAGCATGCCAGAAGTTTGGGAGCATTCAGATGGTACCGCATGCGATGAATCCCATCATCAAGCCGTGGCCGTTCCGAGGGTGGGGCATGGATATGATCGGCAAGATACATCCTCCTTCGAGCAAAGGCCATGTATGGGTTCTGGCCATTACAGATTATTTTACTAAATGGGTGGAGGCCGTCCCTATGAAGGTAGTGGCATCATCAGATGTTGTCGATTTTGTGAGGGAGCATATCATTCACAGATTCGGGATTCCCCAGACTATCACGACCGATGGAGGTTCGGTCTTCATTTCTAAGGAGTTTAGAAAGTTCTGCGAGGATATGGGAATCAAGCTGATCCGATCGTCTCCATACTATGCTCAAGCAAATGGACAGGCTGAAGCATCCAACAAAAGTCTGATCAAGCTGATTAAACGGAAGATCGACGAGCATCCTAGACGTTGGCACAAGGTATTGTCAGAAGCATTATGGGCTTATCGTATGTCGTGTCATGGAGCAATAAAAACCTCGCCATACCATCTGGTCTATGGACAAGAAGTTGTGTTACCCTGGGAAATCAAGGCTGGTTCGAGAAGGATTACATTTCAGAATGACTTTACTACTGAAGAATATGCAGCCCTGATGAGTGACAGCATTGAGGATGCAACGGAACTTAGACTTTGGTCACTTGAGAAAATCAAGGAGAATAAAGTCAAGGTGGCTCGCGCATATAACAAGAAGGTGAAGCCAAAGGAGTTCCAGGTTGGCGATCTGGTATGGGAAGCTGTATTACCGTTGGGGACTAAGGACAAAATGTATGGTAAATGGTCTCCAAATTGGCACGGCCCGTACAAAGTCGACCAAGTTTTAAAGGGTAATGCATACATGCTCGAGCAGTTGGATGGTGTGAAGTTCCAGTGGCTGTCAACGGCCAGCATCTCAAGAAGTACTTCCCAAGCATGTGGGAAGATGGGCAGTAAGATATGGAGGCCGATACAGGAAATCGGCCAGTAAAAAAAATTTGGGAACAGCCGATGCACAGACATCGACTTTAGAATAAAAACAGCCGATGCGCGGTCATCGACTATAGTGGAACAACTGTCATATGCGAGTATCAGGGCACCATTTGATTTTAAGGAACAACTGGTTTTATTGGCAATTTGGGTAAAGACCGATGTATTGCCATCGGCTTTTTGAGGAATCCTTCTTCATTGATTAAAAAGGGGATTTCTTACAAAGGGGAGCCGACTGCTCAGGAAGAGAAGGAGAACAGATTACTACTAATCCTATGCTAGTAGTCCCTATTCTAAGGGCTGTCGCTGTCCTCGTTGTCGCTGTGGTTGCCGCCGTCACTGCTGCTGATGAGTTCTTCGTCGCTGCTGCCGTAACCTTCAACGGGGCTTCTTCTTCCTCATCATCGTCTTCATCGTCATCGACCAGGCCCGCCAAAGCGCTTTGCCGGCGGCTCGTCGGAGGAGGAGCCGTCCTCCTTTTCTTCCTTCTTGCCGGAGGAGGTGTCGTCGTCTTCGTCATCCTCTTCTTCGTCTTCGGCGTTTACCCCAGAAGGAGGGGTCATCATCACTCTCCGCTTCCAGTTCTCTGTCAATGAGGAACCGGAGGTCGTCCTCCCCGTCAGTTAGGGGCTGGTCACCATCTAACCAGATAAGGAGCTCGGGTGGACCGTCTGGTACGAAATCGAAGTCCCACTCCTGCTCATCCCAATGCTTGGGAGCGCGTCTATTGTATGCTTCTATCTGGTTGTACTCGGGAACCGGCTCACTCGAGGAAGAGGAGTGGAGAGAAAGGGCCGATGAAGCAGAGGAGGAGGAGGAAGACATGGCTGCAGAAGAGGGTTTTTTGCCAATGGCTAGTGCAGAGCGGAGGATGAGGAAGCGAGCTGCTCAACGCGGTTTAAATAAAGGAGATATAGTGGAGATTTAATGCTTGAGTAGTTTTCGAGGATGTTGTGCCAAAACTGTCAAATCGTGCAGAGAAGTTGAAAAGGCAAGGCGTCATGATGAAGAATACTACGACGGTTCTGCTCTGCCACGACATGACCCTTCGAAGGAAAACAGTGGTTTTGAAATTATCATTACCAAAACCAGGGGGCATGTGTTATCACCGGATTTTGGCAAATCAGGAGATGGGCCGTAATTGAGATGGGCTTGAAGGATATACACGTGGAGTGTCTCTGAAGCGGCCTTGCACGAAGAGTTTGGGATAGATTGCCCGTGTATCTGTAAATTATAGTAGATTGCATCTTAGTTAAGAATTAGAAGATAGAGTTTAACCCGTGCACGGTTAGGTGCACGCCCGAATTAGAAAGTCCCTTGGACTATAAATATGTACCTAGGGTTATCGAGAAAGGAGGACAATCACGTTCATAACAAACACAAACCAGCGCATCGCCACCCCTTGTTTCGAGGGTTTCTTCCGCGTAGCATCATGCTGCCTAGATCGCATCTTGCGATCTAGGCAGCACGTTTATTCGTTTATCTGTGTTGCTCGTGCTGAAGCGTTGTTGATGGCGAGTAACACTACTTATCGTAGATGTTTTGGGGCTTGCATTGGTGCTTTTCTTACACATATTTGCTTAGCTATGCCGTCCTCGATATCTAGCTGCTTATACCTATCTAGGTGTAAGGGCAGCACCTTGCTTGTTCGTTGTTTAGTAGATCCAATCTGTTATAGTTGCTCCTTGTTCTTCAAGGATTAGTTTAATATCCGTATGGTTAGGCCTTGCAAACGGGTTGAACGATCCGGTAGTATGAGAGGTGTGGTTGGTTAGTTCTAAGAGGGATTGTTCCGGGAATTAACTTAATGTTGGTTTTTAGGCCTCTTTTAGGGTTAGCTTTCTATCATCTTTCGTGTCTATTAGGCTCAACTACGCGCATGTTCCGATCATGCGGTGAAAACCCTAAACGTCGTGGATTGGTTTAACTTTATATTGATCAGCAGGAGCCCCATGTCATCGTAAACGCAACGTGAACCATGGGGCGATCGGCTCTTTGAGCCGATCCACAGGCAACCTGAGAGCCGATCGGGCTCATATTTAATGTTTACGTGTCTACCATGCAGAGACTAATCGAAGCAATCCAACACCTTGCTGGCCAGGTATAGGTCAGGTGGCACGCCCTTGCAACCGCCAGGACGTGTGCCGGAACATTGCGGGACGACGTGGAGGGACCAGGGCCCACCCAGCAGTCTTGGCAGCCTCCCGGCTCTTCATGTTGCTTAACCACTGCTCGCCGGTGGGTTTTGGCAGGCAACAGCTTCTTAAAGTGGTTTCTAATGAGAGGGAGATGATATTTGGGGAAGTGTTGTCTAAAAAACAGATTCTGGGCTCTTACTAAAAAAATTCCTGTGCACAGCCAGAACGTTATTTTGAGTTGCAAATATTTGTGCATGTTCCCCAGGTTGTTATCTAACTTTCATTAGTTGAACACTTTTCGAGCTGAGCAGCGGAAGATTTTCGTAAAAATCGATTACTGTACTGCTGTCAAGTTTTGGCAGATTTCGGCCATCTTGCTTTTCTGTGTTTTTTTTAGTTTTCATTCTCTTGTTTTTTGCTTTGTTCCTTTCCTAAAACACAAAAAGACCAAAAATATTTCTGTTGTTTCTCTTCACCATTTGTTTATTTGGTTCATTGTTCCTATTTTACCTTATTTGCTATCGTTAGTTTGCTATGAGAAAATCCTAAAAGATTTTGCTTTGTTTGCTTGTTTCCTTTTGTTCTTATTTCTAACCCGAAAACACCAAAAATATTTGTTGTTCTTCTTTGGTTTTTTAAAGTTTATTAGGGATTTCAGCGGTCTCCAGTGGTTGGAGCTTGGTTTCATTCCATATTATTATTCAAGCCACACAAGTGAAAGGCAATAATGACGATCTACGGCAACTCGACCGTGGTGAGAGGCTGGTATGAACTCTATTTGTTTTCATTTTTGTACATATACTCATCCATGTGAGCATGCTTAGTTGGTTCATGTGAGGTATATGTCATTTAATGAAAGTCTAGTAGTTCATGATCTCTCATGATTAGTTCCAATCTATTAATAATGAGTAGCATGTCATGAATATTTGCTTGCATTGTTTTATTCATAGATAGGTATGACATTGTGGTATCCTCCTCTGAATAATTCACTTGAATCGACTTGGCACATGCTCACGCATGCATATGACTAAACAAAAGTCAATTAAGTCTTGATGATTTACTTTGCTTCAGAGTTCTTGTATCACTTGTTATGCCTCCGTTAATTTTATTTTGTCGCAAGCATGATTATGACAGTTATTGCTCTCTTGATTGTCGCTTCCCAGTCTATTGCTAGCCTTCACTTGTACTGAGCGGGAACGCTGCTCGTGCTTTGATGTGCGTAGATGTACACGTCCGTTGGGAATCCCAAGAGGAAGGTATATATGATGCGCACAGTGGCAAGTTTTCCCTCAGAAAGAAACCAAGGTTTAATCGAACCAGGAGGAGCCAAGAAGCACGTTGAAGGTTGATGGTGGCGAAATGTGATGCGGAGCAACACCAGGGATTCCGGCGCCAACGTGGAACCTTCACAACACAACCAAAGTACTTTGCCCCAACGAAACAGTGAGGTTGTCAATCTCACCGGCTTGCTGTAACAAAGGATTAACCGTATTGTGTGGAAGATGATTGTTTGCGAAGAAAACAGTAAAGAACAATTAAAGTAGATTGTATGCGATGTAAAGAATAGGACCGGGTCCACAGTTCACTAGAGGTGTCTCTCCCATAAGATTAAAGCATGTTGGGTGAACAAATTACAGTCGGGCAATTGACAAATAGAAAGGGCATAACATTGCACATACATGATATGATAAATATAGTGAGATTTAATCAGGCATTACGACAAAGTACATAGACCGCCATCCAACATGCATCTATGCCTAAAAAGTCCACCTTCAGGTTATCATCCGAACCCCTTCCAGTATTAAGTTGCAAGCAACAGACAATTGCATTAAGTATGGTGCGTAATGTAATCAACAACTACATCCTTAGACATAGCATCAATGTTTTATCCCTAGTGGCAACAGACATCCACAACCTTAGAACTTTCTGTCACTGTCCCAGATTTAATGGAGGCATGAACCCACTATCGAGCATAAATACTCCCTCTTGGAGTTAAGAGCAAAAACTTGGCCAGAGCCTCTACTAATAACGGAGAGCGTGCAAGATCATAAACAACACATAGGTAATAGATTGATAATCACCATAACATAGTATTCTCTATCCATCGGATCCCGACAAACACAACATATAGTATTACAGATAGATGATCTTGATCATGTTAGGCAGCTCACAAGATCCAACAATGAAGCACAATTAGGAGAAGACGACCGTCTAGCTACTGCTATGGACCCATAGTCCAGGGGTGAACTACTCACTCATCACTCCGGAGGCGATCATGGCGATGAAGAGTCCTCCCGGAGATGATTCCCTCCGGCAGGGTGCGGAGGCGATCTCCTGAATCCCCGGGATGGGATTGGAGGCGGCGGCGTCTCGGAAGGTTTTCCGTATCGTGGCTGCCGGCACAGGGTTTCGCGACGAAGACTTTAAGTAGGAAGGGCAACGCGGGGCCACACGAGGGCCCCACACGCTAGGGCCGCGCGGGCCCAAGCCTGGCCGCGCCGCCTAGTGTGGCGGCGCCTCGTGGCCCCACTTCCTTTCCCCTTCGGTCTTCTGGAAGCTTCGTGCAAAAATAGGACCCTAGGCGTTGATTTCGTCCAATTCCGAGAATATTTCCTTACTAGGATTTCTGAAACCAAAAACAGCAGAAAACAGCAACTGGCTCTTCGGCATCTTGTTAATAGGTTAGTGCCTGAAAATGCGTAAATACGACATATAATGTGTATAAAACATGTAGATATCATCAATAATGTAGCATGGAACATAAGAAATTATCGATACGTCGGAGACGTATCAGCATCCCAAGCTTAGTTCTGCTCGTCCCGAGCAGGTAAACGATAACAAGGATAATTTCTGGAGTGACATGCCATCATAACCTTGATCATACTATTGTAAGCATATGTAATGAATGCAGCGATCAAAACAATGGTAATGACATGAGTAAACAAATGAATCATAAAGCAAAGACTTTTCATGAATAGTACTTCAAGACAAGCATCAATAAGTCTTGCATAAGAGTTAACTCATAAAGCAATAAATCAAAGTAAAGGTATTGAAGCAACACAAAGGAAGATTAAGTTTCAGCGGTTGCTTTAAACTTATAACATGTATATCTCATGGATAGTGTCAATGTAAAGTAATATAACAAGTGCAATATGCAAGTATGTAGGAATCAATGCACAGTTCACACAAGTGTTTGCTTCTTAAGGTGGAGAGAGATAGGTAAACTGACTCAACAATAAAAGTAAAAGAAAGGTCCTACAAAGAGGAAAGCATCGATTGCTATATTTGTGCTAGAGCTTTTATTTTGAAAACATGAAACAATTTTGTCAACGATAGTAATAAAGCATATGTATTATGTAAATTATATCTTACAAGTTGCAAGCCTCATGCATAGTATACTAATAGTGCCCGCACCTTGTCCTAATTAGCTTGGACTACCGGATCATCGCAATACACATGTTTTAACCAAGTGTCACAAAGGGGCACCTCCATGCCGCATGTACAAAGGTCTAAGGAGAAACCTCGCATTTTGGATTTCTCGCTTTTGATTATTCTCAACTTAGACATCCATACCGGGACAACATGGACAACAGATAATGGACTCCTCTTTAATGCATAAGCATGTGGCAACAATTAGTGTTCTCATATGAGATTGAGGATATATGTCCAAAACTGAAACTTCCGCCATGATTCATGGCTTTAGTTCGGCCCAATGTTCTTCTCTAACAATATGCATGCTCTAACCATTAAGGTGGTAGATCTCTCTTACTTCAGACAAGACGGACATGCATAGAAACTCACATGATATTCAACAAAGAGTTGATGGCGTCCCCAGCAGGTTATCGCACAACAAGCAACTTAATAAGAGATAAAGTGCATAAGTACATATTCAATACCACAATAGTTTTTAAGGCTATTTTGTCCCATGAACTATATATTGCAAAGGCGAATGATGGAATTTTAAAGGTAGCACTCAAGCAATTTACTTTGGAATGGCGGAGAAATACCATGTAGTAGGTAGGTATGGTGGACACGAATGGCATAGTGGTTGGCTCAAGGATTTTGGATGCATGAGAAGTATTCCTCTCGATACAAGGTTTAGGCTAGCAAGGTTATTTGAAGCAAACCCAAGGATGAACGGTGCAGAAAAACTCACATAAAAGACATATTGTAAACATTATAAGACTCTACACCGTCTTCCTTGTTGTTCAAAACTCAATACTAGAAATTATCTAGACCTTAGAGAGACCAAATATGCAAACCAAATTTTAGCAAGCTCTATGTATTTCTTCATTAATGGGTGCAAAGTATATGATGCAAGAGCTTAAACATGAGCACAACAATTTCCAAGTATCACATTATCCAAGACATTTTAGAATTACTACATGTAGCATTTCCCGATTCCAACCATATAACAATTTAACGAAGAAATTTCAACCTTCGCCTTGAACATTATGAGTAAAGCCTAAGGACATATTTGTCCATATGCAACAGCGGAGCGTGTCTCTCTCCCATACAGTGAATGCTAGGATCCATTTTATTCAAACAAAAACAAAAAACAAAACAAACCGACGCTCCAAGCAAAGTACATAAGATGTGACTGAATAAAAATATAGTTCCAGGGGAGGAACCTGATGATGTTGTCGATGAAGAAGGGGATGCCTTGGGCATCCCCAAGCTTAGACGCTTGAGTCTTCTTAAAATATGCAGGGATGAACCACGGGGCATCCCCAAGCTTAGAGCTTTCACTCCTCTTGATCATAGTATATCATACTCCTCTCTTGACCCTTCAAAAAACTTCCTTCACACCAAACTTCAAGTAAACTCATTAGAGGGTTAGTGCACAATTAAAAATTCACATATTCAGAGGTGACACAATCATTCTTAACACTTCTGGACATTGCACAAAGCTACTGGATATTAATGGATCAAAGAAATTCATCTAACATAGCAAATACTGCAATGCGAAATAAAAGGCAGAATCTGTCAAAAACAGAACAGTCCGTAAAGACGAACCTGAAAGGGGCACTAGACTTGATCAAATGAAAAAACTCAAAACTAATAAAAGTTGCGTACATATCTAAGGATCACGCTCGTAATTTTTCAGATTTTTTCGAATTTTTTTCAGACACTTATGCCAGAATTCGTGACAGACAGCAATGCTGTTTCTACGCAGCGATCCCAAATATAACATCAACTTTAGCATAGAAACTTTACTTGGCACAAAAACATGATAAGGAGAGGTTGCTACAGTAGTAAACAACTTCCAAGACTCAACAAAACAAAAATTGTTGTAGTAAAATAAACACATGGGTTATCTCCCAAGAAGTGCTTTTCTTTAACGCCTTTCAGCTAGGCGCGGAAAGTGCAAATCAAGTAACATCAAGAGTAGAAGCATCAACATCATAACTTGTTCTAATAATAGAATCAAAAGGCAACTTCATTCTCTTTCTAGGGAAGTGTTCCATACCTTTCTTGAGAGGAAATTGATATCTAATATTACCTTCCTTCATATCAATAACAGCACCAACGGTTCGAAGAAAAGGTCTTCCCAACACAATAGGACAAGATGCATTGCATTCGATATCCAAGACAACAAAATCAACGGGGACAAGGTTATTGTTAACCGTAATGCGCACATTATCAATCCTCCCCAAAGGTTTCTTTTTAACATTATCGCAAGATTAACATCCAAATAACAATTCTTCAATGGTGGCAAGTCAAGCATATCATAAATCTTTTAGGCATAACAAATACTTGCACCAAGATCACATAAAGCATTACACTCAAAGTCATTGAATTTCATTTTAATGATGGGCTCCCAACCATCTTCTAACTTCCTAGGAATAGAAGCTTCAAGTTTTAATTTCTCTTCCCGAGCTTTAATGAGAGCATTTGTAATGTGTTTTGTAAAGGCTAAATTTATAGCACTAGCATTGGGACTTCTAGCAAGTTTTTGTAAGAACTTTATAACTTCAGAGATGTGGCAATCATCAAAATCTAAATCATTACGAGCTACAGCAATGGGATCATTGTCCCCAAGGTTGGAAAAAATTTCAGCAGTTTTATCACAAATGGTTTCAGCAGTTTTAGCAATTTCAGGCAGTTTTGTACGCTTTGCACTAGGAGTAGAAACATTGCCAACACCAATTATTTTATCATTGATAGTAGGATGTGCAGCAATATGTGAAGAATTAACATTACTAGTGGTGGTAATAATCCAAACTTTAGCTACATTATTCTCTTTAGCTAGTTTTTCATTTTCTTCTCTATCCCACCTAGCACGCAATTCAGCCATTAATCTTATATTCTCATTAATTCTAACTTGGATGGTATTTGCTGTAGTAGTAATCTTATTATCAATATCCTTATTAGGCATAACTTTCAATTTTAATAGATCAACATCGAGGCAAGTCTATCAACTCTAGAAGCAATAATATCAATTTTATCAAGCTTTTCCTCAACAGATTTGTTAAAAGCAGTTTGTGTACTAATAAATTCTTTAAGCATGGTTTCAAGACCAGGGGGTACACTCCTATTATTGTTGTAAGAATTCCCATAAGAATTACCATAACCATTACCATTAGCAGAAGGATATGGCCTATAGTTATTACCAGAATTGTTCCTATAAGCATTGTTGTTGAAATTATTATTTTTAATGAAATTCACATCAACATTTTCTTCTTGAGCAACCAATGAAGCTAAAGGAACATTATTTGGATCAACATTAGATCTACCATTCACAAGCATAGACATAATCACATCAATCTTATCACTCAAGGAAGAGGTTTCTTCAATAGAATTTACCTTCTTACCTTGTGGAGCTCTTTTCGTGTGCCATTCAGAGTAATTTATCAGCATATCATCAAGAAGCTTTGTAGCCGCCCCCAAAGTGATGGACATAAAGGTACCTCCAGCAGCTGAATCCAATAAATTCCGCGAAGAAAAATTTAGTCCTGCATAGAAGGTTTGGATGATCATCCAAGTAGTCATCCATGGGTTGGGCAATTCTTTACCAAAGATTTCATTCTCTCCCATGCTTGAGCAACATGTTCAGGATCTAATTGCTTAAAATTCATTATGCTACTTCTCAAAGATATAATTTTAGCGGGAGGATAATATCTACCAATAAAAGCATCCTTACATTTAGTCCATGAATCAATACTATTCTTAGGCAAAGATAGCAACCAATCTTTAGCTCTTCCTCTTAATGAGAAAGGAAACAATTTCAATTTAATAATATCACCATCTACATCCTTATACTTTTGCATTTCACAAAGTTCAACAAAATTATTAAGATGGGCAGCATCATCAACTAACACCAGAAAATTGCTCTCTCATAACAAGTTCAAGTAAAGCAGGTTTAATTTCAAAGAATTCTGCTGTAGTAGGAGGTGGAGCAATAGGTGTGCATAGGAAATCATTATTATTTGTGTTTGTGAAGTCACACAACTTAGTATTTTCAGGGGTATTCATTTTAGCAACAAGAAATAAAGCAAACTAGATAAAGTAAATGCAAGTAACTAATTTTTTTGTGTTTTTTATATAGAAAGCAAGACAGTAAATAAAGTAAAACTAGCAACTAATTTTTGTGTGTTTTGTTTAAGTGCAGCAAACAAAGTAGTAAATAAAATAAAGCAAAACAAAAACAAAGTAAAGAGATTGGGAAGTGGAGACTCCCTGCAACGTGTCTTGATCTCCCCAATCTGCGCCGTAAAAGTGCTTGATGCGCGTAGATGTACACGTCCGTTGGGAACCCCAAGAGGAAGGTATGATGCGCACAAGTGGCAAGTTTTCCTCGAAAGAAACCAAGGTTTAATCGAACCAGGAGGAGCCAAGAAGCACGTTGAAGGTTGATGGTGGCGAAATGTGATGCGGCGCAACACAGGGATTCCGGCCAACGTGGAACCTCGCACAACACAACCAAAGTACTTTGCCCCAACGAAACAGTGAGGTTGTCAATCTCACCGGCTTGCTGTAACAAAGGATTAACCGTATTGTGTGGAAGATGATTGTTTGCGAAGAAAACAATAAAGAACAGTAGATTGTATGCGATGTAAAGAATAAGACCGGGGTCCACAGTTCACTAGAGGTGTCTCTCCCATAAGATTAAAGCATGTTGGGTGAACAAATTACGCGGGCAATTGACAAATAGAAAGGGCATAACATTGCACATACATGATATGATAAATATAGTGAGATTTAATCAGGGCATTACGACAAAGTACATAGACCGCCATCCAAACATGCATCTATGCCTAAAAAGTCCACCTTCAGTTATCATCCGAACCCCTTCCAATATTAAGTTGCAATCAACAGACAATTGCATTAAGTATGGTGCGTAATGTAATCAACAACTACATCCTTAGACATAGCATCAATGTTTTATCCCTAGTGGCAACAGACATCCACAACCTTAGAACTTTCTCACTGTCCCACATTTAATGGAGGCATGAACCCACTATCGAGCATAAATACTCCCTCTTGGAGTTAAGAGCAAAAACTTGGCCAGCCTCTACTAATAACGAGAGCATGCAAGATCATAAATAACACATAGGTAATAGATTGATAATCACCATAACATAGTATTCTCTATCCATCGGATCCCGACAAACACAACATATAGTATTACGATAGATGATCTTAATCATGTTAGGCAGCTCACAAGATCCAACAATGAAGCACAATTAGGAGAAGACGACCATCTAGCTACTGCTATGGACCCATAGTCCAGGGGTGAACTACTCACTCATCACTCCGGAGGCGATCATGGCGATGAAGAGTCCTCCGGAGATGATTCCCCTCTCCGGCAGGGTGCCGGAGGCGATCTCCTGAATCCCGAGATGGGATTGGCGGCGGCGGCTCGGGAAGGTTTTCCGTATCGTGGCTCTCGATACAGGGTTTCGCGATGAAGACTTTAAGTAAGGGCAACGCGGGGGCCACACGAGGGCCCCACACGCCAGGGCCGCGCGGCCCAAGCCTGGCCGCGCCGCCTAGTGGTGGCGCCTCGTGGCCCCACTCCTATCCCCCTCGGTCTTCCGGAAGCTTCGTGCAAAATAGGACCCCGGGCGTTGATTTCGTCCAATTCCGAGAATATTTCCTTACTAGGGTTTCTGAAACCAAAAACAGCTAAAAACAAGAATGGCTCTTCGGCATCTTGTTAATAGGTTAGTGCCGGAAAATGCGTAAATACGACATATAATGTGTATAAAACATGTAGATATCATCAATAATGTAGCATGGAACATAAGAAATTATCGATACGTCGGAGACGTATCATGCTTCCAAATACCTTAAAACCAAGTTGTTCCAAAGTGTCCACCATAAATACCTATGCATGGCATTTCAAACCATTCCAAGTAAATTCTCATTTGCTACCTTTAAACCTTCACACTACTTCTCAATTTGTGTCAATGTTTTATAGCCCATGAGGAAGTATGTGGTGTTTTATCTTTCAACCTTGTCATTTACTCCTGACAGACTTTCACCAATGGACTAGTGGCACATCCGCTTATCCAATAATTTTGCAAAAGAGCTGGCAACGGGGTTCCCAGCCCCAATTAATTAACCTTCATTAATAATTCTCTTCACTTGTTTTGCCCTGATTTATCAGTAAGCAACTTAACCTGCAAATAGACACTCCCCCATGGTATGTGAATGTTGGAAGGCACCCGAGGACTCGGTTAGCCATGGCTTGTGTAAGCAAAGGTTGGGGAGTGTCATCCATAATGAAACTAAAATGCATGTGTAAACAAAAGAGAAGAGGGATGATCTACCTTGCTGGTAGAGATAACGTCCTTCATGGGAGCCGCTCTTGAGAGTCCGGTTGGCGAGGTAGTTAGAGTACCCACTATCATTCGTTGACAACAACAAACACCTCTCAAAATAATTTTACTTCCGTCTTTGAAAAATGAAAAGCTCTAGCACATGTTAATCCCTGCTTCCTCGCGAAGGGTCAATCTTTTACTTTTATGTTGAGTCACCATCCTTTCTTTGAGCACCTTCTTGAGAGCATAACTGTCATTCTTAGTATAATATGCTTGTCCCAAAATATGATCAGCTGTGGTATAACTTTGATGCTTTTATCTTTGACAATCTTTACTTCTAGTCTTTCCATGAACTTCAGAGGTGCCTGGGCATTTATGTTTTGCTACAAATACAGGCAAGCGAGATACCACTTTATCATATCTTTCTATGAACATTGCAATCCTGCTTATGGAAGTGTTTCATGATGCTTGTTATTAGTTTATTGGTATCTCTTTCATGATTGACACAGCTATTAGATGACCTTATTTGCATGTATCTTATTATGAATTGCTTAAGTACTTGCCCATGTCATGAGAATATTTACATCATATGAGCAAATGTTTTCGTGAAAGTTCTTTTATCGCACTCAGTTGTTAACTGAATTGCTTGAGGACAAGCAATAAGCTAAGCTTGGGGGAGTTGATACGTCCAAAACGTATCTACTTTCCCGAACACTTTTGCTATTGTTTTGCCTCTAATTTGTGTATTTTGGATACAACTAACACGGACTAACGCTGTTTTCAGCAGAATTGCACTGGTGTCTTATTTTTGAAACTCAACTTTCAGGAAAATCCCCGGAAATAATCGCAATGGGCCTATTTTCACCATGAAGATAAGAGGCCAAAAGGGCGAGCTAGGGGGGGGCCCACACCATAGGCCGGCGCGGCCGGGAGGGCGCGCCGCCCTATGGTGTGGGCGCCGGCGGCCCCCGACGCTCCTTCGGACTACATAACCCTTTCGACCTAAAAACGCGAGGGTTCGACCATTTTAAGACGTCCGTAACTCGCGCCATCGCGAAACTCCGCCGGGACCGAAACTCCGTTCGCACTCCGCCGGACGGGGAATTGGGGGATCATCGCCGCCATCACCACCGACGCCTCCATCAACCAGCCATGTTTCCCCATCCATGTGTGAGTAATTCCCCCCTGTAGGCTGAAGGGGATGGTAGGGATTGGATGAGATTGATCATGTAATAGTCATAAGATTGTTAGGGCATAGTGCCTAGTATCCGTAGATAGTACTTTTATGATATTGTTGCAACTTGTTATGCTTAATGCTTGTCACTAGGGCCCGAGTGCCATGCATGATCTCAGATCTGAACATGTTCTTGATTCATGAAGATATTCATTGTTTTATGATCTTACCTGCAAGTTGTATACACATATTGCTGTCCGGAACCCGAGGCCCCAAAGTGATAGAAATTGGGACAACCGGAGGGGGGGAAGTGATGTGAGGATCACATGTGTTCACGGAGTGTTAATGCTTTGGTCCTCTATTAAAAGGAGTACCTTAATTTAGTAGTTTCCCTAGAGGCCCTGCCACCGGTGGTAGGACAAAAGATGTTGTGCAAGTTTCTCATTGCGAGCGCGTACAACTATATATGGAACACATGCCTATGGATTGATTAGTACTTGGATACCGTTTTATTATTATCTGCAAATGCCCTACCTTGATTGTTACATGAATTCTCTCATCCATGCAACACCCGTTCATCCATCCCTGTGCCTACAGTATTTTAATTCTGCTGTTTACTATAATCACTACTGCTGTCTTTGTTACACTACTGATGTTATTTCACTACTCCTACTGCTATAAAATTGTTGCTACTGATAAACTCTTGCGAGCAAGTCTGTTTCCAGGTGGAGCTGAATTGACAACTCCGCTGTTAAGGCTTACAAATATTCTTTGGCTCCCCTTGTGTCGAATCAATAAATTGGGTTTTACTTCCCTCGAAGACTGTTGCGATCTCCTATACTTGTGGATCATCAGTAAGCTCCACCTGAGCGTGTACGGCCAGAATGTAGGAGCTGATCGCTCAGCTCCTTGGCCTCTCTCTGCTACCTCACGTAGCTCTCACGAGAAATACACAGAGACAAGTATATCTTTGGCTTTGGCTGAATCACACAGCCCTCGCCTTTTATTTTCTTCATCTCTGAAATAAACTTGATGAGTACAGGGGCTTAAGTACACGCACGCACAGCTGGGTCACCACTTCTGCCACTAACCTATGCACGCACGAACTAAAGCCACTACTACTGGCCACTAACACTTGACCCGACCATGCACTAGCTAACCAACTAACTAACTATGACCATGTCTTCCTCCTAGACACACTCTAGGAGAAACAACACGGCCATACTCGGCCAGCTACACATGCACACATGCAGCTAGCTAGCCCAGGACACGCACAGCAGCCTCTCGCCACCGTTGGCATCTCGCCGGAACGCTGCATCGTACGGCCATCTCCGGCATCTCACCATGTGCACCTGCTGGAGCCAAGCCACACTCCATGCATCTACCTAAATGCAGAATGAAATCCTCCAAGAATAATGTGAATTTCATTTGTATCAAAGGATTCCCAGGTCACAGGACACATTTGATCATAATTAATCATGGAGGCCATTCTCCACCTTGAGCACACATTTGATCATAATCATGGAGGCGATTCCGATGGTGTACCTGTGGGGCCAAAGAGACTTGAGGTTGGAGGCGAGGGAGGATGCGTGGTGGTGGACGCAGGCGGCGGCGCCGAGGGCAAAGGCGCCGGTCTAGGTGGTGGCGCCGAGGGCGAAGGCGCCGGTCCACGCCGAAGCGGGTTCTGCTTGTGGTGGCGGGGATGGGTGGAGCGTGGAGGCATGCGGCCATCACGGAGGAAGGAGGCGGCATCGCGCTCCATCTAGGCCGGCAGTCGAGGTCGGCCGTCGCGGGGGCAGGCAGCGGCGCGATCCGTGGAGGCCGCCCGGCGCGGGATAAGGGGGCGGCGTCGAAGGGGACTGGTCGTGGAGTCGTGGCTGTCGTGTCCGGCCGTCGATTTGGGGGAGGAGGAGGGGATACAGGAAGGGGAGGGGAAGGGAGAGGGGAGGAGGATTATCGGGTTTAGGGTTCTATTTGTCGACGTCCTATCGCCACAGAATCTTATTTTGTGGCAGCACTTCATCTTTCTTCTTTCTGTGGCGCACCAACAGAAATGTCTTTTTGTGCGACCACGACCAGTGCACCACGAAATAGTTAAATCAATGATTGGCTGGCAAGGTGCCCACATTTTTCTGTGGCGCATGGCACAAGGTGCGCCTCAAAAATAAGAAATGCGGAATCTCATCTATAAGGCTTTTTCTACTAGTGGTATAAACGTCACTGATGGAGGTGAGGTCGCCATTACTAAAGTAATGGTATCACTTTTGCGACGAACAATGCTATATAGCACCGGATATTGTTCAGAGATAGGTCTATTACATAACTAGGAGTCCTCCCAGAACCATATCTGCGATCCATCCTTAATGGAAAACGTACCATATTTAAAGAAAAACTTCTTCGTTGCCATTAGGTCGGCCCAGAAGTGCGAGTCCCCAGATTTCCATAGGATTTGGGATAACGCTTTCTCGCCAATGTACTTTCTCTTAACGAGGGTTTGCCATACACCATCCTCAGTAAGAAGCTTGAAAAGTCACTTACCTAGTAAGGCTGAGTTTTTGACCTCGAGGTCATGAACACCCAACCCCCCATATCCTTGGGACGGCATACAACATTCCAATTAACCAGTCAATATTTCTTTTTCTCGCTATCTCCTTGCCAAACAAATCTCGATCGATAATAAATGAGCTTGTGTAAAACACCTTTCAGCAAGAGGAAGAAGGATATCATATACAACACCATATTGAAAAATACTGAATTAATGAGTACCAATCTTCCTCCTAGAGATAACACTTTACCTTTTCAACTACTAAGACGCTTCTGAAGTCTCTCATCCACTAGTTTCCACTCAGCAATTATTAATCTTCGATAATGAATCAGGGTCCCCAAATAATTGATGGGAAACTGGCCTTGCCCACAACCAAACAACTCCGTATAAGCGGCAACTGAGTCTTGGACTTCGCCGAAGCAGAACAATTCACTTTTATAGAAATTAATTTTGAGGCCCGATAATTGCTCAAAAGCAGCCAAGATTAGCTTTAGATTCCGAGCTTTATCGAGGTCATGTTCCATAAATAAAATTGTATCATCAGCGTATTAAAGGATTGATAGACCCCCAGCAACCAGATGAGGGATCACCCCTTCAATAAGACTATCAGATAGCACGTTTGATAAAGATAGCAAGTATATCATCTACAATGTTGACAAAAGTGGTGATAGAGAGTCCTTTGGCGTAAACATTTTCTAGTCTAAAAGAAATATCCCGTGTCATCATTAACACGGGCCACATGAAATGCCTTTAACGTGAAAGAAAACGGGTATTTTAGCATACTGGCAGGCTCATGTACTCCGATCATTTACACTGGGAAAAGCGCAACGGTTGCACGGACCGTAGTGGAGCAAAACTGCAAATGCAAAAGAAAAGGGAGGACAGCCAGGCTGACAGGGCTCTGGGACTACTCCCCAGACCGAGTTTGAAAAACATGCTTCCTTGGTCTCTACTCCAAGTCACTTTCCATGTTCGATCGATCGCTTCTCTCCGTCACAAGTATAGCGCTGGCTCACAGCTAGTCCTCGTGAATTGCTGCCTGCCAGGGTGATTGCCTCCATCAAGAACCAAGCCGACTGCATCCGCATGGCGCCCGACGCCGACGAGATGGTGCCCAGCATGCCCCCTTGCGCGCCTCACCTGATGTTCTGCCGGCCACACGCCGCCGCGCCTCACACCGTCATGTCGCCACCTGCTATCAACGAGGACAGGCGCCTGAAGCTGTCCGACTTCGAGTGGCTGGCCGACCTCGGGGAGGGCGCCAGCGGCGTCGTCACCAAGGTGCGCCTCCGCGGCACCGCCGCCGTCTACGCGCTCAAGGTCGCCCACTACCCTGCCGCCCCGGACGCGGCGCGCGAGCACGACGAGGCGCTCCGCCGCGCGCGCGGCTCGCCCCACGTCGTGCGCTGCCACGCCGTCCTCCGCGGCGACCGCGGAGAGCCCGCGTGCCTGCTCGAGCTCATGGACGCCGGCTCGCTCGACTCCGTCCTCCGCCGCCGCCGCCACCTAGGCCTCCCGGAGCCCGCGCTCGCCGAGGTGGCCGCGCGCTGCGTCGCGGGGCTGGCGCACCTCCACTCGCGCGGCGTCGCGCACCTCGACCTCAAGCCCGACAACCTCCTCGCCAGCGCGCGCGGGGACGCCAAGATCGGGGACTTGAGCGTCTCGCGGCTCTTCTCCCTTTCCCCCGGCGACCGCGACTCTCGGGTCTCCATCGCCGTCGGCACCACCGCCTACATGAGCCCCGAGCGGTTCGCGCCCAACGCCCAGGCCGGCCCGCGTGGGGCCTGCGCCGCCGACGTCTGGAGCTTGGGCCTCACCGTTCTCGAGCTCTTCTTGGGGCACCGCCCCTTCCTGCCTCACGAGGACAGGCCGTCCTGGAAGATGCTCAAGGAGGCCATCTGCCAGGGTGACACACCGTCGGTGCCGGACAGCGCGGCGTCGTCGCCGGAGCTGCGTGGGTTCGTGGAGGCCTGCCTGCAGAAGGACCCCAGGAGGCGTGCCACCGTGCCGCAGCTGCTCGCCCACCCGTTCGTCGCGCGCCGGGACGTGCAGGCGTCGCGCCGCGCGCTGCGGGAGATCATCACGGAGGAGGCCATGTAAGATCATGCTTGCTGCCAAGTGCTAGCAACACTCAAAATCAAGATGCTGATGGAAAACAGCGAGTTGCAGTTGTAGATAGCTGTAAACGGTGTTGTACCAACAGATGCAAACCCAGCAGTGGTTTGAATTGGCTGTTAATTTCAGCATTCCATGCAAGGAGGACAACTTATACAGGGTACAGAGAGCTGCTTTGATTGAAGGCAATCGAGATTCTGCTACTTACAAATTCAATATGGTTTGTAGGTTGCAGAAAGTTGCAAGCTTGAGGCAATTCAGGATTCAGTTAGAGGGATTTTTCAGCTGTGTTATTCTGTACCATTTTTGTTTTGCTGTACTTGTGGTGGATGAAAGAATAGAGCTCAGCTCTTTTTGGGGCGAGGTGTTTTCTGTTTCTCGTTTTGAGATGGCATTAAGGTAGATGTTTTTCTGTTTTTGCACCTTTTATTCTGAAAGTGAATGGAAGGTGCCAAACTAGCTATTTATTTCTGCTTCAAAGGAAGGCAAACCAACCATGGTGGCTTTGCCAGCAAGCAAGGCTGCGAAGAGGGCTGTCGAGTGCGTCGGATATGGGGAATTGCATAGATTCGGTTCGGTTCGGCTCTGGCGATATGGGCGATTTTGCCCTACCGCCGCCGCCGCCACCGTACAAGAGTCCAGCGGAGCGTCGCAAGGCGGCGAGAGAGTCCAGGCGCGCCACGCGACGCGCAGGGAAGGAAGGGGAGAGAAGTATCCGTCCCCGATACGAGGAAGGAGAGGGGGTTGGGGACGGCATAAAGCCCAAGCCCTGGGAAGGTTCAGATCGAAACTTTTCAACACCACCATCGATCCGATCTGTTGTGACCCCTGAGCGCGGAAAGGATCGTCTCTTCCCGTCCACAATGGCGCCACCAGGAGCCTCGAGGACGGCATCGAGTGCTGGCTCGAGCCAGGGAGGACGGCACAACGGCCATGGCACGGCCGGGCCTATGCCCCAGGGGATCGGGGCCTCTGCACAATTCCGACGGGAGCGTGCACAAACAAGAGCAATTGGGCTGCTGATGCCACCGCCGGTGGGTGGGGGCGATCAAGGGGGTCTCGTTGAGAGACCTACCCGCCCGAAGCCTACTGGTGGCGCATCGGCAGCTCCATTGCTGCGACGCCAAGCACTCCTGGAGGCTGATGCACCTATGAAGGAAGATGGCAATTGGGATGAGGGGGAGGAGTTGGCAGGGATGGGCTTCAACCAAGGAGATGCATCGAAAATTGGCGGCATTGTTGATATGGAGGATGATGTGTACTTGGAGTTTGATGAGGATGAGCCTGTCAAGGAAGAACCGAAGGAGCAGTCTACATGGCAGATTTTGGCAAGGTACATGGCCAACTTTAAACCAAATACTAGAGCTATGTTTAATCGCTTTATAGATGAGGTTTGGCACCTTCGTAATGGGATCAGTTATTCGGAAAAAGGCAAGAACTACTATGGGATTACACTCTTTTCAAAGGGAGACTATGACTTCGTGATGCGAGGAGGGCCATGGATTTTCAACCAAAACGCTTTGTTAGGTACAGACCTGGAGGAATCTGCACAGCCTTCTGAGACCAAGCTGGATTCAGTACCAGTATGGGTAAGGATATATGATGTTCCTTGGGGGAAGCAGGATGAGAATTGGGGTATGAAGTACGGTAATGGTCTTGGAAAAGCTATGGAGGTTGATGTACCGGCGAGTGAGCAAGAAAAGAAGGACTTCCTTCGCGTACGTGTGCGCTTACCATATGACCGACGCCTGCAGACACAAATCACTACCGGTGTAAAGGGTAAGCCTCGCGAAGTGAAGGTTTTTAAGCTGAAATATGAACGTGTACCCTACTACTGTTCCCATTGTGGCTTCATGGGCCATAAGAAGGATGCCTGTGAGAAGATGAGGCTGGGTTTGCCATCGCTAGACTATGATGCCCATGAACTCAGGTGCAGCCCATATAAGAAGTTTGAACACCGTACATACTATGCCCCTCCCGCAGGTCAAGCTTCGGCAAAGAGAAACCTCAGTTTTGCTAGCTTTGGGAATGCTGAATCATATAAGCGCTTTGACCAACGCAAGTCCAGGGAGCAGCCTCAGTATACAATTCCAGAGCGTGTCAATTCCCAGTCGGGGTCTGCGAACAACGACGACAGGCCACCCCTCATGGATGATCCAGCGATGATGGGCGATGATTTGGCCAATGTGACAGCCAATGTGACAGTTGCTGAGTGTGTCAACGAAGCTGCGGGATCTGTACAACAGGAGGTGGAAGAGAATTTAGCAGAACGGGTGGACGCCATCCTCATGGATACGCGCCAAACTAATAACCAATATGTCACACCAACAGGTCGGGATGCATCGCAGCCTATCATTCAATTCCCAGAAGAAGAGGTACAGGGTACAGCGGAGCAAGGGGGGCACATCCAGGTTACCATGACGAGGGATATGTTAGCCAAGCTACAGAAGGTGCAGGCGCAATCTCAGCAAGAGGCGAACTCAGGTAGAGGTAGCTGGGAATATGGACCGCGACCTAGTGACATGATTCCGGCCCTCCAGGGCCTATCTAGCCTCCAGGTATCATTTGGGTCAGTGAATGACATATCAATGCCGCCGGCGGACACTATCCTGGGAAAGCGAGCCGCAGATGATCAGGAGGTCCAAGGTGGGCGTCTGGAGCTGTCCCTTGGTCTAGATTATGGAAGCAAAAGGAATGGTGCCACACCAAAGAAGGGGAAGACACAAGAATTGGAGAAGACGCAAGGCCGGAGCCGTGTGGTGGACGTGTACTACCAGAGACAAAAGAAGCTGGCGGCTACTGGTCACAAGCCAGCTGATAACCTGACGAGACCTAATGTTTGGTCTCGTCAGGAGCAATGAATTGCCTCTCGTTCAACTGTCGGGGTGCAGGGAATAACCCGACAGTGCGTGAACTTGCTCTGATTTCCCAAGTTTGGAGTCCCCGTTTACTTTTTCTTTGTGAAACTAGACAAAATAAAAATAAGATGCGGCGTCTGCGTCATAGGCTAGGTCTTAAGGGTTTTGTAGGCTTTAGTAGTGACGGTTTAAGTGGAGGTTTAACCCTCTTTTGGCATGATCAGTTAAATGTAGAAGTTCAAGCAGTTAATGAAAGATATATTGATGTGTATGTTCGTGAGTCCCCAGATGCGCATCAATGGCGTCTTACTTGTGTTTATGGTGAGCCACGTGTTGAAAACAGACACATCATGTGGGATAATTTACGCCACCTAAAATCTCTCTCTAATTTACCATGGCTGGTCATGGGTGACTTTAATGAAGCCTTATGGCAAGAAGAGCACTTGTCCTGTACTCCCAGACCAGTTAACCAAATGGAAGCGTTTCGTGATGTCCTTTTTGATTGTAACATGTCTGACCTTGGCTTTTCAGGGGTCCCGTACACATATGACAATAAGTGCAATGGAAGGGCCAATGTCCGGGTACGCTTGGACAGAGCTGTTGCCTGCCCAGAGTGGCGCGACCGCTTTGCAGATACACGGGTGCAACATCTTACTTCTCCGGTGTCAGACCACTGTCCAGTACTGGTGGAACTAGTGCAGGAGGTTAGAGTGCCATGTCGAGCGCCTAAACGACAATATGAGATACTCTGGGAAAGGGAATCTGAGTTGGGAGAGAGAATTGCTGCTGCATGGGGTGAGGCTGGACAGAAGCGTAATCTTCGGATATCATGATGGGGCTGGATCAGGTGATGTCCATGCTACAAGCCTGGAGCAAACGCAAGTTTGGGAATGTGCTAAGAGAATTAACCAAAGCTCGTAAACAGCTCGAGACCCTACGGTTAAACAATGCCAGCCAGAGAGAGATACGCCAAGCAACTGACCATATGCAAGAGCTGCTTTACAAAGAGGAAATGCTATGGTTGCAGCGATCCCGCGTCTCTTGGCTAAAAGAGGGGGACAGGAACACTAGGTTCTTCCACCAAAAGGCTGTGTGGAGAGCACGCAAGAATAAAGTCAAGAAACTTAAAGATGATGATGGGGTTTGGAAGGAAGTGCCCACAGACATGGAGCGGATGGCAACAACCTATTTTCAAGAACTGTTCACAAGGGACCCCTCTCTTAATTCTGAAGCTCTTCTCGCCATGACGCAAGCGAAGGTGACGACGGAAATGAACTATGATCTGTGTAAGGACTTCACTGATGATGAGATTAGTGATGCATTATTTCAAATTGGTCCCCTCAAAGCTCCAGGCGTTGATGGCTTTCCAGCACGTTTTTATCAGAGAAATTGGGGTACAATCAAAGAAGAGGTAATCAATGCGGTAAAGTTGTTTTTTGTTACAGGACATATACCTGAAGGTGTTAATGATACAGCAATTATCTTAATAGCAAAGAATGAGCAGCCAGAAACTTTGAAGGACTTTAGGCCAATCAGCTTATGCACGGTTATCTACAAAGTTATTGCTAAATGCATGGTAAATAGATTGAGACCGCTGTTGGGCGAGATTGTTTCCATGAATCAAAGTGCTTTTATCCCTGGGAGACTAATAACGGATAATGCGCTCGTGGCTTTTGAGTGTTTGCATTTCATTGAGCAGAATACAAATGTGGACAAGAATTTCTGTGCATATAAGTTGGACCTATCCAAGGCTTATGACAGGGTGGATTGGGATTTTCTAAAGAAAGTGATGCAAAGGTTGGGGTTCTCTCATCGATGGGTGGACTGGATAATGGCATGTGTCACATCGGTGAGATATCAAGTTAAATTCAACGGAACCCTCCTGGAATCATTCTCTCCTTCTCGGGGCCTCCGACAAGGTGATCCTCTCTCTCCTTTCCTGTTCCTTTTTGTCGCAGATGGGTTGTCTACCTTGTTACATAGGGAAGTAAGCAACAATGGCATTGCCCCGGTCCAAATTTGCCGATGTGCGCCTGGAATCTCTCACCTTCTTTTTGCAGATGACAGCCTCTTATTTTTCAAGGCGCAAGCGGAGCAAGCGAGTAGGATTAAAGGGGTCTTGGACCTCTATGCTTCTAGCACAGGACAATTGATAAATCCTGGAAAATGCTCGATAATGTTTGGAAATTCATGTCCAAGTGAAAGGAGGGTGGAGGTCAAAGGAATCCTACAAGTGACGCAGGAAACTTTTGAAACCAAGTACTTGGGCTTACCAACCCCAGATGGAAGAATGAATAGTGGAAAATTCCAAAGTCTACAAGCCAAATTAACTAAATGCTTGGTTGAATGGGATGACAACCATAAATCCCAGGCGGCTAAAGAGGTTCTGATCAAAGCAATCGCCCAGGCCATTCCGGTCTATGTAATGAGCGTTTTCAAGTTACCCATGGGGTTGTGTGATGAACTAACCAAGATGATCAGGCGATATTGGTGGGGTGCGGAAAACAGAAAAAGGAAGACACATTGGATTGCCTGGGATATCATGTTACAACCGAAAGATTATGGTGGCGTCGGCTTCCGTGATATGCGCCTATTCAATCAGGCATTACTTGCGCGCCAAGCCTGGAGACTCATCCAATTCCCAGATACTCTATGTGCTCAGCTACTGAAGGCCAAATATTTTCCTAATGGATCCTTGATTGATACAGTCTTTGCAAGGAATGGATCGTCGACTTGGCATACCATTGAGTACGGGCTAGAATTGCTCAAGCAGCGTGTGGGTAATGGAGCGCAAATAAGAGCTTGGCGAGACCCATGGATTCCCAGGGATGCAAGCCGCCAACCGAGAACACCGCAAGGGCGCTGTAGGTTTCGCTGGGTGTCGGACTTTCTTGAACCTGATGGATCCTGGAATATACAGAGAGTGCAACAGTATTTTGTGCAAGAAGACGTTGAGGAGATCCTTAAAATTCAGACATCTCGGCGTAATGACAATGACTTTATTAC
The DNA here is from genome assembly GCA_030979885.1 of Lolium multiflorum. NCBI lineage: Eukaryota > Viridiplantae > Streptophyta > Magnoliopsida > Poales > Poaceae > Lolium > Lolium multiflorum. The sequence goes on along the minus strand of CM061752.1, from coordinate 61,676,237 downwards.
CTGGCATCCGGAGAAGCGAGGCGTCTTTACAGTCAAGAGTGCATACCGCCTGGCCTTGAATGCGAGCATGCAACAACAAGATATTGGGGCTACAAGTGCCAGGCCTGATGGTATGAGACCAGGATGGAAGGTCATTTGGAACTGCCAGGTGTCACCAAAAGTGAAGATCCTAGCATGGAAAATTTGTTGCAATGCGATATCAACTCAAACCAACTTGGCAAGGAGAGGTATGGCAACACTTAGTCTTTGCCAAGTGTGTGGAATGGAAGACGAGGACTCGTTCCATGCTTTTATGCGATGCCCTCATGCTCGTCAGCTCTGGCTGGCTATGGCGGAAGTCTGGCCACTCCCGAGGGATGAGTTGCTTGTACATACAGGAAAAGAATGGTTGTTACACCTGTTACTGTCCATTCCTGAAACACAGAGAGCGCCAACACTAATGACCATATGGCGCATTTGGCATGCGCATAACGAAGTCACACATGACAAACCTTGTCCACCAATCGAGGGCTCCCGCAGATTCTTAGTAAGTTATCTAAACTCGCTTATGATGATCAAACAGTTTCCTGATGCAGATATAACAAAAGGGAAGATGGTGGTAGATACAAGCCAAGGCTTTAAACGTGTACCTACTCATGCTGATGGAAGGCAGAAGGAGCGCAAGCGGTGGGTACTACCAGACCAGGGGGTGGCGAAGCTGAACATCGACGGTGCCTACGCAAGCGATGGGGCAGGTGCTGGCATGGTCCTGCGTGACCACACTGGCGAAATTATCTTCACAGCATGTCGTCAGATCGTGCACTGCCGAGATGCAACGGAAGCAGAAATCAAAGCTATCGAAGAGGGGCTCCGCCTAGCCTTGCATTGGACAAGTCTGGATCTCCAAATCGAGTCAGACTGCGCTGAAGCTGTCGAGCTGATTAAGGATAGTACCCCAAATACTTCAGTTTATGCGTTTAGTATTACAACCATTCGAGAGTTGTTAAGGGAAAGAGAGTCTAGTGTAGCTAAAATTAGCCGAGAGGCTAATGTGGTTAGTCATGAACTTGCTAAGCTTGGTAGGATGCAAGGTAGAACCGAATTCTGGCTACGCGACTACCCCAGGGAAGTGGCTGTAGCGGTGGCCAGTGATTGTAATCCTACAGATAATTAATAAAGTTCTCTTTCCCCCGCAAAAAAAAAAATAGAAAAACATGCCTGTTTCCTTAGATTATTAGCCTGAGATGAACTTCTCCCATTGTGATGACATTAGCTGTTGATACATTGATATAGCTTCTAGATATGATTGCTGTTCCTGGGACTTTATGTCTTCACAAGTGCAAATCCTATGCTCTTGTGATGTTAAATCAGGAACAACACTATGAAATAATGAATGAAAACGGCAGTGGTGCAGCTGCTCGTGCGCCCTTTCTTCGCGCGCCGGGAGGTGCAGGCATCGCGCTGCACGCTATGGGAGATCATCATAGAGATCATGTAAGAGTGTGCTACAACACACAGCACTTGTATTCTTGACAGTATGTCCGTCAGCCTATAGTTTTTTATTCTAATGTTCATATGGCAGCTAGCTTAATCCTGGTGAATTCAGTGACATCTTTGGAATTTGGCACCTGATAGATTTGCCCAAGATACAACACACACAAATATACAGTGGAGAAGATGAACACAATACATGGAGATTTTCGCAGCACACACACTTGTGCTTTTCTCTGTATTTCTCAACTCTAAAACAACAGGAGGTTACAATGCTTTTATAACACAACCCACGCACACACGCTCAGGCCTAACAGCCTGATCCTCTAATTCCGCTCCACTACTCCCACTAGCAGGTTGAGTCAGTTCCAAGTCTCTGTGGATCAGCTCACTCGGCGCATGCCGTAACTACTGCGCCCGCTTCTATCTGCAAGTTAATCTTCTCTGACTTATTCCTTGGGACTCCACGCAGCACTATGCAGATTAGATCAACCTAACGGCACATACACACATTAGTGCCTCGGCTACACATGCATGGTTCATGCGACACTCACAACTTGGCATGACTAACCATAACATGCACACTACTCACTAATCTGCACTCATTTCTAATCAGCTAAACACTAGTAGCTTGCATGTACACAAATGATCACTTCTATTCTCTGTGTACTTGCCGCAGCCTACTCCAACTACATGTATGGATTAAACTTAAACACGATGAAACTCTAAACTTAGTACTAATAACAAGATTTGTTCCAACAATCACCTCCCAAATCTTGCTATTACTTATTTCTCCCTTGAAGCATGTGGTCGTCGATGTCGTTGGCGCACCTCGTAGATGGCCTTGCGGCCATCTTGTCATGCCGATTGCCGACATCGCTCCTGGCCTCGCTGAGAGACGCACCTCCTACGCCTTCACCGCGAGTGCACCGCCGTGACACGCTCGCTGCCGCATGTTTGCCGCCGGTGCCACAACTCGCCGGTGACTCGCCTCCATGTTCACCACCGGTGTCGCAACTTGCCGGTGACTCGCCTCCATGTTGCCGCCGATGACGCACCTTGTCGACGACTCGGACATGGACAATGAACTCTTCATGGCAATGGCCTCCACGCCATAGCCATCACCTCCTTGCCGCCGGTGGCGCAACTTACCGGGCAGCACACCTTCCTCCATCGCTCGCGACGCAGCTCGACGATGATGAAGACCCCGACCTCGACGAACGAGGCTCTGATACCAATTGATAGATTTGCCCAAGATACAACACACACAAATATACAGTGGAGAAGATGAACACAATACATGGAGATTTTCGCAGCACACACACTTGTGCTTTTCTCTGTATTTCTCAACTCTGAAACAACAGGAGGTTACAATGCTTTTATAACACAACCCACGCACACACGCTCAGGCCTAACAGCCTGATCCTCTAATTCCGCTCCACTACTCCCACTAGCAGGTTGAGTCAGTTCCAAGTCTCTGTGGATCAGCTCACTCGGCGCATGCCGCAACTACTGCGCCCGCTTCTATCTGCAAGTTAATCTTCTCTGACTTATTCCTTGGGACTCCACGCAGCACTATGCAGATTAGATCAACCTAACGGCACATACACACATTAGTGCCTCGGCTACACATGCATGGTTCATGCGACACTCACAACTTGGCATGACTAACCATAACATGCACACTACTCACTAATCTGCACTCATTTCTAATCAGCTAAACACTAGTAGCTTGCATGTACACAAATGATCACTTCTATTCTCTGTGTACTTGCCGCAGCCTACTCCAACTACATGTATGGATTAAACTTAAACACGATGAAACTCTAAACTTAGTACTAATAACAAGATTTGTTCCAACAGCACCTACCTTGATTTGCTTGAACAACTGTCACTGACTATCTATTCAGATAATGGATGGAAAGCGGCCTGCTACCCATTATAAACAACACTGAAAATTAATGTGTTGGCGGAAAACGGTGTGGCGGCTTACTGTAGCTGTAAACGGTGCTACACAAACAGATGCAAACCAAGCAGTGACTGCAATTGGCTGTCAATTTCAGCATCCATGCAAGGAGGACAGCTTATACAGGGAACGGAGAGCTGTTGTGGTTGAAGGCACTCGAGATTATGCTAATTCAGTTCAATATGCTTTGTAGGTTGCAGGAAGTTGCAAGTCTGAGGTAATTCGGGATTCAATTAAAGGGGTTCTTCAATTAAGGAGTAGTATTTTCGTTTTCTGTACTTGTGGTGGATGGGAGAATAGAGCTCAGTTCTTTTTCGGGTGAGATCTTTTCCTTTTTGAGGTAGCATTCAGGTAGATGTTTTCTGTTTTTGCAACTTAGGACAATGGTTTGTGGCACGCCTTTTATTCTGAAACTGAATGCTAGCAGTTCAGTAGTATCGTTACTATCATGCTGTCTTGGCCACACCTGTCTAGTTGCTTTGATTATTAGCCTGAGATGAATTTCTCCCTTTGTGATGACGTTAGCTGTAGATACTTTGATACGGCTGTACTTTGATGCAGCTTCTACATATGATTACTGTTCCATAGGACAGATGTCTTCACAAGTGCAAATCCTTTGCTCTTGTGATGTTAAACCAGGGACAAAACTTTGAAATAATCGAATGGAAATGGCATTAGTAGAGGTTACAGTGAGGGAACATGCATGTAGTTAACGGTTATTGCCTCATCTCATAAAACCTTGTCCACGGTGAAATGAAGATCATGCTGCAAGAGCTCAGCCTCTCGAATCAAATGGTGAACTAGAGATAACAAGGAGCTGTTGTTTGCAGCTCTGCTATCGGTGAGGGAATACAGATCGGTCATGTTGCTCCTGTTCATTATGAATCTCAAAAAAAAAGGAACAGGGGACAATCTCAAATAATCAAATGAAACGACAGAAGTAGAGGTTACAGTGCACGTAGTTAACGGTAATTGCCTTATATTCAGTGGGATACAGCATCACAAATTCACAATATGCAACTAGACTCTATTTTCGATTCCATATTCAGAACTTACAGAGAAAAGGGAATGCCAAACATTATCTGCAGCTGAGTATATTACTCTGAGTCTGAGGTAAGTAGCATTGTTCGGGCACTGCAGTAGTAGAAGAATTGAGAAACCAAGTTGAATAGTGTTCCCTGTTCCTTTAATTAACCAAGTTGAATAGTTGTTGTCAACTGTCAAACAACACATCCAAACATACCTAAAATTGTTTTCACGTGTTATGAGCCTGTAATATGCAATACCAGCAATGAAACAAAAGGCAAATGACAATGTCATACAAAGTTCAGTAAGAAAGCATGACGACAGTAGCCTAATATTTGAACTAAAAAAATTAAGTGAATACAGGTTTAACACTGGTGAGTCGGACGATTATAAGGATTAGCATCAACATAGTTCAAACTGTATTATTGTGACAAACAAGAGAAAGTTCAACATAGTTCTGATAACACTCGAAAAAGTAATGATAGCAGCTTGTCACTTGCACCCTGTCACTTGTGTTCTTAACAGTATGTGTCATTCTATTGTTTTTTCTTCTAATGTTCATATGGCAGCTTGATCCTGGTGATTTCAGTGACACCTTTTGAATTTAGTATATACCTTGATTACAATCAAGTTCTCTTTAGGGAACGAAGGACTTACTTGAAGTACCGTTACTGACTATTCAGACCATGAACGGAAAGCCGCCTGCAACCAAATATCAACAACACGAAAAATCAAGATGTTGATGGAATGCAGGGACTTGCAGTTGTAGACTTGTAGTGTAGGGGAGCAAAATACTTTGGCGGAAAACGATGTGGTGGAAATCGTAGCTGTAAATGGTGTAGCACCAACAGATGCAAACCCAGCAGTGCTTTGAATTGGCTGTTAATTTGAGCATTACATGCAACGAAAACGCTTATACAGGGTGCACAAAGCTGCCGTGGTTGAAGGCAATCGAGGTTCTGCTAGGTAAATTCAAAATATGCTTTGTAGGTTGCAATAAATTGTAGGCCTGAGGAAAGTCAGGATTCCATTAGTGGGGTGTTTCGACTATGATAAAGCTTCTAGATATGATTACTGTCCCTGAGAATGTATGTCTTCAGAAGTACAAATCCTATGCTCTTGTGATGTTAAACCAGGAACAGCACTTTGAAATAATCGATTGAAAACGGAAGCAGCAGAAGTTACAGTGAGGGAACCTGCATATAGTTAACATCAATTGCCTCATCTTATAAAACCTTGTGTACGGTGAAATCAAGATAATGCTGCAAGAGCGCAGCCTTTGAAAACAAATGGTGAATAGAGATAACAAGGAACTGTTGGTTGCTGCTGAGGGAATACAAATGGGTCACGTTCCTGATGTTCATGATAAATGAAAGAGTTTGGCTCAGGATCTAGCAATAGCAACCTTTGATTTTTGTCTTAGTGAGGCAAACTGTGCTGCTGATGAACTCGCGAGGAGGGGAAGTTAGACACGCTGAGGAACTCCTGGTTTTATGAGCCGCCTGATTTCAGTTGCCCTACCTTGTAAAAGATGTAATTGTGTTCAGTAAAATAAGAAGGTTGATGTTTCTGTAGGAAATAAAGGATACAGCATGACAATATGCATAGGACTGTATTTTTTTATTCCCATATTCTGAAGTTACAGATGGAAATGGTATGTCAAACATTATCTGCAATTGAGTATAGTACTCTTTACATAAGTAGCATTGTTCATCCTGCAGTAGTAGAAGAGTCGAGATATCAAGTTGAATAGTATCAAATAATACATCCAAATATACCTAAAATTGTTTGAGTCCTGCAGTAGTAGAAGAGTCTGAGATGCAATAACAACAGGGGAAAAAAGGCAAAATAAGATTTCGGAACACGTTCTGCTAAAGCACGACTCTAGTGTGGCATAAGAATTAAACTGAGTCTGTCAAGTACAGGCAGCTTTAACACTGATGAGGCAGATGATTGTAAGGAATAGTATCAATAATTGCAGTTTATGCTAGCTTATTAAAAATGACTGCACATTTAAAGATTGTGACAAACTAAGTTCACTATAATCCAGATAACAATACACAAAGTTATGAATCTCAGAGTGGAGTAATAATTTTGAAAAGGTCGGAGTGGAGTAGGGGTGTTCACTAAAATAAAAAGGTTTATTTCCTGTAAAATAAAGGAGTTGTAGTAAGAGTTGAGATACCAAAAGTACAATAGTGTCAAACAGCACATTCAAACATTGGGCACTTAAAATAGTTTTCACGAGTTATTAGCCTGTAAGATGCAATTACAACAGTGAAACAAAAGGATAAATTACGATTTCAGGACATGTTCAGTTAGAAAGAATGACAGCCAGTGGAAAAAATATTGAACTGAATCTGTTGCTTTAAAACTGATGTGGCAGATGATTGTAAAGATTATTGTCATTTGAAATCCACGCTAGCTACAAATTGGTGATTCAGATTTACAGAGTGTGACAAAGAAACTTCATATTCCAGACAACAATCGACAAAGTAATAACGTATCTGAAGGATGAAAACAAGCGAAGTTGAGGAACAGATATTTCTGCACAAGCAGAGTTGAGACGGGCAATGGTTTGTAGCAGCTCACTAGCATTGTTTCTATCGTGCTATCTTGGCCACACCTCTGTTTGCTTAGATGAATTTCTTCCTTTGTGATGACAGCTTCTAGATATGATTACTGCTACCTGGGTACTGTATGTGTTCTCCACGGCAAATCCCATGATCTTGTGCTGTTAATCCAACAAAAAGGTGTTTATGATCAATGTAAGTCTTGACTCAGGTTCTAGCAATAGCAACCTTTGATCTGACAATAGATACTTTTCTGTTGCCCTACCTAGTTAAATGTAGTGGTGCTCACTGAAATAAGGTTGTTGTTCCTGTAAGAAAAAGGAGCTGTCCTGTGGTGAATGGGGATATGTGGGATACAACATTAGAGTGGCATAATATGCAAAGGGCTCTAGAACTTGCAGATGTATATGACATGCCAAACATTATCTACAATCAAGAATAGGTAAGTACTAAGTAGCATTGTTCATCCTGTAGAAGATGTTGAGATACCAAATTCAATAACACATTCAAACATACCTAAAATTGTTCTCAAATTATGAACCTGTGAGATTTAATAACAGCGGTGAAATAAAGAGCTTACAATTTTGGAACAAGTTCAATTAGAAAGCATGACACTAGTGGCACAACAAAACAACTGAACTGAATCTGTAGAGCAGACAGTTGTAACTCAATCTGTAGTTACAGTCAACGCTAGCTTCAAATTCAATAGTCCACCACGATTCAGATAACAGCCGAGAAGGCAACGATGTAAAGCTCAAGAGGGCTGAAAACAAGCATCATACTAGTTCAGATAAACACAACTGACGGCAGACGTTTCTGCATAAGCAAAATGTAAAGACACCAAATCCGTTGATTCGTTCATCCATCCATATGCAACAACTTCCATTACAGACTACAGGCACGCAACCAATCACCAGAAGGGACCAGAGCACAACAGCGAGATACTGCACCTACTCCACAACAGAGAACAGAGGATGAACCCTAAACAGAGGCTAGCTTCTAATCAGATCCCGCGAGCGACGGATCCCGGACGCCTAACCGCCGAAGCCGTAGAGGGTGCGTCCCTGGCGCTTGAGGGCGTAGACGACGTCCATGGCGGTGACGGTCTTGCGGCGGGCGTGCTCGGTGTAGGTGACGGCGTCGCGGATGACGTTCTCGAGAAAGATCTTGAGCACGCCGCGGGTCTCCTCGTAGATGAGGCCGGAGATGCGCTTGACGCCGCCACGGCGAGCGAGGCGCCGGATGGCCGGCTTGGTGATGCCCTGGATGTTGTCGCGGAGGACCTTGCGGTGGCGCTTGGCGCCGCCCTTGCCCAAACCCTTGCCTCCCTTGCCACGGCCCGACATTGCTGCTGAGTTGGAGTTGTACTGGTGGAGGATTTCGGATTGGGGATTGGGGATGGTGTGGCGAAAGATGTGGGTGGTGGGGAGTATTTATAGCGGAAGGGGCTGGGAATTTGGGCGCGGAGGTGGAAAATTGGCGATCCGTGGGAGGCGGGAAGTGGAGCGTTGGATTGTGATGAGTGGTGGGGATTGCGCATGGGTGGGAGGAAGCGGGGTTTGATCCGTGGGACTTCCAACGGGAAGATGTGATTGGCTCGTTATTTGGGAGGTCGGATTGGTGACGTGGCAGAGCGTGTTTGTGTCATGAGTGGGCTCGTTTTTCAGCTTGGGCATCCTGAAGCGAGAGAGCGTGGAGGTTTGACCTTATTTTATTTTACACAAAATCACCTGATCTATTATTCCTTCCATCCCAACAAACATGTTGTGACCGATATTTTGCAAAAAAGATCTCCAGGTTTTTCTGGCTAAACCCTCCGTCCTCCATCTTCTCCATTTCCCCTCCGCCGAGTCGGTGGTTTGTTGCCTCACTTCTCGTATTTTAGTATGTACTACTAGCCGCATATGCTCTCTATTTTAGTTTGACATAAGGCAGCTAGTTTGCAACTTTGTATAAACTTATCTCTACCAGAGAATAAAACAAACATATTTCATGGAGTAGCAAATTTTTCATAAATAACTTTGCAACTTTGACATAGTGTTCTTATCTCCTAGGTTTGAAAATCACATTGCAGCAAGTATAGTGGCATTTCAAGCAATAGCAAGTTTTAGCAAGTTGAAATTATATTAGACCAAACTGATTTTGTAAGCATGGTTGAATCCTAGCATGAATGTGTGTACGGTTGCTGGCTCCCAGGATTCACTAATCCATGTGCAGTAATTTTCTTTAAAAAAGGAAGAAAAGCACAGGAAGAAAAGGAATTTGGGGAGAGGGAAAAGGGAGTGCTCACCGGCGGGGCGGTGCGGGGAGCTTGTCGTTGAGTTCGTCAATGTGGCAGGATCGAGATTGGCGCAAGGGCGAAGCAGCGGCAGGGCGAGACGCTTACTCCAACACCTAAATCACATAAAGCATAAAGCATTACACTTACTCCAACACCTAAAGCACGTAAACATACTTAACATAATTCTCCAAAGATCATTAGAAGAATTGCACACAGGAGATTTAAAATCAAATTGCCATTTACCAAAATCACCAACATGAAGCTTAGGTAGATCATCCCAATTGTTTATATGAGGGTGAGGGATAGGTGGGTCGGGGGAGTGCCACTTTTCTTCATGGTACTCCCTCTCCCCACCATCTCCCTTTAGGGAAGAGGTGCTAGAGTCCTTATTTTTTTAGCAAGAACATCCTCCTCCTTGGGCCTTGTATTAGAGGGTGAGCCCAGAGCTTTACCCGGTAATAAAGGGTCCATGTCCTCAGGTATGAGAATAATGGGAGGGGCTTTCCGCTTCACCAGCTCCATGAAAAACGAGCCAATAGCTCCTAAGCGATGTTTTTCCATGGAATTGGATGAGAAGCAACGTTGTTCGTGAAAATAGCTAGCATGCGACGTTGTTTAGGTAGGAAATAGCTCAGGGTCACCCGTGCCATAAAACGGCCGTTAAGGAGACTATTAGGTTAGTTAAGGGTTTGGTTAAGTTATTGGTGGCCTTGAGTCAAACCAACTGACCCAACCGCACCCTTCCGACCGAGCGCACGCGGACATTTTCTGGCGGCAGCGGTAGAGCTCACCATCCTTGTCGACAGCAGCGGAGCTTGCTCCGAGGAAGGCGGCGCTTTCGTTCTACGGCGGACGTGGTGAGTGCCATTCGAAATGGTAGAAGAAATCGATCGGCGAGACGGCTGGACAAGCAGCAGTGTTCTGTTTTTGGCAGAGCTTATTGATTTGAACCCTGCATCTAGGGTTGAATATGTGTCATCGAAGTTGGCTTGTCAGATTGTTGAGGATGATTGGGCTACACAAATGCAGATAATGCCTATAGTTACTGAATTGGCAGTGTTATCAGGGGAGGCAGCTGCATAAGAGGCAGATCATGTTGAGGAGGTCCTTGTAACTATTGATTGGAATACAGTTGACATAAGTGACCAAACAGATTTGGTCATTGCTCCAATGTCTGACATTCAAATGGCAACTATGTTTGGTATTCCTATAGATGAGAAAGACAAGGAAAAGGAGAAAGATGAAGCTGCAGATGATGGTAACAGAAAATCAAGGACTGCTGCATTTGATGCAGATATAGATTCAGAGTTGATGCATGATGCTGCAGTTTAAGTGGGTGATGGACATGCTGATGAGTGTGGTGACCCAGCGTACCACTGCATGGTGTAGTACACAAGTCGTTGACATAACACAAGTGAAACACCGTTCCACTCATATTACATCCCTCAGAGTGGTACAACAAACATATGCGAGTCCAAGGTATGTCTATAGAAGGATACACAAGCTGTTTACAGAAGATCAACACTCCTACTTTACAGTGAGGTAAAACTTCAAATAAATCAGAAGAACGACTCGTAGTCTAACTTATTGCTAACTTAAGCTTCAGAGCTACTAGGTTTGCTATAGAAATCTAGCTACTTAGGTGCTAGGATTAGGGAATGGCTCCCTTCTATTACTAGTCTAAGTTTCCACTCTAGTTGCAGCAGTTGACTTCATTGACTTCTTTGCTTGGATTCTTCATCTTGTTGTAGTTGACTCCTTTGTCTTCGAGTTCCACGGTAGTTTATCCTCCGGTGCCTCCATAGCTAAGCAGGGGATTTAAGAGTGGGATGAGTACGAGCGTACTCAGCAAGTTCATATTAGGAAATAGGTGTATCATGCACTAGCTATAGCCACAGACCAGAAAGTCATAGGCAATGCAAGTTTTTGTAAACATTTCTTCAAAAGGTTTATTTTATTCTGAAAACTATGCCCGTCAGTCTTCACAGGTTGATTAGAACTTCATGGAGTTCCTTTCCTGCCGCGTTCGCAGTTCCCTTCCCGGGAGTGACACAATTCAGTATCCTCTGCAGAGGTGCGTTACTTTTCCCATAAGAGAACTTATCCTTGATACCTTTCCGAGATGCATGCTCGTCCACACTTCCTTGGTGTGGGGCCAGGTGTAAGATCCAAGCCAATCACCGCTTCTCCGCGACCTCGCAGACCCACCCTTTTGTAAGTCTGTCCTCTCCTATATCTATGTGTAGACTAACACAGGCACTTGTTCTCTCCTATACCGTTAAGGTAGACTGATCCGAACAACTTAGGTGCCCTGTCCTATACACCATAGATAGACTGATCCGGACAACCCTTACAATCCTTCATAGACCAATAATAAGTCTACCCTCTCCTGTATCTAATGGTAGACCGTGCAGGACCACATGTCCCCACCTTTACCAAAGATAGACCGATACGGGCAACCCTTATTACCAGTCCGTTGGCATGCGAGAGGGAAAAGATACAGCTGACTTCCCCAGAGCCATTATAGATCTTATGGTCAACGCGGTATGTACGGCGCTAGAATCACTGGACGGCATTGGTACTTAGTCCTAGATGAATAGTACCCGTGCAATGGAACCTCCACCAATCAACACATACCATGGTTCCATTGCCCACCACATAGTCATATTCATAATTGTAAAATAATATTTGCTTTTCAATGCAAGAGTGATAAGTATAGTACTTTGCATATAATTTGATAAAAATAATCAAATGACATGAGCAAGCGATGAACTTGCCTTCCTTGACTGCAAGATTATGCAAAAGCTTCGATACGTGAGAACTCCAAATTCTGAAATACCATCATTGTCCGGTAAGGACAATGTTTAAAGAACTGACAAAGATGCTATAATGCATAGTATGAGATGCAATCGTCCCGAGCTTAACCTAACCTCGATGATTTAGGATGGATGAGTTGTAAAGATTTCTTTAGTGTGTGTTGCACTTTTAGGATGGTTCTCAAACAAGGTTCTTATTAGGTTGGTGATATTAATAACATAAACAAGTGATATAATGCATCATAACAATCATACACATAAAGAATAGTGATTGCATAACAGGCAAGAGTAGTTGTCAGTTTTAAGTGCTACAGGACATGGTTGATGATTACTTATTTTATACTTCAAAAGAATAACTTTTGAAGAACAGGTTAATTAAGAAATAGTAAGTATTTTGAATAAGAACTAGGGCGTCTATGGTTTGATTGATATCTATACTTCAGAAGAATAACTTTTGAAGGATAGGTTAAATAGAACAAGGACTACTATAAATAGAATCTATGGCTTCTAGGGTTTACTATTGGATTCATTTAGTTTTCTAATAGGGACTAGTTGGGTTCTTTAAGTAAAATGGGTTTATATATAGCAAGTATTGGTAGGTTTATTACTATGGTTTCTTCTAAGTATTATATCAAAGGATGATTATCAAGGTGTTGCTATGAGTTAGGGTTACTATGATCTCACAATTGCTTTACTAAATAATCTCTAATGGTTTCTAAGCTAAGTGGCTTAGCATTTCCTAAGTAGGGTTTAGTGGAATAAGAGCATGTGATGTGCATTACTACACAAGATTAGTATTAGGGTTTATCATTATGGTGCTACTAGGGTTTGATGATTGAGGTTGATCTTAATGGTATGGTATATAGGATAGTGATCATTGGTACTAATCCAATTAACAAGTTAGGGTTTATACCTAGGTGGCACTAATTGGTTATACAAGTTTTATTAAAAAATAATAAAGACATGGAATGATGACTCATGTGAATTGGTTTTATTTTGGTGGATCATGACTTGTATTTGTTGGTCACATAATAAGGTTCTCTATGCAAGGTGAAATTCACATGATCACATGTGATAAGCAACTAGGGTTTTAGGGTTAAAGCATTTTGAAATGATCATATAAAATAATGGGATCCAGATTCTAACTTATAGTAAAACTAGGGTTTCTAAATTATGATCCAATTATTAAAGTAATACTTGATACTAAAATTAATGTGATTAAGTACTTTGCACAAAATTAATAATAGCCTTATCATTTAATTATTTTAAAAGGTTTAAGAATTAAGACAAATTTTAGTTAGGGTTTTAATTTCCAGAATTAGGGTTTTATAATTATGATTAGGTTTTAAAATAATGACTTGTTAATTAAAGAATGTTTAAGTTACAATTTTGAGTTATCAAAATAATATTAGTTGTTGGTATTTTCTTGCTTTATTGTTATTTAAAGAAATAATAAATGGTAATTTGCAAATTAGGCTTTATGAATTACCACTAACATTTTAATTGATGAAAAATATGATCAAGGAAATTAATCATAACATTTTATTTACTTACTGAATAGATAATATTTAATTTTGAAACTTTACTAATTGTTGCATTTAAATTGTATTTAAAACAAATGAAAAGGCATAATTAATAAAGCTAAAAATAAGTAAATTTTTATTTTGATACACATTTTTATTTTATATTTTATTTGAATAGAGTTTATTTTTGTGAGCATTTTGATATATTATTCATATTTTTCTGAGCTAAAATGAATTTTATATGATTTTGCAAAGTTTCAGCAATTTACTGGTTTTTAAAATTAAATGAAAACACTAAACGTACCGGCCTGGATCTAACCCTAGTGACCGACAGGTGGGTCCTTTGACCAGGTCAAATGCCACGAGGGCGAAGACCAGTCAACTACACCCTGAGGCCCCACCTGCCACGTCAGCCTCGCCGGAGACGCGCCGGTGAGCGACGGCGACGACGTTCTGGCCATCCCGCGGATGCGCGGATGCGACCACTCGAACGCCCTCAACCCGCTGAACACTATGGTGGTGTCCCCGCCACGAAAAGGTCACCGGAGATAGCTCCGACGAGCGTCTCCGCGGCGGCGTACTCCGGCCAAGATGCAAGAACCAGCTACAGAGGGTTCCAGGAAGCGAAAGTAGGTTCTATCGATGCGCAAGCTCACCGTGAACTTGCTGGTGTGGTCGGCGACGATGATTGCTGTCGGAGACGAGCTTAATTTCGCCATTACCGGCGAGGTACTGCAAAAGGGATCGGCGAAATTCGTCGGCTTGAGGAAGATCCAGGACGATTCCTTCCTCCCAGATGATCTACGGCGCCAGGCGCTTCTCCTCGATCACGCGCCTGAGGCTGGGGTGGCCTGTACCACCGTGTTCTTCCTCGACTCCGGCGAACTGGCGCAGATGGAATTGAGAGATAGAGAGAGATAGGGAAGATCTGGATGGGTGGATGAGATCAAGAAGTGCTCGGCGGTGCTTTCCCCTATTTATAGGTCGAGGGAAGCACGAAGGCTGCGACACGACGACGATGATGGCCGAGAGGTGGCGGCGTCTGGAGAGTTTGTCTGGGCGCCGATCTTTTACTTCCGGATAGGCTCGGACGTGAGATACATAGGGAGGAGTTCTGGAAGCTTCTACGCGTCCGGGACGTTGATACGTCCAAAACGTATCTACTTTCCCGAACACTTTTGCTATTGTTTTGCCTCTAATTTGTGTATTTTGGGTACAACTAACACGGACTAACCTGTTTTCAGCTCGTGTCTCGTTTTTGTGCAGAAATCCAACTTTCAGAAAATCCTCGGAATTTATGAAGGCCCTATTTTACCGAATATTGACGGAGCTAAGGGCAAGAGGGAGCCCGAGGGCCCCACACCATAGGGCGGCGCGGCCCGGGGGGCCGCGCGGCCATGTGGCCCCCTCGGCTGGCCTCCGACGCCCCCTTCGGACTACTTATCGGGTTCGACCTAAAAACGCACGGGAGAAGTCAAAATCGCCAAGCCCTCCAGAGAGCCGCCACATCGCGAAACTCCGTCGCGGGAGCCGAAGTCTCCGTTCGGCACTCCGCCGGACGGGAATTGGAGGAGATCTTCACCGCCATCACCGCCAACGCCTCTCCATCGACCAGCCATGTTTCCCCCATCCATGTGTGAGTAATTCCCCGCTGTAGGCTGAAGGGGATGGTAGGGATTGGATGAGATTGGTCATGTAATAGTCATAAGATTGTTAGGGCATAGTGCCTAGTATCCGTAGATGTCACTTTTATGATATTGTTGCAACTTGTTATGCTTAATGCTTGTCACTAGGGCCCGAGTGCCATGATCTCAGATCTAGACATGTTATTGATTCATGAAGATATTCGTTGTTTATGATCTTACCTGCAAGTTGTATACACATGTTGTCCGGAACCAATGGCCCGAAGAGGAAATCGGGACAACCGGAGGGAATGGTAGCGATGTGAGGATCACATGTGTTCACGGAGTGTTAATGCTTTGCTCCGGTACTCTATTAAAAGGAGTACCTTAATATCCAGTAGTTTCCCTAGAGGCCCGGCTGCCACCGGCTGGTAGGACAGAAGATGTTGTGCAAGTTTCTCATTGCGAGCACGTACGACTATATATGGAACACATGCCTATTGATTGATTAGTACTTGGATACCGTTTTATTATTATCTGCAAATGCCCTGCTTTGATTGTTACATGAGTTTCTCTCATCCATGCAACGCCCATTAATCCGTCCCCGTGCCTACAGTATTTTAATCCCGCTGTTTACTATAATCACTACTCTGCTGTCTTTATTTCACCGTTATTTCACTATTTCCACTGCCATAAAACTGTTACTTGATAAACTCTTGCGAGCAAGTCTGTTTCCAGTGCAGCTGAATTGACAACTCGCTGTTAAGGCTTACAAGTATTCTTTGTCTCCCCTTGTGTCGAATCAATAAATTGGGTAATACTTCCTCGAAGATTGCGATCCCCTATACTTGTGGGTCATCAAGACTATTTTCTGGCGCCGTTGCCGGGGAGCATAGCTTTATTTGGAAGTTCACTTGGATTGATATTGTTCGCTGCCATTCTTCATCATGGGTAAACCTCGCGATACTAAGATCGCCATATTACCATCCACTACAAGAAAAGGTACAACTCTTAGTACCTCTGCTGCTCTTGATTCACCATCTGTGATAAGTAAACTTGTTTCACCACCACAAGCTTCAAATGCTGGTACTTCTGCTGAATCTGAAAATTCCTCTCATAATTGTGATGATGCTTCTGCTGTGCTTGATAATGATGGTTCGTTAGGATCTTTTCTAGATGCTACAATTGCTAAGTCTAGACAAATTGAAAATACTGAAACTCCTAATGAAAATGCTGCTACACCTGTTAATTCACCTGAGTCTGTTGAATATTCTAGTGATGATCTTGATGAAGATTATGTAGAGCTTGATGATGATTTTATTGAAAAATGCAATGCTACTACTGATGCAAGAAAAATTAAAAAGTTGCTTGCAGAACTATCTCCTGATCCTAAATTTGCCACATCTCCTATAAACATTAGGGATAAAGATTATGATTTTTCTCTTGATTTATCTCATATAGCTATTGTTGAGAAAACACCCTTTTGTGGTACTGAAAAAGAAAGTGTTGTTGAACACATGACTGAGTTATCTACTCTTAGTGGCTTGTTTTCTGATGATATTAAGATGCGTACTTATTTTGTCGCTAAATTTTTTCCTTTCTCATTAAAGGATGATGCTAAAACTTGGTATAATAATTTGCCTCCTGGTTCTATTAAAAGTCCAAAAGAATTGCTTGATGTTTTCTTCCGCAAATACTTTCCTGCTAGTGCTCAACATGCTGCTTTGCAGAGAATTTATAATTTTGACCAGGAAGATGGAGAGAAATTGCCTGAGGCTTGGGCGAGATTTTGCTCTCTTATTAGAGCTCAGCCTGACCATGATTTGGAAAAGCATGATTTACTTGATATATTTTATAGTGGACTAACTATTGAGTCTAGGGCATACCTGGATAGTTGTGCTGGTTGTGTTTTCAGGAAAAGAACTCCAGACGACGCTGAAGAATTATTGGCTAAGATAGGCCGGAATCATGATGATTGGTCTACACCTGAACCAACCCCGACACCGATAGTGAAGAAGAGGGGTATGATTAAATTAAATGATGAAGATATGAGGGAAGCCAAGAAGTCTCTTAAAGAGAAGGGTATTAAACCTGAAGATGTGAAGAATTTACCTCCTATAGAAGATTTATGTGAGATAACTCCCCTTCATCCATGATTGAGGTACACTCTCTTCAACGCTTTACTAGGGAAGATATTCCATATTCAAAACCTCCTGCTCAATGCTTAGATGAGTTTGATAATTATATTGTTAAGCAACAAAACTTTAATATGAGAGTAGAGAATCATTTAATGGAAAATTCTTGAGCTATTAGTGAATTGCATGGTATTGTGGAGAGAACCTCCAATGATGTTAAGATACTTGTTAAACATTTTCAAATGGTTCAAACTCAAATTGATCAACTTACTAAAGTGCAAAATGACTTGTTGGGAAATAATTCTAAAGAAAAACATGCTTATGAAGTAACAACTAGAGGTGGTGTTTCTACCCAGGATCCTCTATATCCTGAAGGGCATCCCAAAAGAGTTGAACAAGATTCTCAACTAACTAAAACTAGTGCTCCATCTAAGAAAAAGAAAAAGAAACATAAGAATGTTGTAGAATCCTCTGAACCTGTTAATGATCCTAATAGTATTTCTATTTATGCTGAAACTGAAAGTGGTAATGAACATGAGGAAGATAATGATAAGAATGATACTCCTGATAAAGAAGAAATTGAAAAAGAACCTGAAAAGCATGCTAAAAATAAAAAGTACACTAAAGAAGATTTTATTACTGAGAAACATGGTAATGAAAGAGAACCTTGGGTTCAAAAGCAAATGCCTTTTCCTGCTAAGAAACTAAAATCAAAGGAGGAGGAACATTATAATAAATTTTGTGATTGGATGAAACCTTTATTTTTGCAAATTCCTTTGACTGATGCTATTAAATTGCCTCCTTATTCAAAGTATATGAAAGATATTGTTACTAACAAAAGGAAAATCCCCAATGAGGAAATTTCTACTATGCTCGCTAATTACTCCTTCAATGGTAAGATTCCAAAGAAGTTGGGCGACCCAGGTATACCTACTATTCCTTGTTCCATCAAGAATAATTATGTTAGAACTGCTCTATGTGATTTGGGAGCGGGAGTTAGTGTAATGCCCTTTTCTCTTTATAAGAGACTTGATTTAGATAAGTTAATACCAACTGATATATCTTTGCAAATGGCTGATAAATCTACTGCTATTCCTGTTGGTTTATGTGAAAATGTTCCTGTTCAAGTTACTCAAGCATTGCTTGATATTAACTGATTTTGTTGTGTTGGAAATGCCCTGAAGATGATAATATGTCCATTATTCGTGGAAGACCCTTTCTTAATCAGGGGCTGTTATTGATTGCAATAAAGGCATGGTTAATTTCAATGTTGATGATAAGGAACACACTGTCTATTTTCCCAAGAGGATTGATAAAGTATGTGGAGTCAATACAATTTTTAATGTGAAAACTATCAAAGTGGGATCCATTGATTGGCCTATATATGAGCCTAAAGAAGAATATCAAACTCTTGTGATTGGATCCATATCAATTCAATATAAGGTAACATGATTGATTTGAGGTTTATTTCTTCTTATGTCGTATAAAATTTATTTGGTAGCAAGACTTGATCAACCTTGTTAACAAGTATATTTTATTGCATAAAAGAGCTAAACAACATTTCTTTCTTTCTTTCTCCCTCCACTTATTTTACTTGCTGTAGCACTTTTGTTTTGCAATATGCTTTAGTTGTTTAAGATTTTGGAAATCATTTTCCTGCGCAGTAATCATTAATTTAATACCCAGAAATGTGCATTTTTCGAAGTTCTCTAAAAATTACAAAAATTACACCGTTGGTCCTATTTTTCGACGAGGCACTGGGAGCACCAGAGGATGACCTGTGGGGCACAGGAGGTGCCACCACATGCCGGCGCGGCCAAGGAGGTGGGCGCGCCACCCTGTGGTGTGGGCCCCTCCTTGCCCCACTACATCATCTCTTCCTCCCAGCATCTTCTCTCTCCGAAAAAACTCGTACCAAGTTCCTCTCACTCGTGTTTCTGCTCAAGAACTCGCGATTTTTTGATCTCCTTGCTCAGCCCAGATTTCTGCTTGAAATTTGGCACATTTACTCCTTGGTATGTGACTCCTTTGATTGCCCAATTAGAATTTTGTTTGGTTGAGTATATCTTGAATATTTTGCTGCTGTAGATAACATGTTTAGTGAGCTTGCATGCTTGTTCTAAGTGGAAGAAATTAGTTTTGATGCATGTTTAGTACTCTAGCAAGTTCCTATAGTAGTTCCCTTCAATTATATACCTTGAAATCAAATTTTATAATGATTGTTGAAAATTTCAGAAGGGGAAGATGAAGAAATTCAAATTTGGAGAATTGTTCAAGAAAGCAACAACCAGCACCGGTAGGCCCTCGAGGGCGTCTACTCAGATTAGGCGATCCTACAATGAGGATGTCATCGCGCCTAGCTTCGCGCCCGAGGAGGACAATGGGGCTCCTAATGCTTCATCCTTCCCATGTTATGATTTTCTGACAAATGCAGGGATATTGGATGACTTCTTCACCCTTGTCAACAGGGCAGGCTTAGCCACCTACGTGGGAGATGAAAGGGAACAATACTACAGGCTCACCAAAGTTTTCGTTGAGAGCTTCAAGTTCCACAACGCGCAATTTGAGCCGACAGTTGCATTCAAGATCTATGATATTCCTGTTACTATGGAATTGGAAGAATTTTGTCGTGCATTGGATATTGCCCCTGTAGGTACAGCAAGGAGGATTGATGACAACCCCCGGGACTTGTTGGAGCTCTACCGAGGGATCACCGAGGATGATTGCCGCACCATCCAGCGAGGGAAGATAAGAAACATTCAACTCCCCGCTATTAAATATTTCGCATATTACATTGCTACTAGCATTTTGGGTAGAGAAAATACTAGCAATATCTCTAGCTACCATCTTGCTTTCTTGAATGCTGCACTTACTGGAGAGACATCTTATCATCTTGGTTCTCTTATTGCTCGCCTGTCTAGCAGGGGGCCTATTTTTGGAGGAACTATTGCACTGCGCATTTTAACACATCTAGAGATTCCTCTTGATTCTAATGATGTACCATTAACCCCTAGGAGACTAGATATTGCTGCTATGAAGAGCCATCATTTTGTTACTACTGACTCCACTATAGATAATATGGTCTATAGAATGTTGTTTGCTGATGGGAATGAGAAGGAAATCCCTCTTCCCCAGCCAGGTTTGTTCAATATTGACAGGCAATCATGGTCGCTCACTAAGGAGGCGGTGGAGGAACATATGAAGATACAAGAATTCCACCAGCAACATGACTCCGAGAACGCGAGCCCTCCTACGACTACACCGTCACATACCCCGACGTTTCCTCCAGCACATACCTGGAACCGGGTCGTTCTTCGTCGTACTACGGAGACACCACTTCATGGGGACCGTGGGAATGAACTCCACTTAGGCCAAAAGCCTAAGCTTGGGGGGAGGTATACCGGCATCACTCATTCTTTGCATATTATGGTTGCTGGATACTTGTACATACTTGTTTAGTCTCTTAGAGTGGTTTTCTAATGAGAGGGAGATGATATTTGGGGAAGTGCTGTCCAAAAACAGATTCTGGGCTGTTACCAAAAAAATTCGTACGCACAGCCAGAACGTTATTTTGAGTTGCCAATTTTTGAGCATGTTCCCCAGGTTGTTATCTAACTTTCATTAGTTGAACACTTTTTGGTCTGAGCAATGGAAGATTTTTTTAATTTCGATTTCTGTACTGCTGTCAGGATTTGGCTGTTTTTCTGTGTTTCTGTTAGTTTGCATTCTTTTGTTTTCACTTTGTTTCTTTCCTAAAACACAAAAAGACCAAAAATATTTCTGTTGTTTCTCTTCACCATTTGTTTATTTGGTTCCTTGCTCTTAGTTTACTTTATTTGCTATCGTTAGTTTGCTATGAGAAAACCCAAAAAGATTTTGTTTGCTTGTTTTCTTTCGTTCTTGTTTCCAATTCGAAAACACCAAAAATATTTGTTGTTCTTCTTTGGTTTGTAAAGTTCATCATGAGTTCAATGGTCTTCGGTGGCTGGAGCGTGGTTTTCATTTCATATTATCCAAGCTACACAAGTGAAAAGGCAATAATGACGATCTACGACAATCTGATTGTGGTGAGAGGCTGGTATGAACTCTATTTGCTTTCATTTTTGTACATATACTCATCCATATGAGCATGCTTAGTTGGTTCATGTGAGGTATATGTTATTTGAGAAAGTCTAGTAGTTCATGATCCCTCATGTTTAGCTCCAATTTATTAATATGAGTAACATGTCATGGATGTTCGCTTGCATTGTTTTATTCATAAGTAAGTATGACATTGTGGTATCCTCCTCTGAATAATTCATTTATATCGACTTGGCACATGCTCACGCATGCATGACTGAACAAAAAGTCAATTAAGCCTCGATGATTTATATTGCTTCAGAGTTATTGTATCACTTTTATGCCTTCGTTAATTTATTTTGCCGCAAGCATGATTATGACAGTTACTGCTCTCTTGATTTGTCGCTCCCTAGTCTTTGCTAGCCTTCACTTGTACTGAGCGGGAACGCCGCTCGTGCTTCCAAACACCTGAAACCAAGTTGTTCCAAAGTGTCCACCATAAATACCTATGCATGGCATTTCAAACCATTCCAAGTAAATTCTCATGCGCTACCTTTAAAACTTTCAAAATGCTTCTCAATTTGTGTTAATGTTTCATAGCTCATGAGGAAGTATGTGGTGTTTAGCTTTCAACCTTGTCATTTACTTTTGACGGACTCTCATATGGACTAGTGGCACATCCGCTTATCCAATAATTTTGCAAAAAGAGCTGGCAATGGGATTCCCAGTTCCGAATTAATTAACTTAAATAGACACTCCTCCATGGTTTGTGATTGTTGGACGGCACCCGAAGGATTCGGTTAGCCATGGCTTGTGTGAGCAAAGGTTGGGGAGTGTCATCATCATAATAAAACTTAAATAAAAAGGCACTCCTTCATGGTATGTGATTGTTGGCAGGCACCCGAGGATTTAGCCATGGTTTGTGAAAGAAAGGTTGGAAGGAGTGCCAACCAAAAATAAATAAAATGGGAGCCGCTCTTGTGAGTCCGGTTGATGAGGTAGTTAGTGTACCCATTACCATTCGTTGACAACAACAAACACCTCTCAAAATAATTTTACTCCTGCTTTACAAATGAAAAGCTCTAGCGCATGTTAATCCCTGCTTCCCTCTGCGAAGGGTCAATCTTTTACTTTTATGTTGTGTCTTCATTCTTTCTTTGAGCACTATCTTGAGAGCACAACTGTCATTCTTAGTATAATATGCTTGTCTCAAAATATGATTGATTGTGGTATAACTTTGATGCTTTTATCTTTGACAATCACTACTTCTAGTCTTTCTATGAACTCCAGAGGTGCCTCGGCATTTATGTTTTGCCGATCAAATACGGGCAAGCGAGATACCACTTTATCATATTCTCTTATGAACATTGCAATCCTGCTTATATACATGATTCATGGTGCTTATTATTAATTGTTGGTACTTCCCATGATTGACATAGCTGTTGGATGATCTTATTTGCATGTATCTCATTATGAACTGCTTGAGTATTAGCCATAGCATGAGAATATATACATCATATGAGCAAATGTGTTCGTGAAAGTTCTTTTATCGCTCAGTTGTTAACTGAATTGCTTGAGGACAAGCAATAAGCTAAGCTTGGGGGGAGTTGATACGTCCAAAACGTATCTACTTTCCCGAACACTTTTGCTATTGTTTTGCCTCTAATTTGTGTATTTTGTGTACAACTAACATGGACTAACGCTGTTTTGCCTCACAGTGTCTCGTTTTTGTGCAGAAATCCAACTTTTAGGAAAATCCTCGGAATTTATGAAGGCCCTATTTTACCAGAATATTGACGGAGCGGAAGGGCAAGAGAGGTGGAGGCCCAGGCCCCACACCATAGGCGGCGCGCCCGGGGCCCGCGCGGCCATGTGGTGTGGCCCCTCGGCTGGCTCCGACGCCCCCTTCGGACTACTTATCGGGTTCGACCTAAAACGCACGGGGAGAAGTCGAAATCGCCAAGCCCTCCGGAGAGCCGCCACATCGCGAAACTCCGTCGCGGGAGCCGAAGTCTCCGTTCGGCACTCCGCCGGGACGGGAATGGAGGAGATCTTCACCGCCATCACCGCCAACGCCTCTCCATCGACCAGCCATGTTTCCCCATCCATGTGTGAGTAATTCCCCCGCTGTAGGCTGAAGGGGATGGTAGGGATTGGATGAGATTGGTCATGTAATAGTCATAAGATTGTTAGGGCATAGTGCCTAGTATCCGTAGATGTCACTTTTATGATATTGTTGCAACTTGTTATGCTTAATGCTTGTCACTAGGGCCCGAGTGCCATGATCTCAGATCTGAACATGTTATTGATTCATGAAGATATTCGTTGTTTATGATCTTACCAAGTTGTATACACATGTCGTTGTCCGGAACCAATGGCCAGTGATGAAGTCGGGACAACCGGAGGGAATGGTAGCGATGTGAGGATCACATGTGTTCACGGAGTGTTAATGCTTTGCTCGGTACTCTATTAAAAGGAGTACCTTAATATCCAGTTTCCCTAGAGGCCCGGCTGCCACCGGCTGGTAGGACGAAGATGTTGTGCAAGTTTCTCATTGCGAGCACGTACGACTATATATGGAACACATGCCTATTGATTGATTAGTACTTGGATACCATTTTATTATTATCTGCAAATGCCCCTGCTTTGATTGTTACATGAGTTTCTCTCATCCATGCATTATTAATTCCCTGTGCCTACAGTATTTTAATCCTGTTGTTTACTATAATCACTATTGCTGTCTTTATTTCATTGTTATTTCACTATTTTCGCCATAAAGCTATTACCGATAAACTCTTGCGAGCAAGTCTGTTTCAGGTGCAGCTGAATTGACAACTCCGCTGTTAAGGCTTACAAGTATTCTTTGTCTCCCTTGTGTCGAATCAATAAATTGGGTAATACTTCCCTCGAAGACTGTTGCGATCCCCTATACTTGTGGGTCGTCCTTATCGTCGACGAGGAAGGCGTCTACTGGCGCTGCCGCGGTGTCGAGCTCGGAGAGGTAGACGAAGACGATGGCCTCCTCTCGCACGATTTTTGAAGCACTTGAAACGGTATGTGGGTTGTTTTCGTTGGTGGGCTGGGCTAGTACTGGGCTGTTGAGGTGGTGCTGGTCCTGGGCTGCTGCGGCCTGCCAGGTAAGGCTCTCCCTTTTCTCCTTTTTCTATTTTCTGTTTTTATTTTCTGTTTTGAATTTGTTATTTGAATTCACATTTGAATTCTGTTTTATTTTACAGGTTCTAAAATACTTGAGTATCAAGATAATTTGATAATCATGCCTACTGCATGGTTTTGTTATTTTAAACAAATAGTTTGGTTAGGATTTAATTGAGATCTTGTGAGGCTTAAGTAAAATAGAAATGGTTAATTACTTATTTTAAATTCCCTTTTTAATTTAGAAACTAGATCTATTTAAGTGGTTTTAAAATTTATAACCTGTGCATAATGAACACATGATTAGGTTGAGCTAGTACTTAATAATATGATTTGTTCCCATGTTTATAATTATGACTAGTATTTAAAGTAGTGGTGAAAATGTGGATGGAATTGGATTCATCATTTTATGTGGAGAATTTATTTTTAAGAGTTTTAAGAAAATGGTTGAATCAACACTATATTCACTAATCTTGCTTAGCAAATTCTGGCTTTAACTTCTTAATATAATTCCCAAGCTTATCATTGGTCAATATACTTATTAAGGTGATGCTACTTTATAAATACCATTCATTTGGTTCACTTAGGCCAAGTATTTGGATTGCAAAGTAGAATAGGATCTTGGTTTCATCCTACTCACCAAATGGTATTCAATACTAAGTGTCTAGGGATTGGTTTTATTCTTGTGTTCCATGATACACAAGTTAGGGCATAATATTTTATGTGGGGTGGATCCTATATGAAAGGGTTAAAGTTTTGGGAATACTTCACTAATTGAAGTATTAAATAGGCATGAGGCATGGCATGGTTCTACTTATAATCCCAAGTGATACTTGGATTGAAATTCAAATGTGATCTAGGGTTTTAGTGGTAATCACTAATGGGATATTTCTCTCATCTCCAAGATTAAAGGTTGGTTTGAACAAGTAAGATTTAATACTACTCTAATATTCTCTAAGATAGACATGGCCATGGTTAGCATCTATAATCTCTCTCACTTCTAAATGTCTTGGAAAATCCTAAGGTCCTACTCAATAGATGATGATATGATCCTCTAAATATATGGTTTGCCTAGGAATTCTACCTTGATATCTTCTGTAGCTTGTTCTTCAGGAAATCTGATAAACCTGCATCTTGTGGTATGCCTCCACCTCCTAGCTTCTTCATCTTGATCCTAGCTAATTCATATGGAAGGTCTCAAGTGTTTGGTTTCCTTGTATCATGCTACAAGGTGATCATATGGATGAAGGGTGTGGCTCTATTTATAGGCTTGGGCAAGCTCTAGTGTCATGACACATAGGTGGGTGACTCTTGTTTTGGTTTGATGAGTAAGGTGCTTGGTTGTCATGCCCTCATCCATGGCAATCCTTTGAGCATGAGGTGGCAAGTCTTGGGATGCAAGTCATGTAGATATTTTCATCCTATGTGGCATGATCATTATCCTCTCATATGAATTATATTTGGATAGCCAAGTGGCATTTGTTACTAAATATCTTGTGGATGGTTTTATTATTGTGGATGAGTCACTATATCATATTTGATTGGATTTATATTATAATATTGGTCAAAAAGTCAAGGTTGAAGGTTATTCCTCAATTTTGAATAGTTGGTGTTTGATTGCACCAAGGCATGATCATATGAGTTTCAAAATACTCATGAGTAGTTTTATTCAAATAGTTTGAACTATAATTTGTAATGTAAATGGATTCAGTTTTATGATATTCCATATATTTAATAAGTTATGATTTAAATAAGAATGTGTGGCCTTTATGCACTTTAGACCCTGTGATTTACCTTATTTATTAATAAGTTTAGAATTGAATTATATTACACACAAAGGTAGTTGCTAACTTTTAAGTGTTAATAAGTTAGGGTTTAATTCTTAAAGAATGTGTTGTTGTAAGGAATGTCATGTTGAGATCTTTTATAAGATCTTATAGTTGACCCTTACTTAAGATGTTATTTGTTGTAAAACTAATTCTATTTGATCTAGCCCCTAGATCAAATCATATCTACCCAAAACAGGGTTTTAGCAAAGATCACAGTGAAGTTTATAGCGCTTGACTTGATGATCTACTTCAATTCCAGCAAGTCAAGTGAAACTTCAGTTACTGTGGTAAGTTTTATTTGAAAGCGCGAAAATTCCCCGGATTTTCTATGCATGAATGCAATGCACACTTTGGTGTTCTCTCATTTTATAGCCTCTAAACCTGGGATATTACAGCCTCTCCCCCTTAAACTGAACTTCGTCCCGAAGTTCGAACGCTCTCATGTTTCGGAATGTTGAACTGACTTAAACAGATCACAATCCTTTCAAACTCCCTAGTGATCTCATTAGATATAATTGAATATATCCCTTGTCTCGATCCTTCATGAAGTCT
This sequence comes from Lolium multiflorum, assembly GCA_030979885.1. Taxonomy (NCBI): domain Eukaryota; kingdom Viridiplantae; phylum Streptophyta; class Magnoliopsida; order Poales; family Poaceae; genus Lolium; species Lolium multiflorum. Next base: position 61,649,232 of record CM061752.1, on the reverse strand, counting down.
TCTGATGTCTGGCACTGATACTTTCTTCAATTCTATGATTTCTTCCAACACTCTAAGCTTATAGGCTTACTCTCCAAAGATTCTTGGATTAGGACATCTTATTTTGCTAATGGACTTTACTAATGGTTGTGGTGATAGCTTCCTATCTGGGTACCCAAAACTTAGTTCTACCAGCTGCGGTGCCCAAACCTTAATTCTAAAAGATTTGTTTAAGGTAAGGTATTGTTTTCCCTTACTACCATAACGAAAGTAATGGTACTTAGTAAGGTATTTACAATAGGCATGGTCCTGGTGGTTTATTCCTACGAATGGATTAGACTCATTTAGTCCATCCAATCATGGCTTCTAGTTCATGCTAGTTATCTTCCTTTTGGTTTCTTTAGGTTCCATGAAAGGAATCTTTCTAATAGGCTTATGTTTTGGTATGGTCAAACCCTTCGGTCTTTTGTTTTCTTAGACTTTGATTGTCCTCCGACATCTTCTTCATCCAACTTCATTAGCTTAGACTTACTTGAGCTCTTCTGCTTCTGAGTAATTATCAATTACCCACTCAAGTTAAGGTATAACCCTTACTTCCTCAAGATATGAACCTCGGCTTCTGGTCTGACAACCTCCTGAGAGTACTATTATATGGATACTTCCACCAATCTTATGAAAATAGGATCGGACTTCCTCTCAGTTCAGACCTTCTTCTTCGTCTTTCATACTCCAAATCATATCTTAATACTTCTCCTTCAATCTTCCTCTCCCCCTTGGAGTTTACTAATGATCTTCAAACTCCTTTTCTTCTAATCATTAAACTCCAAGGTAGAAGATTGGTTTAAGTCTGGTTTATATTTTGTACCTTTCTAAAGTCTCACGAAGAATTCTTTGCGGTGTATCCACACAGTTGTGGGTATCCGATGTGAATCCTCCAACTAAATATTTACTAGCTACGGGATACCAGCTGCGGAATCCCTCTTTCCTTTAGAGTGAAAGAACGATTAAGCTGTGGACTATTTGTTACCAGCTGCAGACTATCTAACACAAGATGTGGCTTATTGGATACCAGCTGTGGCTATGTTATGTTTTTAGGCAATATCTACCTACCAGCTGTGGCTTCTTACATAGTTTTAGTTAAGATATACCCCACTTCACATACTTTCTCTTCATGATTATCCTATATCAGCTGCGGTCTTATTATGCCAGCTGCGACTTCACTTGTCTATTTTCCTTCTTCTAGGGTTTGTTTTGCAAGAAAATCACTTGTTGACACCATAAAAATAGTATCGTAAGTGACTTCACTTGCATTCCCTTCTTCCAGAATGAATCTGGCTCCACTTCTACTACTCCATATTCACTATGTTTCTCACTTTCATGGTACTTCCATGTTGAAGTACTCCTCAATTGAGGATAAAAATGATTTTTGATTGGTCCTTCCTTCAAATTATTGTGGTGGCTTCCCACAACTTTACTTCCTTCTTAGTGAACCTTCATCTTATCTTCAAAATCTTCAGAATTCGTCACTTCCTCACACGAATACCTTTACCCTCTAGACCTATGACATCAAGTAAGATCTTGATATTGCAACATGCATTTGCATATCAAAGTCAAACTTCATGTATGGATCTAGTCAAACAATGAAAATCCAATGAAAATCCAAGAAAATCCAGCTTTGTGTTTATAATACACATCTTTATATGCCCGAATATAATAGTTGGGTAAGACATCCCTAGACATCAGGCTTAGATGTGTAGTATATAACACCACATAAGAAAGGTTTTGATTGTGATACTTAGCACAAATACGTGAATTTCTACTATTTGTCTCAACATTTATCTTAATTGCACATTTGCAATGAGACAAACTTGAAACAAAATGGCTTGGGATAGTTGAAGTTAACCTAGTTTCTTTGGAAGTACTAACAAAATAGGATACCATATATATGTGCTATTGAGGACTACTTCCTGTAATACAATTAGTTCTAACATGTCTACTCTAAACACATGATTGTTTAGAATATACCACCTATAACTCTAGGATTTTTCTATGTGATATGCTCTAAATAAGCCTTCTTTAAATTAAAGACTATGGTTCTAACATACTTAGTACCGTTATTAGGATTTTAAGGCCTAAGCTTTCGAACTATTCCTTAAATCCTACTGATGACCCACAAGTATAGGGGATCGCAACAGTCTTCGAGGGAAGTAAAACCCAATTTATTGATTCGACACAAGGGAGACAAAGAATACTTGTAAGCCTTAAACGGAGTTGTCAATTCAAGTGCACTGAAAACTTGCCGCAGAGTTTATCGTATAACAGCTTTATGGCGTGGAAATAGTGAAATAACAACAGGTGAAATAAAGACAGCAGTAGTGATTATAGTAAACAGCAGGATTAAAATACGTAGGCACAGGGACGGATTTAACGGGCGTTGCATGGATGAGAGAAACTCATGTAACAATCAAAGCATGGGCATTTGCAGATAATAATAAAACGGTATCCAAGTACTAATCAATCAATAGGCATGTGTTCCATATTTAGTCGTACGTGCTCGCAATGAGAAACTTGCACAACATCTTCTGTCCTACCAGCCGGTGGCAGCCGGGCCTCTAGGGAAACTACTGGATATTAAGGTACTCCTTTTAATAGAGTACCGGAGCAAAGCATTAACACTCCGTGAGGGCGTCTCTCTGGAGGGTTTCTGGCGACTTCGACTTCTCCCCGTGCGTTTTCAGGTCGAAACCAATAAGTAGTCCGAAGGGGGCGCGGAGGCCGGCCGGGGGCTGCACCACATGGCCGCGGGCCCCCCGGGCCGCGCGCCATGTGGTGTGGGGCCCTCGGGCCTCCACCTCCTTTGCCCTTCTGGCTCCGTCAATATTTTGGTAAAATAGGGCTGCAAGAATTCCGAGGATTTTCCCGAAAGTTGGATTTCTGCACAAAAACGAGACACCAGAGCAGTTCTGCGAAAACAGCGTTAGTCCGTGTTAGTTGTATCCAAAATACACAAATTAGAGGCAAAACAATAGCAAAAGTGTTCGGGAAAGTAGATACGTTTTGGACGTATCAACCCCCAAGCTTAGCTTATTGCTTGTCCTCAAGCAATTCAGTTAACAACTGAGCGATAAAAGAACTTTCACGAACACATTTGCTCATATGATGTATATATTCTCATGCTATGGCTAATACTTAAGCAGTTCATAATGAGATACATGCAAATAAGATCATCCAACAGCTATGTCAATCATGGAGAAGTACCAACAATTAATAATAAGCACCATGAATCATGTATATAAGCAGGATTGCAATGTTCATAAGAGAATATGATAAAGTGGTATCTCGCTTGCCCGTATTTGATCGGCAAAACATAAATGCCGAGGCACCTCTTGAGTTCATAGAAAGACTAGAAGTAGTGATTGTCAAAGATAAAAGCATCAAAGTTATACCACAATCAATCATATTTTGAGACAAGCATATTATACTAAGAATGACAGTTGTGCTCTCAAGATAGTGCTCAAAGAAAGAATGGAGACACAATCATAAAAGTAAAAGATTGACCCTTCGCAGAGGGAAGCAGGGATTAACATGCGCTAGAGCTTTTCATTTGTAAAGCGGAGTAAAATTATTTTGAGAGGTGTTTGTTGTTGTCAACGAATGGTAATGGGTACACTAACTACCTCATCAACCGGACTCACAAGAGCGGCTCCCATTTTATTTATTTTTGGGTGGCACTCCTTCCAACCTTTCTTTCACAAACCATGGCTAACCGAATCCTCGGGTGCCTGCCAACAATCACATACCATGAAGGAGTGCCTTTTATTTAAGTTTTATTATGATGATGACACTCCCCCAACCTTTGCTCACACAAGCCATGGCTAACCGAATCCTTCGGGTGCCGTCCAACAATCACAAACCATGGAGGAGTGTCTATTTTAGTTAATTAATTTGGGACTGGGAATCCCATTGCCAGCTCTTTTTGCAAAATTATTGGATAAGCGGATGTGCCACTAGTCCATATGAGAGTCCGTCAAAAGTAAATGACAAGGTTGAAAGCTAAACACCACATACTTCCTCATGAGCTATGAAACATTAACACAAATTGAGAAGCATTTTGAAAGTTTTAAAGGTAGCGCATGAGAATTTACTTGGAATGGTTTGAAATGCCATGCATAGGTATTTATGGTGGACACTTTTGGAACAACTTGGTTTTCAGGTGTTTGGAAGCACGAGCGGCGATACCGCTCAGTACAAGTGAAGGCTAGCAAAAGACTAGGGAGCGACAAATCAAGAGAGCAGTAACTGTCATAATCATGCTTGCGGCAAAATAAATTAACGGAGGCATAAAAGTGATACAAGAACTCTGAAGCAATATAAATCATCGAGGCTTAATTGACTTTTTGTTCAGTCATATGCATGCGTGAGCATGTGCCAAGTCGATATAAATGAATTATTCAGAGGAGGATACCACAATGCCATACTTAATTATGAATAAAACAATGCAAGCAAACATCCATGACATGCTACTCATATTAATAAATTGGAACTAAACATGAGAGATCATGAACTACTAGACTTTCTCAAATAACATATACCTCACATGAACCAACTAAGCATGCTCATATGGATGAGTATATGTACAAAAATGAAAGCAAATAGAGTTCATACCAGCCTCTCACCACAATCAGATTGTCGTAGATCGTCATTATTGCCTTTTCACTTGTGTAGCTTGGATAATATGAAATGAAAACCACGCTCCAGCCACCGAAGACCATTGAACTCATGATGAACTTTACAAACCAAAGAAGAACAGCAAATATTTTTGGTGTTTTCAAATTAGAAACAAGAACGAAAGAAAACAAGCAAACAAAGCAAAATCTTTTTGGGTTTTCTCATAGCAAACCAACGATAGCAAACGAAATAAACTAAGAGCAAAGAACCAAATAAACAAATGATGAAGAGAAACAACAGAAATATTTTTGGTCTTTTTGTGTTTTAGGAAAGAAACAAAACGAAAACAAAAGAATGAAAACTAACAGAAACACAGAAAAGCAGGATGACAGAAATCTGCCAAATCCTGACAGCAGTACAGAAATCGAAAATAACAAAAATCTTCCATTGCTCAGACCAAAAAGTGTTCAACTAATGAAAGTTAGATAACAACCTGGGGAACATGCTCAAAAATTGGCAACTCAAAATAACGTTCTGGCTGTGCGTACGAATTTTTTTGGTAACAGCCCAGAATCTGTTTTTGGACAGCACTTCCCCAAATATCATCTCCTCTCATTAGAAAACCACTCTAGAGACTAAACAAGTATGTACAAGTATCCAGCAACCATAATATGCAAAGAATGAGTGATGCCGGTATACCTCCCCCAAGCTTAGGCTTTTGGCCTAAGTGGAGTTCATTCCCACGGTCCCCATGAAGTGGTGTCTTCGTAATATGACGAAGAACGACCCGGTTCCATGTATGTGCTGGAGGAAACGTCGGGGTACGTGACGGTGTAGTCGTAGGAGGGCTCGGCGTTCTCGGAGTCATGTTGCTGGTGGAATTCTTGTATCTTCATATGTTCCTCCACCACCTCCTTAGTGAGCGACCATGATTGCCTGTCAATATTGAACAAACCTGGCTGGGGAAGAGGGATTTCCTTCTCATTCCCATCAGCAAACAACATTCTATAGACCATATTATCTATAGTGGAGTCAGTAGTAACAAAACGATGGCTCTTCATAGCAGCAATATCTAATTTCCTAGGGGTTAATGGTACATCATTAGAATCAAGAGGAATATCTAGATGTGTTAAAATGCGCAGTGCAATAGTTCCTCCAAAAATAGGCCCCCTGCTAGACAGGCGGCGAGCAATAAGAGAACCAAGATGATAAGGTGTCTCTCCAGTAAGTGCAACATTCAAGAAAGCAAGATGGTAGCTAGAGATGTTGCTAGTATTTTCTCTACCCAAAATGCTAGTACCAATGTAATATGCGAAATATTTAATAGCGGGGAGTTGAATGTTTCTTATCTTCCCTCGCTGGATGGTGCGGCAATCATCCCCGGTGATCCCTCGGTAGAGCTCCAACAAGTCCCGGGGGTTGTCATCAATCCTCCTTGCTGTACCTACAGGGGCAATACCCAATGCACAACAAAATTCTTCCAATTTCATGGTAACAGGAATATCATAAATCTTGAATGCGACTGTCGGCTCATATTCCGTGTTGTGGAACTTGAAGCTCTCAACGAAAACTTTGGTGAGCCTGTAATATTGTCCCCTCTCGTCTCCCACGTAGGTGGCTAGGCCTGCCCTGTTGACAAGGGTGAAGAAGTCATCCAATATCCCTGCATTGGTCAGAAACTCATAACAAGGGAAGGATGAAGCATTAGGAGCCCCATGGTCCTCCTCGGGCGCGAAGCTAGGCGCGATGACATCCTCATTGTAGGATCGCCTAATTTGAGTAGACGCCCTTGAGGGCCTACCGGTGCTGGTTGTTGCTTTCTTGAACAACTCTCCAAACTTGAATTTCTTCATCTTCCCCTTCTGAAATTTTCAACAATCATTATAAAATTTGATTTCAAGGTGTGTAATTGAAGGGAACTACTATAGGAACTTGCTAGAGTACTAAACATGCATCAAAACTAGTTTCTTCCACTTAGAACAAGCATGCAAGCTCACTAAACATGTTATCTACAGCAGCAAAATATTCAAGATATACTCAACCAAATGAAATTCTAATTGGACAATCAAAGGAGTCACATACCAAGGAGTAAATGTGCCAAATTTCAGACAGAAATCTGGGCTGAGCAAGGAGATCGAAAAATCGCGAGTTCTTGAGCAGAAACACGAGTGAGAGGAACTTGGTACGAGCTTTTTCGGGAGAGAGAAGATGCTGGGAGAAAGAGATGATGAAGTGGGGCAAGGGGTGGCCCACACCATAAGGTGGCGCGGCCCCCTTGCTGGCCATGCCGGCCTATGGTGTGGCACCCCCTGGTGCCCCACAGGTCATCCTCTGGTGCTCCCAGATGCCTCGTCAAAAAATAGGACCAACGGTGTAATTTTTGTAATTTTTAGAGAACTTCGAAAAATGCACATTTCTGGGTATTAAATTAATGATTACTGTGCAGGAAAATGATTTCTTAAAATCGTAAATAGTTAAAGCATATTGCAAAACAAAAGTGCTACAGCAAGTAAAATAGGTGAAGGGAGAAAGAAAGAAAGAAGTGTTGTTTAGCTCTTTTATGCAATAAAATATACTTGTTAACAAGGTTGATCAAGTCTTGCTACCAAATAAATTTTATATGACATAAGAAGAAATAAACCTCAAATCAATCATGTTACCTTATATTGAATTGATATGGATCCAATCACAAGAGTTTGATATTCTTCTTTAGGCTCATATATAGGACAATCAATGGATCCCACTTTGATAGTTTTCACATTAAAAATTGTATTGACTCCACATACTTTATCAATCCTCTTGGGAAAATAGACAGTGTGTTCCTTATCATCAACATTGAAAGTAACCATGCCTTTATTGCAATCAATAACAGCCCCTGCAGTATTAAGAAAGGGTCTTCCAAGAATAATGGACATATTATCATCTTCAGGCATTTCCAACACAACGAAATCAGTTAATATCAAGCAATGCTGAGTAACTTGAACAGGAACATTTTCACATAAACCAACAGGAATAGCAGTAGATTTATCAGCCATTTGCAAAGATATATCAGTTGGTATCAATTTATCTAAATCAAGTCTCTTATAAAGAGAAAAAGGCATTACACTAACACCTGCTCCCAAATCACATAGAGCAGTTCTAACATAATTATTCTTGATAGAACAAGGAATAGTAGGTATACCTGGGTCTCCAAGCTTCTTTGGAATCTTACCATTGAAGGAATAATTAGCGAGCATAGTAGAAATTTCCTCATTGGGGATTTTCCTTTTGTTAGTAACAATATCTTTCATATACTTTGAATAAGGAGGCAATTTAATAGCATCAGTCAAAGGGATTTGCAGAAATAAAGGTTTCATCCAATCACAAAATTTATTATAATGTTCCTCTTCCTTTGATTTAAGTTTCTTAGCAGGAAAAGGCATTTGCTTTTGAACCCAAGGTTCTCTTTCATTACCATGTTTCTTTGTAATAAAATCTTCTTTAGTACTTTTTATTTTTATCATGCTTTTCAGGTTCTTTTTCTCTTCTTTATCAGGAGTATCATTCTTATCATTATCTTCCTCATGTTCATTACCACTTTCAGTTTCAGCATCAGAAATAGAAATACTATTAGGATCATTAACTGGTTCAGAGGATTCTACAACATTCTTATGTTTCTTTTTCTTTTTCTTAGATGGAGCACTAGTTTTAATTAGTTGAGAATCTTGTTCAATTCTTTTAGGATGCCCTTCAGGATATAGAGGATCCTGGGTAGAAACACCACCTCTAGTTGTTACTTCATAAGCATGTTTTTCTTTAGAATTATTTCCCAACAAGTCATTTTGCACTTTAGTAAGTTGATCAATTTGAGTTTGAACCATTTGAAAATGTTTAACAAGTATCTTAACATCATTAGAGGTTCTCTCCACAATACCATGCAATTCACTAATAGCTCGAGAATTTTCCATTAAATGATTCTCTACTCTCATATTAAAGTTTTCTTGCTTAACAATATAATTATCAAACTCATCTAAGCATTGAGCAGGAGATTTTGAATACGGAATATCTTCCCTAGTAAAGTGTTGAAGAGAGTGTACCTCAATCATGGATGAAGGGGGAATCGTCTCACATATATCTTCTATAGGAGGTAAATTCTTCACATCTTCAGGTTTAATACCCTTCTCTTTAAGAGACTTCTTGGCTTCCCTCATATCTTCATCATTTAATTTAATCATACCCCTCTTCTTCACTATCGGTGTCGGGGTTGGTTTAGGTGTAGACCAATCATCATGATTCCGGCCTATTTTAGCCAATAATTCTTCAGCGTCGTCTGGAGTTCTTTTCCTGAAAACACAACCAGCACAACTATCCAGGTATGCCCTAGACTCAATAGTTAGTCCACTATAAAATATATCAAGTAAATCATGCTTTTCTAAATCATGGTCAGGCTGAGCTCTAATAAGAGAGCAAAATCTCGCCCAAGCCTCAGGCAATTTCTCTCCATCTTCCTGGTCAAAATTATAAATTCTCTGCAAAGCAGCATGTTGAGCACTAGCAGGAAAGTATTTTCGAAAGAAAACATCACGCAAGTCAGTTGGACTTTTAATAGAACCAGGAGGCAAATTATTATACCAAGTTTTAGCATCATCCTTTAATGAGAACGGAAAAATTTTAGCGACAAAATAAGTACGCATCTTGACATCATCAGAAAACACGCCACTAAGAGTAGATAACTCAGTCATGTGTTCAACAACACTTTCTTTTTCAGTACCACAAAAGGGTGTTTTCTCAACAATAGCTATATGAGATAGATCAAGAGAAAAATCATAATCTTTATCCCTAATGTTTATAGGAGATGTGGCAAATTTAGGATCAGGAGATGGTTTATATCTAACAGCATGTTCTGCAAGCAACTTTTTAATTTTTCTTGCATCAGTAGTAGCATTGCATTTTTCAATAAAATCATCATCAAGCTCTACATAATCTTCATCAGGATCATCACTAGAATAATCAAGTTCAGGTGATTTAACAGGTGTAGTAGCATTAGGAGTTTTAGTATTTTCAATTTGTCTAGACTTAGCAATTGTAGCATCTAGAAAAGATCCCAATGAACCACTATCATCAAGCACAGCAGAAACATTATCAATATTACGAGAATTTTCAGATTCAGCAGAAGTACCAGCATGTGAAGCATGCGGCGGTGAAACAAGTTTATCAATCACAGATGGTGAATCAAGAGCAGCAGAGGTACTAAGTTGTACCTTTTCTTGTAGTGGATGGTAATATGGCGATCTTAGTATCGCGAGGTTTACCCATGATGGAGAATTTGCAGCGAACAATATCAATCCAAGTGAACTTCCAAATAAAGCTATGCTCCCCGGCAACGGCGCCAGAAAATAGTCTTGATGACCCACAAGTATAGGGGATCGCAACTGTCTTCGAGGGAAGTAAAACCCAATTTATTGATTCGACACAAGGGAGACAAAGAATACTTGTAAGCCTTAACAGCGGAGTTGTCAATTCAGCTGCACCTGGAAACAGACTTGCTCGCAAGAGTTTATCAGTAGTAACAGTTTTATAGCAGTGGAAATAGTGAAATAACAAAGCGGTGAAATAAAGACAGCAGTAGTGATTATAGTAAAAAAGCAGGATTAAAATACTGTAGGCACAGGGACGGATTTAACGGGCGTTGCATGGATGAGAGAAACTCATGTAACAATCAAAGCATGGGCATTTGCAGATAATAATAAAACGGTATCCAAGTACTAATCAATCAATAGGCATGTGTTCCATATTTAGTCGTACGTGCTCGCAATGAGAAACTTGCACAACATCTTCTGTCCTACCAGCCGGTGGCAGCCGGGCCTCTAGGGAAACTACTGGAAATTAAGGTACTCCTTTTAATAGAGCACCGGAGCAAAGCATTAACACTCCGTGAACACATGTGATCCTCACATCGCTACCATCCCCTCCGGTTGTCCCTTGTCACTTCGGGGCCATTGGTTCCGGACAGCGACATGTGTATACAACTTGCAGGTAAGATCATAAACAACGAATATCTTCATGAATCAATAACATGTTCAGATCTGAGATCATGGCACTCGGGCCCTAGTGACAAGCATTAAGCATAACAAGTTGCAACAATATCATAAAAGTGACATCTACGGATACTAGGCACTATGCCCTAACAATCTTATGACTATTACATGACCAATCTCATCCAATCCCTACCATCCCCTTCAGCCTACAGCGGGGGAATTACTCACACATGGATGGGGGAAACATTGCTGGTTGATGGAGAGGCGTTGGCGTGATGGCGGTGAAGATCTCCTCCAATTCCCCGTCCCGGAGTTCCGAACGGAGACTGGCTCCCGAGACGGAGTTTCGCGATGTGGCGGCTCTCGGAGGGTTTCTGCGACTTCGACTTCTCCCCGTGCGCAGGTCGAAACCAATAAGTAGTCCGAAGGGGGCGTCGGAGGCCTCGGGGGCTGACCACATGGCCGCGCGGGCCCCCCTGGGCCGCGCCGCCATGTGGTGTGGGGCCCTCGGCCTCCACCTCCTTTGCCCTTCTGGCTCCGTCAATATTTTGGTAAAATAGGGCTTTCAAGAATTCCGAGGATTTTCCCGAAAGTTGGATTTCTGCACAAAAACGAGACACCAGAGCAGTTCTGAAAACAGCGTTAGTCCGTGTTAGTTGTATCCAAAATACACAAATTAGAGGCAAAACAATAGCAAAAGTGTTCGGGAAAGTAGATACGTTTTGGACGTATCACCTACCCCTTATCATACTTTTGTTATCGTACTTATGATGTTCTACTCTATCACATCATGACTCTCAATTGAATCATATATGATTACCAACTTTACCATGAAAAGTAGACTTATATGATTCCTATCACTCTTCCTTACCTCCTATGATTGACTCATCATAGGTATATACTACCTCATATTACTTATCTACATTACTTAACATCAGTCATTTGACATTTTAAATGACTCTTACTTAACCATAACTTGCATTGGTATACTTCTTCCAATAGGATATCTTCCTTATGGTTGTATCCTCTCTTTGGACTACCATGTGTTGTATACCAACTGTGGTCTTCTACCACCCTTTATCTTAAGCTTCAAGGGTGTTCTAATTATTTGGAATGAAGCAAGATAATATACTCAAGAAAATTAGATAAGAAAGATTGACTCAAGTGTGTCAGGATTATTCTCAAGTGAATACCCATCTCAAGTCAAAAGAATAGTTGGTTTAACATAGTTGACTTAGCTAATAAAACTTCCTATAGACACTACCAAACCTATAGGTCTCCTTTAAAGGGTGTTAATCCTAGGTTCAAAGCATTTGCTCTGATACCAGCTGTGGTGACCCAGCGTACCACTGCATGGTGTAGTACACAAGTCGTTGACATAACACAAGTGAAACACCGTTCCACTCATATTACATCCCTCAGAGTGGTACAACAGAAACATATGCGAGTCCAAGGTATGTCTATAGAAGGATACACAAGCTGTTTACAGAAGATCAACACAGCCTCCTACTTTACAGTGAGGTAAAACTTCAAATAAAGCTCCAGAAGAACGACTCGTAGTCTAACTTATTGCTAACTTAAGCTTCAGAGCTACTAGGTTTGCTATAGAAATCTAGCTACTTAGGTGCTAGGATTAGGGAATGGCTCCCTTCTATTACTAGTCTAAGTTTCCACTCTAGTTGCTGCAGCAGTTGACTTCATTGACTTCTTTGCTTGGATTCTTCATCTTGTTGTAGTTGACTCCTTTGTCTTCGAGTTCCACGGTAGTTTATCCTCCGGTGCCTCCATAGCTAAGCAGGGGATTTAAGAGTGGGATGAGTACGAGCGTACTCAGCAAGTTCATATTAGGAAATAGGTGTATCATGCACTAGCTATAGCCACAGACCAGAAAGTCATAGGCAATGCAAGTTTTTGTAAACATTTCTTCAAAAGGTTTATTTTATTCTGAAAACTATGCCCGTCTTCACAGGTTGATTAGAACTTCATGGAGTTCCTTTCCTGCGTTCGCAGTTCCCTTCCCGGAACAGGAGTGACAGTCACAATTCAGTATCCTTTGCAGAGGTGCATTACTTTTCCCATAAGAGAACTTATCCTTGATACCTTTCCGAGATGCATGCTCGTCCACACTTCCTTGGTGTGGGGCCAGGTGTAAGATCCAAGCCAATCACTGCCTTCTCCGCGACCTCGCAGACCCACCCTTTTGTAAGTCTGTCCTCTCCTATATCTATGGGTAGACTAACACAGGCACTTGTTCTCTCCTATACCGTTAAGGTAGACTGATCCGAACAACTTATGTGCCCTGTCCTATACACCATAGATAGACCGATCCGGACAACCCTTACAATCCTTCATAGACCAATAATAAGTCTACCCTCTCCTGTATCTAATGGTAGACTGTGCAGGACCACATGTCCCCACCTTTACCAAAGATAGACTGATACGGGCAACCCTTATTACCAGTCCGTTGGCATGCGAGAGGGAAAAGATACAGCTGACTTCCCCAGAGCCATTATAGATCTTATGGTCAACGCGGTATGTACGGCGCTAGAATCACTGGACGACATTGGTACTTAGTCCTAGATGAATAGTACCCGTGCAATGGAACCTCCACCAATCAACACATACCATGGTTCCATTGCCCACCACATAGTCATATTCATAATTGTAAAATAATATTTGCTTTTCAATGCAAGAGTGATAAGTATAGTACTTTGCATATAATTTGATAAAAATAATCAAATGACATGAGCAAGCGATGAACTTGCCTTCCTTGACTGCAAGATTATGCAGGCAAAAGCTTCGATACGTGAGAACTCCAAATTCTGAAATACCATCATTGTCCGGTAAGGACAATGTTTAAAGAACTGACAAAGATGCTATAATGCATAGTATGAGATGCAATCGTCCCGAGCTTAACCTAACCTCGATGATTTAGGATGGATGAGTTGTAAAGATTTCTTTAGTGTGTGTTGCACTTTTAGGATGGTTCTCAAACAAGGTTCTTATTAGGTTGGTGATATTAATAACATAAACAAGTGATATAATGCATCATAACAATCATACACATAAAGAATAGTGATTGCATAACAAGCAAGAGTAGTTGTCAGTTTTAAGTTCTACAGGACATGGTTGATGATTACTTATTTTATACTTCAAAAGAATAACTTTTGAAGAACAGGTTAATTAAGAAATAGTAAGTATTTTAAATAAGAACTAGGGCGTCTATGGTTTGATTGATATCTATACTTCAGAAGAATAACTTTTGAAGGATAGGTTAAATAGAACAAGGACTACTATAAATAGAATCTATGGCTTCTAGGGTTTACTATTGGATTCATTTAGTTTTCTAATAGGGACTAGTTGGGTTCTTTAAGTAAAATGGGTTTATATATAGCAAGTATTGGTAGGTTTATTACTATGGTTTCTTCTAAGCATTATATCAAAGGATGATTATCAAGGTGTTGCTATGAGTTAGGGTTACTATGATCTCACAATTGCTTTACTAAATAATCTCTAATGGTTTCTAAGCTAAGTGGCTTATCATTTCCTAAGTAGGGTTTAGTGGAATAAGAGCATGTGATGTGCATTACTACACAAGATTGGTATTAGGGTTTATCATTATGGTGCTACTAGGGTTTGATGATTGAGGTTGATCTTAATGGTATGGTATATAGGATAGTGATCATTGGTACTAATCCAATTAACAAGTTAGGGTTTATACCTAGGTGGCACTAATTGGTTATACAAGTTTTATTAAAAAATAATAAAGACATGGAATGATGACTCATGTGAATTGGTTCTATTTTGGTGGATCATGACTTGTATTTGTTGGTCACATAATAAGGTTCTCTATGCAAGGTGAAATTCACATGATCACATGTGATAAGCAACTAGGGTTTTAGGGTTAAAGCATTTTGAAATGATCATATAAAATAATGGGATCCAGATTCTAACTTATAGTAAAACTAGGGTTTCTAAATTATGATCCAATTCTTAAAGTAATACTTGATACTAAAATTAATGTGATTAAGTACTTTGCACAAAATTAATAATAGCCTTATCATTTAATTATTTTAAAAGGTTTAAGAATTAAGACAAATTTTAGTTAGGGTTTTAATTTCCAGAATTAGGGTTTTATAATTATGATTAGGTTTTAAAATAATGACTTGTTAATTAAAGAATGTTTAAGTTACAATTTTGAGTTATCAAAATAATATTAGTTGTTGGTATTTTCTTGCTTTATTGTTATTTAAAGAAATAATAAATGGTAATTTGCAAATTAGGGTTTATGAATTACCACTAACATTTTAATTGATGAAAAATATGATCAAGGAAATTAATCTTAACATTTTATTTACTTACTGAATAGATAATATTTAATTTTGAAACTTTACTAATTGTTGCATTTAAATTGTATTTAAAACAAATGAAAAGGCATAATTAATAAAGCTAAAAATAAGTAAATTTTTATTTTGATACACATTTTTATTTTATATTTTATTTGAATAGAGTTTATTTTTGTGAGCATTTTGATATATTATTCATATTTTTCTGAGAGAAAATGAATTTTATATTATTTTGCAAAGTTTCAGCAATTTACTGGTTTTTAAAATTAAATGAAAACACTAAACGTACCGGCCTGGATCTAACCCTAGTGACCGACAGGTGGGTCCTTTGACCAGGTCAAATGCCACGAGGGCGAAGACCAGTCAACTACACCCTGAGGCCCCACCTGCCACGTCAGCCTCGCCGGAGACGCGCCGGTGAGCGACGGCGACGACGTTCTGGCCATCCCGCGGATGCGCGGATGCGACCACTCGAACGCCCTCAACCCGCTGAACACTATGGTGGTGTCCCCGCCACGAAAAGGTCACCGGAGATAGCTCCGACGAGCGTCTCCGCGGCGGCGTACTCCGGCCAAGATGCAAGAACCAGCTACAGAGGGTTCCAGGAAGCGAAAGTAGGTTCTATCGATGCGCAAGCTCACCGTGAACTTGCTGGTGTGGTCGGCGACGACGATTGCTGTCGGAGACGAGCTTAATTTCGCCATTACCGGCGAGGTACTGCAAAAGGGATCGGCGAAATTCGTCGGCTTGAGGAAGATCCAGGACGATTCCTTCCTCCCAGATGATCTACGGCGCCAGGCGCTTCTCCTCGATCACGCGCCTGAGGCTGGGGTGGCCTGTACCACCGTGTTCTTCCTCGACTCCGGCGAACTGGCGCAGATGGAATTGAGAGATAGAGAGAGATAGGGAAGATCTGGATGGGTGGATGAGATCAAGAAGTGCTCGGCGGTGCTTTCACCCCTATTTATAGGCCGAGGGGAGCACGGAGGCTGCGACACGACGACGATGATGGCCGAGAGGTGGCGGCGTCTGGAGAGTTTGTCTGGGCGCCGATCTTTTACTTCCGGATAGGCTCGGACGCGAGATACATAGGGAGGAGTTCTGGAAGCTTCTACGCGTCCGGGACGTCCTTATCGTCGACGAGGATGGCGTCTACTGGCGCTGCCGCGGTGTCGAGCTCGGAGAGGTAGACGAAGACGATGGCCTCCTCTCGCACGATTTTTGAAGCACTTGAAACGGTATGTGGGTTGTTTTCGTTGGTGGGCTGGGCTAGTACTGGGCTGTTGAGGTGGTGCTGGTCCTGGGCTGCTGCGGCCTGCCAGGTAAGGCTCTCCCTTTTCTCCTTTTTCTATTTTCTGTTTTTATTTTCTGTTTTGAATTTGTTATTTGAATTCACATTTGAATTCTGTTTTATTTTACAGGTTCTAAAATACTTGAGTATCAAGATAATTTGATAATCATGCCTACTGCATGGTTTTGTTATTTTAAACAAATAGTTTGGTTAGGATTTAATTGAGATCTTGTGAGGCTTAAGTAAAATAGAAATGGTTAATTACTTATTTTAAATTCCCTTTTTAATTTAGAAACTAGATCTATTTAAGTGGTTTTAAAATTTATAACCTGTGCATAATGAACACATGATTAGGTTGAGCTAGTACTTAATAATATGATTTGTTCCCATGTTTATAATTATGACTAGTATTTAAAGTAGTGGTGAAAATGTGGATGGAATTGGATTCATCATTTTATGTGGAGAATTTATTTTTAAGAGTTTTAAGAAAATGGTTGAATCAACACTATATTCACTAATCTTGCTTAGCAAATTCTGGCTTGAACTTCTTAATATAATTCCCAAGCTTATCATTGGTCAATATACTTATTAAGGTGATGCTACTTTATAAATACCATTCATTTGGTTCACTTAGGCCAAGTGTTTGGATTGCAAAGTAGAATAGGATCTTGGTTTCATCCTACTCACCAAATGGTATTCAATACTAAGTGTCTAGGGATTGGTTTTATTCTTGTGTTCCATGATACACAAGTTAGGGCATAATATTTTATGTGGGGTGGATCCTATATGAAAGGGTTAGAGTTTTGGGAATACTTCACTAATTGAAGTATTAAATAGGCATGAGGCATGGCATGGTTCTACTTATAATCCCAAGTGATACTTGGATTGAAATTCAAATGTGATCTAGGGTTTTAGTGGTAATCACTAATGGGATATTTCTCTCATCTCCAAGATTAAAGGTTGGTTTGAACAAGTAAGATTTAATACTACTCTAATATTCTCTAAGATAGACATGGCCATGGTTAGCATCTATAATCTCTCTCACTTCTAAATGTCTTGGAAAATCCTAAGGTCCTACTCAATAGATGATGATATGATCCTCTAAATATATGGTTTGCCTAGGAATTCTACCTTGATATCTTCTGTAGCTTGTTCTTCAGGAAATCTGATAAACCTGCATCTTGTGGTTTGCCTCCACCTCCTAGCTTCTTCATCTTGATCCTAGCTAATTCATATGGAAGGTCTCAAGTGTTTGGTTTCCTTGTATCATGCTACAAGGTGATCATATGGATGAAGGGTGTGGCTCTATTTATAGGCTTGGGCAAGCTCTAGTGTCATGACACATAGGTGGGTGACTCTTGTTTTGGTTTGATGAGTAAGGTGCTTGGTTGTCATGCCCTCATCCATGGCAATCCTTTGAGCATGAGGTGGCAAGTCTTGGGATGCAAGTCATGTAGATATTTTCATCCTATGTGGCATGATCATTATCCTCTCATATAAATTATATTTGGATAGCCAAGTGGCATTTGTTACTAAATATCTTGTGGATGGTTTTATTATTGTGGATGAGTCACTATATCATATTTGATTGGATTTATATTATAATATTGGTCAAAAAGTCAAGGTTGAAGGTTATTCCTCAATTTTGAATAGTTGGTGTTTGATTGCACCAAGGCATGATCATATGAGTTCCAAAATACTCATGAGTAGTTTTATTCAAATAG
Source organism: Lolium multiflorum (assembly GCA_030979885.1). Lineage (NCBI taxonomy): Eukaryota > Viridiplantae > Streptophyta > Magnoliopsida > Poales > Poaceae > Lolium > Lolium multiflorum. Next base: position 61,631,207 of record CM061752.1, on the reverse strand, counting down.
TTTGAACTATAATTTGTAATGTAAATGGATTCAGTTTTATGATATTCCATATATTTAATAAGTTATGATTTAAATAAGAATGTGTGGCCTTTATGCACTTTAGACCCTGTGATTTACCTTATTTATTAATAAGTTTAGAATTGAATTATATTACACACAAAGGTAGTTGCTAACTTTTAAGTGTTAATAAGTTAGGGTTTAATTCTTAAAGAATGTGTTGTTGTAAGGAATGTCATGTTGAGATCTTTTATAAGATCTTATAGTTGACCCTTACTTAAGATGTTATTTGTTGTAAAACTAATTCTATTTGATCTAGCCCCTAGATCAAATCATATCTACCCAAAACAGGGTTTTAGCAAAGATCACAGTGAAGTTTATAGCGCTTGACTTGATGATCTACTTCAATTCCAGCAAGTCAAGTGAAACTTCAGTTACTGTGGTAAGTTTTATTTGAAAGCGCGAAAATTCCCCGGATTTTCTATGCATGAATGCAATGCACACTTTGGTGTTCTCTCATTTTATAGCCTCTAAACCTGGGATATTACAATGAGCTTATTTGTGTTTATGACAAAGAAAATCCAGTTATTGAAGTAGGTAGATTGTTTCCAAGCATGGATGAGTTTAGGATGTGTTTCAGGACTTATGCAGTCAAACATGAGTTTGAAACCAAGACTTTGTGGACAGATACAAAGAAATTCTATGCCAAGTGCAAAGGTTATGATGGTGGTGCCATGCCATGCAAGTGGTATATATCAGCTAGACGTCAACCTGATGGAAGGACAATAAGGGTGAATCAAATTCCAAAAGCACATACTTGTATTACAAGTTCACAAATGGTTTCAAAAATGACATCCCAACTTTGGGTGGCAGAAAAAATCACTCCTATTTTAGCCAAGACACCAAACACCACTGCAAAGAAACTGAAAGTAGACCTGGAAAAGGATTACCCAATCCAGCTGAAATATACTACAGTTTGGAAGGCAAAGCAAAGAGTGATGAAACAATTATTTGGTGATTGGGCAAATACATTTAGAATGCTTTATAGCTTCAAAGCAGAAGTGGATAAAAGGTGTCCTGGCAGTGTTGTTGAGATAGATACTGAGGTGACACCAGATGGGAAAGTGTACTTCTCCAAATTCTTCATGGCTTTAAAGCCTTGCATTGATGGCTTCAAAGCAGGCTGCCGTCCATATTTGAGTATAGATTCATCATTTTTGACTGGCAAGTGGAATGGTCAACTTGCAGCTTGCAATGCTCTAGATGGACACAATTGGATGTACCCTGTAGCTATTGGCTTGTTTCAGTCTGAGACAGAGGCTTCATGGACATGGTTCATGATGCAGTTGAAAAGAAGCATTGGTCCAGTGTCCCCTTTGGCAGTCCACACTGACGCATGTAAAGGGCTAGAAAATGCAGTGAAGAATGTTTTTCCCCATGCTGAGCAGAGGGAGTGCTTTGGTCATATGTGGATGAATGTGATCAAAAAATTCAGAGGAGATGCATTTGGCCGCCTGTGGCCAGTGATACGTCTCCAACGTATCTATAATTTCTGATGTTCCATGCTTGTTTTATGACAATACTTACATGTTTTGATCACACTTTATGATGTTTTGATGCATTTTTCTAACTAACCTATTAACGAGATGCCAGTGCGTCTCTCGTTGTTTTTGGTCCGAAAGGCGGTTCGGCAATTCTCGAATTACGAAACGAAGACCAAGCATCATAATTCACCGAGACGGACCAGGACACCAAAGGGGATCCGAGAGGTGCCGGGGCCCCACACCACCGGCGGGGCGCCAAGGAGGGGCGCCGGTGGGGACACCACCGGCACCCCCTCGTGCCGCCTCTTCGCCTATTTAGTCCCTCGTGACCTAAAAACACATTCGATTGACGAAACACCGAAACATCCAGGCGCCGCCGCCATCGCGAAACTCCAATTCGGGGACAGAAGTCTTCCCACCCTGCGGACGGGAATTGCCCCCGGAAGCCATCTTCACCGCCATCGCTGTTCCCATGATGAGGAGGGAGTAATTCTCCTGAGGGCTCTACCGTAGCTATGTGGTTAATCTCTCTCTCGTACTCCAATACAATGATCTCATGAATTGCTTGCATGATTGAGATCCATATGATGAGCTTTGTATCGCTACTAGTTTATGTGCTACTCATGTGATGTTATTAAAGTAGTCTATTCCTCCGCATGGTGTAATGGTGACAGTGTGTGCATCGTGTGGTTCTTGTCGTAGGTTATGATCATAATCTCTTGTAGGTTATGGAGTTAATTATCGCTATGATAGTATTGATGTGATCTATTCCCCCTTTCATAGTGTAATGGTGACAGTGTGTATGCTATGTTAGTACTCGGTTTATTTTGCAAAGATCTATTATGCTCTAAGGTTACTTAAATATGAATACCGAATGTTGTGGCGCTTGTTAACTCCGGCTTGAGGGAGCTCTTGTAGCCCTACACAACGAATGGTGTTTGTCATCCAACAAAAGAGTGTATGTAGCACAAATGAGAGAAGTTATTATTTATTATGCGATCAATGTTGAGAGTGTCCACTAGTGAAAGTATGATCCCTAGGCCTTGTTTCCAAACATCGAATCACCGCTTACTTACTGTTCTGTTGCATGTTTACTCGCTGCCATATTTTATTCAGATTACTATTACCACTCATATACATCCATACTACTTGTATTTCACTACCTCTTCGCCGAACTAGTGCACCTATACATCTGACAAGTGTATTAGGTGTGTTGGGGACACAAGAGACTTCTTGTATCGTGATTGCAAGGTTGCTTGAGAGGGATATCTTTGACCTCTTCCTCCCCGAGTTCGATAAACCTTGGGTGATCCACTTAAGGGAAAACTTGCGGTGTTCTACAAACCTCTGCTCTTGGAGGCCCAACATTGTCTACAGGAAAAGAAGCGTGAGTAGACATCAAGCTATTTTCTGGCGCCGTTGGGAGGTAAGGTAAAAGGTATTCACATCCTCCAACTACTAAGTTATTTCTTAGCACTGTTGCCGGTGTGTGAGTGCTCGAAGCTATTTCCTTTAGATCCTGCAATTGCATCTTTTTGTTTCTTGTTTTTATTTTCACTAGTTAGGCATAATGGAAAACAACAAAAAATTTGGTGAGCTTTTTAATCTTTTTCCTGATTTAGAATTGTTTGATGCGAAAATTAAAAAACCTATGGAACCTTATTTGCATGTTAGTAGCAATGTTATTAGAATGCAATACTGCTAATGCTATGGAGAAGTCTAAGCTTGGGGAAGCTAGTTTTTGTGATCTTTTTAGCTTCCCATCTTTAGGGGAGAAAATTTGCTCTGATAATACTTTATCTCCCATATGCGATAACTCTAATGATGCTTGTGATATTTTAAATCCACCTACTGAAAGTATTCCGTATAAAATACCCATGAAAATTATTGAACGTGTTGTGGATAACCGCTATGAAGGGGATGGAACTGTCCATCCTGGAGATCATTTACTCTCTTTGCATGAATTATGCGGGTTATTCAAGTGTGCAGTATCTCTATGGATGAAGTGAAGAAGAAATTATTCTCTATGTTGTTGTCTGGTAAAGCGGCGCATTGGTATAAACTGCTGAAGGATGCGCATTCTCTTGATTGGAGCTTGTTCTGGATCATTCACACGCAACAAAGAAGAGTTTAAATGGGACCTTCTTAATCGGATTCAGGAGAACGCTGAAGATTGGGAGAACGACAAAGGTAGAGAGTCAGGTATAAATTATGATTATGAATGCATTGAAACTTTTATGGATACTAATAAATTTTGAAATATGAGTGCTACTTATGGTCTTGACTCTCAAGTTATTGCAAATCTTTATAAAGCTTTTGCTTCTCACATTGAATTGCCTAGGAAGAATTTTGATAAGTATCATGAGCCTTTTAAAGATGCTTGCATGAAGGATGAAACTGTTATTAATGATTGCAATGAACATGTTCAAACTTCTGAAAATGCTATTTCCTATAAGCATGTTAATTTTTGTGGAATACATAGACCTTGTGGAATTAATCAAATCGAAGATGAATATTGTATCCATCATAGGAATGAAAAAACTAGAAAGTGGTCTAGGGCTCTAGATGATCTTGGAGAAAAAGTGTGTTCCCTCTATCCTTTTATTTGTGAACTTTGTCATAGAGTTGGTCATTTTAATTTTCAATGCTCCTCCAATGATAATTCGAACCCCATGAGTGCTGCAAATTTGTATTGTGATGATGAAATTATTCCTAATCAGCATGATGAACTTACCTTATTTTTGAAGTGTGAAGAGTTATCAAGAAAAATTTCTTTGTTAGATATTAACGATCTTGATATTGATGATGTCCTGCATGGGTGTCTTTCTTATTGCATTAATAATTGCCATACAAATACTTACATACATAATATTTTAGAAGATGACACTTTGCCAAAATATGATAGGACCGCTGTGTGTTTCAAACTTATTAATGAAAAGGGGGAATCCTCCCAAGTTTCTTCTATTGTTTCTGGAAATAAATCAGGTTCTGTGGAGAAGCCTCCCTTCAAGCCTCTTCCTCCTAAAGAAGGAAACGAGGAGAAGGAAAAGAAGAAGAAGGGAAAGAAGAAGAAGAAGAAGAAGAAGAAGAAGAGGGGGAATAAGAAGAAAGAGGTAACGGCATATCCACGCGTGTATGAGGTAACAATAGGTAACCGTAAGTATGTTGCTCCTAATGATTATTATGATAATGAATCTGAGTACGATGATCTTCCTATACCCTTTACCCATATTAGTGATCATGATTTGGAAGAGCACACTACCTTTGATGTTGGAAATCTCTTTGGTATTGATTATGAAAGTAATGATGATAGCATTATTCATGTCCCCTCAAACGATGATATTGAAAGCTCTAAGCTTGGGGATGTTGTGCTTGAAGATCCTATATTTGAGACCTCTACTTTTAGTGAAAATGATGATATTACATATTCTGGTTTAGATAATCGCTATAGAGATGGATATGACACATGTTACAATTATCCTTATGAAACTTGTCATAGTTATGATGGGCTTGCCAAAAACCATTCCCTTAGTATGCAACTTGTTTACCATGTTCAAATTCTTGATAATGATCCTGCTCCAATTACTATTAATGAGAAGAGTTTTTCTTATGTCAAAAATGATACCTTTATGCATATGAACCATGATAAGAATGTTTTAAGTGATGGTTATATTGTGGATTTCATCAATGATGCTATTATGAGAGAGGGAAACACGGTTGTGTGCATCTTAATAATATTAAGTTTCCTCTCTTTATGTTGAGAATCTTGAAGTTACTTGTGTCTTACCTTCTTATGCTTGTCACTTTGTTCTTCATGAATTTATTTGTGCACAAGATTCCTTTTCATAGGAAGATGGTTAGGCTTAAATTTGTTTCATACTTGCTTTTTGATACTCCCTTTGCTTCGACTCTCATCCTTATGAGAGCATCATCATTAAAATTACTGAGCCCATCTTAATGGCTATAAAGAAAGAACTTTTTGGGAGATAACCCATGTGTTTATTTTGCTACTGTTTTGTTGAGTCTTGGAAGTTGTTTACCTGTAGCAACCTCTCCTTATCATGTTTTTGTGTCAAGTAAAGTCTCTATGGTAAAGTTGATACTAGATTTGGATTATGCGCAGAAACAATTGTCAGTCTGTCACAAATTCGCGCAGATCTCTCTGTAGAAGAGTCAAAAAATCTGCAAATTTACGTGCGTGATCCACAGATATGTACGCAACTTTCATTAGTTTTGAGTTTTTCCATCGAGCAAGTTGCTGCAAAATTCTTCTTTACGGCCGGTTCTGTTTTTGACAGATTCTGCCTTTTATTTCGCATTGCCGCTTTTGCTATGTTGAATGAGTTTCTTTATTCCATTAACTTTCAGAAGATTTGTGCAATGTCCAGAAGTGTTAAGAATGATTGTGTCACCTCTGAACATGTGAATTTTGATTATGCACTAACCCTCTAATGAGTTTGCTCTGAGTTTGGTGTGAAAGAAGTTTTCAAGGGTCAAGAGAGGAGGATGATATATGATCAAGAATAGTGAAAAGCCAAAGCTTGGGGATTCCCCCGTGGTTCATCCCTGCATATTTCAAGAAGACTCAAGCGTCTAAGCTTGGGGATGCCTAAGGCATCCCCTTCTTCATCAACTTATCAGGTTTCTTCTATTGAAACTATATTTTTATTCGGTCACATCTTATGTACTTTACTTGGAGCGTCTGTGTGCTTTTATTTTCGTTTTGTTATTTGCATTCTTTGAATAAATTCATGCTTGTGTGGGAGAGAGACACGCTCCGCTGTTGCATATGAACACATGTGTTCTTAGCTTTACTTTTAATGTTCATGGCGAAGGTTGAAAACTGCTTCGTTCATTGTCATATGGTTGGAAACGGGAAATGCTTCATGTGGTACATGGTATAATGTCTTGAATAATTTGATATTTGGCAATTGTTGTGCTCACATAGATCATGTTTAAGCTCTTGCATCATATACTTTGCACTTATTAATGAAGAACTACATAGAGCTTGTTAAAATTTGGTTTGCATGATTGGTCTCTCTAAGTCTAGATATTTTCTGGTTAAGGTGTTTGAACAACAAGGAGACGATGTAAAGTCTTATAATGCTTACAATATGTTCATGTGTGAGTCTTGCTGCACCGTTTTATACTTGAGTTTGCTTCAAACAACCTTGCTAGCCTAGCCTTGTATTGAGAGGGATTTTTCTCGTGCATCCAAATCCTTGAGCCAAAAACTATGCCAATTGTGTCCACCATACCTACCTACCACATGGTATTTCTCCGCCATTCCAAAGTAAATGGCTTGAGTGCTATCTTTAAACAATTCAAAAGTTATTACCTCTTATTTGTGTCAATGTTTTATAGCTCATGAGGAAGTATGTGGAGTTTATCTTTCCATCTTGTTGGGCAACTTTCACCAATGGACTAGTGGCTTCATCCGCTTATCCAATAATTTTGCAAAAAGAGCTGGCAATGGGGTTCCCAGCCCCGAATTAATTAACTTTCATAAATTTACAAATAGACACTCCTTCATGGTATGAGATTGTTGGCAGGCACCCGAGGATTCGGTTAGCCATGGTTTGTGAAAGCAAGGTTGGAAGGGGTGCCACTCAAAAATAAAATTTCATGGGAGCCGCTCTTTGAAAGTCTGTCTGGCAAGGGGTTAGAGTGCCCACTACCATTCGTTGACAACAACAAAACACCGCTCAAAACTTTACTTTTTTATGCTCTCTTATGTTTTCAAAATAAAAGCTCTAGCACAAATATAGCAATCAATGCTTCCCTCTGCGAAGGGCCATTCTTTTACTTTATTGTTGAATCAGTTTACCTACTTCTTTCTATCTTAGAAGCAAACACTTGTGTAAACTGTGTGCATTGATTCTTACATGTTTACCTATTGCACTTGTTATATTACTTTGTGTTGACAATTATCCATGAGATATACATGTTGAAGTTGAAAGCAACCGCTGAAACTTATATCTTCCTTTGTGTTGGTTCAAAGCTTTTTACTAAGAATTTATTGCTTTATGAGTTAACTCTTATGCAAGTCTTATTGATGCTTGTCTCGAAAGTACTATTCGTGAGAAGTCTTTGCTATATGATTCAGTTGCTTACTCATTGTCTTCATCATTGCTTCGAATCGCTGCATTCATCTCATATGCTTTACAATAATGTTGATCAAGATTATGTTGGTAGCATGTCACTTCAGAAATTATTTGTTGTTATCGTTTACCTACTCGAGGGCGAGTAGGAACTAAGTTTGGGGATGCTGATACGTCTCCAACGTATCTATAATTTCTGATGTTCCATGCTTGTTTTATGACAATACTTACATGTTTTGATCACACTTTATGATGTTTTGATGCATTTTCCGGAACTAACCTATTAACGAGATGCCGAAGTGCCGCTTCCTGTTTTCGTTGTTTTTTGTTCCAAAGGCGTTCGGGCAATATTCTCGAATTCGACGAAATGAAGACCAAGCATCGTAATTCACCGAGACGGACCAGGACACCGAAGGGGAACCGGAGAGGTGCCGGGGGCCCCACACCACCTGACGGCGCGGCCAAGGAGGGGGGCGCGCCCAGGGGTGGGGACACCACCTCTGGCACCCCGTGCCGCCTCTTCGCCTATTTAGTCCCTCGTGACCTAAAAACACATTACAGATTGACGAAACACCAGAAAACATCCAGGGGCGGCGCCGCCATCGCGAAACTCCAATTCGGGGGACATAAGTCTCTGTTCCGGCACGCCGGACTGGAATTGCCCCCGAAGCCATCTTCACCGCCATCGCTGTTCCCATGATGAGGAGGGAGTACTTCTCCAGGGCTACCGTAGCTATGTGGTTAATCTCTCTCGTACTCCAATACAATGATCTCATGAATTGCTTGCATGATTGAGATCCATATGATGAGCTTTGTATCGCTACTAGTTTATGTGCTACTCATGTGATGTTATTAAAGTAGTCTATTCCTCCTGCATGGTGTAATGGTGATAGTGTGTGCATCGTGTGGTTCTTGTCGTAGGTTATGATCATAATCTCTTGTAGGTTATGGAGTTAATTATCGCTATGATAGTATTGATGTGATCTATTCCCCTTTCATAGTGTAATGGTGACAGTGTGTATGCTATGTTAGTACTCGGTTTATTTTGCAAAGATCTATTATGCTCTAAGGTTACTTAAATATGAATACCGAATGTTGTGGCGCTTGTTAACTCCGGCTTGAGGGAGCTCTTGTAGCCCTACACAACGAATGGTGTTTGTCATCCAACAAAAGAGTGTATGTAGCACAAATGAGAGAAGTTATTATTTATTATGCGATCAATGTTGAGAGTGTCCACTAGTGAAAGTATGATCCCTAGGCCTTGTTTCCAAACATCGAATCACCGCTTATTTACTGTTCTACTGCATGTTTACTCGCTGCCATATTTTATTCAGATTACTATTACCACTCATATACATCCATACTACTTGTATTTCACTATCTCTTCGCCGAACTAGTGCACCTATACATCTGACAAGTGTATTAGGTGTGTTGGGGACACAAGAGACTTCTTGTATCGTGATTGCAGGTTGCTTGAGAGGGATATCTTTGACCTCTTCCTCCCCGAGTTCGATAAACCTTGGGTGATCCACTTAAGGAAACTTGCTGTTGGTCATATGTGGATCTTGGATCAAAAAATTCAGAGGAGATGCATTTGGCCACATGTGGCCAGCAGCAAGAGCATACAAGCTTAGTACACAGGAGTATCATCTGAATAAGATAAAAGAAGCAAGCACTGAGTTTGGCCCTTGGATGGAGACCTACCATTCTCTTTTGTGGTACAGGTCAGGATTTAACACTGCCATCAAGTGTGATCATATCAACAACAATTTGGCAGAAAGTTTTAACAACAGGATAAAGGATTTGAAGGACTTGCCTGTCCATGACATGGTTGACCAAATTAGGATCATGATCATGAGGTTATGGGAATTGAGAGCAAGGATTGGTGATAAGCTGCAAGGGCAGGATAAACTGTCTGTTGTAGTGCAGCTGGTAGTCAACAGGAGCAGAGGGCTTGCACACTTGTGTGTTGTGAAATCCTCATTGCATGGTGGTGAAGTTAGAGACACAAAGACTACCAGAAGGCATGTTGTTGACACTGAAAATAAAGAATGCAGCTGCCTTGAGTGGCAACACACTGGAAAACCTTGTGAACATGCCATCATTTTTTTGGCATCCAAACCCAAGCTAAATATGCACCCATATTTGCATGAATATTACTCAGTTGAAAAATTCAGAGCTGCATATGCACAACCAATTCCACCACTTACAGATCAGTCTCAGTGGCCTGAAGTGGACATAGAATTCTCCTTGTGCGCTCCTTTGACGAGAAGGAAGGCTGGCAGGCCTAAACAGAGTAGATACAAGGCTTGGTTTGAAAAAGGTGGGAGCAGTAAGAAGGGGAAGAAAGATGAAAAGAAAGACGCCAAGCCAAAAAGGCCCCAAAAAGGTAACAAAAACAGATGCAAGCTTTGTGAAGAACTTGGACACCGAGCTGGATCAACCAAGTGTAGATACACCGAGCCAAAGGCAAAGGGGTAAGTATGTTCTAATTCATCCAAAATCTCTGTTTTTGCACTCACTAACCATATTGCATGAATTGTTTTTCAGGAAGAAACGTGTGTTTCAGCCTGTCCAAACTGACTTGTTTGGAGGATGTAAATTGATGCTGGTTTGGAGGATGTCCAAATTGATGCTGGTTTGGAGGATGTCCAAATTGATGCTGGTTTGGAGGATGTCCAAATTGATGCTGGTTTGGAGGATGTCCAAATTGATGCTGGTTTGGAGGATGTCCAAATTGATGCTGGTTTGGAGGATGTCCAAATTGATGCTGGTTTGGAGGATGTGCAAACTGATGCGAGGATGTGCAAACTGACGATCTTTTGGACCAAGTGGAAACTGATGATGTTTTGGACCAAGTGCAAACTGAAGCTGCTTTAGACCATGTTGTCCAACCTGAAATTCCGCCTCCAAGTCGTCTTATATGTTTAGGAAGGCCTACTTAAAGTGATGCAAAGAAAAAAGGAGCATGAATGCTATTCTTGGTATAAAACCCAAAACAAGCAAAAGCAAGCCGAAGCCGAAGAAGAAGAAATCAAAAGCTAAGAATAAGTGATGTATTGTATTGTTACTTTGATTCTTGAAAACTTGTGTGATTTGTAATTTGTATTATGAATAATTCAAATTCAAATTTGAACCAAATTCAAATTTGAAATTTGGCATTCCTAAATAAGTGATGTTGCAATGCTATTTGATTGTTCTGCATCACTACTTTTTTGTAACTTGTTCATTTTCTGGAGTAAACTCATTTTCACCATTTTTAAGAACGGCCTCTAAGATGTGTTCAAAAACGGCTCCTTGTGGGGGTAAACGACCTCATTCCCAAGCACTTTTTTCAACCTTGTCTAAATCAACTTATATTTTAGGAACCGCTAGTACATGACATAAGAAGACTATGTGAGTTGGTTTTACATTTTTCTGATTTTTTTAATTTTATATCCTCATTTCAAATTTGGTCAAACTTAGGCCAAACTCAGGTTTGACCATGATTTGAAAAAGTTTGAAACATGAAAATGGAAAACTAAGCCTGTATCCTTCTTACTTACTCCGAAATGAAGCTATTCCCCAATTTTTGTTCAATTTCATGATTCAAAGTTCTAACCCTAAACCCTAAGCCTAAACCCTAAACCCTAAGCCTAAACCCTAAGCCCTAAACCCTAAGCCCTAACCCTAAACCCTAACACTAACCCTAAACCCTAGCCCTAACCCTAAACCCTAACACTAACACTAACCCTAAACCCTAAACCCTAACCCTAAGCCCTAACCCTAACCCTAACTAAGATTTGAACAAGTTTAAACCATGAAAATGGAAAACTAAGCCTGGATCCTTCTTACTTACTCCAAAATGAAGCTATTCCCCAATTTTTTGTTCAATTTCATGATTCGGAGTTCAAACCCTTCTCTTCAACCCTTAGACTTCATTCGACACTGTTGGAGATATGACATTCCTTACATGATTTTTTTGTTTCATGCCATGAACACCTTGTTTATCATTTTGTGTGGTTAGTATATGACATAAGAAGACTATGAGAGTTGGTTTCACATTTTTCTGATTTTTTGAATTTTATAGCCTCATTTCAAATTTTCAGCTTAAATTGAGGAAAAACCCCGTTTGTTGACCAGCTAACCCTAGGGCACCAATGTCAGCCCGATCCGTGGGAAGCTCCTAACGCGCACGTTGTTGAGGCAGATCAGCCGTCCGATCATGGCTTCTAGAAGGAATCATGCCCGATCCGCGGCAACACCCGTTCTTCCACGTGATTGGCTTCATTCGTTTCTCTTAGCGCTTCGAGTACAGCTCGCGAGAGACAAGGAAATGCCAGCTGGCCGTCGCCGCGTCAACACCTAGCTCACGGGACCGTCTAGACCTGCCACGCATGTGCTGCTCCTAACCTTTTCCATGCATGCCCATGCAACGTAGTACCATGATACGTCCAAAAAGTATCTACTTTCCCGAACACTTTTGCTATTGTTTTGCCTCTAATTTGTGTATTTTGGATGCAACTAACACGGACTAACGCTGTTTTCAGAAATCTGTTTTTGTGCAGAAATCCAACTTTCGGAAAATCCTCGGAATTTATGCGAAAGGTGTTATTTTCCCAATATTGATGGAGCCGTAGGCAGCTGTGGGGGGCCCGAGGCCCCACACACTAGGCCGGCGCGCCTCAGAGGGGGCGCGCCCGTTGTGTGGCCGCCTCGGCGGCCCCCGACGCTCCCCTTTCGACTACAAAGTCCCTTCGACCTAAAAACGCCAGGGGGTCGACCATATTTCCAGAGACCATCCAACGCCGCCGCCATCGCAAACTCCGCCTCGGGACCAAACTCCGTTCACTCCGCCGGACGGGAATTGAGGGATCATCACCGCCATCACCACCGACGCCTCTCCATCGACCAGCCATGTTTCCCCATCCATGTGTGAGTAATTCCCCCGCTGTAGGCTGAAGGGGATGGTAGGGATTGGATGAGATTGATCATGTAATAGTCACAAGATTGTTAGGGCATGGTGCCTAGTATCCGTAGATGTTACTTTTATGATATTGTTGCAACTTGTTATGCTTAATGCTTGTCACTAGGGCCCGAGTGCCATGATCTCAGATCTGAACATGTTATTGTTTCATCATGATATGCATTGTTTTATGATCTTACCTGCAAGTTGTATACACATGTTGCTGTCCGGAACCCGAGGCCCCGAAGTGACAGAAATTGGGACAACCGGAGGGGAAGGCGGTGATGTGAGGATCACATTTGTTCACGGAGTGTTAATGCTTTGCTCCGGTACTCTATTAAAAGGAGTACCTTAATTTCCAGTAGTTTCCCTAGAGGCCCGGCTGCCACCTGGTAGGACAAAAGATGTTGTGCAAGTTTCTCATTGCGAGCACGTACGACTATATATGGAACACATGCCTATGGATTGATTAGTACTTGGATACCGCTTTATTATTATCTGCAAATGCTCTACCATGATTGTTATATGAATTCTCTCATCCATGCAACGCCCGCTCATCCATCCCTGTGCCTACAGTATTTTAATCCTGCTGTTTACTATAATCACTACTGCTGTCTTTATTTCACCACTGCTGTTATTTCACTATTCCTACTGCTATAAAACTGTTGTATCGATAAACTCTTGCGAGCAAGTCTGTTTCGTGTGCAGCTGAATTGACAACTCCGTGTTAAGGCTTACAAGTATTCTTTGTCTCCCTTGTGTTGAATCAATCAATTGTAATACTTCCCTCAAGACTGCGATCCCCTATACTTGTGGGTCATCAAGACTATTTTCCGGCGCCGTTGCCGGGACCATAGCTTTATTTGCAAGTTCACTTGGATTGATATTGTTCGCTGCAAATCCTCCATCATGGGTAAACCTCGCGATACTAAAGTCGCCATATTACCATCCACTACAAGAAAAGGTACAACTCGAGTACTGCTGCTCTTGATTCACCATCTGTGATAAGTCAACTTGTTTCACCACCACAAACTTCGCGTGTTGGTATTTCTGCTGAATCTAAAAATTCCTCTGATAATTTTGATGATGCTTCTACTGTGCTTGATAATACTGGTTCATTAGGTCCTTTTCTAGATGCTACAATTGCTAGGTCTAGACAAATTGAAAATACTGAAACTCCTAATGAAAATACTGTTACACCTGTTAATTCACCTGAGCGATGATCTTGATGAAGATTATGTGAACTTGATGATGATTTTATTGATAAATGCAATGCTACTACTAGTACAAGTAACCTTAAAAAGCTTATTGCACAACATGTTGTTAGATATAAACTGTCTCCTGATCCTAAATTTGCCACATCTCCTATAAACATTAAGGATAAAGATTATGAGTTTTCTCTTGATCTATCTCATATATCTATTGTTGAGAAAACACCTTTTTGTGGTACTGAAAAAGAGAGTGCTGTAGAGCACATGAATGAGCTTTCTACTTTAAGTAGCTTGTTTTCTGATGATGTTAAGATGCGTACTTATTTTGTTGCTAAGATTTTCCCTTTCTCATTAAAGGATGATGCTAAGATTTGGTATAATAATTTGCCTCCTGATTCTATTGATAGTCCAAGTTGTTTGCTTGATGTTTTCTTTCGAAATACTTTCCCGCTAGTGCTCAACATATTGCTCTGCAGAGAATTTATAGTTTTGATCAAGAAGATGGAGAGAAATTGCCTGAAGCTTGGGCAAGATTTTGCTCTCTTATTAGAGCTCGGCCTGGACATGATTTGGAGAAGCATGATTTACTTGATATATTTTATAGTGGACTAACAACTGAGTCTAGGGCATACCTGGATAGTTGTGCTGATTGTGTTTTCAGGAAAAGAACTCCGGACGAAGCTGAAAAATTATTGGCTAAGATAAGCAAAAATCATGATGATTGGTCTACACCTGAACCAACCCCGACACCAATACTGAAGAAGAGGGGTATGATTGAATTAAATGATAAAGATATGAGGGAAGCCAAGGAATCTCTTATGGAGAAGGGTATTAAATCTGAAGATGTAAAGAATTTGCCTCCTATAGAAGACCTATGTGAGATAATTCCCCCTTCATCCACAATTGAGGTACATTCTCTTCAACGCTTTGATAGAGGAGATATCCCGTATTCAAAACCTCCTGATCAATGTTTAGATGAATTTGATAATTATATTGTTAAGCAAAATAATTTTAATATGAGAGTAGAGAATCATCTAATGGAAAATTCTCAAGCTATTAGTAAATTGCATGATATTGTGGAGAGAACCTCCAATGATGTTAAGATGCTTGTTAAACATTTTAATATGATTCAAACTCAAATTGATCAGCTTACTAAAGTGCAAAATGACTTGTTAAAAAATACTCATGAAGAAAAACATGCTTATGAAGTAACAACTAGAGGCGGTGTTTCTACCCAGGATCCTCTATATCCTGAAGGGCACCCCAAAAGAATTGAACAAGATTCTCAACGAACTAAAGAAACTAGTAGTCCTTCTAAGAAAAAGAAGAAGAAACATAAAACTGTTGTAGAATCCTCTGAACCTGTTAATGATCCTAATAGTATTTCTATTTCTGATGCTGAAACTGAAAGTGGTAATGAACATGATGAAGATAATGATAATAATGATACTCCTGATAAAGAAGAAATTGAGAAAGAACCTGAAAAGCATGCTAAAAATAAAAAGTACACTAAAGAAGATTTTATTACAAAGAAACATGGTAATGAAAGAGAACCTTGGGTTCAAAAGCAAATGCCTTTTCCTGCTAAGAAACTGAAATCAAAGGAGGAGGAACATTATAATAAATTTTGTGATTGGATGAAACCTTTATTTTTGAAAATCCCTTTGACTGATGCTATTAAATTGCCTCCTTATTCAAAGTATATGAAAGATATTGTCTCTAACAAAAGGAAAATTCCCAATGAGGAGATTTCCACTATGCTCGCTAATTACTCTTTCAATGGTAAGGTTCCAAAGAAGCTGGGAGACCCAGGTATACCGACTATTCCTTGTTCTATTAAGAATAATTATGTTAGAACTGCTCTATGTGATTTGGGAGCAGGAGTTAGTGTGATGCCTTTTTCTCTTTACAAGAGACTTGATTTAGATAAGTTGATACCAACCGATATATCTTTGCAAATGGCTGATAAATCTACTGCTATTCCTGTTGGTGTATGTGAAAATGTTCCTGTTCAAGTTACTCAACATTGCTTGATATTAACTGATTTTGTTGTGTTGGAAATGCCTGAAGATGATAATATGTCTATTATTCTTGGAAGACCCTTTCTTAATACTGCAGGGGCTGTTATTGATTGCAATAAAGGAAAAGTTACTTTCAATGTTGATGACAAGGAACATACTGTCTATTTTCCAAAGAGGATTGATAAAGTATATGGAGTTAATACAATTTGTAATGTGAAAACTATCAAGGTGGGATCCATTGATTGTCCTATATATGAGCCTAAAGAAGAATATCAAACTCTTGTGATTGGATCTATATCAATTCAATATAAGGTAACATGATTGATTTGAGGTTTATTTCTTCTTATGTCATATAAAATTTATTTGGTAGCAAGACTTGATCAACCTTGTTAACAATTATATTTTAATGCATGAGAGAGCTAAACAACATTTCTTTCTTTCTTCCTCCACTTGTTTTACTTCCTGTAGCACTTTTTGTTTTGCAAGATGCTTTAGTTGTTCAAGGTTTTGGAAATCATTTTCCTGCGCAGTAATAATTACTTTAACACCCAGAAATGTGCATTTTTCGAAGTTCTCAAAAATTTACAAAAATTATACTGGTAGTCTTATTTTTCGAAGGGGCACCTGGGAGCACTGGGGATGACCAGTGGGGCACCCCGGTGGCACCACGTGCCGGCGCGCCAAGGGGCGCGCCACTCGTTGTGTGGGCCCCTCCTTGCCCCACTTCATCATCTCTTTCACTCATTGCACTCTCTCTCCCGAAAAACTCGCACCAGCTTTCTCTCACTCGCGTTTCTGCTCAAGAACTCGAGATTTCTCGATCTCTTTGCTCAGCCCAGATTTCTGTCTGAAATTTGGCACATTTGCTCTCCGGTATGTGACTCCTTTGATTATCCAATTAGAATTTTGTTTGGTTGAGTATATCTTGAATATTTTGCTGCTGTAGGTAACATGTTTAGTGAGCTTGCATGCTTGTTCTAAGTGGTAGAAACTAGTTTTGATGCATGTTTAGTACTCTAGCAAGTTCCTATAGTAGTTTCCCTCAATTATATACCTTGAAATCAAATTTTATAATGATTGTTGAAAAATTTCAGAAAAGGAAAATGGACAACTACAACTTTGGAGAGGTGTTCGAAAGAGAGACGACGAGCACGGGGAGGCCCTCAAGGGCATCCACTCGGATTAGACGATCCTACAATGAGGACGTCATTGCACCGAGCTTCGAACCCGAAGAAGACAATGGAGCCCCTAATGCTTCACCTTTCCCATGTTATAACTTTTTGAGCAATGCAGGGTTGTTGGATGATTTCTTGACTCTCGTCGGAAAGGCGGGTTTAACCACCTATATGGAGGATGAGAGGAAGCAATACTACATGCTCACTAAAATCTTTGTGGAGAGCTTCAAGTTCAACAACAAGCACTTCCACCCGACGGTTGCATTCAGGATCTATGGTAATCCTGTTACTATGAAGTTGAAGGATTTTTGTGCTGCATTGGATATTGCCCCTGTAGGTACAACAAGGAAGATCGAGGACAACCCAAGGCTTTGCTGGAACTCTATCGAGAAATCACCAATGATGATTGCCGCACCATTCAACGTGGCAAGATAAGAAACATCCAACTCCCCGCCATTAAGTATTTTGCTTATTACCTTGCTACTAGCATTCTTGGTAGGGAGAACACTAGTAATATTTCTAGTTATCATCTTGCTTTCTTAATTGCTGCACTTACTGGAGAGACACCTTATCATCTTGGTGCTCTTGTTGCTCGCCGTTTGTCTAACAAGGGGCCTATTTATGGGGGAATAATTGCATCGCGTATTTTGGCACGTCTAGATCTTCCTCTTGACCCTACTGATGTGGAACTACCACCTGTTAGGTTAGATATTGCTGCTATGAAGAGTCACCAATTTGTTATAGCTGACTCTAGTATGGATAATATTATTTATAGAATGTTATTTGCTGACGGGGATGAGAGGGAAGTCCTCTTGCCCCAAATCGATTTGTTCAGTGTTCACAGGCAGCCATGGTCGCGCTCTAAGGAGGAGGTGGATGAGCAATCGAAGATACAAGGCTTCCACCAGCAACATGACTCCGAGGACGCCGAGCCCTCCTACGACTACACCGTCACGTACCTGTTGCTTCTTCCAGCACATACCCGAACCGGGTCGTTCTTCGTCATACTACGGAGACACCACTTCATGGGGACCGTGGGAATGAACTCCACTTAGGCCAAAAGCCTAAGCATGGGGGGAGGTATACCGGCATCACTCATTCTTTGCATATTATGGTTGCTGGATACTTGTACATACTTATTTGGTTTCTTAAAGTGGTTTTCTAATGAGAGGAAGATGATATTTGGGGAAGTGTTGTCCAAAAACAGATTCTGGGCTGTTACCAAAAAAAAATTTGTGCGCACAGCCAGAACGTTATTTTGAGTTGAAATTTTTTGTGCATGTCCCCAGGTTGTTATCTAACTTTCATTAGCTGAACACTTTTCGAATTGAGCAATGGAAGATTTTTGTTAAAATCGATTTCTGTACTGCTGTCGATTTCCATCCTCGCTTTCTGTGTTTTAGTTTGAATTTCTTGTTTTTGCTTTGTTTCTTTCCTAAAACACAAAAAGACCAAAAATATTTATGTTGTTTCTCTTCACCATTTGTTTATTTTGTTCTTTGCTCTTATTTTACTTTATTTGCTATCGTTGGTTTGCTATGAGAAAATCCAAAAAGATTTTGCTTTGTTTGCTTGTTTCCTTTTGTTCTTGTTTCTAACCCGAAAACACCAAAAATATTTGTCGTTCTTCTTTGGTTTTGTAAAGTTCATTAGGGAGTTCAGAGGTCTCCGGTGGTTGGAGCTTGGTTTCATTCCATATTATTATTCAAGCTGTACAAGTGAAAGGCAATAATGACGATCTACGGCAATTTGATTGTGGTGAGAGGCTGGTATGAACTCTATTTGTTTTCATTTTTGTACATATACTCATCCATGTGAGCATGCTTAGTTGGTTCATGTGAGGTATATGTCATTTAATGAAAGTCTAGTAGTTCATGATCTCTCATGATTAGTTCCAATCTATTAATAATGAGTAGCATGTCATGAATATTTGCTTGCATTGTTTTATTCATAGATAGGTATGACATTGTGGTATCCTCCTCTGAATAATTCACTTGAATCGACTTGGCACATGCTCACGCATGCATATGACTAAACAAAAGTCAATTAAGCCTCGATGATTTACTTTGCTTCAGAGTTCTTGTATCACTTTTATGCCTCCGTTAATTTTATTTTGTCGCAAGCATGATTATGATAGTTATTGCTCTCTTGATTGTCGCTTCCCAGTCTATTGCTAGCCTCCACTTGTACTGAGCGGGAATGCTGCTCGTGCTTCCAAATACCTGAAAACCAAGTTGTTCCAAAGTTTCCACCATAAATACCTATGCATGGCATTTCAAACCATTCCAAGTAAATTCTCATGTGCTACCTTTAAACCTTCAAACTACTTCTCAATTTGTTTTTATGTTTTATAGCTCATGAGGAAATATGTGGTGTTTTATCTTTCAACCTTGTCATTTACTTCGGACAGACTTTCACTAATGGACTAGTGGCACATCCGCTTATCCAATAATTTTGCAAAAAGAGCTGGCAACGGGGTTCCCAGCCCCAATTAATTAACCTTCATTAATAATTCTCTTCACATGTTTTGCTCTGATTCATCGGTAAGCAACTTAACCTGCAAATAGACACTTCCCCATGGTATGTGAATGTTGGAAGGCACCCGAGGATTCGGTTAGCCATGGCTTGTGTAAGCAAAGGTTGGGGGAGTGTCATCCATAATGAAACTAAAATGCATGTGTAAACAAAAGAGAAGAGGGATGATCTACCTTGCTGGTAGAGATGACGTCCTTCATGGGAGCCGCTCTTGAGAGTCTGGTTGGCGAGGTGGTTAGAGTACCCACTATCATTTGTGACAACAACAAACACCTCTCAAAATAATTTTATTTCTGTCTTTGAAAAATGAAAAGCTCTAGCACATGTTAATCCCTGCTTCCCTCTGCGAAGGGTCAATCTTTTACTTTTATGTTGAGTCACCATCCTTTCTTTGAGTACCTTCTTGAGAGCATAACTGTCATTCTTAGTATAATATGCTTGTCCCAAAATATGATCAGCTGTGGTATAACTTTGATGCTTTTATCTTTGACAAATTCACTTCTAGTCTTTCTATGAACTTCAGAGGTGCCTGGGCATTTATGTTTTGCTACAAATACAGGCAAGCGAGATACCACTTTATCATATCCTTCTATGAACATTGCAATCCTGCTTATTGAAGTGTTTCATGATGCTTGTTATTAGTTTGTTGGTATCTCTTTCATGATTGACGCAGCTATTAGATGACTTTATTTGCATGTATTTTATTATGAATTGCTTAAGCACTTGCCATATCATGAGAATATTTACATCATATGAACAAATGTGTTCGTGAAAGTTCTTTTATCGCACTCAGTTGTTAACTGAATTGCTTGAGGACAAGCAATAAGCTAAGGGAGTTGATACGTCCAAACGTATCTACTTTCCCGAACACTTTTGCTATTGTTTTGCCTCTAATTTATGTATTTTGGATGCAACTAACACGGACTAACGCTGTTTTCAGCAGAATTGCTCTGTGTCTCGTTTTTGTGCAGAAATCCAACTTTCAGAAAATCCTCGGAATTTATGCGAAAGGTCTTATTTTCCCAGAATATTGACGGAGCCCAGGCTAGGTGGGGGCCCGAGGCCCCCACACACTAGGCAGCGTCTCGGTGAGGGGGCACGCCATTGTGTGGCCACCTCGGCGCCCCCGACGCCCCCTTTCGACTATAAAGTCCTTCGACCTAAAAACGCCGGGGGTTCGACCATATTTCCAGAGACCATCCAAGTACGCCGCCGCATCGCGAAACTCCGCCTCGGGACCGAAACTCCGTTCGGCACTTCGCCGGACGGGAATTGGAGGGGATCATCACCGCCATCACCAACGCCTCTCCATCGACCAGCCATGTTTCCCCCATCCATGTGTGAGTAATTCCCCCACTGTAGGCTGAAGGGGATGGTAGGGATTGGATGAGATTGATCATGTAATAGTCACAAGATTGTTAGGGCATGGTGCCTAGTATCCGTAGATGTTACTTTTATGATATTGTTGCAACTTGTTATGCTTAATGCTTGTCACTAGGGCCCGAGTGCCATGATCTCAGATCTGAACATGTTATTGTTTCATCATGATATGCATTGTTTTATGATCTTACTGCAAGTTGTATACACATGTTGTTGTCCGGAACCCGAGGCCCCAAAGTGAAATTGGGACAACCGGAGGGGAAGGCGGATGTGAGGATCACATGTGTTCACGGAGTGTTAATGCTTTGCTCCGGTACTCTATTAAAAGGAGTACCTTAATTTCCAGTAGTTTCCCTAGGCCCGGCTGCCACCGGCTGGTAGGACAAAAGATGTTGTGCAAGTTTCTCATTGCGAGCACGTACGACTATATATGGAACACATGCCTATGGATTGATTAGTACTTGGATACCGCTTTATTATTATCTGCAAATGCTCTACCATGATTGTTATATGAATTCTCTCATCCATGCAACGCCCGCTCATCCATCCCTGTGCCTACGGTATTTTAATTCTGCTGTTTACTATAATCACTACTGCTGTCTTTATTTCACCACTGTTATTTCACTATTCCTACCGCTATAAAACTGTTGCTACCGATAAACTCTTGCGAGCAAGTATGTTTCCGTGTGCAGCTGAATTGACAACTCCCGTTAAGGGTTACAAGTATTCTTTGTCTCCCCTTGTGTCGAATCAATAAATTGGGTAATACTTCCCTCGAAGACTGTTGCGATCCCCTATACTTGTGGGTCATCATACCAACACGTCGACTAGAATTCGATGAGAGACATTAAATCTCTTAGGGCATGTACAATGGTTATATTTTGGTGATGTGATGGCGCGTGAAGCACACGTCCGTTGGGAACCCCAAGAGGAAGGTATGATGCACACAGCAGCAAGTTTTCCCTCAGAAAGAAACCAAGGTTATCGAACCAGTAGGAGTCAAGGCCACGTGAAGGTTGTTGGTGGAGGAGTGTAGTGCGGCGCAACACCAGGGATTCCGGCGCCAACGTGGAACCTGCACAACACAATCAAAATACTTTGCCCCAACGTAACAGTGAGGTTGTCAATCTCACCGGCTTGCTGAAAACAAAGGATTAAATGTATGGTGTGGAGAATGATGCTTGTTTGCGAAGAACAACAGAGAACAGAGATTGCAGGAGATTGTATTTCAGATGTAAAAGAATGGACCGGGGTCCACAGTTCACTAGTGGTGTCTCTCCAATAAGATAAATAACATGCTGGGTGAACAAATTACAGGTGGGCAATTGACAAATAAAGATTCAATACATATCATGATGATCACTATGAGATTTAATCAGGGCATTACGACAAAGAACATAGACCGCCATCCAGCATCCATCTATGCCTAAATAGTCCACCTTCAGGTTAGCATCCGCACCCCTTCCAGTATTAAGTTGCAAACAACAGACAATTGCATTAAGTATGGACCCATAGTCCAAGGATGAACTACTCACGCATCAATCCGGAGGCGGGCATGGTGATGTAGAGCCCTCCAGTGATGATTCCCCTCTCCGGCAGGGTGCGAGGCGATCTCCGAATCCCCCGAGATGGGATTGGCGGCGGCGTCTCTAGAAGTATTTCGCATCGTGGCTCTCGTTATAGGGTTTTCGCGACGGAGGGTATAAGTAGGCGGAAGGGCAACGCAGGGGGCGCCCGAGGGGCCCACACCATAGGGCGGCGCGGGTCCCTCCCTGGCCGCGCCGCCTTATGGTGTGGCCACCTCGTGGCCCCACTTCGTATGCTTCGGTCTTCGGAAGCTCCGTGGAAAAATAAGACCCGGGCGTTGATTTCGTCCAATTCCGAGAATATTTTCTTTGTAGGATTTCTGAAACCAAAAACAGCAGAAAACAGCAACTGGCGCTTCGGCATCTTGTTAATAGGTTAGTGCCGGAAAGTGCATAATAATGATGTAAAGTATGTATAAAACATGTGATTATTGTCATAAAAGTAGCATGAAACATAAGAAATTATAGATACGTTGGAGACGTATCAAGCATCCCCAAGCTTAGTTCCTACTCGCCCTCGAGTAGGTAAACGATAACAACAATAATTTCTGAAGTGACATGCTACCAACATAATCTTGATCAACATTATTGTAAAGCATATGAAGTGAATGGAGTGATTCAAAGCAATAGATTGCTAATAAAAAGATAATGACTAAACAACTGAATCATATAGCAAAACTTTTCATGAATAGTATTTTCAAGACAAGTATCAAAAAGACTTGTATAAGAGCTAACTCATAAAGCAATAGATTCAAAGTAGAAGGCATTGAAGCAACACAAAGGATGATTAAGTTTCAGCAAGAGCTATATACATTTTTAGTCCCACAACTTGTCTACGACGTGCAAATTAGTCCCACTTCTTGCAAAATGAACTATAGTAGTCCCACAACTTGTCTTTGTCGTGCAAAACTGGTCCAAACAACCGAGAAGCAGACACGTGGCGACGTTCGTTTTGCACAAATGCCCCTGCATATTTACCTTTAGCACATGCGGCCGTCGTGGTGCAACTTCATACGGTCCCGCCTGTGAGTGGATGAAGAAACACATAAAATCTGTGTGCAGGTGAGGGTTCGAACTCACAAGCTTAGGTCAGGATCTATATGTAGAAGCCACTTGAGAAAGGAGTAATTTGTGTTTGATATTGCAACACCCTTTTACTGTCTCCTGAAACATGGTTTGTTGGTATAACGGCTTACTTTGTTGCCGTGTTCCTCATGTATATGAATCAAACACCATTCCCACAACTAGAAGCAGCACCTATCCATCTACAAAGGAACTTCGAGAGAAGAGTTCAATGCGAAACCCACTAATTCCATTTTCAGTTGTTGTTCAAATATCCTTTCCAGAACGTAAAGATCTTCAACTTCATTAGGTAGTCAAATCGCATAAGCAAACCTGCATCGTCTCAATTTACCATTCTTAATTTTTATCCCAAATAGCAAACTTCTAAGAAGTGCAGCATGATAACCACAATATATCATGTACTCCTTCCGTCTCGAAATATATGTTGGATACATTCAAATTTAGCCAAATTTACGATATCTATTTCGAGACAAAAGGAGTACTAATACTATCAGATGCGCGAAAATAGCGCGCGCGCTAAATTTTTTGCCCCGCGCGTAGGAGATTTGGCGTGCGCGGAGCACGCGGTATAAAACTGCGCGCAACCGTCCTCAACCGTCGCTGAAAAGTCCCTCCCGCCACGCGCCGCCCTCCCGCCTGCCACGCGCCGCTTCCCCTTCCACGCGCACCACCGTCGCCAAGTCCGCGCCTCTGCCATGGCCCCCGGCGCAACTGCTCCGGTTTCATGGGCGTGCGCGTCCGCCCGAGCGGCACGTTCTACGCAGAAATCCGTGCCGGCGGCGCTCGCCTCACCCTCGGCACCTTCGCCACCGTGGAGCAGGCGGCGCGCCCCTACGACGTGGCGGCATAGCGCCTCGGGCGCACCCGCCAACAACTCAATTTTAAGGACCGCGAGCCTCGCGGAGGCGAGGTTCTTGGTTGGCTTCGACAGCCTCGTCACCGCCGAGCAACGCCGCTACCGCCAGTAGATTCAGCGCCGCCTCACCATTGCGCATGCGGATGAACGTGCCATGGAGGCGTGGGCCGCCGCCTTCCCGCAGGACATCCTTGATGAGCGCGCCTTCTACGAGCAGAAGAAGGCAGAGCGCAGGGCGGAGAAGGAGGCCATTCGCGCGGGCAAGCCGTTCATCAAGGTGCGGGAAGTCGGCCCGACAACCATCGACGGAAACAATGATTGTTAGGCGGATTTAGTCTTGACTGAGCCATCGAAGTCGTCGGGATCGGACTTCAACTTCTCCGATTTTTAGATGTATTGTATCCCTTCAGTTATCGTTTTTATCGTGAATAACACCACATACTGCCCTTCGCGAGACTAGAATGATTTAACGTTGAAGGCTAACACATCAAGCTTCATAATTATGTGGCTGGCACCTGTAGTCTTTGTTATCACGACCTGAGGTCTGAGGTCGTGAGTTTGATCCCCCTCACCCACATAAGTTATTTTATGTGTTTATTCATCAACTGACATCGGGACCGTATGAGGAGGCACCACGAAACGGCCACATATGCTAGAGGGAAATATGCAAGGACATTTGTGCGAAAAGAACGTTGCCACGTGTCCGCTTCTCGGTTGTTTGGACTAGTTTTGCACAGAAAATACAAGTTGTGGGACTTCTATAGTCCATTTTGCAAGAAGTGGGACTAATTTGCACATCATAGACAAGTTGTGGGACTGGAGGTGTATATACCTCTTTCAGCAATTGCTTTCAACTTGTAACATGTATATCTCATGGATAATTGTCAACATAGAGTAATATAACAAGTAATCATGTAAAAATCAATGCACACAGCTAACACAAGTGTTTGCTTTCAAGATAGAAATAAGTAGGTAAACTGACTCAACATAAAGTAAAAGAATGGCCTTTCGCAGAGGGAAGCATGGATTACTATTTTTGTGCTAGAGCTTTTATTGAAAACATAGAAACAATTTTGTCAACGGTAGTAATAATTTATATGTGTTATGCATAATACTTCCTACAAGTTGCAAGCCTCATGCATAGAATACCAATAGTGCCCGCACCTTGTCCTAATTAGCTGGATTTACATGGATTATCATTGCATAACATATGTTTCAACCAAGTGTCACAAAGGGGTACCTCTATGCCGCCTGTACAAAGGTCCAAGGAGATAAATCGCATTTGATTTCTCGTTTTTGAATAATCTCAACTTAGGACATCCATACCGGGACAACATAGAAAACAGATAATGGACTCCTCTTTAATGCATAAGCATTCAACAACAGATAATATTCTCATAAGAGATTGAGGATGAATGTCCAAACTGAAAACTTCCACCATGATACATGGCTTTGGTTAGCGGCCCAATGTTCTTCTCTGACATATGCATACTCAAACCATTTGATCATGATAAATCACCCTTACTTCAGACAAGACGAACATGCATAGCAACTCACATGATATTCAAAAAAAGGTGTAAAAAGTTGATGGCGTCCCCAGAAACATGGTTACCGCTCAACAAGCAACTTATAAGACTAGAACACATAGCTACATAGTCATCACCACAATAGTTTTTAAGCTATTTTCCCATGAGCTATATATTGCAAAGACAAAGGAATGAATTTTTAAAGGTAGCACTCAAGTAATTTACTTTGTAATGGCGTAAAATACCACATAGTAGGTAGATATGGTGGACACAAATGGCATGGATTTTGGCTCAAGGTGTTTGGATGCACGAGAAGCATTTCCTCTCAGTACAAGGCTTTGGGCTAGCAAGGTTGTTTGAAGCAAACACAAGTATGAACAGGTACAACAAAACTTACACAAGAACATATTGCAAGCATTATAAGACTCTACACTGTCTTCCTTGTTGTTCAAACACTTTACCAAAAATATCTAGACCTTAGAGAGACAATCATGCAAACCAATTTTCAACAAGCTCTACAGTAGTTCTCCACTAATAGATTAAACTACATGATGGAAGAGCTTAAACATGATCTATGAGAGCTCAAAACAATTGCCAAGTATCAAGTTATTCAAAACCATATGAAGCATTTTCTGATTCCAACCAAATAGCAATTAACGAAGCAGTTTCAGCATGAACATTAAAGCATAACTAAGAACACAAGTGTTCAAATGAAAAAGCGGAGCGTAATATCTCCAATACAAGGATGGTGGGATCCAACTTTATTCAAACAAAAACAAAAATAAAAGCAAACGACGTTCCAAGTAAAGAACATAAGATGTGATGGAATAAAATATAGTTTCACTAGAAGTGACCTGATAAGTTGTCGATGAAGAAGGGGATGCCTTGGGCATCCCCAACCTTAGATGCTTGAGTCTTCTTAAAATATGCAGGGATGAACCACCAGGGCATCCCCAAGCTTAGACTTTTCACTCTTCTTGATCATATTGTATCATCCTCTTCTCTTGACCCTTGAAAACTTCCTCCACACCAAACTTAAAGCAAACTCATTAGAGGGTTAGTGCATAATCAAAAATTCATATATTCAGAGGTGACATAATCATTCTTAACACTTCTGGACATTGCAGAAAGCTACTGAAAGTTAATAGAACAAGGAAATCCATTCAACATAGCAAAAGAGGCAATGCGAAATAAAAGGCAGAATCTGTCAGAACAGAACAGTCCGTAAAGACGAATTTTTCAGAGGAACTTAACTTGCTCAGATGGAAAAACTCAAAATTAATGAAAGTTGCGTACATATCTGAGGATCACGCACGTAAATTGGCAGATTTTTTGATTTTTCTACAGAGATCTACGCAAATTCGTGACAGACAGCAAATCTGTTTCTGCGCAGTAATCCAAATCTAGCATCAACTTTACCATAGAGACTTTACTTGGCACAAAAACATGAGAAGGAGAGGTTGCTACAGTAGTAACAACTTACAAGACTCAACAATACAGTAGTAAAATAAAACATGGGTTATCTCCCAAGAAGTGCTTTTTTTAACGCCTTTCAGCTAGGCGCAGAAAGTGCAAATCAAGTAACATCAAGAGATGAAGCATCAACATCATAATTTGTTCTAATAATAGAATCAAAAGGCAACTTCATTCTCTTTCTAGGGAAGTGTTCCATACCTTTCTTGAGAGGAAATTGATACTTAATATTTCCTTCTTTTATATCAATAACAGCACCAACAGTTCGAAGAAAGGGTCTTCCCAAGACGATAGGACAAGATGCATTGCATTCAATATCCAAGACAACAAAATCAACGGGGACAAGGTTATTGTTAACCGTAATGCAAACATTATCAATCCTCCCCAAAGTTTTCTTTAGAGAATTATCAGCAAGATTAACATCCAAATAACAATTTTTCAATGGTGGAAAGTCAAGCATATCATAAACTTTCTTAGGCATAACAGAAATACTTGCACCAAGATCACATAAAGCATTACATTCAAAATCATTGAATTTCATCTTAATGATGGGCTCCCAACCATCTTCCAACTTCCTAGGAATAGAAGCTTCAAGTTTTAATTTCTCTAGCTTTAATGAGAGCATTTGTAATATGTTTTGTAAAGGCTAAATTTATAGCACTAGCATTAGGACTTGTAGCAAGTTTTTGTAAGAAATTTATAACTTCAGTAATATGACAATCATCAAAATCTAAACCATTATGATCTACTACATTCTAAAAAATTTCAGCACTATTATCACAAACAGTTTCAGCAGTTTTAGGTAATTTTGCACGCTTTGTAGTAGGAGTAGAAACATTGCCAACACCAATTATTTTACCATTGATAGTAGGAGGTTTAGCATCATGTGAAGAATCAACATTACTAGTGGTGGTAATAGTCCAAACTTTAGCTACATTATTCTCTTTAGCAAGTTTTTCTTTTTCTTCTCTATCCCACCTAGCATGCAATTCAGCCAACATTCTAATATTATCATTAATTCGAATTTGGATGGTATTTGTTTTAGCAAACTTAGCATCTTTAACTTACTCAGGCATAACTTTCAGTTTTAAAAGATCAACATCAAGAGCAAGACTATCAACCTTAGAAGCAAGAACATCAATTTTACCAAGCTTTTCTTCAACAATTTTATTAAAAGCAGTTTGTGTACTAATAAATTCTTTAAGCATGACTTCAAGACCAGAGGGTACACTCTTATTATTGTTGTAAGAATTACCATAAGAATTACTATAACCATTGCCATTATTAGAAGGATATGGCCTATAGTTGTTGTTACCATAATTATTCCTATAAGTATTGTTGTTGAAATTATTATTCTTAATGAAATTCACATCAACATGCTCTTCTTGAGCAACCAATGAGGCTAAAGGAACATTATTAGGATCAATATGAGATCTACCATTTGCAAGCATGGACATAATAACATCAATCTTATCACCCAAAGAAGAGGTTTCTTCAGAATTTACCTTACCTTGAGGAGTTCTTTCAAGTATGCCATCCAGAGTAATTGATCATCATATCATCAAGAAGCTTTGTTGCGGCGCCTAAGGTAATGGACATAAAAGTACCTCCAGCAGCTGAATCCAATAGGTTCCTCGAGGAAAATTCAATCCTGCATAAAAGGTTTGGATGATCATCCAAGTAGTTAGTCCATGGTTAGGGCAATTCTTTACCAAAGATTTCATTCTCTCCCATGCTTGAGCAACATGTTCATTATCAAATTGCTTAAAATTCATAATGCTACTTCTCAAAGATATAATCTTAGCAGGGGGATAATATTCACCAATAAAAGCATTTTTACATTTAGTCCATGAATCAATACTATTCTTAGGCAAAGAAAGCAACCAATCTTTAGCTCTTCCTCTTAATGAGAAAGGAAACAATTTCAGTTCTATAATATCACCATCTATATCCTTATACTTTTGCATTTCACAAAGTTCAACAAAATTATTAAGATGGGCAGCAACATCATCATTACTAACACCAGAAAATTGCTCTCTCATAACAAGATTCAGTAAAGCAGGTTTGATTTCATAGAATTCTGCTGTAGTAGCAGGTGGAGCAATAGGAGTACTTATAAAATCATTATTATTTGTGCTAGTGAAGTCACACAACTTAGTATTTTCAGGAGTATTCATTTTAGCAGTAATAAAAGTAAACTAAGCAAATAGAATAAAGCAAAGACAAGTAACTATTTTTTTGTGTTTTGATATAGAGATAGCAAGACAGAAAATAAAGTAAAGTAAAGTAAAGCAACTAATTTTTTTGTGTTTTTTATATGAAGCAAACAAGACAGTAAATAAAATAAAGTAAAGCAAGACAAAAACAAAGTAAAGAGATTGGATGTGGAAGACTCCCCTTCGGCGTGTCTTGATCTCCCACGCTTAAAAACGCTTTGATGGACGCGTGAAGCACACGCCCGTTGGGAACCCCAAGTGGAAGGTGTGATGCGCACAGCAGCAAGTTTTCCTCGGAAAGAAACCAAGGTTATCGAACCAGTAGGAGTCAAGGGCCACGTGAAGGTTTTTGGTGGAGGAGTGTAGTGCGCGCATCACCAGGGATTCCGGCGCCAACGTGGAACCTGCACAACACAATCAAAATACTTTGCCCCAACGTAACAGTGAGGTTGTCAATCTCACTGGCTTGCTGAAAACAAATGATTAAACGTATGGTATGGAGAATGATGCTTGTTTGCGAAGAACAACAGAGAACAGAGATTGCAGTAGATTGTCTTTCAGATGTAAAAAATGGACCGGTGTCCACAGTTCACTAGTGGTGTCTCTCCAATAAGATAAATAACATGTTGGGTAAACAAATTACAGGTGGGCAATTGAAAAATAAAGATTCAATACATATCATGATGATCAATATGAGATTTAATCAGGGCATTACGCCAAAGAACATAGACCGCCATCCAGCATGCATCTATGCCTAAATAGTCCACCTTCAGGTTAGCATCCGCACCCCTTCCAGTATTAAGTTGCAAACAAATAATTGCATTAAGTATGGTGCATAATGTAATCAACACAAATATCCTTAGACAAAGCATTGATGTTTTATCCCTAGTAGCAACAACACATCCACAACCTTAGAACTTTTTGTCACTGTCCCAGATTCAATGGAGGCATGAACCCACTATCGAGCATAAATACTCCCTCTTGGAGTTACAAGTATCAACTTGGCCAGAGCCTCTACTAGCAACGGAGAGCATGCAAGAACATAAACAACACATATATGATAGATTGATAATCAACTTGACATAGTATTCTATATTCATCGGATCCCGCCAAACACAACATGTAGCATTACAAATAGATGATCTTGATCATGTTAGGCAGCTCACAAGATCTAAACATGATAGCACAAGAGGAGAATACAACCATCTAGCTACTGCTATGGACCCATAGTCCAAGGATGAACTACTCACGCATCAATCCGGAGGCGGGCATGGTGATGTAGAGCCCTCAGGTGATGATTCCCCTCTCCGGCAGGGTGCCGGAGGCGATCTCCTGAATCCCCCGAGATGGGATTGGCGGCGGCGGCGTCTCTAGAAGTATTTCCGTATCGTGGCTCTCGGTCATAGGGTTTTCGCGACGGAGGGTATAAGTAGGCGGAAGGGCAACGCATGGGGGCTCCCGGCCCACACCACGGTAAGGCGGGGCCCTCCTTGGCCGCGCCGCCTTGTGGTGTGGCCACCCGTGGCCCCACTTCGTATCCCCTCCGGTCTTCCTGGAAGCCCGTGGAAAATAAGACCTCGGGCGTTGATTCGTCCAATTCCGAGAATATTTGCTTTGTAGGATTTCTGAAACCAAAAACAGCATAAAACAGCAACTGGCGCTTCGGCATCTTGTTAATAGGTTAGTGCCAAAAAATGCATAATAATGATGTAAAGTATGTATAAAACATGTGAGTATTGTCATAAAAGTAGCATGGAACATAAGAAATTATAGATACGTTGGAGACGTATCATGATGCTACATACGATAATTGATCATCTCTTAGCAACAATGGTTATATTTTGGCGATGCCACTTAGGGCATGTACAATGGTGATATCTTAGCACTGCCACGTAGGATAAACCCTAAGCTTAAACCCAGACCCTAAACCCTAAGCTCTAAGTTCTAAACCCAAACCCTAAACCCTACACCCTAAACCCTAAGCCCTAAACCCACTTAGGGCATGTACAATGGTGATATATTAGCACTGCCACCTAGGATAAATCCATTGTATATAATGTTTTGTATAAACCCTAAATCCTAAGCCCTAAACCCACGCATGTATAATGGGCCTTCTCTTAGCTCATCTCTTAGCAACAATCTCTCTCAACACATATTTAGGGATTTCTCATTACTAGACATAACACTAAAAAATAACCCATTGTATATAATGTTTTGTTGTTATATCAACATTACATGGCAGGGTTAAAATAAGACGGTCTTATCAACCATTTTTCATGCCCTTAATTGCACCGTAATTTTCTTCCCATTTTATTTTGTTTTTTCCTTCGCTTAGGAGCGGCAATAACTAGCGACTAATTCTAAATCTACGGACTGACGTGGCGTCAAGTTAAGAGGGAACATGCACGTCCAATTAATACCATGGAAAGGAAACACTCATCGGTCCGCCGTGTCGCCGCAGAGGAGAGCATCGTGTCGCCGCAGAGGAGGGTAGGCCAGCCATGAAATGCACACATGCATGCAGGGGACGTCGCATCAGAGCTATTTTTCAGTCAAAGCATTGATCGCCTGATCGCGCGCAGCGCAGAGCACGCGGCTGCCATTGCCTAGCACACGTTACCATTTACTTCCTACGCTTTCCCATGTAGCTTCATCATCCGGCTTCATCTCACCCCATTAAATCACTACGCCTCAACTTCCTCTTCTTCCTCATGTTCCAAAAGCCAAGCCTAGCCAGCCCGCCACCATGTCATACCACCCAGCCTTCAACAGCTCCTCCGACGAGGTCAGCGACGAGGACAACCACCCTAACAAGAAGCACTTGTATGAGCAATCGCCGCCGAATACGCGAGCCCGACGCGGGAGAGGCGGGCGAGGTGGAGGCGGGCGACGCACCGCCAACCGATCCGACTCTGACTCCCCCAAGGAGGAGTCAACCGACGTCTTCGTCCACAACCCCGATGGCTCCGGCGTCGTCATCGTCCCCACCGACAAGTGGTGGGAGGACCAGGAACGCCGGGAGGCTCGCGAAGAAGCTCGTGAGGAGCGACGGGACGCGGCGAAGAAGAAGCGCGCCGAGGCGGAGGCTCGCCGGGAAAGGGAGGCTCGCCGGGAGGCACGCTTCCGGGAGGAGCGTTATATCGCCATCAGCAATGCCCAGATCGCGGCGAGAAGGGAGGACTGGATCACCGCGGGGTGGCGTCCATAGGCGGGCGGGCAGTAGGCCAGCCTCCCGGAGGCGAGGATGGCCGCCAGATCGACGCCATGGCTAGCTAGGGTTTGGGGTGGGGCCAGCCCCATACTATTTATATATTTTTATGTGTTTTATCTATGTGTAACAAGCCTACTATGTACGTGTTCGTGTCGTGACACGGCAATATATATCGTAATGCTACTATTATGAGTGCTTTAATGTTGTTTTTATCTATTTTAATGTATGTTTATCTATTTCCTTATTTTATGAAAAATTCAAATGCTCAGTATTGCTCTATCCGTTCCTAAATATAGGGTGTATAGTTCTTGGCACGGAAATAAAAAACACACATTGAGGGCAACTTACACGAGTTTTGGGCAAGATTACCCCTAAATAGAGGAGTTTGCATGAGCTAAGTCCAACTGAGTGCAGTACACCTTATATTTTGGAGTTTTTTCCGAAAAAACTATACATCAAGGAACGGAGGGAGTACTACCTTCCACTAAAAACACTTATAAAAATGGGATTTCTATTTTCGTGCCCTCGGGTCCTTAGTTGTGCTCAGTTTTCCTCAGCTCCTTAGTTTTTCCTCAGTTTTACCCAAGCCTTTGTCTGAAACCATCACACGTGATGTAACGGCCGGTTGCCCGACGGTTGACCGTTATCTTCTGACTAGTGGGGCCACGTAGAGCCCGCAAAGACACGTCGGACCATCCATCTTTGTTTGACCGTAAGCATCGTTGTATCCCTGACCAAAACGCGAACGAGTGGGGCTTCGGTATATCGAATGACAAGTGGGGCCATGACGCTGATACAAGGGGCAATACACGGGTAGGATTAGATTTTTAAACGGAGCTCTACAGCGATGGCACGGAGGAGGTGGCATGCGGGGTGCCGAGATGAGATCGACGTCCACAAAGAACTGCATGAGGCGAGACCAGACGCATTAGATAGATATGAACTAGATGCGTTTAACCATGCAAAGAAGAGAAGAAATGGTCGACGACATCGACGACTACCTCAACACTTTGACTGACCGTGTCGGACACGAACGCGAGCAATGTAGAGAAAACTAGTGTCTCTCCTTTCTGGCGTGTATAGGTGGGTGCTAGGAGAGTGTGGTGGCGAAGGGAAAGACCTCGCGGTGGTCTGTGGCGTCCAGCATAGCGGGTCGGCGTGGCCGCCCACACGGCGTGCATGCATGTTCGGCATTGGCATCGCATGTACGTTCGACATTGGCCTCGGCGGTATCTCTGGTGTGTCAGTGATCGAATGAGGGGACGTGATTGAGGGTGCATCCCGACGTTGACCTAGCAGTGGCGGCGAGCATAGCCGTTCTGACCATGCCGATATCGGCATCGGTATCGTTTGGAGGCTGTGGTGCTCGAATCAAGGTGGGATTTGTTTCTTGTAGGCCAAAATGAATTTGAAACAAGTTTCATGTTGAAGGCTAGGTAACGAAAGTTTGTAACTATCCCAAAATTATACTAGCGCCATGGTGAGGTTCTTTTTGATAGAGCTTGATGGCGCGTGATGCACACGTCCGTTGGGAACCCCAAGAGGAAGGTGTGATGCGCACAGCAACAAGTTTTCCCTCAGAAAGAAACCAAGGTTATCGAACCCGGGGAGTCAAGGGCCACGTGAAGGTTGTTGGTGGAGGAGTGTAGTGCGGCGCAACACCAGTGATTCCGGCGCCAACGTGGAACCGGCACAACACAATCAAGATACTTTGCCCCAACGTAAAAGTGAGGTTGTCAATCTCACCGGCTTGCTGAAAACAAAGGATTAAACGTATGGTGTGGAGAATGATGTTTGTTTGCGAAGAACAACATAGAACATAGATTGCAGTAGATTGTATTTCAGATGTAAAAGAATGGACCGGGGCCCACAGTTCACTAGTGGTGTCTCTCGAATAAGATAAATAGCATGCTGGGTGAACAAATTACAGGTGGGCAATTGACAAATAAAGATTCAATACATATCATGATGATCACTATGAGATTTAATCAGGGCATTATGACAAAGAACATAGACCGCCATCCAGCATGCATCTATGCCTAAATAGTCCACCTTCAGGTTAGCATCCGCACCCCTTCCAGTATTAAGTTGCAAACAACAAACAATTGCATTAAGTATGGTGCATAATGTAATCAACACAAATATCCTTAGACAAAGCATTGATGTTTTATCCCTAGTAGCAACAACACATCCACAACCTTAGAACTTTCTATCACTGTCCCAGATTCAATGGAGGCATGAACCCACTATCGAGCATAAATACTCCTCTTGGAGTTACAAGTATCAACTTGGCCAGAGCCTCTACTAGCAACAGAGAGCGTGCAAGAACATAAACAACACATATATGATAGATTGATAATCAACTTGACATAGTATTCTATATTCATTGGATCCCACCAAACACAACATGTAGCATTACAAATAGATGATCTTGATCATGTTAGGCAGCTCACAAGATCTAAACATGATAGCACAAGAGGAGAATACAACCATCTAGCTACTGCTATGGACCCATAGTCCAAGGATGAACTACTCACACATCAATCCGGAGGCGGGCATGGTGATGTAGAGCCCTCCGGTGATGATTCCCCTCCGGCAGGGTGCCGGAGGCGATCTCCGAACCCCCGAGATGGGATTGGCGGCGACGTCTTTGGAAGTATTTCCGTATCGTGGCTCTGCACAGGGTTTTCGCGACTGAGGGTATAAGTAGGCGGAAGGGCAGCGTTGGAGGGGGCACGGGGCCCCACACCATAGGCCGGCGTGGCCCCATGCAGGCCGCGCCGCCCTATGGTGTCGGCCCTCGTGGCCCCACTTCGTATGCTCTTCGGTCTTCTGGAAGCTCCGTGGAAAAATAAGACCCTGGGCGTTGATTTCGTCCAATTCCGAGAATATTTCCTTTGTAGGATTTCTGAAACCAAAAACAGCAGAAAACAACAACTGGCGCTTCGGCATCTTGTTAATAGGTTAGTGCCGGAAAATGCATAATAATGATGTAAAATATGTATAAAACATGTGAGTATTGTCATAAAAGTAGCAAGGAACATAAGAAATTATAGATACGTTGGAGACGTATCAGAGCTATACGGTTGGGCAAACTTTTTTGACACTTTTTAGATAGGGTTCCTTGTTGTTACACGTATGGAATCATGTATGGAAAATTTGGGGTCATTTGGAGATGTTCGAAAAAATCACTTTGCTTAAGCGCATGCCGTTTCGTCTCGCTGAAACCAGCTTTTCTAACAAGGTGATTTTTTCTACCTTCTCTAAATAACCTCAAATTTCATACAGCTGATCTTCTATACATAGATAGATAGATTGTTTCGTTTTTACATTTTTCGAACTTTTTATTTCCCTTTATAATACCCAATTGATTTTCAGGTCAAAACCTCGAAAAACAGCATCATGTATGGCATCATTTTCACCCTAAATTTCAAATTTTGTGAAACTTTCCCTTTTAGATATTCCTTGTTGTTATAGGTATGGCATCATGTATGCCAAACTTGGTTAGGTCTCACTGAAACCAGCTTTTGTAACAAATTAGGTTTTTCTACCTTCTCTAAATGACCTCAAAAATCATACAGACGATCTTCTATACAAAGATAGGTAATGGCTACAAGAAATCGGTGATGGTTTATCATTTTTTGCGTGAAAAGTAATGGCTACAAGAAATCGGTGATGGTTTATCATTTTTTGCGTGAAAATTAATGGCTACAACAAATCGGTGATGGTTTATCATTTTTTGCGTGAAAATTAATGGCTACAACAAATCGGTGATGGTTTATCATTTTTTGCGTGAAAAGTAATGGCTACAAAAAATCGGTGATGGTTTATCATTTTTTGCGTGAAAATTAATGGGTACAACAAATCGGCAATGGTTTATCATTTTTTGCGTGAAAAGTAATGGCTACAACTAATCGGTGATGGTTTATCATTTTTTTGCGTGAAAAGTAATGGCTACAACAAATCGGTGATGGTTTATCATTTTTTTGCGTGAAAAGTAATGGCTACAACAAATCGGTGATGGTTTATCATTTTTTGCGTGAAAATTAATGCCTAAAAGAGTTTATAATTTTTAGCGCGTGAAAAATAATACAGAAAACCGCCCTTTAGCATACTTAGAGGGTGGAAGCTAACCGCCGACAGAGAGAAAGAGAGGGGTTATCCTGCCGGTTCCCTAGATCATATGATCAACGGTCGGCGGGTGATACGTCCAATTTGCATCACTATTTTGTATCATAATTTGCTGTTATTCATTGATATATTTCATATTGGGACACAATACTTATGTTATTTCATCTATTTTGCATGTTTCATCATCATTGGAGGATCAAGCACCGGAGCCAGGATTCTGCTGGAAAAAGCACCGTCAGAACGCAATATTTCGGAAGATCAACTGTGGAAGGGAATTTCACGTAAATTCCTATTTTTCCAGATGACGGAGGGAGCCAGAAGGGGAAGAAGAGAGGAGCCACTGTGGGCCCAGACCACAGGGCGGCGCGGCCAAGGCCCTGGCCGCGCCACCCTATGCTCGGGGGCCCACGACCCTTTTCGCCTCCTTTTCTTCGCGTACTCCTTCGTCCCGAAAACCTAAGCCACAGAGAGGACCTCACGAAGGTTACCGCCGCCTCTGCGGGGCGGAGAACACCAGAGAGAAAAGAGCTCTCCGGCGGGCAGGAATCCACGGGGAAATTCCCTCCCGGAGGGGGAAATCGACGCCATCGCCATCGTCATCGAGCGGGACATCATCTCCATCATCATCATCATCATCTCCACCATCTACACCGCCATCACCACCGCTGCACCTCGTCATCGCTGTAGCAATTCGGGTTAAATCTTGATTGTTTGATAGGGGAAACTCTCCCGGTGTTATTCTATACTTGTTGTAGATGCTATTGAGTGAAACCATTGAACCAAGGTTTATGTTCAGATTGTTATTCATCATCATATCACCTCTGATTGTATTCCATATGATGTCTCGTGAGTAGTTCGTTTAGTTCTTGAGGACATGGGTGAAGTCTAAATGCTAGTAGTGAATTATGGTTGAGTAATATTCAATGTTATGATATTTAAGTTGTGGTGTCATTCTTCTAGTGGTGTCGTGTGAACGTCGACTACACGACACTTCACCATTTATGGGCCTAGGGGAGTGCATCTTGTATTCGGTTGCTAATTGCGGGGTTGCCGGAGTGACAGAAACCTGAGCCCCCGTTAGTATATCGATGCAGGAGGGATCGCAGGATCTCAGAGTTTAAGGCTGTGGTTAGATTTATCTTAATTACTTTCTTGTAGTTGCGGATGCTTGCAAGGGGTATAATCACAAGTATGTATTAGTCCTAGGAAGGGCGGTGCATTAGCATAGGTTCACCCACACAACACTTATCAAAACAATGAAGATTAATCAGCTGTATGTAGCGAAAGCACTAGACTAAAATTCCCATGTGTCCTCAGGAACGTTTGGTCATTATAAGTAATCAAACCGGCTTGTCCTTTGTGCTAAAAAGGATTGGGCCACTTGCTGCAATTATTTCTCTCGCATTTTATTTACTTGTACTTTATTTATCTACAATATCAAAACCCCCTGAATACTTGTCTGTGAGCATTTACAGTGAATCCTTCATCGAAACTGCTGCCAACACCTTCTGCTCCTCGTTGGGATCGACATTCTTACTTATCGAAGATACTACGATACACCCCCTATACTTGTGGGTCATCAAGACTATTTTCTGGCGCCGTTGCCGGGAGTGAAGCGCTATTGGTAAGTGGAATTGGTAAGGAAATTTACTGTTTGTGCTGATTTTATTTCTGCCTGCTGCTATAAATCATTATGGAGAGATCTTCTCTTCAATTTCTATTTGGGAAATCTACTACTACTGCAACGGTAGTGGATGAAGCGCCAGGTGAGGAAGTAGTACCATATAAAATACCTATGAAAATTATTGAACGTGTTATGGATAACCGCTATGAAGGGGATGGAACTGTCCATCCTGGTGATCATTTTCTGTTTTTGCATGAATTATGCGGGTTATTCAAATGTGCAGGTATTTCTATGAATGAAGTTAGGAAGAAACTATTCACTATATCGCTGTCTGGTAAAGCGGCGCACTGGTATAAATTGCTGAAGAATGGTGATTCTATTGATTGGGAGGACATTGTGCCTTTATTCTATTCCAAATTTTATCCTCCAAGTGAAATTCACAAAGATCGGAACCGCATATATAATTTCTGGCCTCATGATGGAGAGAGTATCGCCCAAGCTTGGGGGAGATTGAAGTCTTTAATGCTCAAATGCCCCATTCATGAGCTTCCTGGTAATGTTATTATTGATAATTTCTATGCAAGACTTTCTTTTCAAGACAAGACCTTGCTGGATACTTCTTGTTCTGGATCATTTACACGCAAGAATGAAGAGTTTAAAAGGGACCTTCTTGATCGGATCCAAGAAAATACTGAAGGATGGGAGAACGACAAAGATAGAGAATCAGGTATAACTTATGATTATAAATGCATTGAAGCTTTTATGGATACTGATAAATTTCGTAATATGAGTGCTACATATGGTCTTGATTCCCAAGTTGTTGCAAATCTTTATAGAGCTTTTGCCTCTCATTATGAACTGCCTAAGAAGAATTTTGATAAGTATCATGAACCGTATAAAGATAAAATTGATTCATCTGTAAACAAATGTGTAGTGGTTGAAACTGTTGATAATGTTATTCCTGAAGCTTATATTGAAAAAACTCCTTTCCCTGCTAAAATGAAGGAGTACTCTGTCATATCTAGTGCAGTTAATAAAAGTGAAAAGAAACCTAAAGAACCTGAAGAACAAATTAAAATTGAACCTGCTGTTGCTATAGTTAAAGATCTTGTGACTGAAAATGTGGAGGATGGTCATATTATTTTCTGAAGATGCTTCTAATATTGTTTCACATCCTAATAAATCCAAACAAGTTAGTGTTCCTATGCTATCTGTTAGAATTGGTGATCATTGTTATTATGGTTTATGTGATATTGGTGCAAGTGTTAGTGCTATTCCTCTTTACACGGAGATTATGCATGAAATTGGTTCTTGTGAACTTGAAGATATTGATGTGGTTATTCATCTGGCTAATAGAGAAACTATTTCTCCAATTGGTATTGTTCGAGATGTGGAAGTTCTATGTGGTAAGATTAAATATCCTGCTGACTTTTTGGTACTTGGTTCTGCTGCTAGTGATCATTGTCCTATCATTTTTGGTAGACCTTTTCTAAATACTTGTGGAGCTATTATAGATTGTAAGAAAGAGAAAATTTTGACTAGATTTGCTGGTGAACCTTATGAATTTAACTTTTCTAAATTTACCAAAACTCCTTATAAAACTGACTTGCCTAGTAATGATTTTAAAATGGAGCAGTGTGCATCTATTGTTCTTGTTCCTAATAATCCTTTGCAGCAACATTTGGAGAATAGTGAAAGTGAAGCTTTTAGGAAGGAAAGAGATGAGCTTGAGGAAATTTTTCGTCGCCAACCTATTCTCAAGCATGATTTACCGGTGGAAGATTTGGGTACAACACCGCCACCAAAGGAAGATCCTGTTTTTGATTTAAAGCCTTTACCTGACAATCTTAAATATGCTCATATTGATGATAAGAAAATATATCCTGTTATTATTAGTTCTAAGCTTTCAGAGATCGAGGAAGAAAGGTTATTGGAAATATTGAAGAAACACCGAGGAGCTATTGGCTATACTCTTGATGATTTGAAAGGGATTTCTCCTTCTATTTGCCAACATGCTATTAATATGGAAGATGATGCAAAGCCTGTTGTTGAACATCAACGTCGTCTAATTCCGAAGATGAAGGAAGTGGTAAGGAACGAGGTATTAAAACTCCTTGAAGCTGGTATTATATATCCTATTGCTGATAGTAGATGGGTTAGTCCTGTTCATTGTGTTCCTAAGAAAGGAGGAATGACTGTTGTGCCTAATGATAATGATGAGCTTATTCCTCAAAGAATAGTTGTAGGTTATAGAATGTGCATTGATTTTCGTAAAGTTAATAAAGTTACTAAGAAAGATCATTACCCTTTACCCTTTATTGATCAAATGCTAGAGAGGTTATCTAAAAATACTCACTTTTGCTTCCTTGATGGTTATTCTGGGTTTTCACAAATTGCTGTTAAAGCTAAAGATCAAGAGAAAACCACTTTTACTTGTCCTTATGGAACTTATGCTTATAGGTGTATGCCTTTTGGTTTATGTAATGCTCCTGCTACTTTTCAAAGATGCATGTCTGCTATTTTTCATGGTTTTTGCGAAAGTATTGTAGAGGTGTTCATGGATGATTTTTCTGTCTATGGGAATTCTTTTGATAATTGCTTGCGAAACCTCGATAAAGTTTTGCAGAGATGTGAAGAAACTAACCTTGTTCTTAATTGGGAGAAATGCCACTTTATGGTTAATGAAGGAATTGTATTGGGACATAAAATTTCCGAGAGAGGTATTGAAGTTGATAGAGCTAAAGTTGAAGCAATTGAGAAGATGCCCTATCCAAGGGATGTTAAAGGTATTCGTAGTGTTCTTGGTCATGCTTGGTTTTATAGGAGATTTATTAAAGATTTCTCTAAAATTTCAAAGCCTCTTACTAATCTTCTTCAAAAAGATGTACCTTTTGTTTTTGATGATGATTGTAAGGAAGCTTTTGAAACTCTAAAGAAAGCCTTAACAACTGCTCCTGTAGTCGAACCTCCTGATTGGAATTTACCTTTTGAAATTATGTGTGATGCTAGTGATTTTGCCGTAGGCGCTGTTCTTGGACAGCGGGTAGATAAAAAATTAAATGTTATTCATTATGCTAGTAAGACTCTTGATGCTGCTCAAAGAAATTATGCTACAACTGAAAAGGAATTGTTAGCTGTAGTCTTTGCTTGTGATAAGTTTAGACCTTATATTGTTGATTCAAAAGTTACAATTCATACTGATCATGCTGCAATTAGATACCTTATGACAAAGAAAGATGCTAAGCCAAGGCTTATTAGATGGGTACTTTTGTTGCAAGAATTTGATTTACATATTATAGATAGGAAAGGTGCTGATAATCCTGTTGCTGATAATTTGTCTAGATTGGAAAATATTGCTTATGATCCTGTTCCTGTTAATGATAGTTTTCCAAATGAACAATTGGCTGTAATAAAGGTGAGCTCGCGAGAGAGCCCTTGGTATGCAGATTATGCTAACTTTATTGTTTCGAAGTATTTGCCTCCAACCTTTTCAGCTCAGCAAGGAGGAAATTCTTTTATGACTTGAGGCATTATTTTTGGGATGACCCACACTTATATAAAGAAGGAGTAGATGGTATTATGC
Organism: Lolium multiflorum; assembly: GCA_030979885.1. NCBI lineage: Eukaryota > Viridiplantae > Streptophyta > Magnoliopsida > Poales > Poaceae > Lolium > Lolium multiflorum. The sequence continues at coordinate 61,589,009 of CM061752.1, read as the reverse complement.
GAAGATGTGTTCCCGAATATGAACAACAGGAGATATTGAGTAAATGTCATGGTAGTGTTTATGGAGGACATCACGCTGGAGATAGAACCGCGCAAAAGGTTCTACAATCAGGTTTTTATTGGCCAACACTCTTCAAAGATGCAAGGAAATTTATTTTATCTTGTGATGAATGTCAAAGAGTTGGTAATATCTCCAGACGCAATGAGATGCCTATGAATTATACTCTTGTTATTGAACCATTCGATTGTTGGGGATTCGACTTCATGGGTCCTTTCCCTTCTTCAGACGGTAACACTCATATACTTGTCGCTGTTGATTATGTTACTAAATGGGTAGAAGCTATACCTACAAAAAGTGCTGATGGTGAGACCTCTATAAAAATGCTTGTAGATATTATATTTCCTAGATTTGGAGTACCTAGATATATTATGACTGATGGAGGTTCTCATTTTATTCATGGAGGTTTTAGAAAAACTCTCGCTAAGTATGGTATTAATCATAGAATTGCTTCTGCTTATCACCCTCAAACTAGCGGTCAAGTAGAATTATCAAATAGAGAGATTAAAGCTATCTTAGGTAAGACTGTTAATAAATCTAGAAAGAATTGGCCTAGCAAATTGAAAGAAGCATTATGGGCTTATAGAACTGCTTATAAAAATCCTATGGGAATGTCACCTTATAAAATGGTTTATGGAAAAGCTTGTCATTTACCTCTAGAACTAGAGCACAAAGCTTATTGGGCTGTTAGAGAATTAAATAAAGATCCTAAATTAGCCGGTAATAAGAGGTTGTTGCAATTAAGTTCTCTAGATGAATGGAGAAGTGAAGCTTATGAAAATGCTAAACTCTTTAAAGAAAAAGTTAAGAAATGGCATGATAGAAGGATCATCAAAAGAGAATTTAATGTTGGAGATCAAGTTCTATTGTATCGGTCTCGTCTCAGATTCTTTGCAGGGAAATTACTCTCGAAGTGGGAAGGACCATATGTTGTTGAGGAGGTGTATCGTTCAGGAGCAATTAAAATTAGCTCTCTCCAAGGCAATGCCACACAAGTGGTGAATGGACAAAGACTCAAGCATTATATCTCGGGCGATTCTTATAATGTTGATGTTGATATTATTCAAGTGGAAACACCGGAGGCTTTCATCAAAGGACAAATTGACAGTCCGCCAGAACTGGACTTTGAATAGGTAACAGTATAGGTAATAAAAAGTCCGCGTTTACCTTTCCGAACATTATTTCTGCTGTTTTTGGAAAATATGAAAAATTACGGAATCGAAACGGAGTGGAAAAGACGCGCGAGGGCGTGCCACCATAGGCCGGCGCGGCCCCACTGGCCGCGCCGACCTATGGTCTGGCCGCCTCGTTGCCCCTTTCCGACTCGTTTTCGGCCTGGAACCTTCCTTTTGTCGTAAAAATATTTGCTATATAATCCCCGGACCCCTGGAGGTCCGTAATATCGTTTTCTCGTCGTGTTTTGTTTCGAGCTGTTTTGCCAGGATCTGCTTCGGATCTAGATCCATCATGTCTTCGTCGGGAACTCAGAAGGACAGCTTCTTTGAGGACGTCGTCAACCCGTACATGAACGAGCTGAAGATGCACCCCAAGGAGTTGCAGCTCGTGGATGGAGAGTTGCAGATCAAAGATGTCCAGGGTCCTAAGGGAGAAGGGAGTTTGGAAGACAGGATGGAGAAACTGGAACAAGAGGTTTTCAACTACAAGAAGATGGCTGAGCGTGAAGTGGATATCTTTCACAAGATTGTGTCTGAACTCATTGATGGACACAAGAAGGAGACTGCAAAGTTGTGGGACGATATCTTCTCACTTCACGACACCACCAACAAACTCCAAGCTCAACTCTATGATGTTCATAATCAAAACTGTGAGTATGAAAACAGGTTTAAGCGCATAAGTCATGCTGCTAGTTTCAGGTTTCCGGAGACCAAGATGTCTTTTGTTGATGGAGGGCCTCTTCCATGGAAGTCTGATGACGACAAAGATTCGCCATCATCACCGAAGGAGTAATTCATCATCGGTATTGGCATCCCCTTGGTTTGTTCCAAGCTTGGGGGAGTGCCGCGGTATCACATCATCATTACCTTTATCTTTTACTATCAAGTAGTGTCATATCATGAGTAGGGAAGTTATCATATGGAATAGTATGCAATGTGGAAGTATCTCTCTTAGTTAGTTATCTATGTATCCGTTGGTGTGAGTTATCGTTATGGAATATTAATGAGAAGTCTTATCATTTACTTTTTGCACATCTTATTTTAGTTTGCAATCTCCATTATATGATTACTCTTGACATGAGTATTGATATCACTTTGGGAGCATCGAGTAAATCTATTTGGTTTTGGCAAACTTAGCATTGGTCAATAGCAACAACATCCTGATGTTTAATTAGAAGAGAGAAATACACTTAGATATATTACTCTATTATCTTTATGCTTAGTATTCTAGAGTTAAAATTGCTTGTGCTTATGAGAAAGATGCATGATTGTTTCTATCATATGTATATTTGTTTGTTTCCCTCAACCTTTATGCTTGCTATCAAACCTTGCTAGCCAAAGACCTGTATCGAGAGGGAATGCTTCTCATACATCCATAACTTTAGACCAAACCTATGCCATTTGTGTCCACCATACCTACCTACTACATGGTATTTTCTGCCATTCCAAGTAAATACTTCATGTGCTACCTTTAAATTATTCAAACTATACTACTCCTTATTTGTGTCAATGTTCTATAGCTCATGAGGAAGTATGTGGTGTTTTATCTTTCAATCTTGTTGGGCGGACTTTCACCAATGGACTAGCGGCACATCCGCTTATCCAATAACTTTGCAATAAGAGCTGGCAACGGGGTTCCCAGCCCCAATTAATAACTTTCATTAATAATTCTCTTCACATGTTTTGCTCTGAGTTATCAGTAAGCAACTTAATTTTGCAATAGACACTCCTCCATGGTATGTGAATGTTGGAAGGCACCCGAGGATTCGGTTAGCCATGGATTGAGAAAGCCAAGGTTGGGGGAGTGTCATCCTTAATAAAACTAAAATACATGTGTAAACAAAAGAGAAGGGGGATGATCTACCTTGCTGGTAGAAATGCCGTCCCTCATGGGAGCCGCTCTTTGAAGGTTCGCTTGGCAAGGGAGTTAGAGTGCCCGCTACCATTCGTTGACAACAACAAACACCGCTCAAAATCTTACTTTTATGCTCTTTATATGATTTCAAAACTTGAAAAGCTCTAGCACATGATTTAATCCCTGCTTCCCTCTGCGAAGGGCCTATCTTTTACTTTTATGTTGAGTCAGTAAACCTATTTCCCTCTATCTCAAGCAAGCAATTGAGTTGTTGTGAACCAATCATTTATGCTATGATTCAGTTAATCATGTCTTTTATACTTTCTTGTTTAGTACCAATTTTATCTGAATGAATATGACTTTGAAGTTATCAATGATTATGAGGAGATTGTTATGCTTGAATATGAAAGCTCAGCTATAAAATCTAATATGAAAGCTTTGCTTAGAAGTACAATCCGTTAGTAGTTCTCTGACCAAGAACAAAGTTTGCCATCACCAACTATGATTTCTTATGCACCTTTACTTGTGATTTCTCTTTACCTATTTCAAGATGAGTTATATGAGGAAGTTGTTTACTAGAATGTCTTGTGTGAATGAATATGATGCTTCTTGTCCGTATTTTATTTATCGACTCTTCACTCCATCAACATGTGGTCTTGTTTATCGAGCTCAGTTTCGCTTGGGGACAAGCAAGGTCTAAGCTTGGGGGAGTTGATACGTCCAATTTGCATCACTATTTTGTATCATAATTTGCTGTTATTCATTGATATATTTCATATTGGGACACAATACTTATGTTATTTCATCTATTTTGCATGTTTCATCATCATTGGAGGATCAAGCACCGGAGCCAGGATTCTGCTGGAAAAAGCACCGTCGAACGCAATATTTCGGAAGATCAACTGTGGAAGGGAATTTCACGTAAATTCCTATTTTTCCAGATGACGGAGGGAGCCGAAGGGGAAGAAGAGAGGAGCCACTGTGGCCGGTGGCGGCGCGGCCGGCCTGGCCGCGCCACCTATGCTCTGGGGGACCACGACCCTTTCGCCTCCTTTTCTTCGCGTACTCCTTCGTCCCGAAAACCTAAGCCACAGAGAGGACCTCACGAAGGGTTACAGCCGCCTCTGCGGGGCGGAGAACACCAGAGAGAAAAGAGCTCTCCGGCGGGCAGGAATCCGGGGAAATTCCCTCCCGGAGGGGGAAATCGACGCCATCGCCATCGTCATCGAGCGGACATCATCTCCATCATCATCATCATCATCTCCACCATCTACACCGCCATCACCACCGCTGCACCTCGTCATCGCTGTAGCAATTCGGGTTAAATCTTGATTGTTTGATAGGGGAAACTCTCCCGGTGTTATTCTATACTTGTTGTAGATGCTATTGAGTGAAACCATTGAACCAAGGTTTATGTTCAGATTGTTATTCATCATCATATCACCTCTGATTGTATTCCATATGATGTCTCGTGAGTAGTTCGTTTAGTTCTTGAGGACATGGGTGAAGTCTAAATGCTAGTAGTGAATTATGGTTGAGTAATATTCAATGTTATGATATTTAAGTTGTGGTGTCATTCTTCTAGTGGTGTCGTGTGAACGTCGACTACACGACACTTCACCATTTATGGGCCTAGGGGAGTGCATCTTGTATTCGGTTGCTAATTGCCGGAGTGACAGAAACCTGAGCCCCCGTTAGTATATCGATGCAGGAGGGATCGCAGGATCTCAGAGTTTAAGGCTGTGGTTAGATTTATCTTAATTACTTTCTTGTAGTTGCGGATGCTTGCAAGGGGTATAATCACAAGTATGTATTAGTCCTAGGAAGGGCGGTGCATTAGCATAGGTTCACCCACACAACACTTATCAAAACAATGAAGATTAATCAGCTGTATGTAGCGAAAGCACTAGACTAAAATTCCCATGTGTCCTCGGGAACGTTTGGTCATTATAAGTAATCAAACCGGCTTGTCCTTTGTGCTAAAAAGGATTGGGCCACTTGCTGCAATTATTTCTCTCGCATTTTATTTACTTGTACTTTATTTATCTACAATATCAAAACCCTGAATACTTGTCTGTGAGCATTTACAGTAATCCTTCATCGAAACTGCTACCAACACCTTCTGCTCCTCGTTGGGATCGACATTCTTACTTATCGAAGATACTACGATACACCCCCTATACTTGTGGGTCATCAGCGGGCACGATCCGCGTGACATGGGCTAGACCAATCAGGGCAATGTTGCACGTCTGCGAGAATTTGTGAAGGGAGAGGGCAATACTGAGTAGTGTCAAGAAACCAAGGGCACCTGAGTAGTAAACAGACTAAGGGATTCAAATTTGATATTTAAAAAATGAAAATGCGTGTTTTGTACAATGAAACCCATCTTGGCCTACCTCAAACTATTTGCAATATAAATATACATCAGTGTGAGAATTGTGGCCTCATTTAGACAAAGTATGTTTTGGGGAAAGCTGTTTTGGGAAGGGCTTATTGTGGAAAACCATGCACCTTCATAGCTACTAGGTGATTTGAGAAGTGGCAATTTGTGGTAAAACTTGATTTATCTATGATTTATCTATGATTTGAGAAGTGGCAATTTGTGGTAAAGACTCCATGAGTAAGTGCCACTCTTTTTCGGATTTTTTTGCACATTAAATGACTCATTTAACTAGTTAATCCCATTTGTTGACTCTCTGTTGACCAGCCACTTGAGGGTAAAACTGAGTATATTGCACTAGCCAGTATTAGCACTCAAGGGGAAAACTGAGCACACAAAAAATGCTAGTATAAGACTCGAGGGTATACATGAGTATATCTAAATTTCCAGGGTTAGAATCGAGGACACGTGCAATTGTTGACGCGTAGATGTGGGTCGCGGTGCAGAAGTCGAAGACGTGCAATCGTGGACGCGTGTCGCGTTGCAGAAATCCAAGACGTGCAGACGCGCAACTGTGGACGCGTAGGACGCGGGTCGCATTAACCACCCCTCGCCTTTATAGACGCCTCCTCGCACTATCTCTGTCACTCTCACTCGCTCACGCAACGCCAACTCTCTCACGTCCCATCATCTTCTACAAAGCAAAAACCCTCTCCCTCTCCCTCTCCTCTGCCGGCGAGATGGACAAGGAGAATGCCAATCCCATCGTCCACGACGCCGTCGGCTCCAAGCGTGACGCCTCCATCTTCGACGTCGTCCCCTCAACGGCCGCCGCCGGTGCACGGAGGCTGCTGCCGCCGGTAGCGGTCAGATCCCGCCGGGATTTGCCCCCTATGAGCCGGTGCCGTACGTGATGGGGTTCGTTGCATAGAAAACAAAAAAATTCCTACCGCAAAGACGAATAAATTCAAGATCTAATCTATGGAACACCAAGATCTAATCTACAAGATCGAAGCAACGAGATTGATATGAGACTAACCCTCGAAGATTTCCAAAGCCTACGAGATTAGATCTCATTGTTGGTGTAGACGATCGTCCCGGTGCTGCAATCCGGCAGCACTTCCGTACTCGGTCGCGCGTACGGTGTCGATGAAGCCCCTTCCTCTCCCCGTTCCAGCGGGCAGCGGAGGTGTGGTAGATCTCCACGGAATCCCAGCAGCACGACGGCGTGGTGGTGGTGGTGGAGAAGAATTACTGCAGGGCTTCGCCTAAGCCTGCGCAGCATATGGAGGAGGAAGAGAGGGGGCGGCCAGGGTTTCTGGATTGGTGTGGTGGCCGGCCACCCCTCCCCTCTTTATATAGGGGGGGGTTGGCCTAGGGTTCACCCTGGGCCCACCACTTCCCTTGGCCGGCGGATGAGGGGGGGGGGGACTTTTCTTCCCCCTCAAGCCTTCCCCTTATCTCTTCATTTAAACACTTTATTTTAGAGATAGATTTTATCTCTAGATTTAAACCATTTAAATTAAGAGATAGATCTTATCTCTAAGGGGTAGGCCGGCCTGGGCCCACATGTCATAGTGGGCAGGCCCCACCATACCATGTGGCGCCTACGTGGCCTCTCCCGGGGTGGTGGGCCCACTGGTGGCCCTCTAGAACCTTCTAGAAGCTCCGGTCAAAACACCGGACTTTTTCCCGAACCCCGGAAAATGACTTCCCTTATATGAATCTTATTCTCCGGACCATTCCGGACCTCCTCGTGATGTCCTGGATCCCATCCGAGACTCCGAACAAAAACTTCGGACTCCATCTCATATTCTGAATCTACTTATGCGACATCGAACCTTAAGCGCGTCACCCTACGGTTCGTGAACTATGATGAAGTCTAAGCTTGGGGAAGCTGGTTTTTGTGATCTTTTTAGCTTCCGATCTTTAGGGGAGAAAATTTGCTCTGATAATATTTTATCTCCCATATGCAATAACTCTAATGATGCTTCTGATATTTTAAATCCACCTGCTGAAAGTATTCCTTACAAGATACCTATGAAAATTATTGAACGTGTTATGGATAACCGCTATGAAGGGGATGGAACTGTTCATCCTGAAGATCATTTACTGTTTTTGCATGAATTATGCATGTTATTCAAGTGTGCAGGTATTTCAATGGATGAAGTTAGAAAGAAATTATTTGTTATGTCGCTATCTGGTGAAGCGGCGCATTGGTATAAACTATTGAAGGACGGGCGCTCTCTTGATTGGAAGGATATTGTGCCTCTATTTTATTCCAAGTTCTATCCTCCAAGTGAAATTCACAAAGATCGAAACCATATATATAATTTCTGGCCTCATGATGGAGAGAGTATTGCCCAAGCATGGGAGAGATTGAAGTCTTTAATGCTCAAATGCCCCAATCATGAGCTTCCAGGTAATATCATCATTGATAATTTCTATGCAAGACTTTCTTTTCAAGATAAGACCTTGCTGGATACTACTTGTTCTGGATCATTCACGCGCAACAAAGAAGAGTTTAAAAGGGACCTTCTTGATCGGATTAAGGAGAACGCTGAAGATTGGGAGAACGACAAAGGTAAAGAGTCAGGTATAAATTATGATTATGAATGCATTGAAACTTTTATGGATACCGATAAATTTCGAAATATGAGTGCTACTTATGGTCTTGACTCTCAAGTTGCTGCAAATCTTTATAAAGCCTTTGCTTCTCATTTTGAATTGCCTAAAAAGAATTTTGATAAGTATCATGAACCTTTTAAAGAAGCTTGTATGAAGGATGAAATTGTTATTAATGATTGCAATAAGCATGCTCAAACTCCTGAAAATGCTATTTCCTATAAGCATGTTAATTTTTGTGGAATACATAGACCTTGTGGAATTAATCAAATTGAGGAAGAATATTGTATCCATCATAGGAATGAAAAAACTAGAAAGTGGTCTAGGGCTCTAGATGATCTTGGAGAAAAAGTGTGTGCCCTCTATCCTTTTATTTGTGAACTTTGCCATAGAGTTGGTCATTTTAATTTTCAATGCTCCTCCAATGATAATTCGAACCCCATGAGTGCTGCAAATTTGTATTGTGATGATGAAATTATTCCTAATCAGCATGATGAACTTACCTTATTTTTGAAGTGTGAAGAGTTATCAAGAAAAATTTCTTTGTTAGATATTAACGATCTTGATATTGATGATGTCCTGCATGGGTGTTTTTCTTATTGCATTGATAATAGCCATACAAATACTTACATACAAAATATTTTAGAAGATGACACCTTGCCAAAATATGATAGGACCATTGTGTGTTTTCAACTAATTAATGAAAAGGAGGGATCCTCCCAAGTTTCTTCTATTGTTTCTAAAAGAAAATCAGGTTATGCGGACAAGCCACCCTTCAAGCCTCTTCCTCCTAAAGAAGGGAACGAGGAGAAGGAAGAAGAAGAAGAAGAAGAAGAAGAAGAAGAAGAAGAAGGAGAATAAAAAGAAAGAGGTAACGGCGTATCCCCGCGTGAATGAGATAACGCTAGGTAACCGTAAGTATGTTGCTCCTAATGATTATTGTGATAATGAATCTGAATACGATGATCTTCCTATGCCCTTTACATACATTAGCGATCATGATTTGAATGAGCACACTACTTTTGATATTACAAATCTCTGGGAAACTAATTCTGAAAATGATAATAATTGCCATAGTGTCAGTACTATCCATGCTTCCTCCCATAATGATATAGAAAGCTCTAAGCTTGGGGAAGAGGTGTTTGAAAATCCTTTTGCTACTGGTCATTATGTTCTTGATACATCTCCTTCTAATAACAATGATGGTATGGTCATAGATAAACCGACTGTGAAAGATAACTATTCTATTTCTTATGATGACACTGTGCCTCCGATCTTTGATGATTATTATAAAGAATGCTATGATATAGGTTATAACTATCCTTATGAAACTTGTCATAGTCATGATTGGATTACCAAAAACAATTCTTTTAATATGCAACTTGTTTACCATGTTCAAATTCTTGATAATAATCTTGCTCCAATTACTATTAATGAGAATAACTCTTCTTATGCCAAAATTAATGATATTTCTATGCATATGAACCATGATAAGAATGTTTTAAGTGATGGGTATATTGTGGATTTCATCAATGATGCTACTGAAAGTTATTATGAGAGAGGGAAATATGGTTATATGCATCTTAATAATATTAAGTTTCCCCTCTTCATGTTGAGAATCTTGAAGTTACTCTTGTTTTATCCTCTTATGCTTGTCACTTTGTTCTTCATGAATTCATTTGTGTACAAGATTCCTCTGCATAGGAAGCATGTTAGGCTTAAACGTGTTTTGAATTTGCCTCTTGAAGCTCTCTTTTGCTTCAAATACTATTTCTTGCGGGTGCATCACCAAAACTGCTGAGCCCATCTAATGGCTATAAAGAAAGAACTTCTTGGGAGATAACCCATGTGTTTTTTTTACAGTACTTTGTTTTATATTTGTGTCTTGGAAGTTGTTTACTACTGTAGCAACCTCTCCTTATCTTATTTTTATTGCATTGTTGTGCCAAGTAAAGTCTTTGATAGAAAGGTTGATACTAGATTTGGATTACTGCGCAGAAACAGATTTCTTGCTGTCACGAATCTGGGCCTAATTCTCTGTAGGTAACTCAGAAAATTATGCCAATTTACGTGAGTGATCCTCAGATATGTACGCAACTTTCATTCAATTTGAGCATTTTCATCTGATCAAGTCTGGTGCCATTTTAAAATTCGTCTTTACGGACTGTTCTGTTTTGACAGATTCTGCCTTTTATTTCGCATTGCCTCTTTTTCTGTGTTGGATGGATTTCTTTGTTCCATTAACTTTCAGAAGCTTTGTGCAATGTCCAGAAGTGTTAAGAATGATTGTGTCACCTCTGAACATGTGAGTTTTTGATTATGCACTAACCCTCTAATGAGTTGTTTTGAGTTTGGTGTGGAGGAAGTTTTCAAGGGTCAAGAGAGGAGGATGATATACTACGATCAAGAAGAATGAAAAGTCTAAGCTTGGGGATGTCCCGGTGGTTCATCCCTGCATATTTCAAGAAGACTCAAGCATCTAAGCTTGGGGATGCCCAAGGCATCCCTTCTTCATCGACAAATTATCGTTCCTTCTCTTGAAACTATATTTTTATCCCATCACATCTTATGTACTTTACTTGGAGCGTCTGTATGTTTTTGTTTTTGTTTTTGGTTGAATAAATGATTGTTTGGGAGAGAGACACGCTCCGCTGGTTCGTATGAACACATGTGTTCTTAGCTTTTAATTTTCATGGCGAAGGTTGAAACTGCTTCGTTAATTGTTATATGGTTGGAAACGGGAAATGCTACATGTAGTGATTGGTATAATGTCTTGAATAATGTGATACTTGGCAATTGTTGTGCTCATATAGATCTTGTTTAAGCTCTTGCATCATGTACCTTGTACCCATTAATGAATAATTACATAGAGCTTGTTAAAATTTGGTTTGCATGATTGGTCTCTCTAAGTCTAGATATTTTCTGGTTGAGGTGTTTGAAAAACAAGGAGACGATGTAAAGTCTTATAATGCTTACAATATGTTTATATGTGAGTCTTGCTGCACTATTTCATACTTGAGTTTGCTTCAAATAACCTTGCTAGCCTAAACCTTGTATCGAGAAGGAATACTTCTCATGCATCCAAATACTTGAGCCAATATTCATGCCATTTGTGTCCACCATACCTACCTACTACATGGTATTTCTCCGCCATTCCAAAGTAAATTGCTTGAGTGCTACCTTTAAACCATTCAAAATTTATCACCTCTGATTTGTGTCAATGTTTTATAGCTCATGAGGAAGTATGTGGTGTTTATCTTTCAATCTTGTTGGGCAACTTTCACCAATGGACTAGTGGCTTCATCCGCTTATCCAATAATTTTGCAAAAAGAGCTGGCAATGGGATTCCCAGTCCCAAATTAATTAACAAAAATAGACACTCCTCCATGGTATGTGATTGTTGGAAGGCACCCGAAGGATTCGGTTAGCCATGGCTTGAGAAAGCAAAGGTGGGGAGGAGTGTCAACATAATAAAACTAAAATAAAAAGGCACTCCTTCATGGTATGAGATTGTTGGCAGGCACCCGAGGATTCGGTTAGCCATGGTTTGTGAAAGAAAGGTTGGAAGGAGTGCCACCCAAAAATAAAATAAAATGGGAGCCGCTCTTTGAAGGTTTGTCTGGCAAGGGGGTTAGAGTGCCCACTACCATTCGTTGACAACAACAAACACCTCTCAAAACTTTACTTTTATGCTCTCTATATGTTTTCAAAATCAAAGCTCTAGCACAAATATAGCAATCGATGCTTTCCTCTTTGAAGGGCCATTCTTTTACTTTATTGTTGAGTCAGTTTACCTATTCTTTCTATCTTAGAAGCAAACACTTGTGTAAATTGTGTGCATTGATTCTTAAATGTTTACCTATTGCACTTGTTATATTACTTTGTGTTGACAATTATCCATGAGATATACATGTTAAAGTTGAAAGCAACCGCTGAAACTTATATCTTCCTTTGTGTTGTTTCAAAGCTTTCTACTAAGAATTTATTGCTTATGAGTTAACTCTTATGCAAGACTTATTGATGCTTGTCTTGAAAGTATTATTCATGAAAAGTCTTTGTTATATGATTCATTTGTTTACTCATTATCTTCATCATTGCTTCGAATCTCTGCATTCATCTCATGTGCTTTACAATAGTATGATCAAGGTTATGATGGCATGTCACTTAAGAAATTATCATTGTTATCGTTTACCTACTCGACGAGTAGGAACTAAGCTTGGGGATGCTTGATACGTCTCAAACGTATCTATAATTTCTTATGTTCCATGCTACTTTATTGATGATACCTACATGTTTTATACACATTATATGTCATTATTATGCGTTTCCGGAACTAACCTATTGACGAGATGCCGAAGGGCCAGTTGTTCTGCTGTTTTTGGTTTCAGAAATCCTAGAAAGGAAATATTCTCGAAATCGGACGAAATAAAGACCGAACATCCTATTTTTCCCGGACGCCCAGCACCGAAGAAGGGCCAGAGGGGAGCCAGGAGGGCCCCACCCCCAGGCGCGGGCCAGGGGTGGGCGCGCCCCTGTGGTGTGGGCACCCCGTGGCCCCTCCGACTCCGTCTCTTCGCCTATTTAGTCGTCCCTGACCTAAAAACACCGATACGGAAGACGAAACCCGAGAAAACCTTCCAGAGCCGCCGCCATCACGAAATCAAGATTCGGGGACAAAAGTCTCTGTTCGCACGCCGCCGGACTGGAATTGCCCCCGAAGCCATCTCCACCGCCATCTTCACCGCCATCGCTGCTTCCATGATGAGGAGGGAGTAATTCTCCCCCCGAGGGCTCTACCGTAGCTATGTGGTTAATCTCTCTCTCTAATACAATGATCTCATGAGCTGCTTTGCATGATTGAGATCCATATGATGAGCTTTGTATCGCTACTAGTTATGTGCTACTCATGTGATGTTATTAAAGTAGTCTATTCCTCCTGCATGGTGTAAAGGTGACTAGTGTGTGCACCGGGTGGTTCTTGTCGTAGGCTATGATCATGATCTCTTGTAGATTGTGGAGTTAATTATCATTATGATAGTATTGATGCGATCTATTCCTCCTTCATAGTGTAATGTGGACAGTGTGTGCACTATGTTAGTTCTTGGTTTATCTTGCAAAGATCTATTATGCTCTAAGGTTACTTAAACATGAATATCGAATGTTGTGGAGCTTGTTAACTCCGGCATTGAGGGTTCGTGTAATCCTACGCAACGAATGATGTTCATTATCAAACAAGAGTGTATGTAGCACATATGAGAAAGAGTTATTTATTATGCGATCAATGTTGAGAGTGTCCACTAGTGAAAGTATGATCCCTAGGCCTTGTTTCCATACTGCAAACACCGTTTATTTACTGTTCTACTGCATGTTTACTTGCTGCCATATTTTATTCAGATTGCTATTACCACTCATATACATCCATACTACTTGTATTTCACTATCTCTTCGCCGAACTAGTGCACCTATACATCCGACAAGTGTATTTGGTGTGTTGGGGACACAAGAGACTTCTTGCTTTGTGATTGCAGGGTTGCTTGAGAGGGATATCTTTGACCTCTTCCTCCCGAGTTCGATAAACCTTGGGTGATCCACTTAAAGGAAACTTGCTGCTGTTCTACAAACCTCTGCTCTTGGAGGCCCAACACTGTCTACAAGAATAGAAGCACTCGTAGACATCAGGGGACCTAGCGGTGCATCGAGCACATATTGCAGGCTTCCACCAGTGAGGAAAATCCTCACATGACGGAACCAGTCAGTGAAGTTGCTACCATTGCTCTTAAGCTTTTATTTCTCTAGGAACTGGTTAAAATTGATGGAGGGGGCGCCATGATCTACAACGTATTTGCAAAGAGTTTATACTAAGTTTATGACAAATTGAGTTCAAGTTTAATTCTTAAATTAACTAGGTGAACTCCCACTCAAAACAACATCCCTCGCATTGTCTTAGTGATTACACGAACCAAATCCACTACACCAAGTCCGATCTTCACGAGAAAAGATGTAGCTTCAATGGCGAACACTCAAAGTGTTCATCATATCATTCATATGACTCATGCTCTACCTTTCAGTATCCCGTGTTCCGAGACCATGTCTGTACATGCTAGGCTCGTCAAGGCAACCTTAGTATCCGCGTGTGCAAATCTGGCTTGCACCCATTGTATGCACATGTAGAGTCTATCACACCCGATCATCACGAGATGCTTCGAAACGACAAGTCTTAGCAACGGTGCATACTAAGGATGAACACTTTATTATCTTGATATTTAGTGAGAGGGGTCATCTTATAATGCTACCGTCGTGATCTAAGCAAAATAAGATGCATAAAGGATTAACATCACATGCAATTCATAATGTGTGATATGATATGACCTTTCTTCTTGTGCTTTTGATCTCCATCTCCAAAGCACGGACATGATCTCCATCATCACCAGCATGGCGTCAAGGTCAATGGCGCCGCTTCATGGTTGTCCATCACTTATAGCTACTATAACAACTACTTGAAATAAAGCTATTACATGATGAATAGACACGCATGTCTTTAACAAAAATTAAAGACAACCATTAGGCTCCTGCCGGTTGCCATGTTACAATAATGAACATCTCATACATCAAATATAACCATCATCACATGGCCATATCACATCACCAAACCTTGCAAAAACAAGTTAGACGCCTCTAATTTGGTTTGCATATTTTACGTGGTTTAGGGTTTTCGAGTAAGATCCAATCTACCTACGAACATGAACCACAACGGTGATACTAGTGTTGACAATAGAAAGTGCAAATTGGAATCTTCACTATGGTGGAGAGACAGACACCCGCAAATCCACTTATGCAATACAAGTTGCATGTCAAGCGTGGAGCAAGTCTCATGAGACGCGGTCATGTAAAGTTAGCCCGGGCCGCTTCATCCCACCATCCCGCAAGATGCAAAGTACACAAACTAAAGCAACAAAAGCATCAACGCCCAAAAAACCATTGTGTCCTACTCGTGCAACAGATCTATGCATAGACACGGCTCTGATACCACTGATGGGGTTCGTTGCATAGAAAACAAAAAAATTCCTACCGCAAAGACGAATAAATCCAAGATCTAATCTATGGAACACACAAGATCTAATCTACAAGATCGAAGCAACGAGATTTATATGAGACTAACCCTCGAAAATTTCCAAAGCCTACGAGATTAGATCTCGTTGTTGGTGTAGACGATCGTCCTGGTGCTGCAATCCGGCAGCACTTCCGCTCGGTCGCGCGTACGGTGTCGATGAAGCCCCTTCCTCTCCCCGTTCTAGCGGGCAACGGAGGTGTGGTAGATCTCCACGGAATCCCAGCAGCACGACGGCGTGGTGGTGGTGGTGGAGAAGAATTACTGCAGGGCTTCGCCTAAGCCTGCACAGTATATGGAGGAGAAAGAGAGGGGGGCGGCCAGGGTTTCTAGATTGGGGTGTGGTGGCCGGCCACCCCTCCCTCTTTATATAGGGGGAGTCGGCCTAGGGTTCCCCCGGGCCCACCACTTCCTTGGCCGGCGCATGAGGGGGGGACTTTTCTTCCCCATCAAGCCTTCCCCTTATCTCTTCATTTAAACACTTTATTTTAGAGATAGATCTTATCTCTAGATTTAAACCATTTAAATTAAGAGATAGATCTTATCTCTAAGGGGTAGGCCGGCCTGGGCCCACATGTCATAGTGGGCAGGCCCCACCATGCCATGTGGTGCCTACGTGGCCTCTCCCGGGGTGGTGGGCCCACCGGTGGCCCTCTAGAACCTTCTAGAAGCTCCGGTCAAAACACCGGACTTTTTCCCGAACCCCGGAAAATGACTTCCCTTATATGAATCTTATTCTCCGGACCATTCCGGACATCCTCGTGATGTCCTGGATCCCATCCGAGACTCTCGAACAAAAACTTCGGACTCCATCTCATATTTCGAATCTACTTATGCGACATCGAACCTTAAGCACGTCACCCTACGGTTCGTGAACTATGTAGACATGGTCGAGACTCCTCTCCGAGCAATAACCAATAGCGGGATCTGGAGATCCATAATGGCTCCCACATATTCAACGATGACTTAGTGATCGATTGAACCATTTACATATGATGTCGATTCCCTTTGTCACGCGATATTTTACTTGTCCGAGGTTCGATCATCGGTATCTCCATACCTTGTTCAACCTCGTTACCGACAAGTACTCTTTACTCGTACCGTGGTATGTCATCTCTTATGATCCAATCATATGCTTGCAAGATAATCAGACGACATTCCACCGAGAGGGCCCAGAGTATATCTATCCGTCATCAGGATGGACAAATCCCACTATTGATCCATATGCCTCAACTCACACTTTCCAAATACCTAATCCCATCTTTATAACCACCCATTTACGCAATGGCGTTTGATGTAATCAAAGTACCCTTCCGGTGTAAGTGATTTACATGATCTCATGGTCGAAGGACTTAGGCAACTATGTATCGAAAGCTTATAGCAAATTGAACTTAATGACTTGATCTTATGCTACGCTCATTTGGGTGTGTCCATTATATCATTCAATTAATGATATAACCTTGTTATTAATAACATCCAATGTTCATGATCACGAAACCATGATCATCCATTAATCAACAAGCTAGTTATACAAGAGGCTTACTAGGGACTCCTTGTTGTTTACATAACACACATGTATCAATGTTTCGATTAATACAATTATAGCATGTATGCAAACATTTATCATAAACACAAAGATATTATAATAACCACTTTATTATTGCCTCTTGGGCATATCTCCAACAGCGCCCCCGAACCCCTACGACACCTCCATGGAGGACCCATGGAACGAGGTAACTACGGTTTGCTTCCTTTTTTGTTTCCATTCCTTTTTGAACCCTATTTTTGTTGGTGTAGATGGATCTGTAGATGGATGAGTATTGGGTTAATATTTGTGCCGATTTTATTCCATTTTGTTTTGATCACTTCTTGATTTCGTTTAAGATTTGGGGTTCGGCCGTTCGGTTAATTTATGCAAGTAATAATGAGATCTCAATCAGTTAATTTAAGCAAGTAATCATGGGATCTCAATCAGTTATTTCATGCACCAATCAAAAGATATCAACCGTTTATTTTTGCAAATAATCTAGAATGTGTTCAAGTTCAGATCTGGAATCTGTTTCTTTGCCTATGATGAATCGTTGGGCACAAATTTTTACAGGAGGGTTCAGCGAACCATTGCGGTGTACAAATCTATTGTGCATGAGCTTTGGTTCGCTAACACCTTCCCTGTAGATATATAATCATGTCCACTCTAACTGAGGCTGACTCTGTTTTTCCTAACTTTGTTATCATGCACGTTAGTCATCGTTGCAACTCATATACTCATAGTTTCTGTTTGATATGGATCAGCTGTGTGGCAGCGACGTCGGCAGCGACGAAGAGGACGAGGACGTCAAGACTCGCCAGGTGCTGCAGAGGCTGCAGGTCGGCCAATACATCTCCTACTTCGCCAAGGGTGTCTACAGGTGCCCCTTCTGCACTAGGAGACTCGGCGGCACGGACTTCAACTGCCTCGTCACGCATGCTGAGAGCATCAGCAACACCTTCCCCAAGGTCGGCACGATGGTGAACGTCTACTCCTTCCGCGCCAAGCACATGGCGCTCGGCATGCACCTCCGCAACATGCAGCGGGTGGAGATCTCCGCCGGGCGCATGCCTCCGCTCAAGCTCAAGGCTCCCAAGGGGAGCAGGAGCAACAAGTGGAGGCAGAGCCAGATGGGGTAGGCGGAGTCCTGGACGTGTGCTGCTGCTCCTATTTTGTTGTTAGCTAGGGATCCCTTGTTGTTATGTTGTTAGTATGATGGTGCTGTGAAGAACCTCGAACCTGTTACTATGTTGGCTGCTGTGTATGCAACTTATTATCTAGGGAGGGATCCCTATTATCTGTCCCTATTATCTATCCCTATTCTACTATATTTTGTTGGCCCTACTTTGTTTTCTCGATTTACTATGACTGTGAATTTATCGTACATTACCCTGGAGATTTGCTTCTAGATTTAACTACATACATATGGACCAGAGGGAGTACTAGATTTGCTGCCATATTGGGTAAACAACGAGGGCCAAAAGGCACAAATAATTGAAGAAAGACAGAAATGCAAACTTCTCTAGATTTGATACTAATTTGGTGAAAAGGACAGAGAGAAAGGGAAAAAGGTGCTCTTAACGATGCCAATTTGGGGCCGAGAGAGACAGAATCCAGATCCTGCTCACGTGCAACCAAACACGGTCTCGTCCTGTCCCACGCGGTCCCTTTCTACCAGCCCCACGCGACGCGGCCCCACACGTCAGCACAGAACGGTCAACTAAACGGGAATCCTGCCGTCCGAGCTTCTGCGGGTTTCAAATAAGGGCTTGGGGAAAACTGAGGAAAAACTAAGGAGCTAGGGAAAACTGAGTACAACTAAGGACCTGAGGGCACGAAAATAGAAATCCCTATAAAAATACTCAGTAATATTACAAACTCATGTTCAAATTCAAATTCAAGTTCAAATTTAAATTCAAATTTGAACCACTATTACAAACACTTATAAGAAGCGACCGTATTGGACCTAGAAACGCACTATTGGGCCTCGCCTTTCCTAGAACCTTCGTCGTTTTTTTTTCCATTTAACCTAACTTTGCAAACTCTGCACGACCGACCTGAACAAGATGATAGTCTTGCCAAACTGTTGTTGCATTTGATTGAACACTGATTACAAAGCATAAGATCAATCTCATTACTGATTACAAAGCATGTCTAACGACTAATGATCAAGAGATAAACAAAGTTGAGAGAAATTACACAAAAATAAAATAGCCCGACCATCAAATTATCCTGCTTTTTCAAATTGACAAGATTCACTAGCTGCTTGTTGATCTTCTTCAACTCCTTCATCGCCATCTCTTCCTCAACCCCTTCTGATTTTCCCACCGTAGCAGCAGATCCCAATTACTCCACCGCCGACGGCAAATTGAACCCCAGGGTTGCGCCCTCCATCTTAATCCTCCTAATGTACTCATCAATCCACTCAAAATGCGTGCATTTCGCCAGATCCTGAAAAAAAAACAAAATTAACCCTAATCCCCAAATCGGATGAAAATGCAAAATTGAGGAAAAACAAACGAAATTGGCAGAGGTGAAACTCAGATCCCACCTTCCATGGCTCTGCTTTGCTCTCGCATTTGACAAACTCACACCCGGCGTTGCCATTCTTGTCGCTCATGGTGACCAGCCTCTTCATGGGCGTCGTCCATGGGCAATCAGGGCAGCTGCCCAACGACACTGGACCGTAGCGTGGCCATTTGAGCTGGGAGGCGGAAGAGGAGCTCGACATCTTCTGTCGGCGATGCCGCGCGTCATCGTCGGAGAAGAAGGGGGAAGATAGGATGCAACGGTCGGGGATTGCTGCGGAGCGGGGGCAAGGCGGCTCTATTTTGTACCAGCTGAGAGTTGTGGGTCCCATGCAGTGAGGTGGATAAGCTCTGGGTCCCGCGGTGAGGTGGACAAGAGGTAGGTCCCGCGCTCGGAGGTGTCCTGCGCTGATGTGGATAAGTTGTGGGTCCCGCTCAGCCCATGTGATTTGAGTTGATAAGGTGTCTACTATTGTTTAAGAGAAGTATCGCATGCTAGTTATTTGCATCGTCACGAGTATCACATGGGGGATATTCCTATGAACAACGTCGTTTTCTTTCCAATAGCAAGGAAAGACGTTGCACATGAGCTATTTGCCCGTGAAAAACTCACGCATAGGTAACCTTTGAGTATCCATGGAAGATCTCAAAGCAGATTTGAGGTAGCTAGTGTGGAGGACAAAGTAAGTAAAATGCGCACTAGTTTTTCGCGTGCGCCATGAGTATTTGTCCTGCGTGATGCACCACTTCTCGATGCGCCACGTGTATATACCCGTGGTGCACCACTATTCTAGTGCTCCATAGGAAAGGTGATTGCCTAGAGATGTTTTTCTAGTAGCGACATGAAAAGCTCAAGACCCAGGGGGAAAAGCAACACATCACTAACCTTGACGCGACCATCAACAACCTAAGCCAAGAGGGGCCATGGTACGACCACCACCCTAGGCTGCGCCATGGGGGCCCGCACTTATTCCTCCTCGTTATTCACACCCCAAAACTCGTATTGACCTAAAGCCATCTATATATGTGTGTACCTACACACACGCTCCTCCTTCTCCGCTTGCCTCGCCTCGTCGTGTCACACTTTGTTCCATGGATTGAGATGAGCCAAGGGAGCACCTAGGCCTTGTGTACTAGTTGTTCATGAATACACACGTTTGTCCATTCAGCTATGCCTCAACGTTTAGTTTCATATCCCACCACTTCATCGTGCTTATGAAAAAGAGCTCGCTCCTCTCTAGAGGGACGCGCCACAACACCGCCTATGCGCATGCCACTTGGTTCTAGAGCACCGCGTCACTGCTCGAGTCTTCCCCATCGTGTTTGTCGACTTGCTCTGATCGACGGGAAAGTAGGCCTCTGGAAACCCGCCTCTTGTGATCCTTTACGGGAGAATGGCGACATCATAATGAACGTCGATGAATAAATTTCCAAAGATGAATTCTTTTCATGACATAGACAACCTATTTGACTACATGGGATACAACATCGACAACGTGAACGGTCCCCCCTCTGCACCATACGTGTTCCTCCTCCTTCTATTTGAGATTTTGCTTGAGTTTCTTGCTATGGCATTCAACATATATATGCTATGTTCATCTGCTCTACTAGTTCGCATGCTAGTTTAATCTTTTGCTGTTACGACCATGTTTTATCCACTGATTGTTTGGATTAAATCTCATGATAAATTACTCATATTTTGAATACTAAGAATTGGGCGTGTTTGGTTGTCCATGATGTTTTCCCTTTTCTTTTGTGAAGTACTTATATTTCCAATATATATAGGAGTATCTGTATTACAAAGTAGTACAAGCTTTTCTTTGTTGAGACTTGAGGGGGCCTAGACGTCAGGTGCTCAAGACGTGGAGGTTAGGCGTTCTCTATTTTTCTGCCAGCTCAACCCAACTAGCAAGAGAAGATACTGGACTGCCGGACTGGCATGGTTACACGCAGCTGCAAGCAGCCACTCAGAACGCAGAAACCCAGCGCCACGGATCGCGATCCGCGTGACTCACTTGAAACCGAATCCTGACCGTCCACACCTCTCTAATCGAACGCCCCAAACTCCCCTCCCAAAAGCAAAGCGCCAAAAAATACAATATTTTCGCAGACGCGCGCCCACCGGGCCGCTCCTCCTCTCCTTTAAAATCCCACGACCCCCCTTCCCTTCTTCCTCATCCTCATTCCAATCCCCAAATCCCCGCTCCAGCACTCAGCAAACCCTAGCCTCCACCTCCACCCATCCCCGATGGCCCGCACGAAGCAGACGGCGAGGAAGTCCACCGGCGGCAAGGCGCCGCGCAAGCAGCTGGCCACCAAGGCCGCGCGCAAGTCCGCCCCGGCCACCGGCGGCGTGAAGAAGCCCCACCGCTTCCGCCCCGGCACCGTCGCGCTCCGCGAGATCCGCAAGTACCAGAAGAGCACGGAGCTGCTCATCCGCAAGCTGCCCTTCCAGCGCCTCGTCAGGGAGATCGCGCAGGACTTCAAGACCGACCTCCGCTTCCAGAGCTCCGCCGTCTCCGCGCTCCAGGAGGCCGCCGAGGCCTACCTCGTCGGCCTCTTCGAGGACACCAACCTCTGTGCCATCCACGCCAAGCGCGTCACCATCATGCCCAAGGACATCCAGCTCGCACGCCGCATCAGGGGCGAGAGGGCCTAGGCTGCTTTGTAGCGTCTCGACTTGTGGTTTAGAGCTGTGTTAGTTAAGTCGTGTTAGCCTGTTGTTGGATGTGGTAGTATCTGATGGTACCATCTTGTTATCATCATCATCTATGAGAAGTTAGCAACATGTTGTTAAGAACAATTGTCTGCCGTTTCTCTTATTCAGCAAATGGTTGTGTTATCCCCACTCGTTAGATCTCTGATGAAGACCGTTTCAAAATTGCTTGGATATCTATATAACGATGTTCTGGCTATGTGATTTTTCTTAGTATCTATGTTTTGTTCAGTCTGTTCCCTGCTCACTTCCGATGCATTATCTTTACAATGTTTGTCTGAATTAAAACTCGGAATCTGAACATTTTTGTGTATATGGTTCAGTTCAATCTGTTCCCTTTCCCTATCGCTCTTATATCTACTTTGTCTGTCATGTTTCTAATTACCAAGAACTGTAATTATGGTTGCTTTTCCCCTGCTATTGGACAAACTACAAGATCATGACCTGTTTTTTCCCCTGTACTGGAGTATAATAATCATTTAGATATTTACCATTTTTTGACTGGGTAGTACTTAATCAATTGATAATCAAGTGTTCGTTGATAATTCCAACTTGTCAAACTTAATTCCCTACATTTCCTGTCAGCTCCGACTTTTCCTACTGGATTGCTAAATAATTACTGGTTTGGTTTGCTATCAGTTGGCTATCCTCAGTAACAAATCATCCTGTATCCTCACTAACAAATTTCAAATGCTTGACTCATAGGCTCATAGCCGTATTGGACAAAATCTGTTTGTAATGATAGAATGCTAAGCACGACATAGCATAGAAGATCTATTCTACAGTGAATTTGTTGATAGAGTTTGACGAGATTTCCCATGGCATTGCTCAGATCCAGATGGACAAGCAACATCTTCAGGGGTGAACTCTAGTGTAAAACCTTACTGGCAGATGCTCCAGCTGCCAGACTACATACGAAAATTGAGGTCGAGGTAGCTTCTACTTGAATTTGATTATGTTTATTTACAATTGTTTAGTTGAAAATCAACAGTGATCTTATTTAAGAGCTAATTTCAACAAACCAAATTATCTACTCTCTTCTTTGAAAGGAAGGTTTCGAAGATATTCATCCAGCAATGCAGATTTGGATTAGGCTAGGCAAAAAGAGGTATGTAGAACATGAGTTTTCTTCTATACCATTGGTCCTATCAATGGATTGCCTGTAAGTTTAGTACACAAGTTACAATATTTTTAGGTAATGGTAGTGATCATATTTTCAGGTGTGGCCAGACACAATGACCAACACATAGCCAGTGGAACAATCTAGTCTTAATTCTTGTTTCTGAACCAGGAGTGTTTTTTTTTCTTCTAGTATGTGCTGTGAGGCAAAAGCCCCACAGCCTTGCTTTTACTTAAACACCCAAACCAACTATTTACAAGCTGTACAAGAGGCTAAAGGTAAAGAGGAAGAAATACAAACCAGAGACTTAAACTAGCCTATCTACCCAAACCAGGAGCTTGTCTCTATGTACAGGGTTCATTCTGTGTGCATGAAGAGACACATCATAGATAAAATTACAGCTCCAGGCCATAAACCTAGGTTTGCGATGCTAAAAAGTGAACCCATTCCTAATCTTCCAGATATTCCAACAAGAGGCAAGACCATTTATGTGAAAAATGGCTGGCTGAACTGTCTTCTTGCATATACTGCAGTCTGCTGCAAATCCCCAACAGCACTCCAATCAATCTGAAGATAAAACCAAATTTGTACCCTGAAATTGCAAGAGAAGAAGAGATGATCATTATCTTCATGAACCCCCGGACATAGCACACAATGCCTGTCTTCAGTGACCTTCCAGTGCCTCCTATGCAGCATATCTCTTGTATTCAGTCTGCCACTTAACATAAGCCAGTCAAACATTTTAATCTTCATGATACATCTGCTTTTCCATATCCATTTGTACACTGGACAGACCACCACAGATTCATGGAGTGAAGAATTGTATTTAGCTGCTGTATAGGGATCATTCCTGTCATGCAAAATAGTTACATTATCCAACCAGGAATTTAGAAGCAATAGCCCATCATACCCTCTGCCTGACAGAGGGAGCTGAAACTCCATAATTCTATCCTGAGACTGAACCATATCTCTTACTGTAATCTTGTCATCTTTTGTGAAGGAGAAAAGATGGCTAACCACTTTCTCAATGGAATGATCCAGGAGCGTTCGGTACTTCGATCCCCATGCCCGCTGCCATACGAACCTGAAGAAAAGGAAGATTTATGGCAAAGTTCTTGGGCTTCAGAGGATACCGTTAAAATCCACCACTGTTGTAGCAGTTATGCCATCATATGTACAGACTGATCTCTAGGAAATACAAGCTGCCAATGTGGAATCACAAATGAGGTATGTAAAGAATAACATGTTGCTTTCGAAGTGTGGAGCTGTGTGTAGAAGCATAATATCACATAGCGATTTTGTGTAAAGGAATACTAGCTAAAGCTGGTGTGGCTTTCCTTGAGAAACACAAGATTTTTTGCTTCCTCCAAGAGTCTACTTTGTTGGAGTTCTTTTATTGAATCCAGTTGGCTGTGATTGACCTAGTTGCACTTGCTTGACTCTGCCGAATTTCTCAACAGAGATCTGTTACCTCAAAGGTGGCTAGTGCCTATGGGACCAATGTTTAATTACGGTGCCTTGATATATACCCAAACTATTGGCTTCCACACTTCAGTTGGCTGCCTCTCCCGCTGTTACTTGCTGCATCTCCCCAGAGTACAGATCAGCGATGGGGATAACCGCCGTGGGTTCTAGGTAAGCGGCTCGACGGCACGGGGCTGAGCAACAACCTGCTGGGGGTGGATCCCGCTGTTGCGTTCGGCCTCATGTTCTACATCGTCTACTCTATCCTTGAGGACAATGGTGATTCCAGCGGCATCACCCTCCATATTCCTCTTCTTCTGCCTGCCTGTCTGCTTGATCCGTGAAATGTTTGCATAATTACCATCAATCTATCATGTATGGATGAACGTTGAGTTAGTGATTACTGTTTCTGAATTACCGAAGTACAACTGAAACGGCACCAGTTAGCTTCGTCTGTGTTAAACTGTTGCAGTTGTTATGGCTTGTGATGCCAGTATGAAGCAACTTCAGTGGTAATTAAGATCCGAAAGCAGCACACCTAATTACCTTTTTCTGTAGTTGTGTTAAATCTCCCATCCAGCTGTTCAGGGCGTTCTGTTTAACTGAATGGGAAGAAACAAATACCATCTTCAGAGATTTGGAAAACCTTAACAGTCACAGCAGAGGCACACTCAATGAATTGGCGTACTTGTATGGATCGCTGCTGCTTTGTACAAGTAGTATTGTTTCGTTCACATAGCACAACGGGGTGGTGGCGCAGTTGGCTAGCGCGTAGGTCTCATAGCTAAACGTGAGTGATCCTGAGGTCGAGAGTTCGAGCCTCTCTCACCCCAAACCATATGTGATCCTGTAGTGATGAAACGCTCTGTGATAACTTGGGTCATCACATCTCCATCTGAAACTTCAGGTGAAGCGAGCATGTCTGAACTTGATCATTTTCTTTTTGCTGAATCACCACGGCATGGTTTTTAGTTTTTCTGTCCTTCGGTGAACTAAGCTTCTGCCATGTTTGCTTGCCAATTCATACAGTTCAGCTTGAAAATGAAAAAAGATTACAAAATTATGAATGGATTTCCCCTCTACTGGATTAAAATAATTATCTATATAATTATCTTATTTTGACTGGGTATTACTTAATCAAATTGATGATTTTTTTTTTAAACATTAGGCCGTAGCCCTGCCTTA
Organism: Lolium multiflorum; assembly: GCA_030979885.1. Taxonomy (NCBI): domain Eukaryota; kingdom Viridiplantae; phylum Streptophyta; class Magnoliopsida; order Poales; family Poaceae; genus Lolium; species Lolium multiflorum. Next base: position 61,563,268 of record CM061752.1, on the reverse strand, counting down.
AATTAATAAGGCCGTTGCCGGCAAGATGATACAAGATGCTGAAAACCAGCTAACAGGAACCGAAAACTACAAGCAAAACAAGAAAAAGAGTGAAACACAGCTTGAGCTCCGAGACCATTGTCCAGTCTTGTGATCCAACTAGAGAGGCGTCGAAGCTGGTGAAGAAGGCCGCCAAAGAGGGACTCGCACCATCGTCAACCTCCAGAGGCCAAGCAAAGCCCACGCACCATCCGTTTCCACCTCCAAAGAAAGCTCCCTGCTTTCTTGCCCCGGATCGGAGGGCACCGTACCTGTCGGAGGTAGATCGCTCTCCCTGAGCACGCATGGATAATGGAAGTTACCGCCATGGAGAAAGACTCCGAGCACTCGCCTCGCCGCGCCGCCACCCACGAACATCACAGCCACCCGCAGCACAAACCACCAAACCGGACCAAGCTGCCAGGAGTAAGCGAAGACGATGCATACAACCTCCGCCGAGCTCATCCACCCAAACCCACTATCTCAAAACGGCGCCTCCAACGAGGGAACGGCGCCACCCGGGCGCCGCCACCGTCCAAACCAAAGCTTTGGGTTTTCACCCGAGATAGATATGGCAGGGAGGGAGGGGATATCACCTCGATGTCGCCTTCAGGAAGGAGAACGGCGCCATCAGCGTCGTCGACGTCGCGGCCGCCACCGTCGGCCAAGGGTTTCCCCCGGTCAAGAGCCCACATCCGACCACACCCCGCAGCCACCGGAGGAAGTCCGGGGCCGGGGAGGTGCGACGAGCACCGCTGGGAGGAGGAGCCTCCGTCTTCAGATCTGGTCACAGAGGCCCACCGGGGCGACCTCCACACCATGCCCACACCCGCCGCCCCCTTCACCGCCCGCGCAGCCGAAGAGAGCCGACCGCAGCATCGGCACCAGCCGCCCGCCGCCAGGCCGCCAGTGCCCCACCCTGTGCCCAAGGCCGCCGCCTTGGAGTCCTGGCCCCAGCCCGGTCGACGGAGGGCACCAAGCCCCCGGCCACCACTTCCCAGCGCCGGCGAGGCCACGCCGGAGAGGGGGACGGGGGGAATCGCGCCGACCTCGCCCAGCGGCGGAGGCCACCCCCGCGCGGCCGTCGTCCTCCCTACAGCAGCGCACGGGGGGCCGGAGGAGAGATCCCCGCCACCCCCATCACCGGCGTCGCGTGGCCTTGCCGGCGGCCGCCTCCGGGGGCGACGAGGGGAGGGGAGAGGGAGGGGGGAGGCGGCGGCGGCGGGATTAGGGTTTCCCCCCCGGTCGCCTGGAGGGGCGACGCGAGGGAGAGGACGCGGTAGGTTCCGGGCTCAAGTTCGTTCCGTGCCATCCCCATCAAATTGATGATCAAGTGTTTGTTCATAATTCCAACTTGACAAACTTAATTTCCTGCATTTCCTGTCAGATCTGAGTTTTCCTAATGGATTGCTAAATAATTATTGCTTAGCTTTACTTCTCATTTGGCTTTCTCACTAACAAATCATCTTGTAGCCTCAGTAACAAAATTCAAATGCTTGGCTCATAGACTCATAGCTGTATTGGACTAAATATTTTTGTAATGACAGAATGCTGAGGACTGCATAGCATAGAAGATCTGTTATACAGTGGGTTTGTTGATAGGAGTTTGAGGAGATTTCCCATGGCATGGTTTTTAGTTTTTCTGTCCTTCGGCGAACTAAGCTTCTGCCATGTTTGCTTGCCAATTCATACAGTTCAACTTGAAAATGAAAAAAATTACAAAATTATGAATGTATTTCCCCTCTACTGGATTAAAATAATTATCTATATAATTATCTTATTTTGACTGGGTATTACTTAATCAAATTGATGATCCAAGTGTTTGTTCATAATTCCAATTTGACAAACTTAATTTCCTGCATTTCCTGTCAGATCTGAGTTTTCCTAATGGATTGCTAAATAATTATTGCTTAGCTTTACTTCTCATTTGGCTTTCTCACTAACAAATCATCTTGTAGCCTCAGTAACAAATTTCAAATGCTTGGCTCATAGACTCATAGCTGTATTGGACTAAATATTTTTGTAATGACGGAATGCTGAGGACTGCATAGCATAGAAGATCTGTTATACGGTGGGTTTGTTGATAGGAGTTTGAGGAGATTTCCCATGGCATTACTCCTGGGCATTGCTCAGATCCAGATGGACAAGTAACATGTGCAGTGGTGAACTCTAGTGTAAAACCTTAGTGTCAGATGCTTCAACCGCCAGATACCAAAGTTGAATTCAGTTTAACTTCTACTTGAATTTGATTAAGTTCATTTACAATTATTTAGTTAAAAATCAACGGTGATAATATTTAATTTCAACGAACCAGATTACAAACCTCTCTTCTGTACAATAAGTGTCGCTTCGCTTTGTCAGCACAACGGGGTGGTGGCGCAGTTGGCTAGCGCGTAGGTCTCATAGCTAAACGTGAGTGATCCTGAGGTCGAGCCTCTCTCACCCCAAACCCATATGTGATCCTGTAGTGATGAAACGCTCTGTGACAACTTGGGTCGTCACATCTCCACCTGAATCATCAGGTGAAGTGAGCATGTCTGAACTTGGTCACCTTTTTTTTCGCTCAATGAATTCTCCAAACTGCTTCACGGTTTCAGTTTTTTCTGCCCTTTGGTAGGGTAGGTCTTTGACTCTCTAATGCAAGGCTTGGTCGAACTAAATTTCTTCAAAGAGTATACTTGTGCTGTGTGCCTCTGCCTTTGTGTTTCAGCTCATTTAGTGGTCCACATCTTCTCGGTTTCCACAGTGTGTTAGTACTTCACCGTCAATTTCTCACTATGCAATCCAATATAATTGCATGACTATATTTATCTGTGACAACACCACATTAGTTGTCAACTTTTGTTTTTAGCTGCCGTCCCATAAGTAGTGACAGTGGAGAGGCACACCAGAAGGAACATGAGCCTTGACACCGCGTGCTATTCACTATTGGTGCTCTGCTTTAAGCTCCAAACTCAAGCGACATAGCTCTTGGAGTGTAACTAAATGGTCGGGATTTTTTTTAAATTGAAAGGAGGACCTGGCTTGTATAATAAGCTCATAATCTGATTGTGCAGAAATGCACCCAGAATTGCAATAAGTGCTCTCTGAACCGGATTTCTCCTTTTCGTTTTCCCATTCTTTTTTTGGCACCCATTAATAACTTTACCCATTCTCTGAATCGGCTTACATAATCTAGACGCTATTTTACTTGTTTGCCAGTCCTAGTTTTGCAGCTTGTCTAATGCTACGATTCAGAGAAAATTATTCTAAAATGGGTAGTTCACTTAATTATGAGTTTATGACCCTGAACATGATGCTTAACTAGACAACTCCCCGCGCTTTGCAGCGGGAATTTGTAGACACAAAATAATTGAGGCAACTAATTCATATAAGGAAATCTATTGTTTCTGTTGAAACTCAAGATGCATTCAATCCTTCGTTAATTGATGTTTTGAGACTCTCATATGCAAAGATGCGATGTTCTTTAGCCTAGATATATGAGTATTTGTTGTTATGTTCTAGTCAAACTTAATGACTGCAGGGCAATTGGATATATACGACTATCTAAAATTGTATATCGAGCTTCGATCAAGAGCAACAAAGGGTGGGACCATCCCGCACTCTTACATATACTGCTTTTTTTGAAGAGTAAATCTTGTGAAGACTTTGTAGGATTTTTTTTTGTAGGGCTCGCCATGCATATTAATCTCCTAAATGCATACCTTAGGCTTTCACAGCTTTCACGCATGTCCATCAAGATAGTCATATCAACTTTCACTACAGTGATATGTAGCGCTAAGACTAGTCACAATGGGAAGTATCATACACTAGTATCATACATATGATACTAGTTTATGATACTACCCCACAATGCATAGTATCATAAGATAGTATCATAGTATCATTATATTTAATGTTTTGTAGAATCTCAATGCAAATTGATGTACATGATGCGTTTACCATTAAGTTTTCTAGTTTTACGTGCTATGATACGGTATCATATTATGATACCACTTCCAACTCTCACCTCATTAATTGGTGCGCCACATCAGATTTTTGCCAACATGGCACACATGATACTACTTATGATACCCTCATTGTGGCTAGTCTAAGAAGATCGGGAATAAAGTTTTGTGTGACAGAAGCTGTAACTAACCAACTAACCAAATTAATTTTGCTGAACACATGTCACTGTGAGATAAAGCCATTAGATAATTTTTTTTTTGAATTTCCCCAATCTTCGATCTACTATGCAAAGCTAGAGTATGTTTTTTTTTCTTTCCCAACTTACTCAATATTGCATACATAGATCAAGTTGGACACTCAAACAACCTAGAAGATCCACAAACTTTAAATGAAACGATTTGTGCATTTATATATATGTATATAAATGATATCAGCGGCAACAAATATAGCACGTACGTAAGCCTTATGTCTGTATATTAGCATGTATGATGGTGCCCCTGATCCCCGAACGACCCCAATAATCATGTACAAAACTGTTTGGGAGAAGAAACGAAAGAAAACAAAAAAAAACATACCACAAAGGAGCAAACCACTTGTGCGGTTTGTATAGGAGAACCGAGGCTTGCCCGAAGGATGAATTATCCATATGCATTATGGAACCAATCACATGACGTTGCATGGCAGGAGAACTGATTAGGGTGATCGATTTATTATTTTATTGCGTACCATAAATAGTCCCATTAGCCTTCCAATATCAGCATCTAGCAAGGTATGAAGTCAATCTGCAGATACCCGATGCAATCCTGCAAGGAAATCTTCGGTATTGATTAGTTAAATAAAATAGGGAAGAGATGATGGGAAATCAAAAGCGTATTGCCTGTGGCTTTGGTCGGCGCCGCCACGTCCCGCATGCTCATCGCCACTGTTATTGTCCAAGTTTCCTCGTGCATGATCCTATTAGAGCATCTCCAGTCGCGTCCTCCAAAGCATCCCCAAAGGGATTTGGGACGCGCCGGATAAAAAATGCGTTTCAGCCGCGTCCTTCAAAGCCCATTTTTGTCCGGCGCGGCCCGATACGGTGTCCGGCGCCCGAGCCCGTCCCCGTCCCACAGGGGACGCTTCGGGCACGCTGGACACAACGAAAAGCGAGACGAACCGACGCGGGGCCGACCCGTCAGCGGCTCGGACGCTCAGCCGCCGCCTACGTAGCGACGGTGCAGTTGCCGGGAAGCGGAACCATCGCATTGGCAACCGTATCGACGACGCGGCAACCGCCGGAATGGAGTCGGGACTCCTCGGAAGAGCAACCGCTGCTCTTTTCGACTTCTGCGCCGCCGTTCATCCGCGCTCAATAAGACCCATACGTCGGCGCTTTTGGATCTTCACCGGCCGCATCCGACACCTCTAGCGACGATGAGCTACATCTCCGAGCTCCCGTCCGACACCTCCAGCGAGGGAAAGCCTGCTGGATGGCGCCATTGGTGGGAGAGAGCTCGGACGCCCAGCAGCGGCGACGATTCCTCCCGCCACCTGACAGCGCGGAGGAATGGCTGGGCGTGGAGGAGGACGCGGAGGAAGAAGAAGAATGAGGCGGCGGTGGCCCGTGCGAAGGCGGAGGCGGACGCGAAGGCCAATACCGCCAAGGCCAAGCGCAGCCGGCGAGCACCGGCAACAACGAGGAGGACTCGGACGCGTCGGCCGACACCGCCTCTTCGGAAGAGGTGACGAGCAGGAAGCGCCACCGTGATGACGACGACGAGGCGGGGCCATCATCATCGAAGAAGAAGTAGTTTAAAATAATTTATATGTAATTTAATTATGTTTTTTCGAAGTTTTATATGTAATTTGTTTATGTTGAACCGATTTGAATATTAGTAAATAGTTTTATTCTATCTATAAGAAGTATTTTAAATGTTTGGGGGCGGCGTTTGGGGGACGCGACTGGGGAGCGACGTCCCCCAAACGCGGCACGAACGAAACACGTCCCCCAAACGCTCAATCCGGCGCGGTTTGGGTACGGTTTGGGGGACGCGACTGGAGATGCTCTTACGCCAGAGGCATCTTCCATTCATTTCGATTTAGGTATTTTTGCACCATATTTAGATCTTTCCTTTCTACGATCCGGAATTCCCAACAAATCCTTGAATTCTCGAATACGATGGGATTTCACACCTAGCGAATCTTTCACTCTACCTCCTCTTACTAAGACTATAGAATGTTCCTGCGAATTATGACCTTCGCCTGGAATGTGAGCAAATATATCATGTCGATTGCTCAACTCTACTTTTGCTATCTTACGTAGAGCTGAATTAGGTTTTTTCGGTGTTCTCGTCGAAACACGCAGACATACTCCTTGCTTCTGGGGACATTGATCCAAAGCTCAAGTACGGTCCGTGCCCAAAGCTCGAGTACGGTCCGTGCGCTGTTTTCCTTCTCTACCATGACGAATCAATTGATTTTTTTGTAGGCATCCCTCTTTCCTATGTTCTTCCCCCCTTTGCCCTTTCTAAAGTGGTTACTCCCGATCTCCGAAGCACCCCTTTTCCATTCATAGAGAGATCCAATCGTCAAAATCAATAAAAAGGCCATCATGGACCAAGATCCAAACAGATCAATCTTGTTAGGAGGTACTGCCCAAGGAAAAGAAAAGGTGACTTCCAGATCAGGGATAATAAATAAAATAGGAACTGGATAAAATCGTATATCGAAACGACTTCTGGCATCACCGGAGGGATCGGAACCACATTCGTAGGCCAACAATTTTTCTAGATAGGTCGAACTATTGGAAGCAAATGGAAAAGGAACACCGAGTGGAATCAAAGAAACTAGCGGACTGATCACTAAATAGATACAAATAGGTGCAAATTCCGACATCACCAAAGCCCACTTCGTTCTCTCGCTCTCCTCGTGGCGCTCCTTGCTCGCGGAATGGCATACCGAAAAAAAGACGCTCAGATGTGGATTCGAACCACTGAAGGATTTCAAGGGCAATGCCCCTTGCTCTTCCCACTGAAACAAGAAAAAAAGGATTTGCAGTCCAGCAAGAAAACGGATGCGCTAACGCGCGACGGCTTTCACGCTAGTTGCTCAATCCGTTGCTTGTTTTGCTCTAACCAGCTGAGCTACCAGAACCACTTGCCTAAAGTCTCTTTTCTTCATCTATGAGCATCCTACCTTCAGCGGAGGAGCTTGCTCAAGAACCGAGAGCCGGCCTGGGACTGGACGGCCCTCGTTCGGGAAGGTCTTCTTTGCTATAGACGCCACCAAGAACAAGAAAGGGGCGCTCCGCTCCTAGTCACTAAGCAGTGCTATTCTGTCCGACGGCGGACTCCATCAATCTTAGGTTTCTCTCACGTAATTTCGCCCGCCCGTTCTACTTCCGTGCCGGAGGAAATTCCTGCAGCACCGGCTCCCATAGAAAGGCAACAGTCATAGAATCATGGCGCCATAAGTGTGGACTCTTCTAGCTCTCCGGCTCCTGCTCCTCTCGATGAGCTACCATGGTCATCTATAGTTGTCTGGTAGGATCTCTTGCCAATGGAGAAAGAGATATGCAATGTTCAAATTGTGGAGCATAGAAATAGGAAGGGACAGCGTGGGCTTTTTTAAGGGATGCCATGAAAACAGACGGACATAGGAGCCAGAACACTGAGTGGGAGTATTTGTTTGGAGAGAAAGTGACCGGAAAAGCAATGGACGAAGACATAGGGTGGAATTAAAGCAGTACACTCAGAAATAAAAGGAAGAAGGCCTTTGGAAAATTGGTTGCTAAAAATTATGAAATAAACAATAAATCTGTGGTGGATGACGTGGGAGGCTTACATAACTTGGCATGCTATGATTGGCCAATGTTGCTCGATGAGGTGTGTATCTTGCATGTTGAGAGAAATCAACTTAGTGGATTTCTCCTATTTAGATATTATAGATTAGTAGTGCTCTATGTGTAGACACTAAATGATATTTTTTCACTGGTTTAAATTTCACAGGTTGCTTTGTCTTGCAGTTACATTGTGCATTTCGACAGTTTTCAAAAGCATCTATTCCATGGTCTTTTTCTCTATGATAGAAGACAAAATAATGAATCTGCCTGTATTTTTGGATCTCACTCTTTGTTTGTTGAATCATGAATGTGTTTGGTTTGGTTGGACTAGTTTAACTATTGGCACGGTCGCAGCAAGTGTATCCCTTACGTAAGTATGAATAAAACTTATCTAAGCAAGCATATCAAAACAATGGGATACATGATTACATGAAAACTTTATGAGATAGAGAACATTGCACAAGACTCTACATCCCCCAGCTTAAAACTTTGCAAGAACCAAACTCAAGAAGATTACCAAAAGAAAAGAGAAACTGCAGTTATCAAAAGAGAGTGTAAGAAGTGGTTACCTTCCCTAGCTTGATTAAAGCGAGGGTGTGGTACACTTTTACCGTTGAGGCACAAATATCTCTCTATCAATGCACATTGACCTTTGCTCCATTGAATATTACTTGTTGTGGTTCGGTGGTATCCTTTCTCATGAACCTGGTGGAAATAAAACTAGAAGGGAAACCAAAGATTTTTGTGCCTTTGTAGTTTATAATTTTTCTTTTCTTTTTGAGGCGCGTTGGCTCACAAGTGATGGAATCACCAGTCTCGCAGGGTAGGTTCATCTACCTAAGCACCATGCTCAAGTGAACAAACTAAGTCTAAGAGTGGCCCCTCTTAGATTTGGATGAAGTGCATGTGAGATGAAATGCGGAACACGAGTGTGGAACCCTCCTATGTGCCAAAATTTAAAAGGAAGGGATCTCGCTTAAGGTGGAAAAGTACTGCTATACTACAACTTTTATGACAACGGTTCAAGTTGGAAGGTTTTACAAGACACTTGTTGTTGAAGCTTGTCGAAATGAAGCAACCAAGTGGCGAGGGTTTTGCACGGCTGAGACCATACCTTAAATGTCCTCGCACAATGTTCAATTCGCTGCAAAAATTGCAGATGAAATAAAAGTGCTCGATTCGGTGTACGAACGTAGTTCGTTCACCCAACTGAGAAAAGGAAATAAAGATAAAATGCAAAAAAACACTACAGAGAATTATATGCTAGAGAGTTTATAAGATAGCTAAAATGAATAAGGGTACCTTGCTGCTCGGTGTTGTCCTTCGATATGGGTGCTTATCCTGCAATGAGGGAGTTAGGATTCTAGATCACAATACCGTCCACGTATACTCAAATAATCATTGCATTAATAAAGGGGTTCAAGAAATATTACAACCCATCATGGATACCATGCGGGGAAAGAAGAAAGAGTAGCGGCAATGGAAATGGTGATGGCGTTGGTGGTGGCAACGCATAGCCATGCTCCAGTGATGGCTCCTTGGTGGTCTTATTCCTCGGCCTTCCTTCAAGGTTGATCGATAAATTTTGGTGTCAAGGCAACAAGGCTCCACCATGATGGAGGTGTGGCGGCTATGAAGATTGGAATGAAGTGTTGAAGATGATGTTGGTGGAGGTTAGGGGTTTCCTCTCCTTTTGTAACCTCGTGGAGGTCGGTTTCGCGTATGGGAAACCCCGCACTAGATATGACCTTTGGGCCTTCACAAATGTTGTTATGTTTGACGAAACGGTCCCGACGGAGGGTGGTACGACAGTACGGTACGGCCACCTCTGGTTGTTACGTATTTTGGTAATTTGTGCGACATTTCTTCATATGAACTCTGATTGAGATGTTCTTCGGATCATTGGATTTGTATGGGCGAGGACTACAACACCATGGCCTTGTATTTTTATTTTCTTTTGATGGAAAAATTGAATCCTTTCCACCCTTGCAATGTCTATGTCTTGGTGCCCGTAACTCCTCCATATTGCTTCACTTTGGCTCATTTCCTCATGATTTGTCCATAAAAGTTCATAACACCTACACACACCAAAGACAAGGAAAAGTGATAAAATATTAGCAAAACTACTAGTAGTGCAAATCTCTCATGAAAATGAATCAATACTTATAATCATGTATTTAGGAGATAGTCAAAGGTAGATAGAGCATGTAATGAGACAAAAAGTATATGTTTACATAATGAAAACATGTTGCTTGTTGGACTCATCGATGGGTCACAACTGTTCGGTGGAGCGGGATGTATGGCGCATCCATGGATGGCGGTACCACGATAGACAAAGATTCGTTGAAGAAGGCTATGCGCCATAAAGCAGCAATTAACCTTGACTCATGTCGTACGGTCACATCATCTAAGTCTTTCCATTTTTTTTCCATCTCTGGTTATTTCTTCTAAGTTAAAGCGTAGTCGTTAAATTTGATAGTAATGATAAGGAGATTAACTTTTCGACTAGAGTCTTGAGTCATATGATTTAAACCGTCTCACGGTTATTCCTAAAGCATTGACCGTGTAGGATACCAGATACCTTGACGAGGAAGAAGTGATTGACACATTAGATGGTAAGGTACTCTCTCATCTTGTGGGCGTGGTGTCAGAAGTAGGATTGGATGAGGAAGAATTTAGTTCACTATATGAACTACAAGCATCCGACTGGAAATCCAAATCCTGTTCTAACAAAAAGTCATGCAAACAGGCTAAAATTTCCAAAATCCCAATTGTTTCCAAATGAATATCATGCTTGTAAATATCTGAGCTCTTGGTGACTTGGATAAACATTAGCACATTTCTGATTGTTGTTGGGATCATAATTTGAATTTTGTGGTTATTTCAGAAATGGATAGATGAGATTTTACGCGGAGTCTATTAAAAAAACTTTCCGGAGGTATAGACTTTGTGTGGTTCTCTCGCCCACCTTGTGGTTGTTCTAGGGGCATTTTACTCAGTGTTAGGATTGACACCATGGAGGTGTTGGTAAATTCGTATAGTGAGTATCCGTATCAATAATAAGGCCGACAACTTCATTTAGGCTAAAGCCTACTTTAGAGGTGTTGTCACCGTGTATGGGCCTGCCCAAGAGGAGTCTAAAGCCTACTTTCTTCGTGAGATGGTTAAACTAGGAAAAGATAACCCACACCCGATGATTGTTGGGGGATTTTAATTTGCCGATGTTTCCTTTTGAGAAGAGCAGAGGATAATCATTGGACTTTTTTATTTATTTAATGTTGTCATTGGCAACTTAGATCTAAGACATATTCCAACGGTGGGAAGATAGTTTACTTGGGAAAATAGTCTTCCTTACACTAGTATAAAATCGCTACTTAGAGATTGCCAGGTGAGTTGGTTTTGTCCCAAGTTAATAAAAGCTGACTCTGCTGTAAAACCTCAGGCGGTCGTCTAGGATGAAACACCTCTACAACTTTTAGAGACCTTGGTAAACCGTGCCCGCCTTAAAGAAACAGGGAAAATAGAGGCAGACAATAAAGACGGCCATCTAAGATATCTATCTTAGGCGGTTATTAAAGTGAACCACGTCAAAGAGAATTTCACAGATGGCCTTGACTAACAACCGCCTAGGGACAAATCTGAAAATATACGCCAACCAGTTCCAGCGACGATGACACTATGGTAACCTCCGTCAGTTCATCCTCTTGGGTTTCTCCGGATTTCTCCAATTATTCGTCAATTACTCATACGCTTAAGTATAGTGTTCTTCTACATTTCGTTCAATATATATAGTTTATTTCCCATATTGATTTGAGATATTTTTTCTCTGCATTTTCCCATTTCAGAGAGGGGTTTTTCAGTTCTTTTTTTTGTTTTTTCTTCTCTATCTTCTTCTGATTCGACTTCTTCTTGTATTTCAGCGATGGAGATCTGTCGCGTATGCATACAACCATACGAGAACTGCTTCCGTTCAAAGATGGATGAAAAATCATTCAACATCGTCATCAACTCCACACAGTTTCAGAACGCTGTGGTGAGTTATTTTTTAGCCTCAATCAGCCAAATAATGGTTTATTCTAGATCATGAGAGTAGTACTGACAACCTTCGTCTCAGTTAATATAAGTTAGTTTCGCATATATATATGTATCTCTCTTAGGGGATTTCTTAAGATTTCAGGAGTATACAAGTAGCAATGTAAAAGCATTTCAATATAAGTTAGTTTCGATTTGTACCATGCATTCACCCTTGTCATCATCTCTATTCATCAAGAAATGGTAATTTTTTTTAAGAAATAGCATAAGTAAGTATTTTCAATATTTTAGAAAAGAATATAGGAAGAGTTCCTGAAAAGCTAAGACATATTTTGAAACCAAATTTATTATCTATGTTAGTGCAAAATAAGCCAAGGCTTCCCAATATAACATTTGCTGAACTAGGAAAATTGACCCAATATTTGTAAGATAACCCAGTTTACCTAATGTTTTTGGTTCTCAGGCTATTCCTTGTCACTTAAAGGCAAGAGTCAACTACGTTGCCGTTAAGTGGCTACCTGTTATGTCCACATGACATAGGTTTGAGCTTTTTCTGGTGAGAAGAGAAGAGGCTACATACATAAGAGAACCATTCTGAAATTTCTACTGTAGGTTACACAACATTTATCTCAATGATGTTGTGACCTTCACATTAATCAGACAAGTCAGAGTAGGAGTTGAGGAATATGAAGATGAGGAAGGAGCTCATCAAAAAGATGTGCTGCAAGATGAGTTTCTGAACAGAGCTGGGCATGTGTTTAAAATGACATCACATGCCCCTAATGATGACATCAAAGAATTCACTTATTCCTGGCGGTATGTGCTTTCCCATCAAAATGTATATGTATATGTATTGCCTGCCCATCTGAAATCCTTTTAATGTTGTTAATTGTAATTTACACGACTGACTTTGCCAGGTGTGAATCCCAACATCAAATAGGCTTTTTACAGGAGTGTCTTTACATATATGCATCTCTTTACTATTCCAGACATGTGTGCCATCACTTTTAAGATGATGAAGAAAGTAAACATGCAAAGATTGCTTGGTGAGGATCAATTTTACCATCTGTCTGAACTCCAGTACTATATATGTTACAGTGCTCCATGGAATTTATCAAGCTAACAACATCTTCGTGAGTTATTATAGCTCAACCATATTATGAGAGTGTTACTTGTGTGTTTACTAATTCATGTGATTTAATTAATCCTTTATTTTAGGTCATGCCATCAAGCTTTGCACATGGTTACAAGACCCCACACGCAGGTAGAGATCTATTTTTCACCTATGTCATGGATGCACCTACTCAGGGGATTATATAATCCGTCATGGAAACCTCAACGAGATATATTTCAACAATGGCTGGACCAACTTCTGCAACATGATTGGTTCACTGGTTGCTGTGAGGGTGGAAGTGAGGGAAGAATGCATTGGCTTGTTTGTGGCAAAAATCCACCGAATAGACTTATCAAGAAAAATCAGAAAATGTGCACCACACTAGCTTTATTATTTTGTGGGGAGTGTGGCACACTAAATATGTAAATATGCTTTATGTTGGGCACTATGAGACAACTATCTTGGTAATGTTGGGCACTACCGTGTCCTATGTGATAACTATGTTTGTAATGTTGGACACTAGGTAGAGATAACAACTATATGTTATGTCAGAATCATCAACATTACAATAGAGACACTACTTCGATTTGTTCCCTCTACTTCCCTAAATAACATAGGCACTCTCTAAAGTAGTGATGACCGTCCAAGCGAACTTGAACGCACGAGATTTACTCAAAGCAAAGACGGTTAATATGTTGGAGATATGCCCAAGAGGCAATAATAAGGTGGTTATTATAAAATCTTTGTGTTTATGATAAATGTTTGCATACCATGCTATAATTGTATTAACCGAAACATTGATACATGTGTGTTATGTAAACAACAAGGAGTCCCTAGTAAGGCTCTTGTATAACTAGCTTGTTGATTAATGGATGATCATGGTTTCGTGATCATGAACATTGGATGTTATTAATAACACGGTTATGTCATTAGTTGAATGATATAATGGACACACACCCAAATGAGCGTAGCATAAGATCAAGTCATTAAGTTCAATTTGCTATAAGCTTTCGATACATAGTTGCCTTAGTCCTTCGACCATGAGATCGTGTAAATCACTTACACCGGAAGGGTACTTTGATTACATCAAACGCCATTGCGTAAATGGGTGGTTATAAAGATGGGATTAAGTATTTGGAAAGTGTGAGTTGAGGCATATGGATCAATAGTGGGATTTGTCCATCCCGATGACGGATAGATATACTGGGCCCTCTCGGTGGAATGTCATATTAGCTTGCAAGCATATGAATGGTTCATAAGAGATCACATACCACGGTACGAGTAAAGAGTACTTGTCGGTAACAAGGTTGAACAAGGTATGGAGATACCGATGATCAAACCTCGGACAAGTAAAATATCGTGTGACAAAGGGAAATTCGTATGTAAATGGTTCAATCGATCACTAAGTCATCGTTGAATATGTGGGAGCCATTATGGATCTCCAGATCCCGCTATTGGTTATTGCTCGGAGAGGAGTCTCGACCATGTCTGCATAGTTCGCGAACCGTAGGGTGACGCGCTTAAGGTTCGATGTCGCATAAGTAGATTCGGAATATGAGATGGAGTCCGAAGTTTTTGTTCGGAGTCTCGGATGGGATCCCGGACATCACGAGGAGGAATGGTCCGGAGAATAAGATTCATATATGGGAAGTCATTTTCCGGGGTTCGGGAAAGTTCCGGTGTTTTGACCGGAGCTTCTAGAATGTTCTAGAAGGGTCCAGTGGGCCCACCACCCCGGGAGAGGCCACATAGGCGCCACATGGAATATTGGGTCCTGCCCACCATGACATGTGGGCCCAGGCCGGCCCCCCTTGGAGATAAGATCTATCTCTAGATTAAATGGTTTAAATTTAGAGATAAGATCTATCCCCTAAATTAAATGGTTTAAATTAGGAGATAAGGGAACACTTGGGGGAGGGTTTGCCTCCATGCGCCGGCCAAGGGAAGGGTGGGCCCTAGGGGAAACCCTAGGCCGACCCCCCACCTATATAAAGAGGGGAGGGGGTGGCCGGCCAAGGCACCCCATCAACCCTAGCCGCCCCCTCTCTTTCTCCTCCATATGCTGCGCGGGCTTAGGCGAAGCCCTGCAGCAATTCTTCTCCACCACCACCACCACGCCGTCGTGCTGCTGGGATTCCGTGGAGATCTACCACACCTCCGCTGCCCGCTGGAACGGGGAGAGGAAGGGCTTCATCGACACCGTACGCGCGACCGAGTACGGAAGTGCTGCCGGATTGCAGCACCGGGGACGATCGTCTACACCAACAACGAGATTAATCTCGTAGGCTTTGGAATCTTCGAGGGTTAGTCTCATCTCCATCTCGTTGCTTCGATCTTGTAGATTAGATCTTGGGTGTTCCATAGATTAGATCTTGGATTTATTCGTCTTTGCGGTAGGAATTTTTTTATTTTCTATGCAACGAACCCCATAATAATAAACGTCTCAAGATGGCACATGTTTTGAGACGGTAGATAATAGCAGTCGTCTGAGGGTCTATAATTGTTGCAACCGGTCTAGAAAAGAAACCGCCTCAGGGCCTCTGAATGTTGGAGGCAGATGTTATTAATGCCCATCTGAGGGTGCTATTCTTTGAGCTGGAACACGAACCGTCTTAGGATGGCGCACTAGTAGAGACCGAGGTTTTGAGCCGGATAGTAGAACCGTCTGAAGACGAATGACTATAACTATCTCTAAGTAGCAGGTCAGTACTACTGCTACATAGGATAACTTGAGAAGCTATACCGTGTTCTAACAGATACTGATTGGGAATCCAAATTTCCTATGGTATCTGTATGGCTCTTCAATGCATTGAGACTCTGTTAGATCACGCTACTATATTATTGACCACCGGTTTGCCTAGACCACCTCGACAGTTTCAAGCTTGAGCTTGGTGATGGGGTTCGTTGCATAGAAAACAAAAAATTTCCTACCGCAAGATGAATAAAACCAAGATCTAATCTATGGAACACCCAAGATCTAATCTACAAGATCGAAGCAACGAGATTGATATGAGACTAACCCTTGAAGATTTCCAAAGCCTACGAGATCAGATCTCGTTGTTGATGTAGACGATCGTCCCCGGTGCTGCAATCCGGCAGCACTTCCGTACTCGGTCGCGCGTACGGTGTCGATGAAGCTCCTTCCTCTCCCGTTCCAGCGGGCAGCGGAGGTGTGGTAGATCTCCACGGAATCCCAGCAGCACGACGGCGTGGTGGTGGTGGTGGAGAAGAATTGCTGCAGGGCTTCGCCTAAGCCGCGTATCAGGTGGAAGAGAGGGACGGCTAGGGTTGTGGATGGGGTGCCTTGGCCGGCCACCCCCTCCCCTTTATATAGGTTGGGGGTCGTCCTAGGGTTTCCCTAGGGCCCACCCATCCCCTTGGCGGCGATGGAGGGGCAAACCCCTCCCAGGTGTTCCCCCTTATCTCCTAATTTAAACAATTTATTTTAGGAGATAGATCTTATCTCTAGATTTAAACCATTTAAACTAGAGATAGATCTTATCTCTAAGGGGGGCCGGCCTGGGTCCACATGTCATGGTGGGCAGGCCCCACCATGCCATGTGGCGCCTACGTGGCCTCTCCTGGTGGGCCCACTGGTGGCCCTCTAGAACCTTCTAGAAGCTCCGGTCAAAACACCGGACTTTTTCCGAACCCCGGAAAATGACTTCCCATATATGAATCTTATTCTCCGGACCATTCCGGACCTCCTCGTGATGTCCTGGATCCCATCCGAGACTCCGAACAAAAACTTCGGACTCCAACTCATATTCCGAATCTACTTATGCGACATCGAACCTTAAGCGCGTCACCCTACGGTTCGCGAACTATGCAGACATGGTCGAGACTCCTCTAACCAATAGCGGGATCTGGAGATCCATAATGGCTCCCACATATTCAACGATGACTTAATGATCGATTGAACCATTTACATATGATGCCGATTCCCTTTGTCTCACGATATTTTACTTGTCCGAGGTTTGATCTGTTGGAGATATGCCCAAGAGGCAATAATAAAAGTGGTTATTATATATCTTTATGTTTATGATAAATGTTTATATACCATGTGATACGTCTCCAACGTATCGATAATTTCTTATGTTCCATGCTACTTTATTGATGATACCTACATGTTTTATGCACATTATATGTCATATTTATGCATTTTCTGGAACTAACCTATTAACAAGATGCCGAAGAGCCGGTTGCTGTTTTCTGCTGTTTTTGGTTTCAGAAATCCTAGTAAAGAAATATTCTCGGAATTGGACGAAACTTTCGCCCAGGGTCCTATTTTTGCACGAAGCTTCCAGAAGACCGAAGACCTAACGAAGTGGGGCCACGAGGAGGCCGGGGGTGGCGCGCGGCCCAAGCCCGGCCGCGCCGACCTATCCCCTGGGCCCTCGTGTGCCCCCTCGCGTGACCCTCCGCCTACTTAAAGCTGTCGCGAAACCCCGTCGAGAGCCACGATACGGAAAACCTTACCAGACGCCGCCGCCGCGAATCCCATCTCGGGGATTACGGAGATCGCCTCCGGCACCCTGCCGGAGAGGGGATTCATCTCCCGGAGGACTCTACACCGCCATGGTCGCCTCCGGAGTGATGAGTGAGTAGTTCACCCCTGGACCATGGGTCCATAGCAGTAGCTAGATGGTCGTCTTCTCCTTGTTGTGCTTCATTGTTAGATCTTGTGAGCTGCCTAACATGATCAAGATCATCTATATGTAATACTATATGTTGTGTTTGTCGGGATCCGATGGATAGAGAGTACTATGATTATGGTGATTATCAATCTATTGTTCATGTGTTGTTTATGATCTTGCATGCTCTCCGTTATTAGTAGAGTCTCTGGCCAAGTTTTTACTCTTAACTCCAAGAGGGAGTATTTATGCTCGATAGTGGGTTCATGCCTCCATTGAATCTGGGACAGGTGACAGAAAGTTCTAAGGTTGTGGATGTTGTTGCCACTAGGGATAAAACATTGATGCTATGTCTAAGGATGTAGTTGTTGATTACATTACGCACCATACTTAATGCAATTGTCTTTGCTTTGCAACTTAATACTGGAGGGGTTCGGACGATAACCTGAAGGTGGACTTTTAGGCATAGATGCAGTTGGATGGCGGTCTATGTTCTTTGTCGTAATGCCGGATTAAATCTCACTATATTTATCATATCATGTATATGCATTGTTATGCCTTTCTCTATTTGTCAATTGCCCGACTGTAATTTGTTCACCCAACATGCTTTTATCTTATGGGAGAGACACCTCTAGTGAACTGTGGACCCGGTCCTATTCTTTACATAGCATACAATCTACTTGTTTTACTGTTTTCTTTGCAAACATCTTCCACTCGATACGCTTAATCCTTTGTTACAGCAAGCCGGTGAGATTGACAACCTCACTGTTTCGTTGGGACAAAGTAGTTGTGTTGTGCAGGTTCCAGTTGGCGCCGGAATCCCTGGTGTTGCGCCGCATCACATTTCGCGACCATCAACCTTCAACGTGCTTCTTGGCTCCTCCTGGTTCGATTAAACCTTGGTTTCTTTCTGGGGAAAACTTGCTACTGTGCGCATCATACCTTCCTCTTGGGGTTCCCAACGAACGTGTGAGTTACACGCCATCAAGCTCTTTTTCTGGCGCCGTTGCCGGGGAGATCAAGACACGCTGCAAGGGGAGTCTCCACTTCTCAACCTCTTTACTTTGTTTTTGTCTTGCTTTATTTTATTTACTACTTTGTTTGCTGCACTAAATCAAAACACAAAAAATTAGTTGCTAGTTTTACTTTATTTACTGTCTTGCTCTCCATATCGAAAACACAAAAATTAGTTACTTGCATTTACTTTATCTAGTTTGTTTTATTTACCGTTGCTAAAATGGCCAACCATGAAAATACTAAATTGTGTGACTTCACAAATGCAAATAATAATGATTTCCTATGCACACCTATTGCTCCACCTGCTACTACAGCAGAATTCTTTGAAATTAAACCTGCTTTACTGAATTTGGTTATGAGAGAACAATTTTCTGGTGCTAGTTCTGATGATGCTGCTGCCCATCTCAATAATTTTGTTGAACTTTGTGAAATGCAAAAGTATAAAGATGTAGATGGTGATATTATTAAATTGAAAGTGTTTCCTTTCTCATTAAGAGGAAGAGCTAAAGATTGGTTGCTATCTTTGCCTAAGAATAGTATTGATTCATGGACTAAATGTAAGGATGCTTTTATTGGTAGATATTATCCTCCCGCTAAAATTATATCTTTGAGAAGTAGCATAATGAATTTTAAACAATTAGATACTGAACATGTTGCTCAAGCATGGGAGAGAATGAAAACTTTGGTAAAGAATTGCCCAACCCATGGACTGACTACTTGGATGATCATCCAAACCTTCTATGCAGGACTAAATTTTTCTTCGCGGAATTTATTGGATTCAGCTGCTGGAGGTACCTTTATGTCCATCACATTGGGGGCGGCTACAAAACTTCTTGATGATATGATGATAAATTACTCTGAGTGGCACACGGAAAGAGCTCCACAAGGTAAGAAGGTAAATTCTGTTGAAGAAACCTCTTCCTTGAGTGATAAGATTGATGTGATTATGTCTATGCTTGTGAATGGTAGATCTAATGTTGATCCAAATAATGTTCCTTTAGCTTCATTGGTTGCTCAAGAAGAAAATGTTGATGTGAATTTCATTAAAAATAATAATTTCAACAACAATGCTTATAGGAACAACTCTGGTAATAACTATAGGCCATATCCTTCTGCTAATGGTAATGGTTATGGTAATTCTTATGGGAATTCTTACAATAATAATAGGAATGTACCCTCTGGTCTTGAAGCTATGCTTAAAGAATTTATTAGTACACAAACTGCTTTTAACAAATCTGTTGAGGAAAAGCTTGATAAAATTGATACTATCGCTTCTAGAGTTGATAGACTTGCCTCTGATGTAAATCTTTTAAAGTTGAAAGTTATGCCTAATAATGATATTGATAATAAGATTACTACTACAGCAAATGCCATCCAAGTTAGAATTAATGAGAATATAAGATTAATGGCTGAACTGCGTGCTAGGTGGGATAGAGAAGAAAATGAAAAACTAGCTAAAGAGAATAATGTAGCTAAAGTTTGGACTATTACCACCACTAGTAATGTTAATTCTTCACATGTTGCTGCACCTCCTACTATCAATGGTAATATAATTGGTGTTGGCAATGTTTCTACTCCTAGTGCAAAGCGAACAAAACTGCCTGAAACTGCTGAAACTGCTTGTGATAAAACTGCTGAAATTTTTTCCAACCTTGGGAACAATGATCCCATTGCTGTAGCTCATAATGATTTAGATTTTGATGATTGTCACATCTCTGAAGTTATAAAGTTCTTACAAAAACTTGCTAAAAGTCCTAATGCTAGTGCTATAAATTTAGCCTTTACAAAACATATTACAAATGCTCTCATAAAAGCTAGAGAGGATAAACTAAAACTTGAAACTTCTATTCCTAGAAAGTTAGAGGATGGTTGGGAGCCCATCATTAAAATGAAATTCAATGACTTTGAATGTAATGCCTTATGTGATCTTGGTGCAAGTATTTCTGTTATGCCTAAAAAGATTTATGATATGCTTGACTTGCCACCATTGAAGAATTGTTATTTGGATGTTAATCTTGCCGATAATGTTAAAAAGAAACCTTTGGGGAGGATTGATAATGTGCATATTACGGTTAACAATAACCTTGTCCCCGTTGATTTTGTTGTCTTGGATATTGAATGCAATGCATCTTGTCCTATTGTGTTGGGAAGACCTTTTCTTCGAACCGTTGGTGCTGTTATTGATATGAGGGAAGGTAATATTAAATATCAATTTCCTCTCAAGAAAGGTATGGAACACTTCCCTAGAAAGAGAATGAAGTTGCCTTTTGATTCTATTATTAGAACAAGCTATGATGTTGATGCTTCTACTCTCGATGTTACTTGATTTACACTTTCTGCGCCTAGCTGAAAGGCGTTAAAGAAAAGCGCTTATGGGAGACAACCCATGTTTTTACCTACAGCAATTTTTTGTTTTGTTGAGTCTTGGAAGTTGTTTACTACTGTAGCAACCTCTCCTTATCATGTTTTTGTGCCAAGTAAAGTTTCTATGTCAAAGTTGATGTTATATTTGGGATCGCTGCGCAGAAACAGCATTGCTGTCTGTCACGAATCTGGGCACAATTCTCTGTAGAAAATTCGAAAAAATCTGCCAACTTACGAGCGTGATCCTCGCAACTTTCATTAGTTTTGAGTTTTTCCATTTGAGCAAGTCTGGTGCCATTTATAAATTCGTCTTTACGGACTGTTCTGTTTTTGACAGATTCTGCCTTTTATTTCGCATTGCCTCTTTTGCTATGTTGGATTTATTTCTTTGATCCATTAATGTCCAGTAGCATTATGCAATGTCCAGAAGTGAAAATAATGATTGTGTCACCTCTGAATGAGTGAATTATTAATGATGCACTAACCCTCTAATGAGTTTGCTTGAAGTTTGGTGTGAAGGAAGTTTTCAAGGGTCAAGAGAGGAGAATGATATACTATGATCAAGAGGAGTGAAAGCTCTAAGCTTGGGGATGCCCCGTGGTTCACCCCTGCATATTTTAAGAAGACTCAAGCGTCTAAGCTTGGGGATGCCCAAGGCATCCCTTCTTCATCGACAACATCATCAGGTTCCTCCCCTGAAACTATATTTTTATTCAGTCACATCTGTGTTCTTTACTTGGAGCGTCGGTTTGTTTTCGTTTTTGTTTTTGTTTGAATAAGATGGATCCTAGCATTCACTTTGTGGGAGAGAGACACGCTCCGCTGTTGCATATGGACACATGTGTCCTTAGGCTTTACTCATAATGTTCAAGGCGAAGTTTCTTCTTCGTTAAATTGTTATATGGTTGGAATTGGAAAATGCTACATGTAGTAATTCTAAAAATGTCTTGGATAATGTGATACTTTGCAATTGTTGTGCTCATGTTTAAGCTCTTGCATCATATACTTTGCACCCATTAATGAAGAAATACATAGAGCTTGCTAAAATTTGATTTGCATATTTGGTTTCTCTAAGGTCTAGATAATATCTAGTATTGAGTTTTGAATAACAAGGAAGACGGTGTAGAGTCTTATAATGTTTACAATATGTCTTTTATGTGAGTTTTGCTGCACTTGTTCATCCTTGAGTTTGCTTCAAATAACCTTGCTAGCCTAAACCTTGTATCGAGAGGGAATACTTCTCATGCATCCAAATCCTTGAGCCAACTACTATGCCATTTGTGTCCACCATACCTACCTACTACATGGTATTTCTCCGCCATTCCAAAGTAAATTGCTTGAGTGCTACCTTTAAAATTCCATCATTCACCTTTGCAATATATAGCTCATGGGACAAAATAGCCTTAAAAACTATCGTAGTATTGAATATGTACTTATGCACTTTATGTTTTATTAAGTTGCTTGTTGTGCGATAACCATGCTTCTGGGGAACGCCATCAACTATTGTTGAATATCATGTGAGTTGCTATGCATGTCCGTCTTGTCTGAAGGTCTATCATTTTAGTGGTTGGAGCATGCAAAATTGTTAGAGAAGAACATTGGGCCGCTAACTAAAGCCATGAATCATGGTGGAAGTTTCAGTTTTGGACATATATCCTCAATCTCATATGAGAATAATAACTTTGCTACATGCTTATGCATTTAAGAGGAGTCCATTATCTGTTGTCCATGTTGTCCCGGTATGGATGTCTAAGTTGAGAATAATCAAAAGCGAGAAATCCAAAATGCGAGCATTCTCCTTAGACCTTTGTACAGGCGGCATGGAGGTACCCCTTTGTGACACTTGGTTGAAACATGGCATGCGAAGACCCGGTAGTCCAAGTTAAGTAGGACGAGGTGCGGGCACTATTAGTATACTATGCGTGAGGCTTGCAACTTGTAAGATATAATTTTCATAACTCATATGCTTTATTACTACCGTTGACAAAATTGTTTCATTTTTTCAAAATAAAAGCTCTAGCACAAATACAACAATCGATGCTTTCCTCTTTGAAGGACCATTCTTTTACTTTTATTGTTGAGTCAGTTTACCTATCTCCTTCCACCTTAAGAAGCAAACACTTGTGTGAACTGTGCATTGATTCCTACATACTTGCATATTGCACTTATTATATTACTTTATGTTGACAATATCCATGAGATATACATGTTACAAGTTGAAAGCAACCGCTGAAACTTAATCTTCTTATGTGTTGTTTCAACACCTTTACTTTGATTTATTGCTTTATGAGTTAACTCTTATGCAAGACTTATTGATGCTTGTCTTGAAGTACTATTCATGAAAAGTCTTTGCTATATGATTCAGTTGTTTACTCATGTCATTACCTTTGCTTTGATCGCTGCATTCATTACATATGTTTACAAATAGTATGATCAAGATTATGATGGCATGTCACTTCAGAAATTATCTTTGTTATCGTTTTGCTCGGGACGAGCAGAACTAAGCTTGGGGATGCTGATACGTCTCCAACGTATCGATAATTTCTTATGTTCCATGCTACTTTATTGATGATACCTACATGTTTTATGCACATTATATGTCATATTTATGCATTTTCGGAACTAACCTATTAACAAGATGCCGAAGAGCCGTTGCTTGTTTCTGCTGTTTTTGGTTTCAGAAATCCTAGTAAAGAAATATTCTCGGAATTGGACGAAAATCGCAGGGTCCTATTTTTGCACGAAGCTTCCAGATCAAGACCGAAGACCTAACGAAGTGGGGCCACGAGGAGGCCAGGGGGGTGGCCGGCGCGGCCCAAGCCCTGGCCGCGCCGACCTATCCCCTGGGCCCCCCGTGTGGCCCCTCGCGTTGACCCTCCGCCTACTTAAAGCTTCCGTCGCGAAACCCCCAGTACCGAGAGCCACGATACGGAAAACCTTACAGAGACGCCGCCGCCGCGAATCCCATCTCGGGGGATTCAGGAGATCGCCGGCACCCTGCCGGAGAGGGGATTCATCTCCCGGAGGACTCTACACCGCCATGGTCGCCTCCGGAGTGATGAGTGAGTAGTTCACCCCTGGACCATGGGTCCATAGCAGTAGCTAGATGGTCGTCTTCTCCTTGTTGTGCTTCATTGTTAGATCTTGTGAGCTGCCTAACATGATCAAGATCATCTATATGTAATACTATATGTTGTGTTTGTCGGGATCCGATGGATAGAGAGTACTATGATTATGGTGATTATCAATCTATTGTTCATGTGTTGTTTATGATCTTGCATGCTCTCCGTTATTAGTAGAGGCTCTGGCCAAGTTTTTACTCTTAACTCCAAGAGGGAGTATTTATGCTCGATAGTGGGTTCATGCCTCCATTGAATCTGGGACAGTGACAGAAAGTTCTAAGGTTGTGGATGTGCTGTTGCCACTAGGGATAAAACATTGATGCTATGTCTAAGGATGTAGTTGTTGATTACATTACGCACCATACTTAATGCAATTGTCTGTTGCTTTGCAACTTAATACTGGAGGGGGTTCGGACGATAACCTGAAGGTGGACTTTTTAGGCATAGATGCAGTTGGATGGCGGTCTATGTTCTTTGTCGTAATGCCCGGATTAAATCTCACTATATTTATCATATCATATATATGCATTGTTATGCCTTTCTCTATTTGTCAATTGCCCGACTGTAATTTGTTCACCCAACATGCTTTTATCTTATGGGAGAGACACCTCTAGTGAACTGTGGACCCCGGTCCTATTCTTTACATAGCATACAATCTACTTGTTTTACTGTTTTCTTTGCAAACATCTTCCACTCGATACGCTTAATCCTTTGTTACAGCAAGCCGGTGAGATTGACAACCTCACTGTTTCGTTGGGACAAAGTACTTGGGTTGTGTTGTGCAGGTTCCTAGTTGGCGCCGGAATCCCTGGTGTTGCGCCGCATCACATTTCGCGACCATCAACCTTCAACGTGCTTCTTGGCTCCTCCTGGTTCGATTAAACCTTGGTTTCTTTCTGAGGGAAAACTTGCTACTGTGCGCATCATACCTTCCTCTTGGGGTTCCCAACGAACGTGTGAGTTACACGCCATCACCATGCTATAATTGTATTAACCGAAACATTGATACATGTGTGATATGTAAACAACAAAGAGTCCCTAGTAAGCCTCTTAACTAGCTTGTTGATTAATAGATGATTAGTTTCATAATCATGAACATTGGATGTTATTAATAACAAGATTATATCATTATATGAATGATGTAATGGACACACCCAATTAAGCGTAGCATAAGATCACGTCATTAAGTTATTTGCTATAAGCTTTCATTACATAGTTACCTAGTCCTTATGACCATGAGATCATATAAATCACTTATACCGGAAAGGTACTTTGATTACATCAAACGCCACTGCGTAAATGGGTGGTTATAAAGGTGGGATTAAGTATCCGGAAAGTATGAGTTGAGGCATATGGATCAATAGTGGGATTTGTCCATCCCGATGACGGATAGATATACTCTGGGCCCTCTTGGTGGAATGTCGTCTAATGTCTTGCAAGCATATGAATAAGTTCATAAGAGACCACATACCACGGTACGAGTAAAGAGTACTTGTCGGAGACGAGGTTGAACAAGGTATAGTGTGATACCGATGATCAAACCTCGGACAAGTAAAATATCGCGTGACAAAGGGAATTGGTATCGTATGTGTATGGTTCATTCGATCACTAAAGTCATCGTTGAATATGTGGGAGCCATTATGGATCTCCAGATCCCGCTATTGGTTATTGGTCGGAGTGAGTACTCAACCATGTCCGCATAGTTCACGAACCGTAGGGTGACACACTTAAAGTTGGATGTTGAAATGGTAGAACTTGAATATGGAATGGAGTTCGAATATTTGTTCGGAGTCCCGGATAAGATC
This sequence comes from Lolium multiflorum, assembly GCA_030979885.1. NCBI lineage: Eukaryota > Viridiplantae > Streptophyta > Magnoliopsida > Poales > Poaceae > Lolium > Lolium multiflorum. Next base: position 61,537,394 of record CM061752.1, on the reverse strand, counting down.
CCGGACATCACGAGGAGTTCCGGAATGGTCCGGAGAATAAGATTCATATATAGGATGTCATTTTATGTGAATTAAAATGATTCGGAAGGTTCTATGGAAGGTTCTAGAAGGTTCTAGAAAAGTCCGGAAGAACACACCTAGGAAGGTGGAGTCCGGCCACCCCCCCATATGGTAGGTGGAATTCCCACCTCTAGTGGGAATCCTAGCTTGGGAAGGTTTCCCACCATATGGAAGGTTTTGGGTTCGGGTCTTATTCGGAGACTTGTAGTCCAACACTTGGGGCTTCCACCTATATAATGAGGGGCATAGGGGAGGGGGCCGGCCACACCAAAGCCACCACCTTGGCCGCCCCCTATAGTGGCCGGCCACCCCCTCTCCCCAAACCCTAGCGCCCCGCTCCTCCACCATATCCCGCACGCTTAGCGAAGCTCCGCCGGATTTCTCCACCGCCACCGACACCACGCCGTCGTGCTGTCGGATTCAAGAGGAGCTACTACTTCCGCTGCCCGCTGGAACGGGGAGGTGGACGTCGTCTTCATCAACAACCGAACGTGTGACCGAGTACGGAGGTGCTGCCCGTTCGTGGCGCCGTGATCAAGATCTTCTACGCGCTTTTGCAAGCGGCAAGTGATCGTCTACCGCAGCAACAAGAGCCTCATCTTGTAGGCTTTGGAATCTCTTCAAGGGTGAGACTCGATAATCCCCTCGTTGCTACCGTCTTCTAGATTGCATCTTGGCTTGGATTGCGTGTTCGCCGTAGGAAATTTTTTGTTTTCTATGCTACGTTATCCTACAGTGGTATCAGAGCCGTGTCTATGCATAGATGGTTGCACGAGTAGAACACAATGGTTTTGTGGGCGTTGATGCTTATGTTATCTTTAGCTTGAGTACTTTGCATCTTTGTGGCATAGTGGGATGAAGCGGCTCGGGCTAACTTTACATGACCGCGTTCATGAGATTTGCTCCACGCTTGACATGCAACTTGTATTGCATAAGTGGCTTTGCGGGTGTCTGTCTCTCCTACTATAGTGAAGATTCAATTTACTCTTCTATTGACAACACTAGTATCACCGTTGTGGTTGATGTTCGTAGGTAGATTGGATCTTGCTCGAAAACCCTAAACCACGTAAAATATGCAAACCAAATTAGAGAACGTCTAACTTGTTTTTGCAGGGTTTGGTGATGTGATATGGCCATAATGTGATGATGACTATGTATGAGATGATCATTATTGTATTGTGGCAACCGGCAGGAGCCTTATGGTTGTCTTTAAATTTCATGTTGAGTAGTATTTCAAAGTAGTTGTAATAGTTGCTACATGGAGGACGATCATGAAGACGGCGCCATTGACCTTGGTGCTTCGCCGACGATGATGGAGATCATGCCCGTTGATGATGGAGATCATGTCCGTGCTTTGAAGATGAAGATCAAAGGCGCAAAGACAAAAGGGCCATATCATATCACATATGAACTGCATGTGATGTTAATCCTTTTATGCATCTTTGATACGTCCAATTTGCATCACTATTTTGTATCATAATTTGCTGTTATTCATTGATATATTTCATATTGGGACACAATACTTATGTTATTTCATCTATTTTGCATGTTTCATCATCATTGGAGGATCAAGCACCGGAGCCAGGATTCTGCTGGAAAAAGCACCGTCAGAACGCAATATTTCGGAAGATCAACTGTGGAAGGGAATTTCACGAAAATTCCTATTTTTCCAGATGACGGAGGGAGCCAGAAGGGGAAGAAGAGAGGGGCCACTGTGGGCCCAGACCATAGGGCGGCGCGGCCCGGCCCTGGGGGCCCACACCCCTTTCGCCTCCTTTTCTTCGCGTACTCCTTCGTCCCGAAAACCTAAGCCACAGAGGGATCCTCACGAAGGGTTACAGCCGCCTCTGCGGGGCGGAGAACACCAGAGAGAAAAGAGCTCTCCGGCGGGCAGGAATCCGCCGGGGAAATTCCCTCCCGGAGGGGGAAATCGACGCCATCGCCATCGTCATCGAGCGGGACATCATCTCCATCATCATCATCATCATCTCCACCATCTACACCGCCATCACCACCGCTGCACCTCGTCATCGCTGTAGCAATTCGGGTTAAATCTTGATTGTTTGATAGGGGAAACTCTCCCGGTGTTATTCTATACTTGTTGTAGATGCTATTGAGTGAAACCATTGAACCAAGGTTTATGTTCAGATTGTTATTCATCATCATATCACCTCTGATTGTATTCCATATGATGTCTCGTGAGTAGTTCGTTTAGTTCTTGAGGACATGGGTGAAGTCTAAATGCTAGTAGTGAATTATGGTTGAGTAATATTCAATGTTATGATATTTAAGTTGTGGTGTCATTCTTCTAGTGGTGTCGTGTGAACGTCGACTACACGATACTTCACCATTTATGGGCCTAGGGGAGTGCATCTTGTATTCGGTTGCTAATTGCGGGGTTGCCGGAGTGACAGAAACCTAAGCCCCCGTTAGTATATCGATGCAGGAGGGATCGCAGGATCTCAGAGTTTAAGGCTGTGGTTAGATTTATCTTAATTACTTTCTTGTAGTTGCGGATGCTTGCAAGGGGTATAATCACAAGTATGTATTAGTCCTAGGAAGGGCGGTGCATTAGCATAGGTTCACCCACACAACACTTATCAAAACAATGAAGATTAATCAGCTGTATGTAGCGAAAGCACTAGACTAAAATCCCCGTGTGTCCTCAGGAACGTTTGGTCATTATAAGTAATCAAACCGGCTTGTCCTTTGTGCTAAAAAGGATTGGGCCACTCGCTGCAATTATTTCTCTCGCATTTTATTTACTTGTACTTTATTTATCTGCAATATCAAAACCCCCTGAATACTTGTCTGTGAGCATTTACAGTGAAACCTTCATCGAAACTGCTTGTCAACACCTTCTGCTCCTCGTTGGGTTCGACACTCTTATTTATCGAAAGTACTACGATACACCCCCTATACTTGTGGGTCATCAAGACTATTTTCTGGCGCCGTTGCCGGGGAGTGAAGCGCTATTGGTAAGTGGAATTGGTAAGGAAATTTACTGTTTGTGCTGATTTTATTTCTGCCTGCTGCTATAAATCATTATGGAGAGATCTTCTCTTCAATTTCTATTTGGGAAATCTACTACTACTGCAACGGTAGTGGATGAAGCGCCAGGTGAGGAAGTAGTACCATATAAAATACCTATGAAAATTATTGAACGTGTTATGGATAACCGCTATGAAGGGGATGGAACTGTCCATCCTGGTGATCATTTACTGTTTTTGCATGAATTATGCGGTTTATTCAAATGTGCAGGTATTTCTATGAATGAAGTTAGGAAGAAACTATTCACTATATCGCTGTCTGGTAAAGCGGCGCACTGGTATAAATTGCTGAAGAATGGTGATTCTATTGATTGGGAGGACATTGTGCCTTTATTCTATTCCAAATTTTATCCTCCAAGTGAAATTCACAAAGATCGGAACCGCATATATAATTTTTGGCCTCATGATGGAGAGAGTATCGCCCAAGCTTGGGGGAGATTGAAGTCTTTAATGCTCAAATGCCCCATTCATGAGCTTCCTGGTAATGTTATTATTGATAATTTCTATGCAAGACTTTCTTTTCAAGACAAGACCTTGCTGGATACTTCTTGTTCTGGATCATTTACACGCAACAAAGAAGAGTTTAAAAGGGACCTTCTTGATCGGATCCAAGAAAATACTGAAGGATGGGAGAATGATAAAGATAGAGAATCAGGTATAATTTATGATTATAAATGCATTGAAGCTTTTATGGATACTGATAAATTTCGTAATATGAGTGCTACATATGGTCTTGATTCCCAAGTTGTTGCAAATCTTTATAGAGCTTTTGCCTCTCATTATGAACTGCCTAAGAAGAATTTTGATAAGTATCATGAACCGTATAAAGATAAAATTGATTCATCTGTAAACAAATGTGTAGTGGTTGAAACTGTTGATAATGTTATTCCTGAAGCTTATATTGAAAAAACTCCTTTCCCTGCTAAAATGAAGGAGTACTCTGTCATATCTAGTGCAGTTAATAAAAGTGAAAAGAAACCTAAAGAACCTGAAGAACAAATTAAAATTGAACCTGCTGTTGCTATAGTTAAAGATCTTGTGACTGAAAATGTGGAGGATGGTCATATTATTTTCTGTGAAGATGCTTCTAATATTGTTTCACATCCTAATAAATCCAAACAAGTTAGTGTTCCTATGCTATCTGTTAGAATTGGTGATCATTGCTATTATGGTTTATGTGATATTGGTGCAAGTGTTAGTGCTATTCCTTATGAACTTTACACGGAGATTATGCACGAAATTGGTTCTTGTGAACTTGAAGATATTGATGTGGTTATTCATCTGGCTAATAGAGAAACTATTTCTCCGATTGGTATTGTTCGAGATGTGGAAGTTCTATGTGGTAAGATTAAATATCCTGCTGACTTTTTGGTACTTGGTTCTGCTGCTAGTGATCATTGTCCTATCATTTTTGGTAGACCTTTTCTAAATACTTGTGGAGCTATTATAGATTGTAAGAAAGAGAAAATTTTGACTAGATTTGCTGGTGAACCTTATGAATTTAACTTTTCTAAATTTACCAAAACTCCTTATAAAGCTGACTTGCCTAGTAATGATTTTAAAATGGAGCAGTGTGCATCTATTGTTCTTGTTCCTAATAACCCTTTGCAGCAACATTTGGAGAATAGTGAAAGTGAAGCTTTTAGGAAAGAAAGAGATGAGCTTGAGGAAATTTTTCGTCGCCAACCTATTCTCAAGCATGATTTACCGGTGGAAGATTTGGGTACAACACCGCCACCAAAGGAAGATCCTGTTTTTGATCTAAAGCCTTTACCTGATAATCTTAAATATGCTCATATTGATGATAAGAAAATATATCCTGTTATTATTAGTTCTAAGCTTTCAGAAATTGAGGAAGAAAGGTTATTGGAAATATTGAAGAAACACCGAGGAGCTATTGGCTATACTCTTGATGATTTGAAAGGGATTTCTCCTTCTATTTGCCAACATGCTATTAATATGGAAGAAGATGCAAAGCCTGTTGTTGAACATCAACGTCGTCTAATTCCGAAGATGAAGGAAGTGGTAAGAAACGAGGTATTAAAACTCCTTGAAGCTGGTATTATATATCCTATTGCTGATAGTAGATGGGTTAGTCCTGTTCATTGTGTTCCTAAGAAAGGAGGAATGACTGTTGTGCCTAATGATAATGATGAGCTTATTCCTCAAAGAATAGTTGTAGGTTATAGAATGTGCATTGATTTTCGTAAAGTTAATAAAGTTACTAAGAAAGATCATTACCCTTTACCCTTTATTGATCAAATGCTAGAGAGGTTATCTAAAAATACTCATTTTTGCTTTCTTGATGGTTATTCTGGGTTTTCACAAATTGCTGTTAAAGCTAAAGATCAAGAGAAAACCACTTTTACTTGTCCTTATGGAACTTATGCTTACAGGCGTATGCCTTTTGGTTTATGTAATGCTCCTGCTACTTTTCAAAGATGCATGTCTGCTATTTTTCATGGTTTTTGCGAAAGTATTGTAGAGGTGTTCATGGATGATTTTTCTGTCTATGGGAATTCTTTTGATAATTGCCTGCGAAACCTCGATAAAGTTTTGCAGAGATGTGAAGAAACTAACCTTGTTCTTAATTGGGAGAAATGCCATTTTATGGTTAATGAAGGAATTGTATTGGGACATAAAATTTCCGAGAGAGGTATTGAAGTTGATAGAGCTAAAGTTGAAGCAATTGAGAAGATGCCCTATCCGAGGGATGTTAAAGGTATTCGTAGTGTTCTTGGTCATGCTGGGTTTTATAGGAGATTTATTAAAGATTTCTCTAAAATTTCAAAGCCTCTTACTAATCTTCTTCAAAAAGATGTACCTTTTGTTTTTGATGATGATTGTAAGGAAGCTTTTGAAACTCTAAAGAAAGCCTTAACAACTGCTCCTGTAGTTGAACCTCCTGATTGGAATTTGCCTTTTGAAATTATGTGTGATGCTAGTGATTTTGCTGTAGGCGCTGTTCTTGGACAGCGGGTAGATAAAAAGTTAAATGTTATTCATTATGCTAGTAAGACTCTTGATGCTGCTCAAAGAAATTATGCTACAACTGAAAAAGAATTGTTAGCTGTAGTCTTTGCTTGTGATAAGTTTAGACCCTATATTGTTGATTCAAAAGTTACAATTCATACTGATCATGCTGCAATTAGATACCTTATGACAAAGAAAGATGCTAAGCCAAGGCTTATTAGATGGGTACTTCTGTTGCAAGAATTTGATTTACATATTATAGATAGGAAAGGTGCTGATAATCCTGTTGCTGATAATTTGTCTAGATTGGAAAATATTGCTTATGATCCTGTTCCTGTTAATGATAGTTTTCCAAATGAACAATTGGCTGTAATAAAGGTGAGCTCGCGAGAGAGCCCTTGGTATGCAGATTATGCTAACTTTATTGTTTCGAAGTATTTGCCTCCAACCTTTTCAGCTCAGCAAAGGAGGAAATTCTTTTATGACTTGAGGCATTATTTTTGGGATGACCCACACTTATATAAAGAAGGAGTGGATGGTATTATGCGAAGATGTGTTCCTGAATATGAACAACAGGAGATATTGAATAAATGTCATGGAAGTGTTTATGGAGGACATCACGCTGGAGATAGAACCGCGCAAAAGGTTCTACAATCAGGTTTTTATTGGCCAACACTCTTCAAAGATGCAAGGAAATTTATTTTATCTTGTGATGAATGTCAAAGAGTTGGTAATATCTCTAGACGCAATGAGATGCCTATGAATTATACTCTTGTTATTGAACCATTCGATTGTTGGGGATTCGACTTCATGGGACCTTTCCCTTCTTCAGACGGTAACACTCATATACTTGTCGCTGTTGATTATGTTACTAAATGGGTAGAAGCTATACCTACAAAAAGTGCTGATGGTGAGACCTCTATAAAAATGCTTGTAGATATTATATTTCCTAGATTTGGAGTACCTAGATATATTATGACTGATGGAGGTTCTCATTTCATTCATGGAGGTTTTAGAAAAACTCTTGCTAAGTATGGTATTAATCATAGAATTGCTTCTGCTTATCACCCTCAAACTAGTGGTCAAGTAGAATTATCAAATAGAGAGATTAAAGCTATCTTAGGTAAAACTGTTAATAAATCTAGAAAGAATTGGCCTAGCAAATTGAAAGAAGCGTTATGGGCTTATAGAACTGCTTATAAAAATCCTATGGGAATGTCACCTTATAAAATGGTTTATGGAAAAGCTTGTCATTTACCTTTAGAACTAGAGCACAAAGCTTATTGGGCTGTTAGAGAATTAAATAAAGATCCTAAATTAGCCGGTAATAAGAGGTTGTTGCAATTAAGTTCTCTAGATGAATGGAGAAGTGAAGCTTATGAAAATGCTAAACTCTTTAAAGAAAAAGTTAAGAAATGGCATGATAGAAGGATCATCAAAAGAGAATTTAATGTTGGAGATCAAGTTCTATTGTATCGGTCTCGTCTCAGATTCTTTGCAGGGAAATTACTCTCGAAGTGGGAAGGACCATATGTTGTTGAGGAGGTGTATCGTTCAGGAGCAATTAAAATTAGCTCTCTCCAAGGCAATGCCACACAAGTGGTGAATGGACAAAGACTCAAGCATTATATCTCGGGCGATTCTTATAATGTTGATGTTGATATTATTCAAGTGGAAACACCGGAGGCTTTCATCAAAGGACAAATTGACAGTCCGCCAGAACTCGACTTTGAATAGGTAACAGTACAGGTAATAAAAAGTCCGCGTTTACCTTTCCGAACATTATTTCTGCTGTTTTTAGAAAATATGAAAAATTACGGAATCGAAACGGAGTGGAAAAGACGCGCGAGGGCCCGTCACCACAGGCCGGCGCGGGCCCCACCCTGGCCGCGCCGACCTATGGTGACGGCACCTCGGCGTCCCGTTTCCACTCGTTTTCGGCCTGGAACCTTCCTTTTGTCGTAAAAATATTTGCTATATAATCCCCCGGACCCCTGGAGGTCCGTATATCGTTTTCTCGTCGTGTTTTGTTTCGAGCTGTTTTCTGCCAGGATCTGCTTCGGATCTAGATCCATCATGTCTTCGTCGGGAACTCAGAAGGACAGCTTCTTTGAGGACGTCGTCAACCCGTACATGAACGAGCTGAAGATGCACCCCAAAGAGTTGCAGCTCGTGGATGGAGAGTTGCAGATCAAAGATGTCCAGGGTCCTAAGGGAGAAGGGAGCTTGGAAGACAGGATGGAGAAGCTGGAACAAGAGGTTTTCAACTACAAGAAGATGGCTGAGCGTGAAGTGGATATCTTTCACAAGATTGTGTCTGAACTCATTGATGGACACAAGAAGGAGACTGCAAAGCTGTGGGACGATATCTTCTCACTTCACGACACCACCAACAAACTCCAAGCTCAACTCTATGATGTCCATAATCAGAACTGTGAGTATGAAAACAGGTTTAAGCGCATAAGTCATGCTGCTAGTTTCAGGTTTCCGGAAACCAAGATGTCTTTTGTTGATGGAGGGCCTCTTCCATGGAAGTCTGATGACGACAAAGATTCACCATCATCGCCGAAGGAGTAATTCATCATCGGTATTGGCATCCCCTTGGTTTGTTCCAAGCTTGGGGGAGTGCCGCGGTATCACATCACCACCACCTTTATCTTTTACTATCAAGTAGTGTCATATCATGAGTAGGGAAGTTATCATATGGAATAGTATGCAATGTGGAAGTATCTCTCTTAGTTAGTTATCTATGTATCCGTTGGTGTGAGTTATCGTTATGGAATATTAATGAGAAGTCTTATCATTTACTTTTTGCACACCTTATTTTAGTTTGCAATCTCCATTATATGATTACTCTTGACATGAGTATTGATATCACTTTGGGAGCATCAAGTAAATCTATTTGGTTTTGGCAAACTTAGCATTGGTCAATAGCAACAACATCTTGATGTTTAATGAAGGAGAGAAATACACTTAGATACATTACTCTATTATCTCTATGCTTAGTATTCTAGAGTTAAAATTGCTTGTGCTTATGAGAAAGATGCATGATTGTTTCTATCATATGTATATTTGTTTGTTTCCCTCAACCTTTATGCTTGCTATCAAACCTTGCTAGCCAAAGACCTGTATCGAGAGGAATGCTTCTCATACATCCATAACCTTAGACCAAACCTATGCCATTTGTGTCCACCATACCTACCTACTACATGGTATTTTCTGCCATTCCAAGTAAATACTTCATGTGCTACCTTTAAATTATTCAAACTATACTACTCCTTATTTGTGTCAATGTTTTATAGCTCATGAGGAAGTATGTGGTGTTTTATCTTTCAATCTTGTTGGGCGGACTTTCACTAATGGACTAGCGGCACATCCGCTTATCCAATAATTTTGCAATAAGAGCTGGCAACGGGGTTCCCAGCCCCAATTAATAACTTTCATTAATAATTCTCTTCACATGTTTTGCTCTGACTTATCAGTAAGCAACTTAATTTTGCAATAGACACTCCTCCATGGTATGTGAATGTTGGAAGGCACCCGAGGATTCGGTTAGCCATGGATTGAGAAAGCCAAGGTTGGGGGGAGTGTCACCCATAATAAAACTAAAATACATGTGTAAACAAAAGAGAAGGGGGATGATCTACCTTGCTGGTAGAGATACCGTCCCTCATGGGAGCCGCTCTTTGAAGGTTCGTTTGGCAAGGGGGTTAGAGTACCCGCTACCATTCGTTGACAACAACAAACACCGCTCAAAATCTTACTTTTATGCTCTTTATATGATTTCAAAACTTGAAAAGCTCTAGCACATGATTTAATCCCTGCTTCCCTCTGCGAAGGGCCTGTCTTTTACTTTTATGTTGAGTCAGTAAACCTATTTCCCTCTATCTCAAGCAAGCAATTGAGTTGTTGTGAACCAATCATTTATGCTATGATTCAGTTGATCATGTCTTTTATACTTTCTTGTTTAGTACCAATTTTATCTGAATGAATATGACTTTGAAGTTATCAATGATTATGAAGAGATTGTTATGCTTAAATATGAAGGCTCAGCTATAAATTCTAATATGAAAGCTTTGCTTAGAAGTACAATCCGTTAGCAGTTCTCTGACCAAGAACAAAGTTTGCCATCACCAATTATGATTTCTTATGCACCTTTACATGTGATCTCTCTTTACTTATTTCGAGATGAGTTATATGAGGAAGTTGTTTACTAGAATGTCTTGTGTGAATGAATATGATGCTTCTTGTCCGTATTTTATTTATCGACTCTTCACTCCATAAACATGTGGTCTTGTTTATCGAGCTCAGTTTCGCTTGGGGACAAGCGAGGTCTAAGCTTGGGGGAGTTGATACGTCCAATTTGCATCACTATTTTGTATCATAATTTGCTGTTATTCATTGATATATTTCATATTGGGACACAATACTTATGTTATTTCATCTATTTTGCATGTTTCATCATCATTGGAGGATTAAGCACCGGAGCCAGGATTCTGCTGGAAAAAGCACCGTCAGAACGCAATATTTCGGAAGATCAACTGTGGAAGGGAATTTCACGAAAATTCCTATTTTTCCAGATGACGGAGGGAGCCAGAAGGGGAAGAAGAGAGGGGCCACTGTGGGCCCAGACCATAGGGCGGCGCGGCCCAGGCCTGGCCGCGCCACCCTGCTCTGGGGGGCCCACGACCCCTTTCGCCTCCTTTTCTTCGCGTACTCCTTCGTCCCGAAAACCTAAGCCACAGAGGATCCTCACGAAGGGTTACAGCCGCCTCTGCGGGGCGGAGAACACCAGAGAGAAAAGAGCTCTCCGGCGGGCAGGAATCCGCCGGGGAAATTCCCTCCCGGAGGGGGAAATCGACGCCATCGCCATCGTCATCGAGCGGGACATCATCTCCATCATCATCATCATCATCTCCACCATCTACACCGCCATCACCACCGCTGCACCTCGTCATCGCTGTAGCAATTCGGGTTAAATCTTGATTGTTTGATAGGGGAAACTCTCCCGGTGTTATTCTATACTTGTTGTAGATGCTATTGAGTGAAACCATTGAACCAAGGTTTATGTTCAGATTGTTATTCATCATCATATCACCTCTGATTGTATTCCATATGATGTCTCGTGAGTAGTTCGTTTAGTTCTTGAGGACATGGGTGAAGTCTAAATGCTAGTAGTGAATTATGGTTGAGTAATATTCAATGTTATGATATTTAAGTTGTGGTGTCATTCTTCTAGTGGTGTCGTGTGAACGTCGACTACACGATACTTCACCATTTATGGGCCTAGGGGAGTGCATCTTGTATTCGGTTGCTAATTGCGGGGTTGCCGGAGTGACAGAAACCTAAGCCCCCGTTAGTATATCGATGCAGGAGGGATTGCAGGATCTCAGAGTTTAAGGCTGTGGTTAGATTTATCTTAATTACTTTCTTGTAGTTGCGGATGCTTGCAAGGGGTATAATCACAAGTATGTATTAGTCCTAGGAAGGGCGGTGCATTAGCATAGGTTCACCCACACAACACTTATCAAAACAATGAAGATTAATCAGCTGTATGTAGCGAAAGCACTAGACTAAAATCCCCGTGTGTCCTCGAGAACGTTTGGTCATTATAAGTAATCAAACCGGCTTGTCCTTTGTGCTAAAAAGGATTGGGCCACTCGCTGCAATTATTTATCTCGCATTTTATTTACTTGTACTTTATTTATCTGCAATATCAAAACCCCCTGAATACTTGTCTGTGAGCATTTACAGTGAAACCTTCATCGAAACTGCTTGTCAACACCTTCTGCTCCTCGTTGGGTTCGACACTCTTATTTATCGAAAGTACTACGATACACCCCCTATACTTGTTATGCATCTTATTTTGCTTAGATCGCGACGGTAGCATTATAAGATGATCCCTCTCACTAAAATTTCAAGATAATAAAGTGTTCATCCTTAGTAGCACCGTTGCCAAGACTTGTCGTTTCGAAGCATCTCGTGATGATCGGGTGTGATAGAATCAACAAGTGCATACAACGGGTGCAAGTCAGTTTTGCACATGCGGATACTAAGGTGGCCTTGACGAGCCTAGCATGTACAGACATGGTCTCGGAACACGTGATACCGAAAGGTAGAGCATGAATCATATGATTGATATGATGAACACTTTGAGTGTTCGCCATTGAAATTACATCTTGTCTCGTGATGATCGGGCATAGGTGTGATGGATTTGGTTCGTGTGATCACTAAGACAATGTGAGGGATATTGTTTTGAGTGGGAGTTCACCTAGTTTTTAATTTTGTTAAATTAAAATTTGAACTCAATTTGTCATAAACATTAGTCTAAACTATTGCAAATATGTTGTAGATATGGCGTCCCCAATCAATTTTAACCAGTTCCTAGAGAAAGAAAAGCTTAAGAGCAACGGTAGCAACTTCACCGACTGGTTCCGTCATGTGAGGATCTTCCTCAATGGCGGAAACCTGCAATATGTGCTTGATGCACCGCTAGGTGACCCTCCTGCAGAAACTGAAACCGATGAAGTAAAGAATGTTTACGCGACTCGGAAAACTCGGTACTCTCAAGTTCAGTGTGCCATCCTGTGCAGTCTGGAAGCCGATCTTCAAAAACGTTTTGAGCACCACGATCCACATGAGTTAATCAATGAGTTAAAGACTATCTTTGAGACTCATGCGGCCGTGGAATGCTATGAAGCATCGAAACACTTCTTCAGCTGCATGATGGAAGAAGGCAGCTCCGTTAGTGAGCACATGCTCGCCATGACCGGGCATGCGAAGAAACTCAGTGACTTGGGAATAGTGATTCCTAACAGACTGGGGATTAATCGTGTCCTTCAATCACTGCCACCTAGTTATAAGAACTTTGTGATGAATTACAATATGCAGAACATGAACAAAGAGTTACCTGAACTCTTCGCCATGCTAAAATCTGCTGAGATTGAAATTAAGAAAGAGCACCAAGTGTTGATGGTCAACAAGACCACCAGCTTCAAGAAACAGGGCAAGTCTAAAGGCAAGAACAAGAAGAGTGGCAAGAAAGCTGCCACGCCTCCTGTGAAACCTAAGTCTGGCCCTAAGCCTGATGCTGAGTGCTATTACTGCAAGGAGAAGGGACACTGGAAGCGTAATTGCTCCAAGTATTTGGCGGATCTGAAGAGCGGCCTTGTCAAGAAGAAGAAAGAAGGTATATCTGATATACATGTTATAGATGTTTATCTCACTGGTTCTCGTACTAGTACCTGGGTATTTGATACTGGTTCGGTTGCTCATATTTGTAACTCGAAACAGGAACTAAAGAATAAACGAAGACTACTGAAGGATGAAGTGACGATGCGCGTTGGAAATGGATCCAAAGTCGATGTGATCGCTGTCGGCACACTTCCTCTACATCTACCTTCGGGATTAGTTTTAAGCCTAAATAATTGTTATTTTGTACCCGCGTTAAGCATGAACATTATATCTGGATCTTGTTTAATGCAAGACGGTTATTCATTCAAGTCTGAGAATAATGGTTGTTCTATTTTTATGAATAATATCTTTTATGGTCGAGCACCTGAAAAGAATGGCTTATTTCTGTTAGATCTCGATAGTAGTGATACACATATACATAACATTGATGCTAAGCGAATTAAATTGAATGATAATTCTACTTATATGTGGCACTGTCGTCTTGGTCATATTGGAGTGAAACGCATGAAGAAACTCCATACCGATGGATTACTTGAATCACTTGACTTTGAGTCACTTGATAGATGCGAAGCATGTCTGATGGGAAAAATGACTAAGACTCCATTCTCGGGTATGATGGAGCGAGCTACTGACTTATTGGAAATCATACATACAGATGTGTGTGGACCAATGAGTGTAGCATCGCGCGGTGGTTATCGTTATGTTCTAACCTTCACAGATGATTTGAGTAGATATGGGTATATCTATTTAATGAAACATAAATCCGAAACTTTCGAGAAGTTTAAGGAATTCCAAAGTGAAGTAGAAAATCAACGTAACAAGAAGATTAAATTTCTACGATCTGATCGTGGAGGTGAATATCTGAGTTATGAGTTTGGCATGCATTTAAAGAAATGCGGAATACTTTCACAATTGACACCGCCGGGAACACCACAACGAAACGGTGTGTCCGAACGTCGTAATCGAACTCTCTTAGATATGGTTCGATCTATGATGTCTCTTACTGATTTGCCGTTATCATTTTGGAGTTATGCATTAGAGACAGCCGCATTCACTTTAAATAGAGCACCATCAAAATCCGTTGAAACGACACCGTATGAATTATGGTTTAATAAGAAACCTAAGCTGTCGTTCCTAAAAGTTTGGGGTTGCGAAGCCTATGTAAAAAAGTTACAACCGGACAAGCTAGAACCCAAAGCGGAGAAATGCGTCTTCATAGGATACCCTAAGGAAACTATAGGGTACACTTTCTATCACAGATCCGAAGGCAAGATCTTTGTTGCTAAGAACGGAACCTTTCTTGAGAAAGAATTTCTCACTAAAGAAGTGACTGGAAGAAAAGTAGAACTCGATGAGATTGAAGAATCTCTGCTCGTTGATCAGAGTAGCGCAGTGCCGGAAGATGTTCCTGTGCCGCCTGCACCGGCAACAGAGGAAGCTAATGATAATGATCATGAAACTTCAAATGAGATAACTACTGAACCTCGCAGATCGACAAGGGAACGTGCCACTCCAGATTGGTATGATCCTTGTCTAAATGTCATGATTGTGGATAACAATGATGAAGACCCTGCGACGTATGAAGAAGCGATGATGAGCCCAGATTCCAACAAATGGCAAGAAGCCATGAAATCCGAAATGGGATCCATGTATGATAACAAAGTATGGACTTTGGTAGACTTACCTGATAGCCGAAAGGCTGTCGAGAATAAATGGATCTTCAAGAGAAAAACAGATGCTGATGGTAATATTACTGTCTATAAAGCTCGACTTGTCGCAAAGGGTTTCCGACAAATTCAAGGTGTTGACTACGATGAGACTTTCTCACCTGTAGCGAAGCTAAAATCTGTGAGGATTTTGTTAGCAATAGCTGCATTTTTCGATTATGAGATTTGGCAGATGGATGTCAAAACGGCGTTCCTTAATGGAGACATTGAGGAAGAGTTGTATATGGTACAACCCAAAGGTTTTGTCGATCCTAAAAATGCTGACAAAGTATGCAAACTTCAGCGTTCAATCTATGGACTGAAGCAAGCATCAAGAAGTTGGAACCGACGCTTTGATAAGGTGATCAAAGACTTCGGGTTTATACAGTGTCATGGAGAGGCCTGTATTTACAAGAAAGTGAGTGGGAGCTCTGTAGCATTCCTAATATTATATGTAGATGACATATTATTGATTGGGAATGATATAGAACTATTAAGCAGTGTAAAAGGTTATTTGAATAATAGTTTTTCAATGAAAGACCTTGGTGAAGCATCATATATATTAGGCATCAAGATTTATAGAGATAGATCAAGACGTCTAATAGGGCTATCACAGAGTACATACCTGGACAAGATTCTAAAGAAGTTTAGAATGGACGAAAGTAAGAAAGGATTCTTACCTATGTTACCAGGCAAGGTCTTGAGTAAGACTCAAGGTCCGGCTACGGCAGAAGAAAGAGAAAGGATGAGTCAGATCCCCTATGCCTCGGCAGTAGGCTCTATCATGTATGCCATGCTATGTACAAGACCGGATATAGCACATGCTGTTAGTTTGACTAGCAGATATCAAAGTGATCCAGGAATGGAACACTGGACAGCGGTCAAGAATATCCTGAAGTACTTGAAAAGAACTAAGGATATGTTTCTTTGTTATGGAGGTGACCAAGAGCTCGTTGTAACAAGTTACACCGATGCAAGTTGGAACACTGATCCTGATGACTCTAAGTCACAATCTGGGTACGTGTTTATATTGAATGGTGCTGCAGTAAGCTGGGCAAGCTCGAAGCAGTGCACGGTGGCGAAATCCTCAACAGAATCGGAGTACATAGCGGCTTCAGAGGCTTCATCAGAAGCGGTATGGATGAAGAGGTTCATTGTAGAGCTCGGTGTGGTTCCTAGTGCATTGGACCCACTAGTCATCTACTGTGACAACATGGGTGCCATCGCCAATGCACAAGAACCAAGGTCACACAAGAGGCTGAAGCATATCAAGCTGCGTTATCATTCGATTCGCGAGTACATCGAAGATGGAGAAGTAAAGATTTGCAAAGTACACACTGATCTGAATGTAGCAGATCCGTTGACTAAAGCTCTCCCTAGGGCAAAGCATGACCAACACCAGAATGCCATGGGTGTTAGGTACCTTACAATGTAATCTAGATTATTGACTCTAGTGCAAGTGGGAGACTATTGGTTATTATATATCTTTATGTTTATGATAAATGTTTATATACCATGCTATAATTGTATTAACCGAAACATTGATACATGTGTGATATGTAAACAACAAAGAGTCCCTAGTAAGCCTCTTAACTAGCTTGTTGATTAATAGATGATTAGTTTCATAATCATGAACATTGGATGTTATTAATAACAAGATTATATCATTATATGAATGATGTAATGGACACACCCAATTAAGCGTAGCATAAGATCACGTCATTAAGTTATTTGCTATAAGCTTTCATTACATAGTTACCTAGTCCTTATGACCATGAGATCATATAAATCACTTATACCGGAAAGATACTTTGATTACATCAAACGCCACTGCGTAAATGGGTGGTTATAAAGGTGGGATTAAGTATCCGGAAAGTATGAGTTGAGGCATATGGATCAACAGTGGGATTTGTCCATCCCGATGACGGATAGATATACTCTGGGCCCTCTCGGTGGAATGTCGTCTAATGTCTTGCAAGCATATGAATAAGTTCATAAGAGACCACATACCACGGTACGAGTAAAGAGTACTTGTCAGGAGACGAGGTTGAACAAGGTATAGTGTGATACCGATGATCAAACCTCGGACAAGTAAAATATCGCGTGACAAAGGGAATTGGTATCGTATGTGTATGGTTCATTCGATCACTAAAGTCATCGTTGAATATGTGGGAGCCATTATGGATCTCCAGATCCCGCTATTGGTTATTGGTCGGAGTGAGTACTCAACCATGTCCGCATAGTTCGCGAACCGTAGGGTGACACACTTAAAGTTGGATGTTGAAATGGTAGAACTTGAATATGGAATGGAGTTCGAATATTTGTTCGGAGTCCCGGATAAGATCCCGGACATCACGAGGAGTTCCGGAATGGTCCGGAGAATAAGATTCATATATAGGATGTCATTTTATGTGAATTAAAATGATTCGGAAGGTTCTATGGAAGGTTCTAGAAGGTTCTAGAAAAGTCCGGAAGAACACACCTAGGAAGGTGGAGTCCACATGGGACTCCACCTCCATGGCCGGCCAACCCTAGTGGGGTGGAGTCCCAAGTGGACTCCCCCATAAGGGGCCGGCCACCCCCCCATATGGTAGGTGGAATTCCCACCTCTAGTGGGAATCCTAGCTTGGGAAGGTTTCCCACCATATGGAAGGTTTTGGGTTCGGGTCTTATTCGGAGACTTGTAGTCCAACACTTGGGGCTTCCACCTATATAATGAGGGGCATAGGGGAGGGGGCCGGCCACACCAAAGCCACCACCTTGGCCGCCCCCTATAGTGGCCGGCCACCCCCTCTCCCCAAACCCTAGCGCCCCGCTCCTCCACCATATCCCGCACGCTTAGCGAAGCTCCGCCGGATTTCTCCACCGCCACCGACACCACGCCGTCGTGCTGTCGGATTCAAGAGGAGCTACTACTTCCGCTGCCCGCTGGAACGGGGAGGTGGACGTCGTCTTCATCAACAACCGAACGTGTGACCGAGTACGGAGGTGCTGCCCGTTCGTGGCGCCGTGATCAAGATCTTCTACGCGCTTTTGCAAGCGGCAAGTGATCGTCTACCGCAGCAACAAGAGCCTCATCTTGTAGGCTTTGGAATCTCTTCAAGGGTGAGACTCGATAATCCCCTCGTTGCTACCGTCTTCTAGATTGCATCTTGGCTTGGATTGCGTGTTCGCCGTAGGAAATTTTTTGTTTTCTATGCTACGTTATCCTACAGTGGTATCATCAGTATCTCCATACCTTGTTCAACCTCGTTACCGACAAGTACTCTTTACTCGTACCGTGGTATGTGATCTCTTATGAACCATTCATATGCTTGCAAGCTAATCAGATGACATTCCACCGAGAGGGCCCAGAGTATATCTATCCGTCATCGGGATGGACAAATCCCACTATTGATCCATATGCCTCAACTCACACTTTCCAAATACTTAATCCCATCTTTATAACCACCCATTTACGCAATGGCGTTTGATGTAATCAAAGTACCCTTCCGGTGTAAGTGATTTACATGATCTCATGGTCAACGGACTAAGGCAACTATGTATTGAAAGCTTATAGCAAATTGAACTTAATGACTTGATCTTATGCTACACTCATTTGGGTGTGTGTCCATTATATCATTCAACTAATGACATAACCTTGTTATTAATAACATCCAATGTTCATGATCACGAAACCATGATCATCTATTAATCAACAAGCTAGTTATACAAGAGGCTTACTAGGGACTCCTTGTTGTTTACATAACACACATGTATCAATGTTTCGGTTAATACAATTATAGCATGGTATGTAAACATTTATCATAAACACAAAGATATTATAATAACCACTTTATTATTGCCTCTTGGGCATATCTCCAACAGTCTCCCACTTGCACTAGAGTCAATAATCTAGATTACATTGTAAGGTACCTAACACCCATGGCATTCTGGTGTTGGTCATGCTTTGCCCTAGGGAGAGCTTTAGTCAACGGATCTGCAACATTCAGATCTGTGTGTACTTTGCAAATCTCTACTTCACCATCTTCGATGTACTCGCGAATCGAATGAAAACGCAGCTTGATATGCTTCAGCTTCTTGTGTGACCTTGGTTCCTTTGCATTGGCGATGGCACCCGTGTTGTCACAATAAATGACTAACGGGTCCAATGCACTAGGAACCACACCAAGCTCAACAATGAACCTCTTCATCCATACCGCTTCCGATGAAGCCTCTGAAGCCGCTATATATTCAGATTCTGTTGAAGATTTCGCCACCGTGCATTGCTTGGAACTGCTCCAGCTTACTGCCGCACCATTCAATATAAACACGTACCCAGACTGAGACTTAGAGTCATCAGGATCGGTGTTCCAACTTGCATCGGTGTAACTGGTTACAACGAGCTCTTGGTCACCGCCATAACAAAGAAACATATCCTTAGTCCTTTTCAAGTACTTCAGGATATTCTTGACCGCTGTCCAGTGTTCCATTCCTGGATCACTTTGATATCTGCTGGTCAAACTAACAACATGTGCGATATCCGGTCTAGTACACAACATGGCATACATGATAGAGCCTACTGCCGAAGCATAGGGGATCTTGCTCATCCTCTCTCTTTCATCTGCCGTAGCCGGACCTTGAGTCTTACTCAAGACCTTACCTGGCAACATAGGCAAGAACCCTTTCTTGCTTTCATCCATTCTAAACTTCTTTAGAATCTTGTCCAGGTATGTACTTTGTGAAAGGCCTATTAGGCGTCTTGATCTATCTCTATAAATCTTGATGCCTAAAATGTACGCTGCTTCACCAAGGTCTTTCATTGAAAAAGACTTATTCAAATAACCTTTAACGCTGCTTAATAGTTCTATATCATTCCCAATCAATAATATGTCATCTACATATAATATCAGGAATGCTACAGAGCTCCCACTCACTTTCTTGTAAATACAGGCCTCACCATGAGTCCGTATAAAACCGAAGTCTTTGATCACTCTATCAAAGCGTAGGTTCCAACTCCGGGATGCTTGCTTCAGTCCATAAATGGAACGCTGAAGTTTGCATACCTTGTCAGCATTTTTAGGATCGACAAAACCTTTGGGTTGTACCATATACAACTCTTCCTCAATATCTCCATTAAGGAACGCCGTTTTGACATCCATCTGCCAAATCTCATAATCGAAAAATGCAGCTATTGCTAACAAAATCCTCACAGACTTTAGCTTCGCTACAGGTGAGAAAGTCTCATCGTAGTCAACTCCTTGAATTTGTCGGAAACCCTTTGCGACAAGTCGAGCTTTATAGACAGTAATATTACCATCAGCATCTGTTTTTCTCTTGAAGATCCATTTATTCTCGACAGCCTTGCGGCTATCAGGTAAGTCTACCAAAGTCCATACTTGGTTATCATACATGGATCCCATTTCGGATTTCATGGCTTCTTGCCATTTGTTGGAATCTGGGCTCATCATCGCTTCTTCATACGTCGCAGGGTCTTCATCATTGTTATCCACAATCATGACATTTAGACAGGGATCATACCAATCAGGAGTGGTACGTTCCCTCGTCGATCTGCGAGGTTCAGTAGCTTCCTCGTTCGAAGCTTCATGATCATCATCATTTGCTTCCTCTCCTATCGGTGCAGGCGCAGGAACTTCTTCCGGCACTGCGCTACTCTGATCTATGAGAGAAGGTTCATCAACCTCGTCGAGTTCTACTTTCCTTCCAGTCACTTCTTTAGTGAGAAACTCCTTCTCAAGAAAGGATCCGTTCTTGGCAACAAAGATTTTGCCTTCGGATCTGTGATAGAAAGTGTACCCAATTGTTTCTTTAGGGTATCCTATGAAGACACATTTCTCCGCTTTGGGTTCTAGCTTGTCAGGCTGTAACTTCTTTACATAAGCTTCGCAACCCCAAACTTTAAGGAACGACAGCTTAGGTTTCTTCCCAAACCATAATTCATACGGTGTCGTTTCAACGGATTTAGATGGTGCCCTATTTAAAGTGAATGCGGCTGTCTCTAATGCATAACCCCAAAACGATAACGGCAAATCGGTAAGAGACATCATAGAACGAACCATATCTAAGAGAGTTCGATTACGACGTTCGGACACACCATTGCGCTGTGGTGTTCCCGGCGGTGTCAACTGTGAAAGTATTCCGCATTTCTTTAAATGCATGCCAAACTCATAACTCAGATATTCGCCTCCACGATCAGAACGCAGAAACTTAATCTTCTTGTTACGTTGATTTTCTACTTCACTTTGGAATTCCTTGAACTTCTCAAAAGTCTCGGACTTGTGTTTCATAAAGTAAATATACCCATATCTACTCAGATCATCCGTGAAGGTTAGAACATAACGATAACCACCGCGCGATGCTACACTCATTGGTCCGCACACATCGGTATGTATGATTTCCAATAAGTCTGTAGCTCGCTCCATTGTACCAGAAAATGGAGTCTTAGTCATTTTTCCCATTAGACATGCTTCACATCTATCAAGTGACTCAAAGTCAAGTGACTCAAGAAGTCCATCGGAATGGAGTTTCTTCATGCGCTTCACTCCAATATGACCAAGACGACAATGCCACATATAAGTAGAATTATCATTCAATTTAATTCACTTAGCATCAATGTTATGAACATGTGTATCACTACTATCGAGATTTAACAAGAATAAACCATTCATCTCAGGTGCATGGCCATAAAAGACATTACTCATATAAATCGAACAACCATTATTCTCAGACTTAAACGAATAACCGTCTTGCATCAAACAAGATCCAGATATAATGTTCATGCTCAACGCAGGTACCAAATAACAATTATTAAGGTTTAAAACTAATCCCGAAGGTAGATGTAGAGGGAGCGTGCCGACAGCGATCACATCGACTTTGGATCCATTTCCAACGCGCATCGTCACCTCGTCCCTCGGCTTCGTTTATTCCGCAGTTCCTGTTTCGAGTTACAAATGTGAGCAACCGAACCAGTATCAAATACCCAGGCACTACTACGAGAACCAGTAAGATAGACATCTATAACATGTATATCAAATATACCTTTCTTCTTGACGTGGCCGCTCTTCAGATCGGCCAAGTATTTGGAGCAATTACGCTTCCAGTGCCCCTTCCCCTGGCAGTAGTAACACACAGTCTCAGGCTTAGGACCAGCCTTAGGCTTCTCAGGAGGCGCCGCAACTTTCTTGCCGCCCTTCTTGAAGTTGCCCTTGTTAGGCTTGCCCTGCTTCTTGAAACTGGTGGTCTTGTTGACCATCAACACTTGGTTCTCCTTCCGTATTTCTACTTCAGCAGATTTCAGCATGGAGAAGAGTTCAGGTAACTCTTTGTTCATGTTCTGCATGTTGTAGTTCATCACGAAGTTCTTGTAACTTGGTGGCAGTGATTGGAGGACACGATGAATACCCAGCTGGTTAGGGATCACAATCCCCAAGTCACTGAGCTTCTTCGCGTGTCCGGACATGGCGAACACGTGCTCACTAACGGAGCTGCCCTCTTCCATCATACAGCCAAAGAACTGTTTCGAGGCCTCATAGCTCTCCACGGCCGCATGAGTTTCAAAGATAACTTTGAGCTCACGCATCATCTCACAAGGGTCGTGGTGCTCAAAACGCTTTTGGAGCTCTGCCTCTAGGCTGCACAGGATGGCACACTGAACTTCGGAGTACCGAGTCACCCGAGTCTCGTAAACATTCTTTACGTCCTCGGATACTGCAGGAGGTGGTGGGGGACCTAGCGGTGCATCGAGCACATATTGCAGGCTTCCACCAGTGAGGAAAATCCTCACATGACGGAACCAGTCAGTGAAGTTGCTACCATTGCTCTTAAGCTTTTCTTTCTCTAGGAACTGGTTAAAATTGATGGAGGGGGCGCCATGATCTACAACATATTTGCAAAGAGTTTAGACTAAGTTTATGATAAATTGAGTTCAATTTTAATTCTTAAATTAACTAGGTGAACTCCCACTCAAAACAACATCCCTCACATTGTCTTAGTGATTACACGAACCAAATCCACTACACCAAGTCCGATCTTCACGAGAAAAGATGTAGCTTCAAAGGCGAACACTCAAAGTGTTCATCATATCATTCATATGACTCATGCTCTACCTTTCGGTATCCCGTGTTCCGAGACCATGTCTGTACATGCTAGGCTCGTCAAGGCAACCTTAGTATCCGCGTGTGCAAATCTGGCTTGCACCCGTTGTATGCACATGTAGAGTCTATCACACCCGATCATCACGAGATGCTTCGAAATGACAAGTCTTAGCAACGGTGCATACTAAGGATGAACACTTTATTATCTTGATATTTAGTGAGAGGGATCATCTTATAATGCTACCGTCGCGATCTAAGCAAAATAAGATGCATAAAAGGATTAACATCACATGCAATTCATAATGTGTGATATGATATGGCCTTTCTTCTTGTGCTTTTGATCTCCATCTCCAAAGCACGGACATGATCTCCATCATCACCAGCATGGCGTCAAGGTCAGTGGCGCCGCTTCATGGTTGTCCATCACTTATAGCTACTATAACAACTACTTGAAATAAAGCTATTACATGATGAATAGACACGCATGTCTTTAACAAAAATTAAAGACAACCATTAGGCTCCTGCCGGTTGCCATAATACAACAATGAACATCTCATACATCAAATATAATCATCATCACATGGCCATATCACATCACCAAACCCTGCAAAAACAAGTTAGACGCCTCTAATTTGGTTTGCATATTTTACGTGGTTTAGGGTTTTCGAGTAAGATCCAATCTACCTACGAACATGAACCACAACGGTGATACTAGTGTTGACAATAGAAAGTGCAAATTGTAATCTTCACTATGGTGGGAGAGACAGACACCCGCAAAGCCACTTATGCAATACAAGTTGCATGTCAAGCGTGGAGCAAGTCTCATGAGACGCGGTCATGTAAAGTTAGCCCGGGCCGCTTCATCCCACCATCCCGCAAGATGCAAAGTACACAAACTAAAGCAACAAAAGCATCACCGCCCACAAAACCATTGTGTTCTACTCGTGCAACAGATCTATGCATAGACATGGCTCTGATACCACTGATGGGGTTGGTTGCATAGAAAAAAAAATTTCCTACCGCAAGACGAATAAAACCAAGATCTAATCTATGGAACACCCAAGATCTAATCTACAAGATCGAAGCAACGAGATTGATATGAGACTAACCCTTGAAGATTTCCAAAGCCTACGAGATCAGATCTCGTTGTTGATGTAGACGATCGTCCCCGGTGCTGCAATCCGGCAGCACTTCCGTACTCGGTCGCGCGTACGGTGTCGATGAAGCTCCTTCCTCTCCCCGTTCCAGCGGGCAGCGGAGGTGTGGTAGATCTCCACGGAATCCCAGCAGCACGACGGCGTGGTGGTGGTGGTGGAGAAGAATTGCTGCAGGGCTTCGCCTAAGCCTGCACAGCGTATGGAGGTGGAAGAGAGAGGGGGCGGCTAGGGTTGTGGATGGGGTGCCTTGGCCGGCCACCCCCTCCCCTCTTTATATAGGTGGGGGGTCGGCCTAGGGTTTCCCCTAGGGCCCACCCACCCCCTTTGGCCGGCCACATGGGGGGGCAAACTCCTCCCCCAAGTTTTCCCCCTTATCTCCTAATTTAAACCATTTATTTTAGGAGATAGATCTTATCTCTAGATTTAAACCATTTAAACTAGAGATAGATCTTATCTCTAAGGGGGGCCGGCCTAGGCCCACATGTCATGGTGGGGAGGCCCCACCATGCCATGTGGCGCCTACGTGGCCTCTCCCGGGGTGGTGGGCCCACTGGTGGCCCTCTAGAACCTTCTAGAAGCTCCGGTCAAAACACCGGACTTTTTCCCGAACCCCGGAAAATGACTTCCCATATATGAATCTTATTCTCCGGACCATTCCGGACCTCCTCGTGATGTCCTGGATCCCATCCGAGACTCCGAACAAAAACTTCGGACTCCAACTCATATTCCGAATCTACTTATGCGACATCGAACCTTAAGCGCGTCACCCTACGGTTCGCGAACTATGCAGACATGGTCGAGACTCCTCTCCGAGCAATAACCAATAGCGGGATCTGGAGATCCATAATGGCTCCCACATATTCAACGATGACTTAGTGATCGATTGAACCATTTACATACGATGCCGATTCCCTTTGTCTCGCGATATTTTACTTGTCCGAGGTTTGATCATCGGTATCTCCATACCTTGTTCAACCTCGTTACCGACAAGTACTCTTTACTCGTACCGTGGTATGTGATCTCTTATGAACCATTCATATGCTTGCAAGCTAATCAGATGACATTCCACCGAGAGGGCCCAGAGTATATCTATCCGTCATCGGGATGGACAAATCCCACTATTGATCCATATGCCTCAACTCACACTTTCCAAATACTTAATCCCATCTTTATAACCACCCATTTACGCAATGGCGTTTGATGTAATCAAAGTACCCTTCCGGTGTAAGTGATTTACATGATCTCATGGTCGAAGGACTAAGACAACTATGTATCGAAAGCTTATAGCAAATTGAACTTAATGACTTGATCTTATGCTACGCTCATTTGGGTGTGTGTCCATTATATCATTCAATTAATGACATAACCTTGTTATTAATAACATCCAATGTTCATGATCACGAAACCATGATCATCTATTAATCAACAAGCTAGTTATACAAGAGGCTTACTAGGGACTCCTTGTTGTTTACATAACACACATGTATCAATGTTTCGGTTAATACAATTATAGCATGGTATGTAAACATTTATCATAAACACAAAGATATTATAATAACCACTTTATTATTGCCTCTTGGGCATATCTCCAATACTTGGATGGCTGCACCTGGATGGTTTTCAGGACTTGGTCAAGAAGGTATGGGAAATACCAGTTGCTGGAACTTCCCAATACATAGGTGGAATAAAAAATGTGCGCGACACGCAAACACCTTGTTGGTTGGGCTCGACACACAACTAGTTTACTTACCAAAGAGAAGCAGCGACTACCGTCAATTATTCACGACCTTGAAGCGGTTATAGAAGTTCGTCCTGTATGCATGCACAAAATTGAGCTTAAAAGCCTATCAAATGCGCAGATAGCATGACTTCTATGTTAGGAGGATCTCAAATGGTATCATCGTTCAAAAGCCTAATTTATTCTTGATGGGGATTCGAATGCGAGATACTTCCATAGGGTTGCCAATGGCACATGTAGGAAGAAACTCATACAGTCTCTAATTCAAGAAGAAGGCATGATTGAGGGCCACAAGCAACTTAAATCGTATATTACTAATTATTATAAGATTTTGTTCGATGCACCAGGAGAAGGGACAAACTTCTCTTTGGATGAATCCCGAACAGATGTGTTACCTGCCAAAACCCACCGGCGGGCAATGGTTAAGCAACACGAAGAGCCGGGAGGCTCCCAAGGCCGCTTAGTGGACCCTGGCACCTCGCGTCGTCCCGCAAGTCTTCCAGCCACGTCCTGGCGGTTGCTAGGGCGTGCCACCTGACCTAGACCCGATCAGGAAGGTGTTAGAGTGCTTCAATTGTTCCTGCATGGTAGACACGTAAACATTAAATACGAGCCCTATCGGCTCTCAGGTTGCCCTGTGGATCGGCTCAAAGAGCCGATCGCCCCATGGTTCATGTTGGATTTTCAATGACATGGGGATCCTGCTTGATCAAAACAAAGCTTCACGACAGTTTAGGGTTTTCACCGCATAATCGGAACGTCCTACGTGTGATCGGGCCTAGCAGCTACGAGAGATGATGCAAACTACCCCTACGAGAGGCCTAAAAACCAACATAACGTTGATTCCCGGAACATCCCTTGCAGGGACGGTAAACAACACCTAACGCACTACCGGATCGTCCGACCCCAGCATAAGGCCTAACTATGCAGATATTAAACTAATCCCTGCGGAGCAAGGAGCAACTATAACAGATCGGATCTACTAAGTAACGAACAAGCAAGATGCTGCCCTTACACCCATATAGGTGTAAGGGCAGCTAGGTGTCGAGGGACGGCATTGCCACGCATGTATGCACGAGAAAGCACCAATGCAAGCCCCTAAACACCTAAGGATAAATAGTGCTGCTCGCCATCAACAACGCTTCAGCACGAGCAGCACAAGGTAGATGAATAAACGTGTACTGCCTAGATCGCGAGATGCGATCTAGGCAGCATGATGCTTACCCGGAAGAGAACCCTCGAAGGAAGGGGTGGCGATGCGCCTGGTTTGTGTTTGTTGTGAACGATGATTGTCCTCCTTTTCCGATAACCCTAGATACATATTTATAGTCCAAGGGACTTTCTAATTGAGGCGTGCACCTAACCGTGCACGGGCCGGACTCTATCTGTTAATTCTACACACGATACGATCTACTATATTACAGATACACGGGCGATTTAGCCCAAACTCTTAGCGCAAGGCCGCTTCGAAGATGCTCCACGTGTACGTCCTTCAAGCCCATCTTCACTTACGGCCCATCTCCTGATTTGGCCAAAATCGGGTGATAACAAGATGGCACCCCTAGGTTTCGGAGGAGGAAAATAACCTACTTACTGCGCCCCTATTCATAGGATGAAGTCAGGAAAGTGGTTTTCCAAATGAAACATAACAAATCACATAGTCCCAGTGGATTCTCAATTGAGTTCTGTTAGAGATTCTAGAATGTAACTAAATCGAAACTTCTAAAATTGTTCAACTTCCTATATAACGGACAACTAGAATTGTTCCGCCTAAATTTTGGTGAAATAACTTTACTGTTTAAGGTTAATGAAGCAGAAAGGATTCAACAATATAAGCCTATCTGTCTTCTTTGTTAGTTTTCACCAATGTTGGTACTATTAGGATGAACTCAATGGCTGACCATGTGGTTCGTCCGTCTCAAACTACTTTTATGCAAGGTTGTAATATTCTGGATAGGGTGGTTATCCTTCAGGAAATGGTTCACGAACTACATAGGAAAAATTTAAATGAGGTTATTTTAAAATTTTATTTTGAGAAAGCATACAACGAAGTTAAGTGGTGTTTCCTCCAACATACTCTCCGAATGAAAGACTTTTTTGAACAATGGCGTGTTTTAATCCATAGCTTTGTGTTGGAAGGTAGTGTATCCATTAGAGTACATGATGAAACTGGCAAATACTTCCATATTAATAAGGGGCTAAGATAAGGCGATCCATTATTCACAATGCTATTTAATATAGTGGCTGATATGCTCGCTGTCACGATTGAACGTGCAAATTCTGATGGTCAAATTGAATAAGTAGTCCCTCATCTAGTCAATGGTGGGTGATGACCGACAAGTATAGGGGATCGCAACAGTCTTCGAGGGAAGTATTACCCAATTTATTGATTCGACACAAGGGGAGACAAAGAATACTTGTAAGCCTTAACAGCGGAGTTGTCAATTCAGCTGCACCTGAAACAGACTTGCTCGCAAGAGTTTATCAGTAGTAACAGTTTATGGCAGTGGAAATAGCGAAATAATAGCAGCGGTGAAATAAAGACAGCAGAGTGATTATAGTAAACAGCAGGATTAAAATACTGTAGGCACGGATTTAACGGGCGTTGCATGGATGAGAGAAACTCATGTAACAATCAAAGCATGGGCATTTGCAGATAATAATAAAACGGTATCCAAGTACTAATCAATCAATAGGCATGTGTTCCATATTTAGTCGTACGTGCTCGCAATGAGAAACTTGCACAACATCTTTTGTCCTACCAGCCGGTGGCAGCCGGGCCTCTAGGGAAACTACTGGATATTAAGGTACTCCTTTTAATAGAGTACCGGAGCAAAGCATTAACACTCCGTGAACACATGTGATCCTCACATCACTACCATCCCCTCCGGTTGTCCCGATTTCTGTCACTTCGGGGCCATTGGTTCCGGACAGTGACATGTGCATACAACTTGTAGATACAATCTAAGCAATAATTATAGAGCTCAAATCTAAGATCATGCCACTCGGGCCCTAGTGACAAGCATTAAGCATAACAAGATTGCAGCAACAATAACTTCACAAACTTTATAGATAGACTAATCATAATGTATCATCCATCGGATCCCAACAAACACAACACCGATTACATCAGATGAATCTCAATCATGTAAGGCAGCTCATGAGATCATTGTATTGAAGTACATGGGGGAGAGAATACCAACTAGCTACAGCTAGAACCCGTAGTCCATGGGGGAACTACTCACGGAGCATGATGGAGGCGGTGGCGTTGATGGAGATGGCTTCCGGGGCACTTCCCCGTCCCGGCAGGTGCCGGGACAGAGACTTCTGTCCCCGAATTGGAGTTTTGCGATGGTGGCGGCGCCCTGGAGTCTTTCTGGAGTTTCGTCAAGAGGTACGGTGTTTTTAGGTCGAAAGGGGTTAAATAGGCGAAGAGGTGGCGTGAGGGGCACCAGGGCGCCCTCCTCATAGGCCGGCGCGGCCAGGGGCCTGCCCGCGCGGCCGTGTGGTGTCGGGGCCCTGGGCCTCCTCTCCGTCTCCTTCGGTGTTCGGAGCCTCCCGGGAAAAATAAGATCTTTGGCGTTGATTTCGTCCAATTCCGAGAATATTGCCCGAACAGCCTTTCTGGAACCAAAAACAGCAGAAAGGAACTGGCACTGTGGCATCTTGTTAATAGGTTAGTTCCGGAAAACGCATAAAAACATCATAAAGTGCAAGCAAAACATGTAAGTATTGTCATAAAACAAGCATGGAACGACATAAATTATGGATACGTCGGGGACGTATCAGTGGGTTATCTATCCTTCAATAAACTGATGATACAATCCTATTTATGAAACATGACATCGAAAAATAAGTGAGCTAGCTCAATTGGTTAGGGGAGTGGATATACAACCCAGTCACCCAGGTTCAAGTCCTCAGGGACGTGGATTTGGATTCGTATTATATAAAACAAAATCACCATAGAGGTTTCCCCTACCATATTCCTTTTAAAAAAGTACATGACATTGAAAAAGCAAGAAAACTGGAGTTAATTCTATCAGTGTTTGAGCAACTATCGGGTCTAAAGATGAACTTTCATAAGAGTGAGTTGTTTTGTTTTATGTGAGGCCCAAAACGATGCCAATCTGTATGCTGGATTATTTGGCTACGGGTAGGGCAGTTCCCTATTCGGTATTTGGGTCATCCGATTTATTATCAGAGAATTGGTTCTCATTAATTCAGTATTAACCAACATGTTACTACATATGATATCATTCTTCCAACTTCGAAAGGGGTCTTAAAACGATTGGATTACTTCCGATGAATATTATTTTGGCAAGGAGAGAGTGAAAAAAAAAGTCGAATGGCTAAGTGGGATGTGGTTTGCCAGCCTAAGGACCAATGTGGGCTAAGGATTCATGACATTGAGGTAAAAACAGAGCTCTCCTTGGGAAATGGCTCTTCAAGCTGTTTCTGAAGACGGGGTATGTCAAACCCTCCTCAAGATAAAATATGTTTACTCGAGTGCGGTGTCCTAGGTTCATTGGAACTCGGGTGATTCACACTTCTGGCCTAGTCTTATGGTGACGAAGAGATTCTTCTTTTCATATGGGTCTTTCTCCATCGGGGATGGATCTGAAATTAGGTTCTCGAAAGATAAATGGCCAGGTCTGTGATAGGGCAAAGGTGGCCGATCTTTCGATGAGACGTGGATAATTCGATTTGTTGGTGAAGTTCGTGCTTGATGATCCGACTACACGTGCAAAGCTCTGATGACCCACAAGTATAGGGGATCCACTACAAGAAAAGTTGCCATGGCCGACGAAGTTGAAGTCGCGCCGTGGTTGGTGGTGCACCAAGGCCGACGATTTTTGGTCCCTCCGTGGTTCATGTCAAAACTTTTTTTTCTCATTTTTGAGGCCACCTAGCCCGACGAAAGCGGCCAAAACGTCGCGTATGGTGGCCCGGGACGTGGTGCATCTCAAAATCTCGGGTTCGCCGGCCGAGTCAACGCAAATCCGCACCGCCGAGGGATGTAGGGCCCAGATGGCAGCCTCTCTGGCATTGTTTTTTTTCTCGATCGCGCCATCTCGTTCAACGCTCTCCGATCGAGCCGTTTACGATGCAAGATCATGGGTCCCGCATGTCATCCTCTATGAACCAAAATTCTTTCTATTCTTGGATTTTTTGACCACCTTTTTGGCTACTTCCTTTTTCTTTTGATCCCTTGCCGCCTTGGAAACGTTGAGACCGCTGCTGCTAAATGGGACCCGCATGTCATCCTCTATGTGCAATCAACTTTCTTTTCTTGGAGTTTTTTTTGGCACCGCATATTTGGTCACTTGCCTTTTTCTTTTGATCCCCTGCCGCCTCTCAAACGGTGATACCGCTGCTAAATGGGACCCGCATGTCATCCTCTATGTACTGTAAAACTTTCTTTTCTTGAATTATTTTTGGCACCTCATATTTGGTCACTTGCCTTTTTCTTTCGATCCCCTGCCGCCTCTCAAGCGGTGATACCGCTGCTGCTAAATGGGACCCGCATGTCATCCTCTATGTACTATAAAACTTTCTTTTCTTGAATTATTTTTGGCTCCTCATATTTGGTCACTTGCCTTTTTCTTTCGATCCCCTGCCGCCTCTCAAACGGTGATACCGCTGCTGCTAAATGGGACCCGCATGTCATCCTCTATGTACTATAAAACTTTCTTTTCTTGAATTATTTTTGGCTCCTCATATTTGGTCACTTGCCTTTTTCTTTCGATCTCATTCCACGTTTGAAACGTTGAGGAACTTGCTCATGGGACCCGCATGTCATCCTCTATGTGCTATAAAAGTTTATTTTCTTTATTTTTTTCACCCTCTGATTTTTGGCTATTTCCTTTTTCTTTTGATCCCCTGCCGCCTTTGAAAAGTTGAGGACTCTGGCTCATAGATCCCACATGTCACCTCTATGTACAATCAAGTTTCTTTTCTTGAATTATTTTTGGATCCTGATATTTGGTCACTTGCCTTTTTCTTTCGATCTCATGCCACGTTTGAAACGCTGCTGGCTCATGGGACCCACATGTCATCCTCTATGTGCTATAAAAGTTTATTTTCTTGGATTTTTTTCACCCTTGATTTTTGGCTATTTTCTTTTTCTTTTGATCCCGTGACGCCTTGGAAACGTTGAGTCTGCTGACTCATGGGACCCGCATGTCATCCTCTATGTACAATCAAGTTTCTTTTCTTGAATTATTTTTGGATCCTGATATTTGGTCACTTGCCTTTTTTTTCGATCTCATGCCACGTTTGAAACGTTGAGGAACCTGCTGGCTCATGGGACCCGCATGTCATCCTCTATGTCCATCAACTTTCTTTTCTTGATTTTTTTGACCCCTAATTTCTGGCTACTTTCTTTTTCTTTTGATCTCAAGTCGCATTTGAAACGTTGGGACCGCTGCTGCAAAATGGGACCCGCATGTCATCCATGTACTATAAAGTTTTTTTCTTGGATTTTTTCTTTTGATCCCCTGCGCCTTGGAAACGTTGAGTAAGCTGCTGACTCATGGGACCCGCATGTCATCCTCTATGTACAATCAACTTTCTTTCTTTTTTGATCTCAAGCCGCATTTGAAACGTTGAGACCGCTGCTGCTAAATGGGACCCGCATGTCATCCTCTATGTACAATAAAGTTTTTTCTTGGATTATCTTTGGCTCCTGATATTTTGGCACTTGCCTTTTTCTTTCGATCTCATGCCGCCTTTGAAATGTTGACTAAGCTGCTGGCTCATGGGTCCCGCATGTCATCCTCTACGACAATAAAAGTTTTCTTTCTTGGAGTTATTTTTGACCCCTAATTTCTGGCTATTTGCCTTTTTCTTTTGATCTCCTGCCCCCTCTGAAACGATGAGGACGCTGTTGGGAGGTCGGTCCCACATGTCATCCTCTATGAACAATAAAAGTTTCCTTTGATTGATTTATTTTGAACCCCTAATCAATTTCTGGATATTTCCTTTTTTTCTTTTGATCCCCTGCCGCCTTGAAATCGCTGAGGATGCTGCTGCCTCATGGGTCCCGCATGTCATCCTCTCAGAACGGTAAATGTTTCTTTTCTTGGATTTTGTTTACCAAATGATTTTTGGCTTATTTTTTCTTTCGATCTCCTGCAGCCTTTAAAACGTTGAGGACGCTGCTGGCTCACGGGTCCCACATGTCAGCCTCTATGAACAATAAACGCTGAGGATGCTGCTGCCTCATGGGTCCCGCATGTCATCCTCATAGAACGAAAATGTTTCTTTTCTTGGATTTTTTACCAACAGATTTTTTGGTTTATTTTTTTTCTTTCCATCCCCTGCCGCCTTTAAAACGTTGATGACGCTGCTGGCTCATGGGTCCCCGATGTCAGCCTCCCCGTAGAACAAACATGTGATATCTTGATTATTTTGCAGACAATAAACAGTGTATTGCGCTCTGAGCTATTTCAAACGGATAAATTAAATCTTTATTTTTACATAAACAAACTTATATGTTGAATCTCCTTGTTTTTTTGTTTTTGCGAAGCATAGGACTTTCCTGTTTTGTTTAGAAAATTCGAACTTTCCTGTTTTGGAGTGGGCTGAAATTGTACGAGTCAAAAGGCCAAGCAGGATAGTTCGAAGGCCCAGATGTCCAGATGCAGCCCAATTGAAATCTTTCTTCTTGGATTTTTTTCACCCCCTGATTTCGGCTACTTCATTTTTCTTTTGGTCCTGTGCCGCCTTGGAAACATTGAGACCGCTGCTGCAAAATGGGACCCGCATATCATCCTCTATGTACTATAAAACTTTCTTTTCTTGAATTATTTTTGGCTCCTGATATTTGGTCAATTGCCTTTCTCTTTCGATCCCGTGCAGCCTCTCAAACGGTGATACCGCTGCTAAATGGGACCCGCATGTCATCCTCTATGTACAATCAAGTTTCTTTTCTTGAATTACTTTTGGCTCCTGATATTTGGTCACTTACCTTTTTCTTTCGATCTCATGCCACGTTTGAAACGTTGAGGAACCTGCTGGCTCATGTCATCCTCTATGTGCTATAAAAGTTTATTTTCTTGGATTTTTTTCCCTCCGATTTTTGGCTATTTCCTTTTTCTTTTGATCCCCGCCGCCTTGGAAACGTTGAGTAAGCTGCTGACTCATGGGACCCGCATGTCATCCTCTATGTACAATCAAGTTTCTTTTCTTGAATTATTTTGGCTCCTGATATTTGGTCACTTGCCTTTTTGTTTCGATCTCATGCCACGTTTGAAACGTTGAGGAACCTGCTGGCTCATGGGACCCGCATGTCATCTTCTATGTGCTATAAAAGTTTATTTTCTTGGATTTTTTTCACCCTCTGATTTTTGGCTATTTCCTTTTTCTTTTGATCTGCCGCCTTGGAAACGTTGAGTAAGCTGCTGACTCAATGGACCCGCATGTCATCCTCTATGTACAATCAAGTTTCTTTTCTTGAATTATTTTTGGATCCTGATATTTGGTCACTTGCCTTTTTGTTTCGATCTCATGCCACGTTTGAAACGTTGAGGAACTGCTGGCTCATGGGACCCGCATATCATCCTCTATGTGCTATAAAAGTTTATTTTCTTTTTTTTCACCCTCTGATTTTTGGCTATTTCCTTTTTCTTTTGATCCCCTGCCTTGGAAACGTTGGGTAAGCTGCTGACTCATGGGATCCGCATGTCATCCTCTATGTACAATCAACTTTCTTTTTCTTTTGATCTCAAGACGCATTTGAAACGTTAAGACCGCTGCTAAATGGGACCCGCATGTCATCCTCTATGTACAATAAAGTTTCTTTTCTTGGATTATCTTTGGATCCTGATATTTGGTCACTTGCCTATTTCTTTCGATCTCATGCCACGTTTGAAACATTGAGGAACCTGCTGGCTCATGGGACCCGCATGTCATCCTCTATGTACTACAAAAGTTCATTTTCTTGGGTTTTTTTCACCCTCTGATTTTTGGCTATTTCCTATTTCTTTTGATCCCCTGCGGCCTTTGAAAGTTGAGGACTCTGCTGCCTCATAGGTCCCACATGTCAGCCTGTATGAACGATAAAGCTTTCCTTTCTTGGAGTTTTTTTACCCCTAATTTCTTGCTACTTTCTTTTTCTTTTGATCTCAAGCCGCATTTGAAACGTTGGGACAGCTGCTGCAAAATGGGACCCGCATGTCATCCTCTATGTACAATAAAAGTTTCTTTTCTTGGATTATGTTTCACCCTCTGATTTTTGGTCACTTGCCTTTTTCTTTCGATCTCATGCCGCCTTTGAAAACGTTGAGGAACCTGCTGGCTCATGGGACCCGCATGTCATCCTCTATGTACAATCAACTTTTTTTTCTTTTGATCTCAAGCCGCATTTGAAACGTTGAGACCGCTGCTGCTAAATGGGACCCGCATGTCATCCTCTATGCACAATAAAGTTTCTTTTCTTGGATTATTTTTGGCTCGATATTTTGTCACTTGCCTTTTGCTTTCGATCTCATGCCGCCTTTGAAACATTGAGTAAGCTGCTGGCTCATGGGTCCCGCATGTCATCATCTACGAACAATAAAAGTTTCCTATCTTCGAATTATTTTTACCCCTAATTTTTGGCTACTTCCTTTTTTCTTTTGATCACCTGCAGCCTTTGAAACTTAGAGGATTCTGCTGGCTCATGGGTCCCACATGTCAGCCTCTATGAACAATAAACCTTTCCTTTCTTGGAGTTATTTTGACCTCTAATTTCTGGCTATTTCGCCTTTTTTAAAATCCTGTGTCGCCTTGGAAACGTTGAGAATGCTGCTGCCTCATGGGTCCCGCATGTCATCCTCTCAAAACGATAAATGTTTCTTTTTTTTTGGATTTTTTTACCAACTGATTTTTTTCCGATCCTCTGCCGTCTTTAAAAACGTTGACGACGCTGCTAATACAAGCTCTTTCGCTCCAAGATCTTGCAAGTTAATAGAATAAATCATGGAATTATTAGGATATGTTTTAAATTTCAAATCCACTTTATGAATTTTTTAAAAATACCGTGATCCGTGTGGGTATGGAGCGATCAAGGATTTTCATATTGGCCATGAGCAGTTTCAAAAATTGCAACCGGATAATTCTAAATAAATAAAAACAACTTTTATGCAGAATCTCCGTGTTTTTGTTTTTTGCCATCATAGGATCTATGGTTCATTAGAAAAGGGCCGAAATTGCATGAGCAGAAAAGCCCATTTCTAGTTATTGGGCTTCAACAGCCTGAGCAAGTAGGCCTATAGCAAATACCATGTAGATGGCCGTTGAAACCCAAAAGTATTTGTTGCCTAGACTTGACATGAACCTTGCTATGCACACGACAATTTCAGTCCGATCCGTGTACGCAACACAAGATCAAACCCAACGTGTGAGGAAGCAGGTGGCAGCACACCTCCAGATGCTCAATCGTACACATATCATATAGGAGTTGTCGTATGTACATTAGTTCCGTATTGACATGTTTGTTTCTTTGGTTAACATGTGGGGTCCGCACAGTCACCTAGGTCGCACATCAACTTCTTTGCTCATAGTTGATGCATGTTTAGTGGCCTGCAGCAAGAATCGCTGCCCCCAGGGATGTACTTTACCCTTTAGCGGCGAAAAAATAGGAATGGTCCTCTCATGACTATGATCAACAAGAGGTGGCTATATTATAAAGGACGTACACACATTGTAATTATAGTGCTGAAATAAAGTCAATCCTAAAACAGCCATGCATGGGTTATAATATGAAGGCAACACGAAATACAAAAGCAGGGCAGTGTTCAAATAAACTGATTCAAACTAGTACATACTAAAAACAGTGTACTACTTCTCAACACTTCAAGCATAATAAAAAAGTGTGTCAGTGTTTTTTTAAAGGTAACACCGAACGGGCAATGTTTAAAGCAGGCTTAAACCACATAGCCGCTTGTCGGACACTACCCCAACTAACTCTGGGAAGGCTGATAACTCCCACAGTCTCACCTTCATCTGGCTGGAGGTTGCAGCGCAAAATTTTAGGGTATTGATTATGAAGATACTTCCGGTATGCTGTGTAGACGCAGTTTTTCCTCATGAATGGAACCAATGTGCCATCAGGAGCTTTGGATTCACGCTTCTTCAGGTTGGCAATGATCGGGTAATTGAGTCCGAGGAACAGAGAGTGGTCGCCGAGGCTGTTAACCTGCCTCCAATGAAAGTCCCCTGCACGTGCTGCAACGAACAGAGATATGGGATCCTGCTCAAAGACGTAGGTGGCAACAGGAGGATACTGCCGTAGCTGAAGCCCATTAGCAGCATAGGGAATGTCAGGAGGTACTTCAGCATTGGCAATCCCAATGTTGTTTACTGTAAGGATGATCATCAATCGCTTGCCATCAGCAGATGGAGCGAGGAACCACGCGTACTGCTGATCATCCACCACCGGTGGCGGGATTACGAACATGGACATCGGGTTTTCTGCAATATTAGAAATGGAGACGAATAGGGTGTTACTGGCAACCATATTCAAACAGCAGCATTGTTCATCGTTCATGCTCACAGTATAAATACGACTATGTAAGCTAAGGACATTGGTCATTCATGTGTTCAAATCGAGTGTCCAATATATCAGTTATACTGCATGCATCCCACGAAACAAGTCTTAACTTCGCCAAAACTAGACACTAGTTAGTGTATACACAGTTATATACTACCTCTGTCCCACCGAAAGTGTCTGAGATTTGTCCAAATTCAGATGTATCTAGACAGTGAAAGCATATAGATACATTCAAATTTTGACAAATATATCATCTTAAGTTTAAGTCCTGTGTTGTAGTTAATTCCCTTTGTCTTAAGTGATCCAACGGTGTATATGATTAGATATTTGTATACAATATAGGAGTACAGACAATCTACCAGTTGGTCCAGTTTTAAACTGAGTATAGAGCTTCAATCATGACCCTTGGAGTGCTAAATCTAACGGTGCACAACAGCAGGATTCTCTGTGAAGAGTGCACATAGCTAACTCTACAATATTTTAGAACCATCACGTGAGCCTTGGGTCTACCCCAAAAAATGACCAAATATCTGAAACCCCTGAAGCATATGAATAACCCCATCAAAGAAATCGCTATTCAGCACTGCTACATGGATCAATGGAAGGTTCTTACGGTCTCAACTCTCAAGGAAACATCAAAGGAAAAGGTAGATAAGAAATGAGTGAGTGTTAGATGTACACATATTTTTAATTTTTTATTTGTTCCCTTCGTTTGCCGACTGATGGGAAGAAACATCATTTTTTGTAGGACCACTCTTGTTTTCGTATTTTATATATGCATTGTTGGCAATATTTTCTTTCGAAAACCATGAATATAGCTCGAGCTACATGTAGCATGGTTTTTGAAAATTTTGAGAGCTGCATTTTGAAGTTCCAAAGAAAACGGAGATTAAATACGGGTGTCAACAATGTTGTGTTCTACCAACATTCAAATGTCCAAATCAAAATATCTTATATTTAAGGTTTTGCAACAACAAAAAAATCTGACATATATTTTCCAACATTTTGTAACTTCAAAATCTATCAGATTCTGTCATTTTTGTGCGGCCCGAATATAGGGTATCTCAATTTCAGATTTTACACTCTGGTAGAATAATACATTCTCTACATCTATTTTTTTTAGATTTTTTATATATTCTTTCAAAACTTGCGAAAGGCATGCTATAAATATTCTTTTGATTATCAAACAGAATCTTTAATGGTTTGACGTGCATACATACTAGTAATATAAAAATATAAAAGTTCTCGCCTTGTACACATTTTGTTGATTTTTTGGAATGAATACAACATTCAATTTGGTAGATAGAGTACTAAACATTTCATGGGAAACTTAAAGCAGCTTGCCAAACAAAGGCTAATAGAAGAAAAAAATAGAGGTATGACAGGCATAACATCCACGATGGGGTTGAAATATGCATAAGCTTCGGGCAATTTGGCAAAGAAAAATCTAGCCGGATAAAGAACATAATTAAAAAAGGTACAGGTTAAACTAAGTAAATTAGGCATAACAAGTATTTCATTCTTGTTTAGTAAATAATTGGATTTTGATTGAGTTACTTTTCTAAGGGAAAAAAGGAGAAGGCAGATATTCAAGACACTTTTGGTGGGACGGAGGGAGTAAATCAAAAGTAAGAAAAAGTTATAACATGTTTCATGAGATGGAGTACT
Organism: Lolium multiflorum; assembly: GCA_030979885.1. Classification (NCBI taxonomy): domain Eukaryota; kingdom Viridiplantae; phylum Streptophyta; class Magnoliopsida; order Poales; family Poaceae; genus Lolium; species Lolium multiflorum. The sequence goes on along the minus strand of CM061752.1, from coordinate 61,498,222 downwards.
AAATAACGGCCATATGCATCTCTTCGATGCAGAGGCCGGGGTACCTCGCCCTCTATTTCGAGCAAAAATCAACTAGTTATATGAAACAATGGGTGTAAAAGTTAATCAAGAAGGGTGCCTTCATTGTGCTACGTTAACATTTGAGATACTTGTTAATTACATCCATATTCTGCAGTGGATAGAGTTACTAATTCAGGATTGCATTCACATACGGAGTATACTATGTTTGCTGATGACTGATTAGTACTAATTCGTTGCAAGCAACGGTTCATTCATATTCAGATAAAGGATGTGATCGTTAAGTCATATACTTATGAAAGTCCTTATGCATCTCTCTAATGCAGATGGCGGGGGTCTCTCGTCCTCCTTTTGGAGCAAAAATCAATTAGTTATATATGAAACAATGGGTGTAAAAGGTTATCAAAAAGGGTGCCTTCATAGTGCTACCTTATCTTTTGAGATACTGGTTAATTACATCCATATTCTGCAGTGGCGTAGAATTACTAATTCAGGAATGCAATCACATACTGAGCATACTATGTTTGTTGGTGACTAATTAGTACTAATTCATTGCAAGCAACGGTTCATTCATATTCAGCAAAAGGGGGTGTGATCATTAAGTCATTTATGAAAGGTAAAATATAAACAAGGTAGTTCATGAATAACTTCATTGATTAAGGCAGTGTATCATGCAATGCAACATAAGGACTGAAAAAATACCATTTGGGGTGTCCCAGCAGTACGTCCAGCCCCTAATTTCGTCCACCGCAAAAACTTGGCCACCGAGTTCAATGGCATCACAGAACGCCGGCACAATTTGTTCAGGTGTAGGGTTCTTCAGCATTCTCCAGTCGCCACCCCCTTCAAGGTAGAAAATCCTTTTGTCGAACAAGGCGATGAGCTTGTAATCTGCGTACCTCCCACCTTTTGTGGGCACTTGGCAGATTACAATCTTCAACAAATTAATTGCTCGACTCCAGCAAAGATAGTATAACCAATCTTTAGTAGCAGGTTGATATGTAACACCATGACCAATCTTCGGATCAGGTGGGGATGGAAGGGGGATATGTCGCTCGGTGTAGACGTTCACAAGGCACCACTGGCACCCACGATGATCGGCGGCGGCGATCCAGTCGCCGTTCGCGCCAAGCCATTTTCTGTCGTGCATGAACGGCAGGGTGACAGAACGGCGAGGATGGTCGAGGGGCACCAGGTCGTACACGGTAACATGCAGACGAGATGCTGTCGCCACGAACCAGGGTTCATCGAACCAATAAGCAGGCGGAGGCATCAGCAGGCAGGGTTCATCCCAATGGTGCATCTTACCTTCATCATTGCTGATCTGGTCGTAGAGCTCCCTGGAACATGCGGCAAGTCGGACGGTGTAGGTAACGTCCAGATGCGCAGCGATGAGGTCGATGTTGTCGCCGGTGAGAGCCTCCAAGTGGCCGTCCCCGCCGCACCGGCAAAGCCTTGAATATTCCATCAGGTGAAGATGGATTTAGATGGATGGCGGATGCAACTTCGCTTGGGGTTTTCGGAGGAGAGGGCGAGCGCTATGGAAGAAACGATGCGCGCCGCGGCCGGGTGGGGTGAGGAGAGAAAGGTATAGTACTAGTGATGCGGCGTGGTGGGGATCGAGATCCTGCGCGTGCGCGTGATTCTGCGAGGGTGAAGAAAAAGATGATAGACATGCAAGGGGCAAAACCTAGGCAGTACTCTAGGCTGCTGCTGCTGCGACTGGGCGCCGATTTGACAGTTGGTAGATGGTAGACTAGCACGCCACCCATCTATAAATTTGCGACGACGTTTGGTGCAGTGATGTCTCGTCACATCAGCTTGAGCAGAGAGGGCTTTTTTTACAGTTTCCATTACGATATATTTTTCGCCGATAATCGTAGTACTCTATGCCAGAGACACGTACCTTAACACGTGGGCAGCATGCAACCGCGCGAGCACCAAAATGAAATGAGAGATGTTTTAGAGCAGAACTTCATTTTCAATGCCTTTCCTAGCTTGGTTTGGAGGAGCTTCAGTGACTTGATGCTTCCAAGTCTCATTGTGACTAGGTGCCACCATCTACCATCTTTCGAGATCCAACGCTCTTTCGCTCCAAGATCTTGCAAGTTAATAGAATAAATCATGGAATTATTAGGATATGTTTTAAATTTCAAATCCACTTTATGAATTTTTAAAAATACCGTGATCCATGTGGGTATGGAGCGATCAAGGATTTTCATATTGGGCATGAGCAGTTTCAAAAATTGCAACCCAATAATTCAAAATAAATACAAACAACTTTTATGTAGAATCTCCGTGTTTTTGTTTTTTGCCAATCATAGGATCTGTGGTTCTTTAGAAAAGGGCCAACATTGCATGAGCAGAAAGGCCCATTTGTAGTTATTGGGCTTCGACAGCCGGAGCAAGTAGGCCAATAGCAAATACCATGTAGATGGCCGTTGGAACCCAAAAGTATTTGTTGCCTAGACTTAGATGCCAAACTCAGCCTTATTGACATGAACCTTGCTATGCACACGACAATTTCAGTCCGATCCGTGTACGAAACACAAGATCCAACCCTTCGTGTGAGGAAGCAGGTGGCAGCACACCTCCAGATGCTCAATCGTACATACGCATATCATATAGGAGTTGTCGTATGTACATCAGTTCCGTATTGACATGTTTTTTTCTTTGGTTCACATGTGGGGTCCGCACAGTCACCTAGGTCGCACATCTACTTCCTTGCTCGTAGTTGATGCATGTTCGGTTTGGGGATGGGGTGGAACCGAACACACCCCCGTGCCAGTGGATGTACTTTACCCTTTAGCGGCGAAAAAATAGGAATGGTCCTCTCATGAGTATGATCAACAAGAGGTGGCTATATTATAAAGGACGTACACACATTGTAATTATAGTGCTGAAATAAAGTCAATCCTAAAACAGCCATGCATGGGTTATAATATGAAGGCAACACGAAATACAAAAGCAGGGCAGTGTTCAAATAAACTGATTCAAACTAGTACATACTAAAAACAGTGTACTACTTCTCAACACTTCAAGCATAATAAAAAAGTGTCACTGTTTTTTTAAAGGTAACACCGAACGGGCAATGTTTAAAGCAGGCTTAAACCACATAGCCGCTTGTCGGACACTATCCCAACCATCCTTGGGAAGGCTGATAACTCCCACAGTCTCACCTTCATCTGGCTGGAGGTTGCAGCGCAAAATTTTAGGGTATTGATTATGAAGAATCTTCCGGTATGCTGTGTAGACGCAGTTTTTCCTCATGAATGGAACCAATGTGCCATCAGGAGCTTTGGATTCACGCTTCTTCAGGTTGGCAATGATCGGGTAATTGAGTCCGAGGAACAGAGAGTGGTCGCTGAGGCTGTTAACCTGCCTCCAAAGAAAGTCCCCTGCACGTGCAGTAGATAAGGGATCCTGCTCAAAGACGTAGGTGGCAACAGGAGGATACTGCCGTAGCTGAAGCCCATTAGCAGCATAGGGAATGTCAGGAGGTACTTCAGCATTGGCAATCCCAATGTTGTTTACTGTAAGGATGATCATCAATCGCTTGCCATCAGCAGATGGAGCGAGGAACCACGCGTACTGCTGATCATCCACCACCGGTGGCGGGATTACGAACATGGACATCGGGTTTTCTGCAATATTAGAAATGGAGACGAATAGGGTGTTACTGGCAACCATATTCAAACAGCAGCACTGTTCATCGTTCATGCTCACAGTATAAATACGACTATGTAAGCTAAGGACATTGGTCATTCATGTGTTCAAATCGAGTGTCCAATATATCAGTTATACTGCATCCATCCCACGAAACTAGTCTTAACTTCGCCAAAACTAGACACTAGTTAGTGTATACACAGTTATATACTACCTCTGTCCCACCGAAAGTGTCTGAGATTTGTCCAAATTCAGATGTATCTAGACAGTGAAAGCATATAGATACATTCCAAGTCTGGTAACATTTGCAAAATAGGTATCAGATGCAGCTATCCATTCAGTAGAAGAATTTGCATTTTAGAGTTGAAGGTTCATAATCTCTTCTCTACTATTGATAGTAAAGGGTACACATGGTATTTGTTTACCTCATTTTCGCGTTCTAAAAAAGGTACGCTATATGGTTGTGCTAAGTTAAACTGATTTAAGTCTGTTCAAGTTTATCGAAAATTATACTACCAACATCTAAAACATCAATATAGGTTCATATATTACAAAAGATATTTAGATTTTCTTTTCTCGAACACATGCCTAGTCGTGCATCATTATATATTAGAGCATACAGGGTTGTAGCAAGGCTACGAAAAACTGAGAAAGCAAAAAGAAAGAACTATACAGGGGACTACAGGCAGCTAACTTTGTTAGGCCTGCAGGTGCTAAATCTTATATATATATATGAGGTTGTAGATATTAATCGTAAACTTACTCAAACTTAAATATCATTGAATTAGGAAAAAGATAACCTGAGTTATTTTGAATGAGGGGACGTCACAATCACTAATCAAAGATAATTGTGGGAAACTGAAATCTATTCAAGAAAATGGGAGAAATAATGTATCAAAAACAAAATTAATTATACCATTTTGCAGATTGTTCACCGATATAAACAAAGAACTGTTTGATCTGCATGTAGGTACATCCAATCAAGGCTTTTTCCCCGATCTCTAGAAAATATAAGCTACGCATGTAATTACAAACGATTTTCTTCTATTTTTCTGTTTCTACGTTAACATTTGAGATACTTGTTAATTACATCCATATTCTGCAGTTGCATAGAGTTACTAATTCAGGAATGCATTCACATACGGATATACCCAAAAAATCCAGTTATCGGTAAGATTACAGCCAAGAACTAAAACTATGCATCGGATTGATCAGATTTTACACATAATAATTATTAATAGCATCACTATTAATAGGGAAGATTTATATTAAAATATAAGCTACGCATGTAATTACAAACGATTTTCTTCTATTTTTCTGTTTCTATGTTAACATTTGAGATACTTGTTAATTACATCCATATTCTGCAGTGGCATAGAGTTACTAATTCAGGAATGCATTCACATACGGAGTATACTATGTTTGCTGATGACTGATTAGTACTAATTCATTGCAAGCAACGGTTCATTCATATTCAGATAAAGGATGTGATCGTTAAGTCATATACTTATGAAAGTCCTTATGCATCTCTCTGATGCAGATGGCGGGGGTCTCTCGTCCTCCTTTTGGAGCAAAAATCAATTAGTTATATATGAAACAATGGGTGTAAAAGGTTATCAAAAAGGGTGCCTTCATAGTGCTACGTTATCTTTTGAGATACTGGTTAATTACATCCATATTCTGCAGTGGCGTAGAGTTACTAATTCAGGAATGCAATCACATACTGAGCATACTATGTTTGTTGGTGACTAATTCCTACTAATTCATTGCAAGCAACGGTTCATTCATATTCAGCAAAAGGGGGTGTGATCATTAAGTCATTTATGAAAGGTAAAATATAAACAAGGTAGTTCATGAATAACTTCATTGATTAAGGCAGTGTATCATGCAATGCAACATAAGGACTGAAAAAATACCATTTGCGGTGTCCCAGAAGTACGTGGAGCCGTCAGTTTCGTCCACCGCAAAAACGTGGCCACCGAGTTCAATGGCATCACAGTAATTTGGATAATCAGGTGCAGGTGTAAGGGCCTCCAGCATTCTCCAGTCGCCACCCCCTTCAAGGTAGAAAATCCTTTTGTCGAACAAGGCGATGAGCTTGTAATCTGCGTACCTCCCACCTTTTGTGGGCACTTGGCAGATTACAATCTTCAACAAATAATTGCTGGACTCCAGGAAAAGAGTATGCAGGTCGATATGAAACAATACTATGACGAATCTTCGAATCAGGTAGGGATGGAAGGGGGATATGTCGCTCGGTGTAGACGTTCACGAGGCACCACCCATGATGATCGGCGGCGGCGATCCAGTCGCCGTTCGCGCCAAGCCATTTTCTGTCGTGCATGAACGGCAGGGCGACAGAACGGCGAGGATGGTCGAGGGGCACCAGGTCGTACACGGTATCATGCAGACGAGATGCTCTCGCCACGTCCCAGTGTTCATCGAACCAATAAGCAGGCGGAGGCATCAGCAGGCAGGGTTCATCCCAATGGTGCATCTTACCTTCATCCTTGCTGATCATGTCGTAGAGCTCCCTGGAACATGCGGCAAGTCGGACGGTGTAGGTAACGTCCAGATGCGCAGCGATGAGGTCGATGTTGTCGCCGGTGAGAGCCTCCAAGTGGCCGTCCCCGCCGCCCCGGCAAAGCCTAGAATAATCCATCACGTGAAGATGGATTTAGGTGGATGGCGGATGCAACTGCGCTTGGGGTTTTCGGAGGAGAGGGCGAGCGCTATGGAAGGAACGATGCGGCGCGCGGCCGGCCGGGGTAAGGAGAGAAAGGTATACGGAGTAGTACTAGTGATGCGGCGTGGTGGGGATCGAGATCCTGCGCGTGCGCGTGATTCTGGGAGGGTGAAGAAGAAGATGATAGACATGCAAGGGGCAAAACCTAGGCAGTACTCTAGGCTGCTGCTGCTGCGACTGGGCGCCGATTTGACTGTTGGTAGACTAGCACGCCACCCATCTATAAATTTGCGACGACGTTTGGTGCAGTGATGTCTCGTCACATCAGCTTGAGCAGAGAGGGCTTTTTTTACAGTTTCCATTACGATATATTTTTCGCCGATAATCGTAGTACTCTATGCCAGAGACACGTACCTTAACACGTGGGCAGCATGCAACCGCGCGAGCACCAAAATGAAATGAGAGATGTTTTAGAGCAGAACTTCATTTTCAATGCCTTTCCTAGCTTGGTTTGGAGGAGCTTCAGTGACTTGATGCTTCCAAGTCTCATTGTGACTAGGTGCCACCATCTACCATCTTTCGAGATCCAACGTTCCAAACTATCTGTTATTTCGAAGCTAAAAAAGAAAAAACTATTCAGAAAATTTTGAAAAAAATCCAGTAATATGTAGATGCCTTGTTTTAAAATCTATGAATATTTCATCCCATTCGGATGACTAGCTTGTGATTAAATAGCTTCTTACGTATTCGAGCACTAGTTTAAACTAAATATTATTTGCTCACAAACCAATTATTCAAATCGAATGAAACTCCACCAAAATATAAATCGAAATATGCATGATTTACTGCAATGTGAGCGGATAATTCAATCCCACGAAAAGACAATATGCTCCAAGACCAGTAATCTCTTCCCTAGCTTATCTGAACATAACTGACAGTGTCCTTAGAGAACATCTTGCAGCCTCAGTAAAGCCTCAGGTATGAACAAGAAGCATACTGCCATCTACAGATCACGCTAAGAACCACAACCCAGGATCATCCTCATAGCCTATATCATCAAGGTTTCCCTCCAAAATGCTTATGTTTTTGGAAAGTTTTCTTGACGATAGGGAAGATTCTGAAGGGCTTAGATTCGCTACAATAGCAACAAATGGAAAATTTTCGCCGCTAAAAAGAGTATCCCGCCATTTTAATATACACTTACTAGTAGTTGATCAATTGTGCATTGCAAAACACAAAGTTCAGATCAAATGTGCAACATACCAACAGAAAGTTAACTAGCAGTTTTACGAGCACATGGCGATATTAAGGTGATGAAGCAGTTAACTAGCAGAACAAGATCTCCTACTCAGGGACGCTCTTGGTGGACGCCGAGATATAGGTCGCTAGCTGTGCACGGAGATCCTCCTTCTCCTTGATAATCGCATTAAGGACGGCGGTTTGTCCGCGCATTAGCACCCTCGAGATCTGCCTCTTGAGCTTTAATTTCAACTTCTGTTCCATGAGATACTTGATGAGGTTGCTTCCAGTATCCATCCATGTGACGCTCTTGTTGTTCAGTTCCACCCAGTAGGCGTTCTGCTGCTTAAGCATGTCGACGCATTGCGCAAGATGAAAGGAGATCTCCTTCTCAGACGCCAAAACTCTGTGAAGACGATCACACTCCAGGGTGAGGGAGTGTTCATTCTCCAGCTGGCTGCCTATGTGGGCCTTGTTCTCCTCCTTTTGCTACAACAATCATTGTATGAAAAAAAAGAAATCAACCCATTCATATATGAGTATTAATTACCCGCAAACAATAGGACTACTAATTTCTAGCATGGATATTGATAAAGGAATGGACAACACTCGGACGCTCCACAAATACCACAGGGTTCATCAACACATAATTAATCGGAAAGCAGTGATTACATAAACTATAAAAAAACAAGTGGACAGAGGCATACAGCCTACCTGGCTTGGCCGGGAAACGGGGCCGAACTTAGCTTCGGACGGCCGGACTTGGGGCGCCACCGTCGTTGTGGTTACCGGGGAGACATTTGAACCGCCGGCCCTTTGAGATGTAAATAAATGTAAAAACGGTTAGAAAATAAGAATCAACTGAAGGACACCCCGCTAGAAACTTACCCGGACGAACCCTCGCCCTTGATGGTGGTGTTTGCATCATCATCATTCATCAATGTGACGCTCTGGTTATGCAGTTCCACACAAACGCGGTTCTGCTCATTAAGCCTGTCGAGCTCGGCAGTAAAGGTATTGATGCCTTGCTGAAGATTATGGCAGATCTTGTTCTCGGACGCCAAATCTACGTGAACAGGCTCAAACTCTGGGGTGAGGGAGAGTTCATTCCCCAGCTGGCTGCCTATGTGGGCCATGTTCACCTCCATTTGCTGGCACGATCATTGTATGGAACAAAAAAGAATCCAACCAATTCATATATGAGTAATTACACGCAAAAAAATAGGAGTACTACTAATTTCTAGCACAGATCTTGATACAGGAATGGACATCACATGGACGCTCCACAAATATCACAGTGTTCATCAACACATAATTAAAAGGAAAGCCGTGATTACATAAACTACTCCATCCTATCCCTTTTAGTAGTAGTAGTAAACACGGATTTAGTAAAGTTGTATTCTCCCTATGATCCCTTTTAGTTGACTCGGATTTAGTACAAAGTTGTACTAAATTTGAGTCAAATAAAATGGATCGGAGGGAGTACTAAATCAGAGTCTATTAAAATGGATTGGAGGGAGTATTAAAAAAAAGTGGATAGAGGCATACAGCCTACCTGGCTTGGCCGTGAAACGGGGCCGAACTCAGCTTCCGACGACCGGACTTGGGGCGCCACCGTCGTGGGGGTTACCGGGTAGACGTTTGAACCGCCGGCCCTGTGAGATGTAAATAAATGGAAAAAACAGTTAGAAAATAAGAATGAACTGGAGGACACGCCACTAGAAACCTACCCGGACGAACCCTCGCCCACTGGCTCGCTCTCCATCGAATAGAGGATAGACTGCTCTGCGAGAATGCTCAGGCGATCATAAGTGGCCATACAACGACGCGCTAGCTGGCTAGATGAGTTTTTCTCGGCGGTCCTAGTCCTCATCGTCTTCCCTAGGATATCCTGCCGCCGGGCCGCCCGGCTCAATGGAGCCATGGCTTGCGAGGTACGTAGTACTTTACTACTCAGTAGTTAGGGTGGAGGGCTGGTGAAGGCTAGTTACTAGCTACCAGCAGAACAGAAAGAGAAGAAGGGCGGAGGGCTGGTCAAGGATAAATCTTACATACACCCAGAAAAGACCATCGTGCCCTCGCGGGGCTTCTGAGCAATTATAGGGACGTGTGTTCTCAAATGGGCAAGATAGGGTACCTTCCCGAGGAAGCATCTAGCACCCAAGCCAATGGACTGCGCGTTGAACAATGGTTACAGTATGTGTAAAAAGAAAAGATAACAAGGGAAATGCCTGGCAGGGTCCAGAGGTGCATTTAATCGGACATGGGATTCCATAGTACAGTATTTTACACCATAGAGTATGTGAACATAAACACAGAATACAATCAAGCGCTTAGTGTTGGACCCTCTCCGCCAAATAAGATCATATATCGTCGTTAGGGCCGCCCTGGTGAATCCTCTGAATGAAAAAAGCCCATAGTTGGCAACCTAAACCCGCCGCTCCGAATAGGAACTTCCGTCCGACGATAACTTTCTGACAACAAAAATTAATTAATTCAGTACTGCATAAACCGCAATTTCAATTAGATAACCACGAAGATTAAGATAGGCGCATGTATCACCTGTCGATGCGAACCCAGATAGTCAGCTCCGTGCACGGTTGATACCATTGCAACGACCGCTCTAGTTCCGACCATTTGGCGGCGCCCGGCGTGGTCGTGCTGTTCGCCAGAATAGTGGCCGTATAGTTGGGGAGCATTAAACCAATCTCAGAGCGATTAAGTAATGGCTTGCCGTGCGACGACATACTCACCTTGTACTCCGGCCACACGCACGCCGCCGACCTAACGCACTCAACGGATAGGCAGGCCAGCACGCATCCATTTTTCGGCTGGACTTGCGTATATGTGTGCCAGACGAACACGGTACCATCGTTCCCGTAGAAGATGACCGGACGTCTTGGCTCTGGCGGTGCCAGCACCGGGATGATGAACGCCATCGCGGTGCCGTACGGGATCATGTCCACACAAATCGAATGGATTTCTCTGAGGTGGGCGATGAGCGCTGCTGGCGAGGCGGAGAAGTCGCAGCCGGCCTCTGTGCAGTCGCACGGGCCGTGCGGGCACGCGAGCTCGTGGTCGTGGAGCTCGTTGTAGGCGACCACGCTCCCGCACCCGTCGTGGGGGCACTCCATCCTCTTTAATCTGCTTTGAAGAAGATATTGATGGGGAGGGGAGGGGAGGGGCGAGTGGAGAAGAAGGATGGTGGTGGCTTTATTAATTCGGGCCTCACCGTCCCACCAGTTTGGCTAAGGTGACGCTGAAAGTTTCACTGTCTATGTTTTCACACGCAGTACACCTTATATGATGGCCAAAAATGGGATATGAAGATTTTCTCGAAATATCAAAAAAAAAGATTGATGTTTGACATATGTGTGATGTTACTCAAAATTGAACTACATGTTACGAATGGACGGTCGGCAATTTTTAGGGAAGAAAATGAATTTTAAAATATTGAAATACTTTGAGTGTCTCTGTGTGAAGCCTTGCACTAAGATCATAGAAATTTCCATTACCCTTGTACGGATGGTGGGTCCTAAAAGTTGAAGTAATTTGAGTGCAACAAAAAGAACTTCAATGAAATTAAGGGCTCCTTTGATTTAAAGGATAGGAAAAGCATAGGAATAGGAAATGTATAGGATTGGAATGGCATGTCTACTTGAATCCTATAGGAAGATGAAGTGTGTTTGATTGTAGCAAAGGAATTTTTTCATGAGCTATGAGCTAATGCTTTTTTCCTATAGGAATTACACTACAAGATTCCTATAGGAATTTTTCCTATAGGATATGTTCCTATGAATCAAACAACATGTATAGGAAATTTTCCCATAGGAACCAAATCCTTCACACTTCCTATGCAAATCCTTTGAATCAAAGGAGCCCTAAAAATGTGGACTAGCTTGTGTCGTCATATGAGATATAGATGGTATAAAAATAACAAACTACAATCCTAAGAGTGATTTATATAAATCAAGTTTGATTTCTTGCTTTCATGTATGAGTTAATTTATTAACATGGCTTTCTACCCCCCCCCCCACACACACACACTCTCTCTCTCTCTCTCAAATGGGGGTGAGAGGAGAAGAAGGATGTTCGTAACTCATGCCTCACCATCCTACCAGACTTTGGTCGATGCCCAAGACATTCATGACCTAAAAAGGTGACGTTGACTATTTCATAGTCTACATTTTCACAAGCATTATACAATGTATATTGGCCAAAATGTGATGTGTAGATTTTCTCGAATTGTACCTTATTTGGATTCATGTTTGACGTATGAGCGGTTTTACTCAAAATTCAACTACATGTTCAAATGCCAGGTCGGAAAATTTGAATGAAGAAAATATAGTTTAAATATTGAAATAAGTGAGCATATGTGTGCGTGTGTGCGTGTGTGTGTGTGTGTCTTTTGTGCACTACGATACGTAAAATTGGCACTACCATTTTACGAATGTGGTGGGTCCTAGAATATTGAAGCAAATTCAAAAAAAATGTGCTAGCTTGAGTCATCGTATGAGATAAAATCGCTATACAAATAACAAACTTACAACCTTAAGGTAATTTAAGAAAGATTTATTTTCTTGCTTACACATGTGTGGTCATGTTGATTGCATTGTATATTAGTATGAACTTACTAATAATTATCCCAAATATTGGCAGCAATGTGCATCTTACCGTTCACATATATTTTATTCAACTTCATTTCACACAAAAATACATTCTACTTTATTAGTGTAAAATAAGAGCTTTATGTGAGCTTTATTGTGAAGTGGCTGCCTGAGAGAAGGGCCAAATTTTCAAGGTAACAATTTCGAAACATGGCATACTTCATAAGATGACCATTTAGGTGATATATATGTTGATTATTTCTCGAGTTTGTAATATATGTGGACTTATGTTGAGTTTTAACCAATTTTAGTCAATTTAAAATTGCATGTTCTTTAAAGTTCGGCACGAGTTTTGGTAGAAAATATGCAGATTTTACCATGGTAAGGTGTTATGCTTCATGCATGAAAAAACTACAAAGAAAAGATGAACAATTTGTACGAATGGTGAAGCCGGTGAATTTGAAGCAAATTGAATGCAACCAAAGGAAATTCATTAAAACTAAAAAAAAGATGAAGAGTTCACGAGGAAATGGTATGGCGATTTGAAAAGAAAATGAATCACTACATATGTGAATCTGGTCATAGTAAACGAAAATGCCAAGTAGAGTTTCCAATTTTGTTCATAAAAATAGATCAAATTTGAACTAGATTTGTGATGTAGATTGGTCATAGAAACCGCTATAAGCCATCGCAATGTACGGAAGTGAATAATTCTAGGCATCCATATTTTAATTACTTCATGTAATGTAATTGAACAAGCTAGATTGGGTATTGCCCCATGAAATTGTACCACACATGCCAACAATAGTAAACCTGGTTGCTTACAAGTACGCCAACATTATGTGGCTTGATTAAATGTGCATTAAACTTAAAATGCCTATTTATTTATTTTGTTTTAGTAGTCGTATGACAGTGAAGGATCCAGAGTTGCATTAATCGGCGAATTGGGTTACATATTACATAGACTAATTCATGGTAAACATAAAATACATCCAATCCGTCAACATTTTTAGATAAAGGTCTAAGTAGTCCTTCCCCACCGAAGTAGATGACCACCTCCAACACTACGGCCGTCCTGACAAGAACCATCAGCAAAACGTCTCTTTTAGTCCTTGTACTGAGTACTTTGAAGCAGGAAGCCCCAGACACACCCTTCCTTTTACGGTGATGAAGCAATATTAAACATCAAAAGAAGAGGCAGAACAAGATCTCCTACTCAGGGACACTTGGTGGACGCCGAGATATAGGTCGCTAGCTGTGCACGGAGATCCTCTTCTCCTTGCTAATCGCCCTGTCACAAGAAAAACAAATTAATTCAGCATTACTTAAATCCGCATTAGCATCGTCCCAATAAGATTGAGGGTAGTGTTATGTTCACTCACTCCTTATCGATGCGCAAATAGATAGTCAGCTGCTTCGATGATTCATTGCCGCACAGGTACCGCGGCGGCACCGAGAGGAAGGAAGTGACATCTCCCAAAGAAACTGTGCCCGGAGTCGGGCTGCTCGTCGGCTCTAATACCGCCTTCACCACGTCAAACAAGTGTTCCCCGGTAAGCTTACGCGGCCCCGGCATCGGCGGGCCGTTCGCCCACATTGTCACCCTATACCGGGGCAAGTTGCACGCCGCCGGCCTGACGCACACGAAGGATACCGCGGTGTCCATGCCGCAAGGGTGGATGTGCAAGGCGAACACTGCGCCATCCGTCCCGTAGCCGATGAGCTGTAGTTTTGGCGAGCCCGGTGCCGGCACCTTCAGATGAACAAATCCGAAGTCCTCGTCGTACGGGAACCTATCCACAGCGGTCAAGTGGGCTTCTCTGAGGTGTAGGATGAACGGTACCTTCGAATCGGCGAATTCGCAGCCGGGGTGCGTGCAGAAGCAAGAGCCGTGCGGGCACGCCATCATGTGCTTGTCTTCCTCGTTGTAAGGGATCTCCCTCCCGCACCAGTCGTTGATACACTGGATCGTCGGCTTCAGAGGCTGCTTCTTCGGCACAGGCAACTCCATAGTCTAAGGTCTGATGAGGGATCGGAAAGGGGCGCGGGGGGTTGTGGCGGCGGCGGCGCGAGCGAGGGGGGAGCAGTGAGAAGCTGAGAACTGAGAAGGGAGATTGATGTTTATGGAGATTGATGTTTCTTTATAATAATATAGAGGGCTCTTCTTTTAACGGGAGCCTCTAGACTGGTGGACACATGACCTGTGCTCACTGAAGTGTGGGACCTCACGCATGGGAACCACACGTAAGTGACAGACCAGTTGGTGTACTCGGGTGATTATTATAATGTATTAGTACTCCATAGTTTCCTATAGATCCAAGGGTAGGAAAGCCAAGTTATCTCATTTACAAGACATTATTTTTTCCATGAAGCCAAGTTTATCCCCCTCCCCCAGTGATTTGACCTAGATTTGAAATCAAGGCACACGTGATTCAAAAAAGGCAATCTAAAAACATGGAGTATTCATCATTTTGTAGTACATATATCTAGGGAAAATACCAAACATGCCATACCAGTGTTTTAGAGAAGAACCCTCAAGTAGATTGGCACCATGTTGGAGTTCGTCTAGCTAAATTTCCTCCCACATGCATGTGAGCTTGGTACCACTACACAAGAACCATGCCAAACTTTTGAATCATGGCCCAATTTTATGTATATATTTGCAACTTTTCATCATGCAAGCATGAATACTTTGCAAAATATGTGCATTTTGGGTTGTCGCCCATAAATGTGTTTTTGCTTGTCTGCCACCAATCAAGTTTTCATTCGCGGGGAAACATGCATGACAGGATGACCATTTCCAAGGTTTCATGAATTATCTCAATGTGCATCCATATATATACAATTTCTTGGGCTAAATCCGATAAAATGCAAATTTGACACAGTGTGTAGATGAAGTACAGATCAAACAAATAATTTAAAAAATACATGGGTGTGTGGCCTGAATGTGTGGATCGAGCCAAGTACATTTTATATAATAATGGCCAAACACATGCACCGCACCCTCCTACTAGAACAAATTAAAACAAGCAGGGTGAGAGCATCGTGAGATTGCTCGACCTAGCTAAATTTTAAAACAAGCCGAATTAATAAGTTATTGTGTGGGGATTGATAGAAAAGATCGAAACAAAGCATGCATAGTCATATCATTTGTGGTTTACATAATACCTCTATGAACAGTACCAAATAAACATGGCATATATACACTTCTATGTTTAGACAAGAACCCTGCATATTTTTTTGCACCATGTGTTTGAGGCCTCGCTTCCCCAGAAGTGTGTGTGAGAGCATTTTGCATGCTACGAGAAAACAATGCCAAACATTTGAATCGCATGACTCATTTTTTGGTAGTGATATATAGGTTTATGGTTTATATATATACAAGGTTTAGTGTTAGGGTCTAGGGGTTTAATATAATTAGGGTTTAGGGTTTATAGAGATTCACATCATCTGTTTCATTTCACATTTGTGATGTACAATACTACATACCTAAGTAAAATCGATCCTTCTTAGTCACTCCAAAATGGAGCTCGTGGCCGGGAGGTTTTTGGAATTTCCATGTTTGAAACCCAATACCACTTCTCTTCATGCTTGACTTCATAATTAAGACAGAGTTTAGGGTTAGGGGTAGATACATGATTTTTCTGGTTTGAATATGTCTAGATCGAGCTTTGTACGTTTATTATCAACTTTTGAATGCTTACTGTATAACATAAGAAGACAATGTGCTTTTGTTTTTCATTTTTCATTTTTTTGAATTTTTATGCCCATATGAATTTTGGTCAAATCCTAGGTTAATTTGACCAAGAGTTAACCAAGTTTAAAAACATGAATATGAAAAAGTAAGCTTGTATCCTTCTTAATCACTCCAAAATGAAGCTCTTGTGAGGTTTTTAAAATTTCTATGTTTGAAACCAAAAACCACTTCTCTTCATGCATGCTTGACTTCATAAGATAGAGTTTAGGGTTAATTAGGGGTAGATGCATGATTTTTCTGGTTCGAATATGTCTAGATCTTGTTTATCAACTTGAATGCTTACTATAGGACATAAGATCGAAGACTATGTGCTTTGATTTTTTATGCCCATTTGAATCTTGGTCAAATCCTAGGTTTGACCAAGAGTTAAACAAGTTTAAAACATGAATATGAAAAGGTAAGCCCGTATCCTTCTTAATCACTTCAAAATGAAGCTCTTGGTATTTTTAAAATTTCTATGTTTGAACCTAAAACCACTTCTCTTCATGCTTGACTTCATAAGAGAGAGTTTAGGGTTAGGGGTAGATACATGATTTTCCTTGTTTGAATATGTCTAGATCGTGTTTATCAACTTGAATGCTTACTACTGTGACATAAGAAGACTATGTGCTTTGGTTTTTTATTTTTTATTTTTTTTGTTTCAAACATGGAAATTTCAAAAACCCTCCCAAGAGCTACATTTTGGGGTGACTAAGAAGGATAGATGCTTATTTTTCATATTCATGATTTAAACTTGTTTAAACCATGGTCAAACCTAGGATTTGACCAAGATTCAAATGGGCATCAAAATTGAAAAAAATCAGCAAAAAGAAAAACCAAAGCAAATAGTTTTCTTATGTTATATAGTAAGCATTAAAGTTGATAAACAAGGTCTAGACATATTCAAACCAGACAAATCATGTATCTATACACCCTAACCCCTAAACTCCGTCTTATGAAGTCAAGCATGAAGAGAAGTGGTTTTGGGTTTCAAACATGGAAATTTCAAAAACCCTCCCAAAAGCCCCTTTTTAAATATTTCAAACTTATTTAAATTTGGTTCAAATTTGAAAGACATACAAGTTATAACACACATTTTGCATACATTTTCACACAAACTGCACTAGATGCTAACCCTATAATTTGAGGCCATTTTGATGAGGTCGAAAAAATTCTTGGATTAGAATCGTGTTGTTCGAACCCCGTAGTTGGATTTTTTTGAACCCTTGATCTGTAGAACTGGGCAAAACCCGAGTTTAACCTATTTAATTATAGATTCGTATATCGATTTTTCTAGGAGTATTACTATGCAGCACATGGGTGTTTGCCCGTCGAGTGAAACTCGGAGGAAGAGGGATCACTCGGAAGGAGAGAAGAAGGGAGAGAATTATGGTGTCTCCCCTTTTTCGGGTGATGATGTTGACTTTTGTGCAGGGTTTGTCAGTGAGCAGGAGGTGCGAGCGAGCGAGCGAGTCGAGCGAGGCCGAGAATGAGAGAGATTTGTTTTTTTGTGAGAGGGACAACCGAAGGATCCAGAAGGACCCACAGACTTACGCATCCTGATGCGTCTTCTCTTGACAAAGAAGATGGCTTGGAGTTTGCGTACCTACTGCACTTGTGCTCACTGAAGTGTGGGACCTCACGCATGGGCACCACACGTAAGTGACAGACCTGTTGGTGTAAAAACTCGGTTGATTATTATAGTGCATTAGAACAAAGTTTCCTATGGATTCAAGGGTAGGAAATCCAAGTTAACTCATTTACATGACATTATTTTTCTTATGTCATATAGTAAGCATTAAAGTTGATAAACAATGTCTAGACATATTCAAACCAGACAAATCATGTATCTATACCCCTAACCCCTAAACTCTGTCTTATGAAGTCAAGCATGTGAAGAGATGTGGTTTTGGGTTTCAAACATGGAAATTTCAAAAACCTCCCAAAAGCTTCATTTTAGAGTGCCTAAGAAGGATACATGCTTCCATTTTCATTTTCATGTTTTAAACTTGTTTTAATTATCTTTGTCATCAAACCTAGGATTTGACAAGATTCAAATGGGCATCAAAATTGAAAAAAAAGCAGAAAAAAGAAAAACCAAAGCAAATAGTTTTCTTATGTCATATAGTAAGCATTGAAGTTGATAAACAAGGTCCATACATATTCAAACCACACAAATCATGTATCTATACCCCTAACCCCTAAATTAATTAACTATGTCTTATGAAGTCAAGCATGTGAAGAGAAGTGGTTTTGGGTTTCAAACATGGAAATTTCAAAAACCTCCCAAAAGCTTCATTTTAGAGTGACTAAGAAGGATCCATGCTTACATTTGCATTTTCATATTTTAAACTTGTTTAAATCATTATCAAACCTAGG
This sequence comes from Lolium multiflorum, assembly GCA_030979885.1. Classification (NCBI taxonomy): domain Eukaryota; kingdom Viridiplantae; phylum Streptophyta; class Magnoliopsida; order Poales; family Poaceae; genus Lolium; species Lolium multiflorum. The sequence continues at coordinate 61,479,891 of CM061752.1, read as the reverse complement.
ATTTGACCAAGATACAAATGGGTGGGCACAAAATTCAAAAAAATCAGAAAAATGAAAAACAAAAGCACATAGTCTTCTTATATATGTCATATCGTAAGCATTCGAGTTGATAAACGAGGTCTAGGTATATATATCCAAACCAGACAAATCATGTATCTACCCCCCATCGATCTTATGAAGTCTAGCATGAAGAGAAGTCGTTTTGGGTTTCAAACATGGAAATTTCAAGAACATCCCAAAAGCTTCATTTTAGAGTGACTAAGAAGGATACATGCTTACCTTTTAATTTTCATGTTTTAAACTTGTTTAAATCTTGGTTGAACCTAGGATTTGACCAAGATTCAAATATATGGGCATAAAATTCAAAAAAAAACAGAAAAATGAAAAACCAAAGCACATAGTCTTCTTATGTCTATAGTTAGCATTAAAGTTGATAAACAGGTCTAGACATATTCAAACTAGAAAATCATGTATCTATCTACACCCCTAACCCTAAACTTTATCTTATGAAGTCAAGCATGCATGAAGAGAAGTGGTTTTTTTGTTTCAAACATGGAAATTTCAAAAACCCTCCCAAGAGCTACATTTTGGGGTGACTAAGAAGGATATATGCTTATTTTTTCATATTCATGATTTAAACTTGTTTAAACCATGGTCAAACCTAGGATTTGACCAAGATTCAAATGGGCATCAAAATTGAAAAAATCAGCAAAAAGAAAAACCAAAGCAAATAGTTTTCGATCTTATGTTATATAGTAAGCATTAAAGTTGATAAACAAGGTCTAGACATATTCAAACCAGACAAATCATGTAGCTATACCCCTAACCCCTAAACTCTGTCTTATGAAGTCAAGCATGTGAAGAGAAGTGGTTTTGGGTTTCAAACATGGAAATTTCAAAAACCTCCCAAAAGCTTCATTTTGGAGTGACTAAGAAGGATCCATGCTTCCCTTTTCATTTTCATGTTTTAGACTTGTTTAAATTATCTTGGTCGTCAAACCTAGGATTTGACAAGATTCAAATGGGCATCAAAATTGAAAAAAAGCAGAAAAAAGAAAAACCAAAGCAAATAGTTTTCTTATGTCATATAGTAAGCATTGAAGTTGATAAACAAGGTCCATACATATTCAAACCACACAAATCATGTATCTATACCCCTAACCCCTAAATTGATTAACTATGTCTTATGAAGTCAAGCATGTGAAGAGGAGTGGTTTTGGGTTTCAAACATGGAAATTTCAAAAACCTCCCAAAATTAAGCTTCATTTTAGAGTGACTAAGAAGGATCCATGCTTACATTTGCATTTTCATATTTTAAACTTGTTTAAATCATTATCAAACCTAGGATTTGACCAAGATACAAATGGGTGGGCACAAAATTCAAAAAAATCAGAAAATGAAAAACAAAAGCACATAGTCTTCTTATATATGTCATATCGTAAGCATTCGAGTTGATAAACGAGGTCTAGGTATATCCAAACTAGACAAATCATGTATCTACCCCCGTCGATCTTATGAAGTCTAGCATGAAGAGAAGTCGTTTTGGGTTTCAAACATGGAAATTTCAAGAACATCCCAAAAGCTTCATTTTAGAGTGACTAAGAAGGATACATGCTTACCTTTTAATTTTCATGTTTTAAACTTGTTTAAATCTTGGTTGAACCTAGGATTTGACCAAGATTCAAATATATGGGCATAAAATTCAAAAAAAACAGAAAAATGAAAAACCAAAGCACATAGTCTTCTTATGTCTATAGTTAGCATTAAAGTTGATAAACAGGTCTAGACATATTCAAACTAGAAAAGCATGTATATATCTACACCCCTAACCCTAAACTCTGTCTTATGAAGTCAAGCATGCATGAAGAGACGAAGTGGTTTTTTTGTTTCAAACATGGAAATTTCAAAATCCTCCCAAAAGCCCCTTTTCAAATATTTCAAACTTATTCAAATTTGGTTCAAATTTGAAAGACATACAAGTTATAGCACACATAGTGCATACATTTTCACACAAACTGCACTAGATGCTAACCCTATAGCTTGAGGCCATTTGGATGAGGTCGAAAAAATTCTTGGATTAGAATCGTGTTGTTCGAACCCCGTAGTTGGATTTTTTTGAACCCTTGATCTGTAGAACTGGGCAAAACCCGAGTTTAGAGTGACTAAGAAGGATACATGCTTCCCTTTTCATTTTCATGTTTTAAACTTGTTTAAATTATCTTGGTCAAACCTAGGATTAGACAAGATTCAAATGGGCATCAAAATTGAAAAAAATCAGCAAAAAGGAAAACCAAAGCAAATAGTTTTCTTATGTAATATAGTAAGCATTAAAGTTGATAAACAAGGTCTAGACATATTCAAACCAGACAAATCATGTAGCTATACCCCTAACCCCTAAAATCTGTCTTATGAAGTCAAGCATGTGAAGAGAAGTGGTTTTGGGTTTCAAACATGGAAATTTCAAAAACCTCCCAAAAGCTTCATTTTAGAGTGACTAAGAAGGATCCATGCTTCCCTTTTCATTTTCATGTTTTAAATTTGTTTAAATTATCTTGGTCGTCAAACCTAGGATTTGACAAGATTCAAATGGGCATCAAAATTGAAAAAAAAGCAGAAAAAGAAAAACCAAAGCAAATAGTTTTCTTATGTCATATAGTAAGCATTGAAGTTGATAAACAAGGTCCATACATATTCAAACCACACAAATCATGTATCTATACCCCCTAACCCCTAAATTAATTAACTATGTCTTATGAAGTCAAGCATGTGAAGAGAAGTGGTTTTGGGTTTCAAACATGGAAATTTCAAAAACCTCCCAAAAGCTTCATTTTAGAGTGACTAAGAAGGATCCATGCTTACATTTGCATTTTCATATTTTAAACTTGTTTAAATCATTATCAAACCTAGGATTTGACCAAGATACAAATGGGTGGGCACAAAATTCAAAAAAATCAGAAAAATGAAAAACAAAAGCACATAGTCTTCTTATATATGTCATATCGTAAGCATTCGAGTTGATAAACGAGGTCTAGGTATATCCAAACCAGACAAATCATGTATCAACCCCCCGTCGATCTTATGAAGTCTAGCATGAAGAGAACTCGTTTTGGGTTTAAAACATGGAAATTTCAAGAACATCCCAAAAGCTTCATTTTAGAGTGACTAAGAAGGATACATGCTTACCTTTTAATTTTCATGTTTTAAACTTGTTTAAATCTTGGTTGAACCTAGGATTTGACCAAGATTCAAATATATGGGCATAAAATTCAAAAAAAATAGAAAAATGAAAAACCAAAGCACATAGTCTTCTTATGTCTATAGTTAGCATTAAAGTTGATAAACATGTCTAGACATATTCAAACTAGAAAATCATGTATATATCTACACCCCTAACCCTAAACTCTGTCTTATGAAGTCAAGCATGCATGAAGAGAAGTGGTTTTTTTGTTTCAAACATGGAAATTTCAAAAACCCTCCCAAGAGCTACATTTTGGGGTGACTAAGAAGGATAGATGCTTATTTTTTCATATTCATGATTTAAACTTGTTTAAACCATGGTCAAACCTAGGATTTGACAAGATTCAAATGGGCATCAAAATTGAAAAAAAATCAGAAAAAAGAAAAACCAAAGCAAATAGTTTTCTTATGTCATATAGTAAGCATTGAAGTTGATAAACAAGGTCCATACATATTCAAACCACACAAATCATGTATCTATACCCCCTAACCCCTAAATTGATTAACTATGTCTTATGAAGTCAAGCATGTGAAGAGAAGTGGTTTTGGGTTTCAAACATGGAAATTTCAAAAACCTCCCAAAAGCTTCATTTTAGAGTGACTAAGAAGGATCCATGCTTACATTTGCATTTTCATATTTTAAACTTGTTTAAATCATTATCAAACCTAGGATTTGACCAAGATACAAATGGGTGGGCACAAAATTCAAAAAAATCAGAAAAATGAAAAACAAAAGCACATAGTCTTCTTATATATGTCATATCGTAAGCATTCGAGTTGATAAACGAGGTCTAGGTATATATATCCAAACCAGAATAATCATGTATCTACCCCCCGTCGATCTTATGAAGTCTAGCATGAAGAGAAGTCGTTTTGGGTTTCAAACATGGAAATTTCAAGAACATCCCAAAAGCTTCATTTTAGAGTGACTAAGAAGGATACATGCTTACCTTTTAATTTTCATGTTTTAAACTTGTTTAAATCTTGGTTGAACCTAGGATTTGACCAAGATTCAAATATATGGGCATAAAATTCAAAAAAAACAGAAAAATGAAAAACCAAAGCACATAGTCTTCTTATGTCTATAGTTAGCATTAAAGATGATAAACAGGTCTAGACATATTCAAACTAGATTATCATGTATATATCTACACCCCTAACCCTAAACTCTGTCTTATGAAGTCAAGCATGCATGAAGAGAAGTGGTTTTTTTGTTTCAAACATGGAAATTTCAAAAACCCTCCCAAGAGCTACATTTTGGTGTGACTAAGAAGGATAGATGCTTATTTTTTCATATTCATGGTTTAAACCATGGTCAAACCTAGGATTTGACCAAGATTCAAATGGGCATCAAAATTGAAAAAAATCAGCAAAAAGAAAAACCAAAGCAAATAGTTTTCTTATGTTATATAGTAAGCATTAAAGTTGATAAACAAGGTCTAGACATATTCAAACCAGACAAATCATGTATCTATACCCCTAACCCCTAAACTCTGTCTTATGAAGTCAAGCATGAAGAGAAGTGGTTTTGGGTTTCAAACATGGAAATTTCAAAAACCTCCCAAAAGCCCCTTTTCAAATATTTCAAACTTATTCAAATTTGGTTCAAATTTGAAAGACATACAAGTTATAGCACACATAGTGCATACATTTTCACACAAACTGCACTAGATGCTAACCCTATAATTTGAGGCCATTTGGATGAGGTCGAAAAAATTCTTGGATTAGAATCGTGTTGTTCGAACCCCGTAGTTGGATTTTTTTTAACCCTTGATCTGTAGAACTGGGCAAAACCCGAGTTTAACCTATTTAATTATAGATTCGTATATCGATTTTTCTACTACCTTTTTATTATTACTATGCAGCACATGGGTGTTTGCCCGTCGAGTGAAACTCGGAGGAAGAGGGATCACTCGGAAGGAGAGAAGAAGGAGAGAATTATGGTGTCTCCCCTTTTTCGGGTGATGATGTTGACTTTTGTGCAGGGTTTGTCAGTGAGCAGGAGGTGCGAGCGAGCGGAGCGACGAGCGAGGGAGAATGAGAGAGATTTGTTTTTTTTTTGTGAGAGGGACAACCGAAGGATCAGAAGGACCCACAGACTTCCAAAACGCATCCTGATGCGTCTTCTCTTGACAAAGAAGATGGCTGGGAGTTTGCGTACCTATTGCACGTGACTTGTGCTCACTGAAGTGTGGGACCTCAAGCGTGGGCACCACACGTAAGTGACGGACCTGTTGGTGTAAAAACTCGGTTGATTATAATAGTGCATTAGAACAAAGTTTCCTATGGATTCAAGGGTAGGAAATCCAAGTTAACTCATTTACGTGTTAAACTTGTCTAAATCTTGGTCAAACCTAGGATTTGACCAAGATTCAAATGGGCAGAAAAATAAAAAAACAGAAAAATGAAAAACAAAATCACATAGTCTTCTTATGTCATATAGTAAGCATTAAAATTGATAAACAAGGTCTAGACATATCAAACCATACAAATCATGTATCTACCCCCTAACCCCTAATCTCCGTCTTATGAAGTCAAGCATGAAGAGAAGTGGTTTTGGGTTTCAAACATGGAAATTTCAAAAACCTCCCAAAAACTTCATTTTAGAGTGACTAAGAAGGATACATGCTTCCCTTTTCATTTTCTTGTTTTAAACTTGTTTAAATTATCTTGGTCAAACCTAGGATTTGACAAGATTCAAAGATACATGCTTCCCTTTTCATTTGACATGAATCCTTGTGGCACGACCATGTTGGGGTCACTCCTGGCTGTCTACCCAGCCGAGCATGCGGGCTCTATTACCTTGTACGAATCCTCGTTTTAAACCAAGAAGAAGTGAACCCCCCCCCCCCCACGGACACACACACACACTCTCTCTCTCTCTCTCTCTCTAACCGGCTTTAGATATCGCATCATTTGTCTGTCAGACTCCATTGATTTGCCCCAAGTTCAACAAGGTCGCCCCCTTTTCCTCTGAGAGTCCATTGATTTTTATTTGCTGGTGTCACTTGTGCTAAACTGTCATTCCTTGTACTCCCTCCGATTCATATTATTTGATGGTAATATAGATGCATCTATACACATTATAGTTGTAGATACATCCATTTTACCATCAATTAATATTGATCGGAGTTGCAGCGTGGTATGAGGCCTGCCGCCTGCCACCGTCGGCGAGGTTCCAAGTAAACGGCGCCAGAAGAAGAGTAGCGCGGCTCCGGATTCAACCAACTGGCGGCGATGGACGGCACTATGGAAATAAACGCTACGAATTTGGAGGCCATCGCGTACAACATCGCTGGAACGGCGCAGGTCATGTGCTCCCACGACGGCTGCGGGGTCATCGTCAGCTACCACGAGTCCCTAAGCCACCAGATCGCGTGCCCGCACGGCCGGTGCAACTGCACGGAGCAGGGCTGCGACTTCGCCGCCCCACCGTCAGCGCTCCTCGTTCACCTCGCAGAGGCCCACTCGATTCAGGTGCACAGGTTAGAGTATGGCAAGTCCATAGAGTTCCGGGTGACCATGACGCACCCGTGCTCGCCGTGCAGGCTGCTCGTCGTCGAAGGGGATGACGGCTCCGTGTTCGTCCTGTACATCGACGCGCTCGGCCCGGCCATTGTCTTGTCTTTGGTATGCGTCAGTTCGGCCACATCCGTGTGGCCGCTCTACAGGGTGAAGATCTGGGCGCACGGCCCGCCGCCGTCCTCGAAATCGGACTGCAGGCGGGATGTCGTGAAGATGTCTGCCGATGCTTCTGGCAGCGCGTCGCCGGGCGCTGTCGTGTTTGAGGAGCTCACGTCGTTCCTCGTTGTGCCGGGGCCATACCTCGTTGGTGCTGGATCGTCCAAGGAGCTGCGTTTCTACATTCGCATATGCAAGCAGATGTAGCTACTGCTACTTTGCGTAGTTGAAAAAACTGTCAATTTGTCATGAGGAATGATAAATTTCGATGAAAAGTACTTGATTGTTCGTACGGCTGCTATTTTTTTATGGATTCTTCGTTTCATATTTGTGCTGAACTGTTTGTAGTAGTACTTATACTGTACTTAATAATAATGCAGCGTGGAAGTGAATACTCCTTTTTTTTGTGAATCGGAAGTGAATACTCCAACTATATGTAATTGTAACCCCTCCATCTGATTTATATAAAACTATGTGCACTTCCAGATCATTTCTCCTGTTTTTTAGATGTCCTTTCACTTACTATAAAAAACAAAGAAGCACTGCTGCTTTGATTCAAAGGAATGTGGAGAGTGTAGAAATAGGAAAGGTGTAGGATTGAAATTTTCCCATAGGAATCAAATCCAACATAATTCCTATGTCAATCCTATGAATCAAAGAAGCCCTAAGTGGTTACCGGTGCTTAATGCACAGTTCCAAAAAGTTCATCCCGCAGTCCAAATAACTAATAATCAGATGATGTCAATTTTTGTGTATGTAGTTGTGCCTATTACCATCACAAATATAGTCTCAAATAGTATGATGGTGGAGATACACATTTTTTAACTACCATGATTTTCGGTAAATGCTTAGTCAATTTTGACATAATTTGACTTTCTAAAAATAATATAAGCTAAGCTTTGAGATGGAGGTACTATATTGGGTTTTCCTCGTCTTAAGCAAAATCCCTTCCCATCCCCTTAAATAGAGTACTCCAGCCTCGAGGCTAGGAGATAAGAGAGGCCATCGATAGGCCACATACTCCTCGCGCGCTCGCAATGCTGGAAACTGTCACCGTTACCCTGAAGATGGACTCCACCGTGCTTCACTGCATTTTCTGCTCCCAGCCCCTCAAGCCCCCCGTCTTCAAGGTCGATCCCTTTCCCTCCCACACTCCATTGATGTTTCTTTTGTGGGTTCACTACTGCAAAAATGGCAATCCACGAACTTTGATTTGTGCAGTGCAAGGGTAATCATTTGGCCTGCGGCCGCTGCCTCAGCGAGCTTCCCGGGAACCGGTGCCATAGGTGCGTGGAACCCCGCGGCGGATTCGAGCACGACCCGGCAATGGACGCCGTCGTATCAGCGGCGACGGTTGAGTGCCCCCACAGCAGCTGCGGGAGCTTGGTGGCCTACCACCAGGTCCACGACCACAAGATTGCATGCCCGCACGCCCCTTGCGCTTGCACGGAGCCCGGCTGCGACTTCGCCGCCCCGCCAACAGCGCTCGTCGCCCACTTCGCAGCGGCCCACTCGATCCAAGTGCACAAGCTCCCGCCGTACAACACGACCAAAGTGTTCGAGGTGCTGGTGCCGGTGCCGGGTTCGCCGTGCCTGCGGATCATCGCCGAAGGGGAGGACGGCGCCGTGTTCGTCCTGATCATCGGCGTGCTCGGTTCGACTTCGACCACCATCGTGTCTACCGTGTGCGTTAGGGCGGCCGCGTGCGTGTGGCCTCTGTACACGGCAAAGATGTGGGCGAATGGGCCGGCGTCGTGCTCGTTGGCGCACTCGAGGAGCAGGGCGGACACCGTGAATGTGTCATTGGAGGCGTCGAGCTGCGCCTTGCCGGGCGACGTCGCGTTTGATGAACTCACGTCGTTCCTCTCGGTACCGCCGCTGTACCAGGTGCTTGGTGGACCTTCCAAGCTGCTGCGTTTCTACATTCGCATCGAGAAGGAGAACAATTAATCCTCAAAATAAGTACTCCTTATATAGAAAGGGAGTAACTGTTTTTCGTCCTGCTAATGCAACCTTGAGGTGACCGGGACAACTTTGTACAAAGCATCGTGCTCATATAAATATACGTACTCTACAAAATCATCAGCAGTGGAGTACCTCGATAGGTGCCATGTCCATGGATCGACAAGACAAGACACATACATAGACTGGGTCACTGGGAGATGGATATTACTACTGGATAGCTGTCCTGACGTGATAGGATGCCTACATACACCCTACTCGGCAGGTGACGATACCTTCCCAACAAAGGTATCCAGTCCCATCCATTGATTATATTTTATTATGGACGGAGAGCATTCTACTAGAAGAGATGTCATGTCTTGGGGCAGAGGTTCGGCTTAATCATGGTTTAGATATGGCCATGACTTTTGTCATTTAGGGTGTGTTCGGTTCCAGAACCAAGTGGAATGGAATGGAACCGTTCCGCACCTAGAGCTCATTCTTGTGTTCGGTTGTGGAATGGAACGGAACCGAGTGGTTCCTCGAAAGGGAATATTCTCCCCATATGCAGAATGCACCCATTCCACCGAATCGGTGGAATGTGGTGGAACGGCTGTTACTTAGCCGCTATTAATTACAAAGCACTTCACTAATCCAACCAAAAAAATTATTAGTTGTTGTTAATTATGATTTTGAGATTAAAAAGGCCATTTGCCACTATTAATTACGATTTTCAGACAAAAGATTAAACTTTAACTTCATTCCGTTCTACTCTCCAAATTCCCCGACCATACAAAAAATAACATTAATTACGATTTTAAGATTAAAAAGGCCATTAGGCGTTGTTAATTACGATTTTAAGATTTAAAAGGCTATTTGCCATTGTTAATTACGATTTTTAGACAAAAGTTTAGTTTAACCACATTCCGTTCTGCTCTCCAATTCCTCCAACCGAACAAAAAACAGTACCATTCTGTACCTCCTTTTTGGGGGGGATGGTTCGGCTTAATCATGGTTTAGATATGGCCATGACTTTTGTCATTTAAGGCACCACCTATGGGAACCACAAGATTACTGAAACAGCAACTACATTACTTGACTCTAATGTAGATGTATCTAGACATATTGTAACTATAGATACTTCCATTTTAGCATCAAGTAATGTGGATCGGAGGGAGTAATACTATAGTACAATATACTCAGTATAAGGTTAACTTTGGCACACGCTGGGACGCACATATTTGTTAGAAGTACACACATGCAAGACAGAGCACAGAGTAAAATAATTACTATTTACTTATGGGCAACCAAAAGCTTGTACGTGTCCACTCTATATATGGGCATGGACTACACTTATTGCTTGTGGACGAGGATAGCTGTTGTGGACAACACAGTGGATGCTGTTAGAGTGAAACGGCACACTTATTATGGATCGTAGGGAGTATGCAAGATAAAAAAAGATCTACCATACATATTAGTATTATTATCATCAGTTATGTACTCATGACACTGGGAGCATACACACACGATCGTACATACTACAGTAGTACTGTACTACTTTTAAAACTACTTGCAAGATAAAATATACTGTACTACTTATCACTGGGTGCATACACACACGATCGTATACATACTAGTACTGTACTACTTTTAACACTAGGCTATCCTTTTCAGTGGTCTTCCTCTTCAGCTTCCACAGCCTGTACCATGTTGCTCTTCTTCTTCTTCTTCTTCTTCTTCTTCTTACTCCCGCTGTCCTGGAATTCCGCCAATTTTTGTTGACCCTTCTCAAAGTTCACTATTCGCCTGTATACCTCATATGTCGCGTATGCGTCGATGCTTGCATACAGGATATGCTTCATGGACAAGGGCACCTGCTTCCACAGCTTGTGTTCCTCTTTCGTAAGTTTTTTCATGATAGATTTGTACTGGCTGTCTATAATGGCCGCAGCATAGTCAGCCAACGAATCCTTATTGTTACTAGTGGAATCGGCAGGCTTCCACCTTTTCTGGATGTCCACGAAGTTCGCCACTGAGAGGTTGCAACGCCCAAGCCTGGTAATGTCGTTGCCGATGTCAACACCTGCAAATGTTATGTCAGGCCTGCCAAGAAAGTCAGCGAGTTTGGGGCAGGGCTGGTCGGCCGAGGAAATCTGGTACAGGAGGCAGTCTGTGCCCATGCACAACTGTATGAGGGCAGCCTTCTGTTCAGGCCCATAGGTGTACTCTACGTCTAGGCCAACAATTTTGTACGAGTCTTCTTTCTCCAGTATCAACTCGATTTTGTTGATGTGTTCCTCCACCTTAGACGCCATATTGGTATAGTTCGCCGTAATGGTGGTTGTTCCATGAGCGAGGAAAGTGTGTCCTTGGTAGAACGCTTCCATGGAGGGTAGCGAGAGAGGGGCACAGGCGAGAGTGTCAGGGAGAAGACGAAATGAGGAAGACGAAATGAGGAAGACGAATGTTAACCGCCACGCCAGGGCCTGGAAACCGCCCGTCGCTAGATGCATGCATTTGGACGGTTTTGAAGATGACGGGCCATAGGGCACGAATGCAGTTTCCCTGTTAAAATAATAATAACCGCCCACGTACTTAATTAATTGTATGCTTATTTGTTTCTCGAGAGGAGCCTAGTTTTTTTCTACGAAACTCTGAAGATCTATTAAAAATCATCAACATTAGTACAAAGAGATTCAAAATTAATATTACCTTCGTCTAAAAGGAGGTGTCTTAGTTTTGTCTAATACGGATGTATATAGACATATCTAAGTTGTAGAAATTACAAATATGTCTTCTTTGCACCACTTAGCTACCACTACAAAGTACAAACACTAACGCAAGGTAGATCAGCATCATGCAATGTAGACATTACAGTATTTTTGTACTACTGTACTTGTCTTCCCTGGTCTATGATTCAATATCTAGTATACTGTACTGCTTATACACCAGGGAGATTCAAAATACGAGTTGAGCGCCAAAACTCCCGCCTCCATACACATATTTCGAATTCCCTTTCGACCCTATTAGCAATGACGCAAAGGCAGACAAGTGAAGCCGGCGTTGGTTGGGGTCTCGTTCGTAATTTACACACCCCCTCTGATATATATAGTCTACCGCCTTCCATTCGTCTTCCCCATTTCCGCAAAAAATCTGTCGCAATACTCCAGGCCCATCATCTCTCACCTGCCGGACCACCGCACCGGAATATCCCAGCCGTACTTAGCCGGCATACCACCTCACCTACCTGAGGCCACCGACTCCCTCGTCCGCAGCACCAGATCCGCTTCACCAACGCCGCCGTGTACTGCATCGGATCTGCTTCACCGACTGCTTCATCCGCAGCACCAGATCCGCTTCACCAACGCCGCCGTGCACTGCACTATCTGAGTTCACCGACTCCCTCGTCTGCCGTACCTGATCCGCTTCACCAACGACGCCGTGCACTGCACCGGATCTGCTTCACCGACTCCCTCGTTTCAGATCTGCTTCCCCGAACCCATCATCGACCGCCCCAGATCTGCTTCCTCGACGCCGACGCCCACCGCAACCGCAGCACCCCCGCCGTCGTCGACGTGACCCGCAAGGATGCCGAGTATGACTACACGAAGCCGCCGTCGAGGTAACCAGACCCCCTCCCCCCTACACGTTTTGGTCTGTTACCATAGAAGGTTCAAGCATGTCTTGGTCAACTAGAATGTGTCTATATACTGATTCGTCCGTCTAAAAAAGCATCGACAGAGAAGTCCCATAGATCCAGCTCCGCCCCGCTCTCAATGCGCGTGGCAGATGGCAGGATCCTGCGCATTTGCCCATGCCACTCCTCGAGCTCTCTGTCTTGATGTGCTTCACACACAGGGCTTATAATACTAGGAAGCTTGTGCCTCACATACACTTACACACAGGGCTACTACTACTAGGAAGCTTTATTGGATATCTCAGTGGTACAAAGCTTACTTACATGGGACGGGTGATACTCTATTTAAATTTTTGTACATGACCCTTTAGATTGTTGCCATGTGCCAGAATCCAAACCCTATACCATACTTCTAGAATACTCTACAAACTCTAGATATTTCATACTACTCGTAAATATCTTACTCTAGAACATTCCCCATTCTACAGTTCTCTCTACATACCTTGGATACTTCATGACTAAGCTAGCTCCTTTACTAGCCAACCACATTGATAAGATTACTACTAACAATCCCCCCATAATCTTGTCATATAAACTATCTTTACTATTAAATTTAAAATAGGCCGCGGTGGTTGGTGATGGTACGTCAAACGTGTATACAACTCACCCCGAACATAAAAAGTAAGGTCAGCGTGACCGGCTCCATGAGGAGTTCTTATCAGGATTAGTTAGGTCACGACCAAAATCCAATCCGTAGCACTAGGTAGCAAAATCAGCATCCCTTTCCTAATTCTAATCGGTAAGACAAGCATAGATCGGTCCAGCCACACATCTTTTTCGTTCGCTCCCCTTTTTATTCTCTAAGGAACCCTCTCCTTAACGAGCGTAGATTGATGGAGATGGTTTTTGTACCGGTCAATCTTTATATCCTTTCTGGCATAGTTCTGTAAAAGATCGGCAGGTGATCCGTCCTTTCTCCTCTGCCGTAGTTCATCAACGCGTGTCCGGCAATCCCGGTTAGATCGACACAATCGGCAAAAAAGAAAAAGGCCAAAAGAGACCCATTGATTAGGCTCCTCTTGCCGTGCTACTTTAAATTTTCTAACTTTTCTTTCATTCGCAAACATACAGTGACAATCTATATGACTCTAGGTTTCTTTTCCTAATTTTTGCACGTGCATGCATTTTCCCTTTAAAATTCGTAGGACATACAAATCTCAACACTTATGCAACTAAAAATCCTTAAAAAAACAAAGCTTTCATACCCTGCAGCTTTTAAGAGGTTAGTCACAAGAATCAACCACATGTTTTGGAGCGCAGTGACATTCTCCCTAAAAAAACATGTTTCATGCGTGGGTGTTTCATTAATAAAGAGAAATATCTGTTCAGTTGGGGCCACGTTTCGACGTGTGTTCTCGACAAATCAGTTTCTCAGACAAAGTATCTTGAAGGTGTTCATAGAGATTGCATGTGCATTTGTGCGTTCGTAGGAGCGAGTATGCATTTAGTGAGCATTTATATTGTACCGTGTTTTGTTAAAAAAGATGGTGTAAAACGGGCACCTTTTACGATATACTCTCTCCGTCCCAAAATGTAAGGCGTCTAAGGATTGGTCAAAACTCAAAAGTCAAACCTTACAAACTTTGACCAAATATTTTAAAAAATATTTACATCTACAATATCAAATTGACATATTAAGAAATTATACTTTAGGGTGACTCTATTGATAATGATTTAGTATTGTAAATATTTATATTTTTGTGTGTAAACTTGGTCAAACTTTAAAAACATTGACTTTTAACTAATCCTTAGACGCCTTATTTTTGGCACGGAGGGAGTATCATTCAATAAATACTATGAATTATTCGATCGTTTGTTCAAACATGTTAATTAGATCGGTCGATTGATCAACTCGGATCGGTCGATCGAGCATCAGAGTTGTCTCAGTGATGACAAAAAATAATGCACATTGTATGATACTGACGTACCACAGATTCTAAAGAAAAATGAGGACCATGTGGCCACACATCCTGGACATAGACATTGCGATTATATTCCATTTATTCTATATTTGGAGGGAGCCATCTTTCGTTATTAACCCGTTGCAACACACGGGTATTATGCTAGTATCCCCTAATCCAGATCACATGGACCATGCACTTCATCTTGTGATGGCATCACACCGACTCACGTCAAGCAACGACGCCGCACCTTGCTTGTTAGCCTGACACCGACTTCATTTTAGATATCATGTAGTACATGTCAAGTACCAAATCACTGAGAACCAACCTGTGGTTGGATGGTTAGGAGGGCAGTGGCACCCCCAGATTTAACGCTTTGGTGTCTCAAAAATGGAGGAATATTCTTCTGTGGGACGCGGCGTTCCCGATGACATTGTGGTGCTAGTGGTGACTTCGTCAATCTCAATACCCGTCGGAACAGTTTCTTGGATGCAGTTTCCTGAAGGTGCTCGAAGGGGTAGTGTGTGTGCTTGAGTGATGAGTGTATGTATGTACGTGTGAGCGTCTATGATTGTACTGTGTGTTGCAAAAAATAGTATTAATTTTGTCTTGTTCATACTAAGACTAGCAAAGCGTTCCCTGCTCTATAAACTCTCAAGAAACACCCCTATAATATCTATCTAGTTCGTCCTAATGTTAGAACAGTAATTGCATGCTATGTAATTCATCTATTTTTGTTAGGAAACCTACATGTTTGTTTGCTTTTCTTATTCTCAGGTGACAGGTTGTGTGCTGGGACCATAGCCGCCGTCTGTTTTGTTCGTTGCAAAATGTTGTTTTATATTCCGCCATTCTGTGCTCTTCTGTGTTCACAAGGTTTTACATTATAATTTCCATCTGTTTTGTTGTAAACAATGACGGTAAATGCCAATTACTATTTCCTTTCTGCTATCCTTTTGCCATCCTGTAGTACATGTGTGAACTCATTGCTCTGGTACATTTAAATTCTTCATTGTTTTTTTCTTCAAGAGCTGCAACCCTAACTCTTTGCTGTAATTTCATGTTGCACTATCACATGGAACACAGCAAATCGTGGAGTGAATCACCCCTATAATCCAGTAAGTACCTTTCATTTTTGTATTGATATGCTTATCGTGCTGGAACCAGTTTGTGTTTAACACATTTACTCTCCATATAGATAGGATAACTGGTTTGAAATAAATCATGCTATTTGTATGACTGCACGTCTTCGTTCATTTTCCTGCTAGCTTCTCAAACTTGTTCTATTGCCTGTCTAATCTTTTTTTGTTTGATCGTGATTAAACCAATTTAATTGTTCTGCTTAACTTAAATGATCTGGCATTTTATTCCAGCCACATAATGTTTGATTGCTCATGCACTTCCTCATACCGTTATGTCTTCTGGATTTCTTCCATAATGATAAGAATGTTTTGCTTGGTGAATATGAGTCAGATGATGATTCAATTGGTTATTAGTCCTTGATTCATTGAGTTGACTGATGATTAAAACATATAAACCTTGCGACTATCTGGCATGCTTGTTGTGGGATATAATGAGCATATTTGTTTTTTGTAAGACTTTTTTCGGATTTCACTGTTGATTAATCCAATGCCACCTTCTGTAGTAGGAAATCCACCTTCAGTAGGTATCATAAATAAGATTTGTTGTTACTTTTTGGCTGACCCATCTTTTATTTTTAGGCACAAAATGGTTCATTTGTTTGTTTCTCCTTCCCTTATATTGCGCTCATGGGTTAAACATTGAAATAATATGTCAGTTTATATGAATCCCAGAATGGTTGCTGTCTAATCTGTCTTAATTGGTCCTGCTCGTTTATATTTGGCACCAAATGGATATATTTCTCTTTTATCTGAGGCATTCCCATGGCTGGCTGATGATTAAAATAATGAAATTTAGGGGGTTGGAGATTCTCCAACTGCACAATGTCTGGCTACCACTTTTGTGGAACTTAAGGGATCTGAAGCACCCCTTCCAAGTGTCAATTTTAATAGACAGCTGTTATGCAGTTTCCTGGCTTATTTTATTAGGCACAGACTGTCTAGTTACTTGATTTATTTTGTTCATATTTGCCATCCGGTTGCTCTGCCTGTTGCATTGGGGTTGATAGCTTGCTTTGTTATATTATGCCTTGTGCTTTGTGAAAATCTGCCATCTGTTTTGATGCTTTGCAAAAATCTGTGACAACTAATAATATGGTTGTTTTCTCAAATTGTATGGTTCTGTAACTTGCACTGTCTTGTTTTCAGCCCCTGAATAGAGCAAGGAAGGCAGATGGCAGGGCATGTACATCAAGTGTCCAGGTCTTTCCACAGCACAGCCGTGACAATGCCAATTCATCTGATTGTCAGATGATAGCTACTGTCCCAGCCATTCCAGCGCAAACAATCGCTGCCTTTGCACACGAATCAATTGATATAATTCAGCAGCAAAGAGATGAAAGAGATTCAAATATCATCATAACAGTCAATGAGATACATGAATTGAAAAATAGGCAAGCTTGGATTGAGCAGATCCTTAATAATCTACTCTGCAGATCTAATGGAAAGCCAGCTGTTACTTGCACTCCGATGAATTCTACCTAACAGAAATGCAGTTTTGCCGATGATGCCATTTGTATGGCTTGTATCATTTGAGTTATTTCGACTTGTTGTTGTATTTGAGAATTTTTGCTGTTATTGTAATCCTTGAGCATTTTTTCCTGTTATTGCTATAGTTTGCAATCATTGTAACAAATTTTCAATGTAATGATTATTTTATCTTGCACTCGGCCTTAAACAGAACTACTAGTATGGTCTCACAATTTTTTATCATTATACTATGCAAGATTTAGCGGTTGCCCCAAATTCAGAGCATCTCCACCGGCGGCCCGGCCTGATAGCGATTTGGGGGCCGGCGTCGTTTTATGGCTCGCACCGGTGCGCTCCAAACGGCGCCGGCCATTTTTCGAGCCCAGTAGAATCTCCGGCATCCCCGAGCCGGCCCCTTCGCCAGGGGCGCGAATCAGGCGCTCCGGGTGCCTCGCGGAACGACGGTTTTCGCTGGTGGAGGCGCCTTGTCAGCGAGAGGACGCGACGGTTCGCATCGACTGGCCACGACGCGGGAAGGTTGGTCGTCGGCGTTTAAATGGCCTCCCGCGCGGAAACCGAGGCAGCGACTGGCCACGAGGGCAGCGACTGGCCACGCGGCGTCCAGTCGCCGTAAATGTGGGTAGTTGCCACCGCTAGATATATAGGACGTACGCCGTCCACCACCGCCGCTCCATTCTCTACTCTCCACATCAAGATGCCGCGCCGTCTGAAGACCACCTACTCGATGCTTGGCCTCAACGGCCGCGCGCTGCCTCCACCACCACGGCAGCCGCAGCCGGAGCCGGAGCCGGAGCTGCAGGCCGACGACGAGCACAGCTCCGACGAGGACGAGGACCCACGGTTCGAGTCCTGGCACGATGTCTACGTAGCAGAAGCGGAAGCAGAGGCGGCGGATCGAGGAGTCAGCGCAGTCGGGCGAGCCGCCGCAGGCCCCCACCGACCCGGAGCAGGCGGCGATCCTCGCGTCGCTGAACGCACAACGATACCAGCGGTTGAGGGAGGAGGAGCGCGAGTTCGTCAACGACGCGAACCTCGAGCACGTCCTCGAGATATCGCGCCAGCGAGCGGTCACGGAGGAGGCGGGACGCCGCCTCAAGGAGGCGGAGCGACAGAAGCTCGCAGAGCTCAACGCTCATCGCCACCAGGACGCGTTCGCTCGCCAGCAGGCGAGGCGCGCCGAGATCGAAGCTTCTCGGGAAAGGCTGGAAGCGCGGGGACAGCGCCGCCGGCAAGCCCCTGCGACGCCGGCCGCCATGCTCCACCGCCAGATGCGCGAAGCAACGAAGGAGAAGCGGGCACGAAAGCAGGCGGCAATGGCGAAGAACAACGACGAGGCAGTGCCGTCGAGCGCCCCAACCGACGGCCCGTAGACCAGGATTAAGTTTAAGTTTAGTTATGTTTAAAGTCGAGCTACTTTGGTATAAATTTCGTATGATTTTGGGTTTTTAAATGTCAATTTTAATTTTAAAATGGCTGCCGTTTGGGGCCGCCGGTGTGGTGTGGGAGCAGCATCCCCAAATAGAGGATCATGGTAACAGAAATTGTCAACGTGATGATGATTTGATGTTGCACTCGACCTTGAACATAAGTACTAGTACGGTCTCACAATTTTTTTAATCATTATACTTTGCAACATTTAGCGCGGATGCGCCAAATTCAGAGATAGATCATGATCATGGTAACAAATTTTCAACGTGATGATGATTTGATGTTGCACTCGGGCTTGAACAGAAGTACTACTACTGTCTCACAAATTCTTTATCATTATACTTTGCGAGATTTAGCGGATGCGCCAAATTCAGAGATAGATCATGATCATGGTAACACACTTTTCAATGTAATGATGATTTGATGTTGCACTCGACCTTGAACATAAGTCCTAGTACGGTCTCACAATTTTGTATCATTATACTTTGCAAGTTTTAGCGGATGCGCCCATTTTCAGAGGTAGATCATGATCATGGTAACAAATTTTAAACGTGATGATGATTTGATGTTGCACTCGACCATGAACAGAAGTACTACTACTGTCTCACAATTTCTTTATCATTATACTTTGCCAGATTTAGCGGATGCGCCAAATTTAGAGATAGATCATGATCATGGTAACAAATTTTCAACGTGATGATGATTTGATGTTGCACTCGGGCTTGAACAGAAGTACTAGTACGGTCACTAATTTTTTTAGCATTATACTTTGCAACGAATGCACCAATTTCAGGTGCATGTCACCAGATCTGTGTCCGATGATGATCATGGTAGTAACCGATGTTCAACTTGATGATGATTTGATTTTACAGTCGGCCTTGAACAGAGGTACTAGTACGGTCTCACAATTTTTTATCATTATACTTGGACCTTAGCGAAATTCAAAATCTCATAGCGGCAAAACTTCCCGCCCACAAAATACAAAAATTTCACACGCTTCCAAATTCCGATTCTACCCCTGTGGAGATGACAGCAAAGTCGGTTGGTGGGGGGGTCTGGCCGTCATTTTTTGGATCACCACCTCCCTAGCCCCGGATACCCTCCCAAAAAAATTCATTTCCCTCAGTCTCTCATCTGAGACCACCCACCGGAACTTCTCAAGTCCCTCTCTCTCCCACCTCCACGACCACCGCACCGGAACATCCCCGCCGGACTTCCCTGGCCTACCCGAGGCCTCGCGATCCTCGTCATCCGGCTGCCTGCCGGAGCCGCTTCATCGACGCCATCATCAACCGGACCGGATCATCCCCGCCGAACCTCGAAACCATATGCTCATCCAGCAGTCTACCGCAGTCGCTTCAGCTGCGGCATCGTCCACCCCACCGGAGCCGCTTCGCCGGATCCGTCGTCCACCGCATCGGATCTTGCTCACCGACACCGCTGTGCATGAACCGGATCTGCTTCACCGGCGCCGTGCATGATCTAAACTCTTCTACTGTCGCTTTTCTATTGCTTGCCTGCAAGTTCTTGTTTAATCTTGGGGGAACCTGTTTGTGCTAACGACGCGCCGTTACGTTTTTGCAGATGAGATGAGTAACCATGAAGTGTAATGGCCGTCTCTCCAACCCCAAGTAGCACATGTAGCGTACTTCATCACCGGATCTCTGTGACTCCCACAGAGTGCTTCTCCTAATGTAAGTCCCTTGTTTTAGCGCCATGTTCTGGGTTCAGATGCTTGTTTGTCTGAAGCTCTTTTAGTTCATTCCTAGCTATGACCGTAACACCTTGCTATTTTCTACTTCATTGCTAACTTTAAGCGATTGAACATTTTGGTTTGCATTCCCTGCTCTGTAGATGTAGCCATCATAACTTCTATCTTGCTCAGTCGTTGTTACAAAAATTATAGGTATTATAGTAACATCCTGCTATTATTTAGTTCATGGCCAATTTTAAGTAATTGCACATGTTGGTTCGCATTCCCTGCTCTATAGCTTTTGCCATCGTAACTTCTATATTTGGTTTACATTCCCTGCTCTGTAGATGTAGCCATCATAACTTTATCTTGCTCAGTCGTTGTTACAAAAATTATGGCCTGCTACTATGTTGTTTGTGCCAATTTTTTACTCCATGAACATGTTGGCTTGCATTCCCTGTACTACAGGTGATGCCATTGTTTTGTATCTAGTTCATTGTAAGCTAACAAAGTAAGGACTTAGTTTGGCATGCTATCACTCTGCTATCTAGCCTGTAGTACAAATAAACTTGTCATACTACTAGATAATAATTTTGCGTGCCATCTTGTTCTTCAAAAGCTGCATTATTGACTTGTTTCTCTGACTTGGCATGACGCTCACATATGGAAAGCTGAACATATTGGTTTGCATTCCCTCTTATACAAGTTCACAGGTGATCCCACTATATTCTGTATCTGGTCCATCCTAAGCTCCAGCATTAACTATCCTCTATGTGTTGCTCATTACAAGTTTATATCCCGAAACATCTTGATTTGCATCCCCTTCACTATAAGTTCAGGAGTATTATTTAGTTCACGGCCAAAATGAAGTAATTGCACTTGGCACATGTTGGTTCACATTCCCTCCTCTTTAGCTTTTGCCATCGTAACTTCTATTTTTGGTTTACATTCCCTGCTCTGTAGATGTAGCCATCATAACTTCATCTTGCTCAGTCGTTGTTACAAAATTTATAGCCTGCTACTATGTTGTTCATGCCAATTTTGTACTCCCTGAACATGTTGGTTTGCATGGGACTCGACAGTAGTAAGTCTGCTGTTTCATTCTAACATGCTCTGTTATATTGGCTGTTGGTATGCGGCATGCACTCTTTGTTTGCTTATTGTGCGCATTACAATGATCTTGTTATAACGACGAAATGATGAGTTCCAAATTCTTTGCCAAACAATATTGTAGTGTCTTTGCCTTTCCATTGTTGTTGTCTTAACTTGTAATGTCTTTGTTTCAGATATAGGTGCTGCATGGACAACTTAAAAGATTGCCGGATCGCTTCATTGTATTGCTAGGTTTAATTACCATTCAATTTCTCTGGGTTCTGTAATATTTTTTCAATGCCTTGCAGCTGATGTAATATTTAGTTAGTTTTTATAGTTCTTTCGCGCATTTTTTCTTTGGTGCTTGTGGTAAGTGAGGCTATCCGACAGAAATCAATGCTGCGTAAATATTCTCAGTATCTAAATCACGAATTCCCATCCCTTAAACGGCCCAATTAAGCGAAATCACATATGTGCTGCCCGCAAAATCCTAAAGCGCATATTATGCCGGCATATAAACAACAACTAAACGGGCTGGCCCACTTACTTCTTGGGCCAGCCCATTTGATTTACTGGTGGACCCCACACTCTAATTGGGCTGGCCCACTTGCTTTAAGGTGGACCCTACCCACTACTAGGCCGGCCCACTAATTAGTTGGGCCAGCCCATTTGATTTACGGTGGACCCCACACTCTAATTGGGCTGGCCCACTTGCTTTAAGGTGGACCCCACCCACTACTGGGCCGGCCCACTAATTAGTTGGGCCAGCCCATTTGCTTTGTGGTGGACCCCACATACTAAATGGGCGGCCCTTTAAGAGGAAAGTGGGACCCACCTATGTTTTGGGCCGGCCCACTATCTTGTTGGGCCGGCCCACTTGCTATATGGTGGACCCCACATACTAATTGGGCCGGCCCTTTAACAGGAAAGTGGGGCCCACATGTGCTTTTGGCCCGGCCCACTATTTTGTCGGGCTAGCCCACTTGCTATATGGTGGACCCCACATATCAAATGGGCGGCCCATTAGGAATGTGGGACCCACTGTGTTTTTGGCCCGCCCACTATCTTGGTGGGCCACCCACTTGCTATATGGTGGACCCCACATACTAAATGGGTCGGCCCTTTAACAGAAAGTGGGACCCACCTGTGTTTTTGGCCCGGCCCACTATTTTGTTGGGCCGCCCACTTGCTATATGGTGGACCCCACATACTAAATGGGCCGACCCTTTAGCGGAAAGTGGGACCCTGTGTTTTTGGCCCGACCCACTAGCTTGTTGGGCCGGCCCACTTGCTATACGGTGGACCCCACACTAAATGGGCCGGCCCTTTAACGGAAAGTGGGACCCACTGTGTTTTTGGCCGGCCCACTTGCTTCTTGGGCCGGCCCATTGCTGTAATGTGGACCCCACATGTTAAATGGGCGGCCCTTTTAAGTTTTGACCGTCAACCTTAGAGGTTAGGCCCGGCCCACGTAACTAATGGACCAGCCCAGCTATATATTTGACCGGTCAAACTATGTCATCTGGCCCGGCCCGCTTAAGACGTGGCAGGCCTCGTGTGGGCCTACCATCTACCACGGGGTTTCAGCGGTTAACGCCGTTGCCCGTTAACGAGTCTGCCACGTGTCGTTTGCATGACGTCGCAGTCAACGGGCTCCCGAAAACACTTCGCAACGGTTCGATTTTCCGTGGCGGAAGGGCGCCCAAACGCGACGGACCGAAAAAAACGTCGTAGGACTTTGCCTGACGCAGTTTCGACAACAGAACCCATATCGTCGGGTTAGGCCCATAGGCGACGAAAAATACCCCTTAGTGGACGATTTTGGGACGTTGTCTATCATAACTTTTCTTGTAGTGATCGCAACAGTCTTCGAGGGAAGTATTACCCAATTTATTGATTCGACACAAGGGGAGACAAAGAATACTTGTAAGCCTTAACAGCGGAGTTGTCAATTCAGCTGCACCTGGAAACAGACTTGCTCGCAAGAGTTTATCGGTAACAGTTTTATAGCAGTAGGAATAGTGAAATAAGAGCGGCGGTGAAATAAAGACAGCAGTAGTGATTATAGTAAACAGCAGGATTAAAATATTGTAGGCACATGGATGGATGAACGGGCGTTGCATGGATGAGAGAATTCATATAACAATCATGGTAGGGCATTTGCAGGTAATAATAAAGCGGTATCCAAGTACTAATCAATCAATAGGCATGTGTTCCATATATAGTCGTACGTGCTCGCAATGAGAAACTTGCACAACATCTTTTGTCCTACCAGCCGGTGGCAGCCGGGCCTCTAGGGAAACTACTGGAAATTAAGGTACTCCTTTTAATAGAGTACCGGAGCAAAGCATTAACACTCCGTGAACACATGTGATCCTCACATCACCGCCTTCCCCTCCGGTTGTCCCAATTTCTGTCACTTTGGGGCCTCGGGTTCCGGACAGCAACGTGTGTATACAACTTGCAGGTAAGATCATAAAACAATGCATATCATGATGAAACAATAACATGTTCAGATCTGAGATCATGGCACTCGGGCCCTAGTGACAAGCATTAAGCATAACAAGTTGCAACAATATCATAAAAGTAACATCTACGGATACTAGGCACCATGCCCTAACAATCTTGTGACTATTACATGATCAATCTCATCCAATCCCTACCATCCCCTTCAGCCTACAGCGGGGAATTACTCACACATGGATGGGGAAACATGGCTGGTCGATGGAGAGGCGGTGGTGATGGCGGTGAAGATCCCCTCCAATTCCCCGTCCGCGGAGTGCCAGAACGGAGTTTCTGGTCCCGAGGCGGAGTTTCGCGATGGCGGCGGCGTCTGGATGGTCTCTGGAAATATGGTCGAACCCCCGGCGTTTTTAGGTCGAAAGGCATATGTAGTCGAAAGGAGAGCGTCGGGGGCCGCGAGGCGCCAGACCATAGGGCGGCGCGCCCCCCTCCAGCCGCGCCGGCCTGTGGTCTGGGGGCCATGGGCCCCCCTGGTTCGCCCTTTTGGCCCTTCATCTTCACGGTAAAAATAAGCCCATTGCGATTATTTCCGGGTTTTTCCTGAAAGTCGAATTTCTGCACAAAAACGAGACACAGTGCAATCTGCTGAGAACAGCGTTAGTCCGTGTTAGTTGTATCCAAAATACACAAATTAGAGGCAAAACAATAGCAAAAGTGTTCGGGAAAGTAGATACGTTTTGGACGTATCAAGCTCGTGCGCCAATGCAATCGCTAGGACAATCTCCGGGAGTTACTGATCTTGCGGATGCACAATCAGCCTGACCAGCAAGGGTCTTAATTCTTACCTGAAATCGAGAACAAGTAAGAACTAATGATGCAATCAGAATATTGCGGATATAGATGAAAGCTTTATTGAAAAGGTGGGATTCCGAATAGTCGGTCTTGTTCTGGGCGTTGGCCTCAAAAGAAGTACACGAGAGTTGCAGCAATGGCTAACTTTTAGTCTAATCAAAATCCGAGTCTAAACGTGACGGCTATGGGGGTATTTAAAGGAGGAAAAGGTGGGGTTTCGGCCAGCCATACATATGGTGGCCGAACCAAACCCTAGAAGGCCTTTCCCCCTTCAATACGGACTCTAAAAAGTGGCTGACTTAATTCCTGCGAAAATGACATGGGCCTGGCCCAAAACTAAAGGTGACGCAGCACCATATTATGCTATGGACGAAATTATGAAGTGGAGAACTCTATATTTCGTCCATGTCTTCATCTCTTCTTATGGTGGCTTCAAAGTTCTGAAATCTCCACTTGCGGCGTCCTCTTCAATCCTCAAGTGCTTGCTGCCATCTCCTCCATGTGTGATCATGCTCCAATGCTTGTTCTCCTCATCCATGCTAGGTCCATCATTCCTAAGAGTAACAAACATATCTGATTTAGGCAGCATCATATTCTCATGTATATGAGGAATAGTTCCAAGAAACGAAAGTACCTGATAGTTAAGTTGTTTGGCACGAGCTCGAGTGATTGGTCCTTGTATTTGTGTGGCTGTAGGTACAACGGTTGTATCAATAGATGGGATGTCGTCATCATGTCAATCGGGGTCCGGACACAAAAGTTATCACAGTTTTAGTAAAACATGTTTTTCCTGCTGGCCCGGTTTCTCGCCCGGTTTGACCGGCCTCCCAACCGGCCAGTTCGGCGCGCGTCCGGTCAACCGGTCGCCACCGGGCGCCAAACGTGCGCCTAACTGATCCGGTCTCCGCCCGGTCGGCTCTGCAGCGGGCCGGCGTCTTGTCGATCGACCGCCAGGGCGCCAGAGGAGCTCCGGACGACGCATAGTGACTCCGGTCCCTGGTCCGGTCCGGCCGCTCTGCACCGGGCGGACGGTCGTGTCCGGTTGACCGGCTCCTCGACGGTTGACTCAGCCCAACTTTTCCCCAACGGTTATATTTGCTCTTGGGCTATAAATAGCCCTTCTTCCACCTTGGGCTGACTCAGTTCTTCCCCTTTCTTCACCTCCATTGTTGCTCTTGGAAGAACTTGCTCTCCCCTTTGATTCCTCCCATAGTTCTTGCTAATTCTTGAGGGATCTAAGAGAGGAGATCTAGATCTACACTTCCACCAATCCATTTCTTCTCTAAGTGAGGGGAACTCTTGGGATCTAGATCTTGGAGTCTTTTGTTGACTTTCCCCATTGTTCTTCCTCTCCAATCTCATCCTAGCATTTGTTGTTTGGGTGGGATTTGAGAGTGAAGGATTTGAACACCTCTAGTGTTCTTGCTTTGCATCATTGCATAGTGTTGAGCTCTCCACCACGATTAGTTCGAGTGAGAGACCGTGAGCTTGTTACTCTTGGAGGGAAACCTCCTAGTTGGCTTGGCGGTTGGTGCTCCGGTGATCTCTTCAAGAAGATTGTGAAGAGGCCCGGGCTTCTCCTTCGTGGAGCTTGTGAAGTGGTTGTGGAGCTTGCCATCTCCGGAGCGGAGGAAAAGCTAACCATAAGGAAAGGGCCATTATCCTTCGTGGGTGTGGTTCGGAGAATAGGGTGAGCCTTCGTGGCGCGGGGAATCCTTCGTGGGACCTCCACTCCTCCAAACGTGACGTACCTTGTTGCAAAGCAAGGGAACACGGGAATACATCCTCGTCTCCGCGTGCCTCGGTTATTTCTATACCCGAGCTCTCTTTCCTTGTGATAGCCATCGTGCTTGAAGTACATATATCTTGCTATCACTTGTGCTACATATATCTTGTGCCTATCTTGCTTAGCTCTAGTTGCCATTGTTACACTTAGTTGAGCTTAGCATATTTAGGGTTTGTGCTTGTAAACTAAACATTAGTTTAATTCCGCATTCTTACAAGACAAATCCGCAAGATTTTGTAATTGCCTATTCACCCCCCCTCTAGGCGACATCTCGATCTTTCAGATGATCCGTATGGCTCGCTCTTTTACAACGCCTCTTGTTTGAAACAGATTGTGGCGTTGATCATGCTCAGATTTGCTCAATTGCACGCTCAACACGCGTTGTGCAACTAAGCTCCTGTACTGATCAGCAGTGTCAGCTTCCATTACCTCCATCTCTCTCTCAGAATCAGAATTGGCACCATCACGTGCAGCAATAAGGGCCAATGTATCTTCATCAAAGTCACTTGCAGAATCATATTCTCCATCTTCACGCACCAACATGACACGTTTGGTCCTGCATTCTCTCTCTATGTGACCAAATCCCAAGCATTTGCGACATTGAATGTCGCGCGTCTTCCCCGTGGAGGCCATGGAAGATGAACTCCGAGGAGGACCAGCAGATGGTGGTGGAGTAGCAGCAGGTGGTGCTCGTGATGCAGGAGCGGTGTACTTGGAGGTAGAAGGTGCTGGTGCAGCCCCACGAGATGGTGGCGCTGATTGTCGCGGAGACCACGACGATGTACGACCTGCAGAAACATTAGCTCTTCTCCATGGTGGTTGACGATCCTGCACTTCACGTTCAGCTTTGCAAGCAAGATGAAACAAGCGAGTAATAGTGTTGTACTCCTTATAATCTAAAATATGTTGAATCTCTTTATTCAAACCACCAAAGAAACGTGCAAGCATAGCTTCATTATCCTCTACAATACCACAACGAATCATGCCAGTTTGCAATTCTTGATAATAGTCTTCTACATAATTTTTTCCTTGTTCTAAACGAGACAATTTTTTAAGCAAATCACGCTGATAATGTGGAGGAACAAAACGAGTACGCATAGCAAGTTTTAAACCAACCCAAGTAGTAGAAATATTAGCATGATGTACTCTACAATGCTCGGGCCACCAAATAGATGCAAAATCATCTATTAAGGAGGATTATTACACTTTAGCCAGGGATTTTCATCATCAGTGTACCTCTGTGGAGAATATTAATTCTTCCTATATCACTTTGGTGCCAAAGACTACTTCTCCTGAGAAAATTAATGACTTCAGACCCATCTCTTTGACAAATACTGGGGTTAAGTTCCTTTCCAAAATGGTGGCTGATAGGCTTCAACTTAAAATGGTTTCTTGTGTACATAAGAACCAGTATGGGTTTATTAAAGGCAGGACCATTCATGATTGTTTGGGGTGGTCTTTTGAGTATTTGCATCAATGCAAGATGTCCAAGAGGGAGATTGTGGTTCTTAAATTAGATTTTGAGAAAGCTTTTGATTCTATTGAGCATGAGGCCTTATATTTGGTGTTGAGGAGAATGGGTTTCCCTGAGTTATTTATTTCCTGGGCCAAGAGCTTGCTTGAAACTGGCACTTCTGCTGTGCTTGTAAATGGAGTTCCTGGAAGAAACTTCAGATGTAAGAGAGGTGTCAGGCAGGGTGATCCTTTGTCTCCCCTACTTTTTGTGTTAGGGGCTGAGTTATTGCAGTATATTATCAATGATCTTAAGGACAGAGGACTTTTGCAGTTACCCATTCCTATTCATCAGCAGGATTTTCCTATAGTTCAATATGCAGATGACACTATACTGGTGCTGCAGGCAGATCCTGTGCAGTTGGCAGTACTCAAGGAGGCTTTGCATGATTTTTCTTTGTCAACTGGCTTGGCAATTAATTTTCATAAGTCCTGCATGTTACCTATCAATATTTCAGATGATTATGTTAAGGGCTTGGCTTTGAGTTTTGGTTGTGTGGTGGGTTCTTTCCCATTTACTTATCTGGGTTTACCAATGGGTACCACTAAGCCTAAGATGGTGGATTTTTTGCCTTTAGTGGACCGGATGGAGAGGCGTTTGACTGCTAGTTCTACCTTTCTGGCTTATGGAGGCAGGTTGCAGCTTATTGGTTCTTGTCTTTCATCCATGCCTATCTTTTTCCTTTGCTCTCTGGACATTCCTGAGGGGATTCTGAAGCAAGTGAATAGAATTATCAGGCAGTGTTTGTGGAGGAAGAGGGGAGAAGACTCCACTGGTTTATCCTTGGCATCATGGGAGATGGTGTGCAAACCCAAGGACAAGGGAGGCTTAGGCATTCTTGATTTCAGCAAGTTGAATGAAGGTCTTCTAATGAAGCATCTGCATAAATTCTACAATAAGCAAGATACTCCTTGGGTGCAGTTGGTTTGGAATCATTATAATAATGAGGTGCCTCATGCTTCTAAATTATGTGGTTCATTCTGGTGGAAGGATATTATGAAGCTGGCTGTGAAATATATTTCTCTATGCAAGGTCACTATTGGCACTGGTGACACTGCTCTATTTTGGTCTGATAAGTGGCATGCTCAGCTTATGATGCAGAGTTTCCCGCGTCTGTTCTCATATTCCTTGGATGATAAGCTCTCGGTGAGGGATTTCTTGTTAACTACTAATAAATCTGAGCTGTTTTAGTTGCCATTGTCACAACAAGCTTATCAGGAGCTTCTTGCACTGGAAGTTGTCTTAGATCAGTGCCAGGTGCATGATGGTATTTCTGATTCATGGAGCACAATTTGGAAGGGAGGAGTGTTTTCCTCTCAATTATATTACAAGCATTGCTTTAGTACCTTGCCTGATGTGGGAATTTTCAAATGGATTTGGAAGAGTAGGGTCATTATGAGAATCAAAGTGTTTGCTTGGCTGCTGGTCAGTGATAGGCTCAACACTAAGGATATGCTGAGAAGGAGGAATTGGAATATTGCTGATAATTCTTTTTGTGTCCTTTGCCCGGCACATATTACTGAAGATTGGATGCATTTATTCTTTCATTGTAACTTTAGTGTAAGGATATGGAATTATCTTCAGATTGAATGGGAGCCTGGCCCTACTTTGGAGGTTATAGTTCAAGATGCCAAGAGGAAATTCAGCAAACCTTTCTTCTCTGAAGTAGTGATTATTGCTCTTTGGCATATTTGGAAGCAGAGAAATGAGGCTATTTTCCAGGGTATCATGCCTTCTTTTAGGGGTTGGAAGAGTCGTTTTGTGTTGGATCTCTCTTTGCATAAGCATAGGGTGAAGGAGAAGCATGCCCAGAGTTTGTCAAGATGGATTGACTCTCTTTTGTGATTTTGTAGTGTAGTTTGTTGTAAATATTTGTACAGTGGTTGCTTTGATTTAATAAAATACTGTGGGGCTCAAGCCTTACAGTTTATGCTCAAAAAAAATAGATGCAAAATCTGTGAACTCACAAGTAGCAGCACTAACACGCAAATGATCAGGATAGCGTAAACATGCAAAGCGTTGCTCTACTTCCAATTCCCATGTAAGATATGCATCAGGATTATATCTACCCTCAAATGGCGGAATATTCAATTTAAGTTTAGCAACATGATCATCATCACGTACCGGCCGTGGAGGTGGGCGAGCGTTGCGGTTCAGTTGTCGTGGACGACCAAGTGCAGGTTGTTCGACTCCTCGTCATCCAGCATGTTCTCATCTACTTGCTCGTCCTCGTCCCCTTCATAGTCTTCGTATCCTTCATCAGAAGGCGCGTCATGTGCGGCTGCTGCAGCAGGAGCGGTACCCGCCGGAACATCCGCACGAGGAACGCGGCGTGCGCGGCGTTCGCACGTTGTCGCGAGGTGGCGGCAACCGAGTCAAGAGCTCCTGGAACTTGGCGTCGAGCTTGGAGTTGAAAGCTGTCTCGAGGCCATCCAGCTTGTCCAGCGCGTCGGTGAGTTTGGCATCCACGTCACCAATGCGCGCATCGACGTCGCGTGCATGCCCGCCCAAAAGGTGAGTGAAGTGAGCATGCAACTCTTCACTCGTCATCTTGGCCGGGTCAACAGCGGCCGGATGTAGGTCCTGTCATGATTAGTACGCAAAAAGCACAAATGTATATGCCTACAAACTACGGAATATGGTGGTTCACGCGCAATTCATCAAGCAAAATACAAAGCTCTTACAAGTTCTTACCAAACAGGAGGAAGGTGATACGACAACCTACAAGGATAAGCGTCTCCAAAGATAGCCAAAGCGATTACCAGTGTCGACACAGTGCACGTGGAGACAATATGTAGGAAGGCTAATATGGTAGCAAAAACAGCAATTGTCAAAACAGCGATGCAGTATTGAAAGTATGCTCAACAACGGTACTGTGCTGGTCCTAGGCTAGACCGTACTAGAGACGCGAGCCTAGAACACAAACGAGGTCACGGCGCGGCACACAAGCAACGAGCAGCGATGAAGTGATATATGGTGGCGGTTGGCTCCCACAAGCACAAAGGAATAGCTCAAAAGCAAGATATAAGTGAAGAACACAGGAATTTCCGGGTAGTAAACTTAAAGGTCAAAAATCTCAACCTTCCCGACGTTTTTTGGCAATTCTGAGAGTTCGGAAAGGCGCACAACGGCTGGATAGAACTTTTTCTCCCGGTCGTTTCAAGTGGTCAAACGTCGAAAACGGAGTTCGTATGCAAAAGTTATGGCCGGTCAAAGTTTGCTGTCCAAAACTGCCCAATTCGGACTACAATCGACCTGACTAGTGGAAATCATGGTCAACCCGACTTGGATGCGGATTTGACTTTTTTTTGCAATTTTTTTTCAAGTCTTTACCGGCGGCCGAGACTTATCTCACGGAAAACCTAATTCTACAAGAACTCTGTCGCGACAGAGAAATAACACGAATCTATATCGCGGTAGGAAACAGGGTATATGACAGATGTATATGATGGTGGCGGAAACGATTTGGTGGGTGTATATGGCAGCGGTGGAGGTATATATGGTGCTGATGATCTGCGAGCGATGCGAGTATGCGGCGGCGGCGTAACTACTATGACCAGAACTCGAAACTCTAAAGGAACTAGACGCTAAGACCAGCAACTCGACACGAAGATGCAGACACAAATTCAACTATGCAAAACTGAAAAGACAATGCAAGACGTGGCAGGGGGTTTATGGGACGATGATCTAAAAACCCTAACAGTATTTTTGGCTTTTTCGTGGTTTATGGGTATGATGGCAGATGCAATCTACACTACGAAAACTGTAAAATCTCACCGAGCAACCTGAAATATGATACCACTTGATAGGGCAAAGGTGGCCGATCTTTCGATGAGACGTGGATAATTCGATTTGTTGGTGGAGTTCGTGCTTGACGATCCAACTACACGTGCAAAGCTCGTGCGCCAATGCAATCGCTAGGACAATCTCCGGGAGTTACTGATCTTGTGGATGCACGATCAGCCTGACCAGCAAGGGTCTTAATTCCTACCTGAAATCGAGAACAGGTAAGAACTAATGATGCAATCAGAATATTGCGGATATAGATGAAAGATTTATTGAAAAGGTGGGATTCCGAATAGTCGGTCTTGTTCTGGGCGCTGGCCTCAAATTAAGTACACGAGAGTTGCAGCAATGACTAACTTTTAGTCTAATCAAAATTCGAGTCTAAACGTGACGGCTATGGGGGTATTTAAAGGAGGAAAATGTGGGGTTTCGGCCAGCCATACGTATGGTGGCCGAACCAAACCCTAGAAGGCCTTTCCCCCTTCAATACGGACTCTAAAAAGTGGCTGACTTAATTCCTGCGAAAATGACATGGGCCTGGCCCAAAACTAAAGGTGACGCGGCACCATATTATGCTATGGACGAAATTATGAAGTGGAGAACTCTATATTTCGTCCATGTCTTCATCTCTTCTTATGGTGGCTTCAAAGTTCTGAAATCTCCACTTGCGGCGTCCTCTTCAAATCTCAAACGCTTGCTGCCATCTCCTCCATGTGTGATCATGCTCCAGTCTCCACATCCATGCTAGGTCCATCATTCTTAAGAGTAACAAACAAATCTGATTTAGGCAGCATCATATTCTCATGTATATGAGGAATAGTTTTCCAAGAAACGAAAGTACCTGATAGTTAAGTTGTTTGGCACGAGCTCGAGTGATTGATCCTTGTATGTGTGTGGCTGTAGGTACAACGGTTGTATCAATAGATAGGATGTCCTCATCATACTGCCACACTCCGAGAATAATATCTAGCCTCATACAATATTATGCGACACAAAAGCGACACGCTCGTTGCGGTGTTAGGAACTTGTCAACTGAATGTGTCATTCAGAAGAGATCTCACTAGCCCTAGGAAAGCATCTTGGAATTGTTTGCTTCAACATTTGGATGTTGTCCATTTGACGCAGAGCTCTGATGTATTTCGGTGGAATCTCTAAATTATCAGTAGATTCTTTGTACAAAACTTTAATTCAACCCGAGGTGTCAGTTTGGTAGCATTAAGAAAATTTAGAAAATGAATATCCGGCTTAAAACAAAAGTTTTTTGCGTGGTATCTTTGTCGTGGGGTAATTCTCACGAAAGATAGCCCTACAAAGTGGAATTTACAGGAAATAAAACATGTTTTTTTCACCATGATGATACTATACAACACTTATTCTTCCGATACAAATTTGCTAGATCTATATGGCCAATCATCGAGATAGGTTCTACCTTATACCCATCACGTAGCATTGAGTATTTTCTATAGTTGGATCAATGGTGTGGGAACTATATTTAAGCTACTTATTAGGGTGAAAACGATTGCTGTTATTTGTTTGCTTTGACTGTACAGAAATGACAAGATTTTTAATAATAATAATAATTCTCTTATGCATGTCATATACCCTAGCTACACTTCTTTCATGGTCATCTCTATAACGTGTGGATCATCGTAATCTGTTTACAGAGGTATTTACTCGATTGGAAGATACAACAAATGCTATTTTTTCCAGCATAGATGGCCACGTGATCTTAGAATTGGATTTTCTTCACCATATGCGCCATTACGGATTCTTAGAGCAACTCTAGCTGCATATAGCAGTTTGGGCTGATATGCGGGTTTTTGTTGTTTTTTGGGCCAGGCCATACACCACATTGGTGGTCTGGCCTGGATAAGTTTTTCGGGCGCAGCTCAAAACGTCTCTCGGCCGCTATATATCCCGGTTGGAGACCTCGATGCGGGTCAATCCCTATCGCGTCGCCGCCGCTTCCACTCCCCGCCGACGAGAAATCCATCGCCTCGAGACCAACCTCTGGCGAGCAATCGAGCAGATCCACCAGGCGCGGCAGCCATAGTGTTCGGCGGAGGTCGAGGGTGCCGCGGCGGAGGGAGAGTGGGTATCATCGTATTCCCTCCCCCCGCGCCCGCGCGCTGTCCGCCGCCGAGGAGCTCGAGCGGCAACATTGGGTCTCCAACAACGCGCGCATTCGCAACTCCTACCGCTACCTTCGGCAAGGCTGCAAGCATCCGGCGGCATTCGAGCGGAGCGAATCACGGTACAATGGGGATCTTCCGCCGTGCTCATGCGGCTCGACGTCGCGCTCCAGCGATCCGTCGCCGCGCCGCCTAAGCTTCAACGAGTCGTCGAGTTCGAGCGCCGCCCTCGGTGCCGCGGTTCGACCCGAGCGACTACGCGGAGGACGAGGAACAAGCTCGAGCACACCACCCCCGCACTGATGGCCGCGACTTCATCCTCGACTCCGCCATGGGCACTGTTACCAAGCTCGTGGAGGACAAGACCCGCCACCACGCCGACAAGAAGGCGGAATGGCTTCGCGAGCAGGAGGCGCAGGATGCCTGCAACATCGAGCTCTCCGAGTGAGTTGCAGCTTGGTCCGCCGCCGCGGCACGAAGCACCGGTGAGGTATCCCGGCTATATTTCGGTAGTCAGCGGCCACGACGACACCATTAACTTAGAAAGGGGAGCACTAGGCTCCGCTATTCATCTCCTTTCTCTGTTGAATGTACTGAATAATCTGGCGCGAATGTTTGTTTCAAATTATGCAATTTAGTTTGCAACTTCTAGTCTGTGCGATTGTTTTTTTAGCCGTAAATCTCTTTTGGGTTGACCTCCATATGCTTATTTAGGATTTAGGGTTTGCGGTGTCCGCTAGAGTTGATCTTACATGTTATCTTGTAATGTGACTTTTTCATTTCTGTTCAGACTTGTAGATTTATGCTATGCATCTTAATTATGTAGGGGTAGATGTAATGGTAACACTTTTAAATAGTAATAACCCAATATCTATCTTGTGGCTGACCACAAATAAGTCTTACAACGTGCTCACTTATCCACTTGCATCATCTTCTAACCGCTTTGCTGCTCTCCTCCTCGCTTCTCCCTGGCTCTCGCGCCCGCCGCCTTCTCGGCCTCGCTGATCCCGCCACTGTGCCGCACCAGGCGCCGCCGCGCGTCGAGGTACAGGGTGAGGGCGAACCTCCACGGGCTGGACTCCGCCGGGGGTCTCCACGCGACACCAACGCACCGCCGCCGTCTCGCCCTCGCTGCTCCAGCCGCTGCACCGAACCGGGTGCCGCCGCGCTTCGGGTGTAGGGTGAGGGCGAGCCTCTCCACGGGATCCGTTGGGGCGCTCCTCCCGGGCGGCCGCCGCAGCCGTCTCAACCTCAGCCCCCGCCGCAGTATCGCATCGGGTGCCACCGCGCGTCGGGTTCCAGAGTGGGGGCGAGCCTCCACGGGCTGCACTCCGTCGAGGGCCTCCAGGCAGCGCTCGAGCGCGCGGAGGCGGCGCTCTGCACGCTCGCCGACGCAGAACAGTCGTGAATCCTGATATGGGGAGGGCCAGAGGTATGTCAGGCGGTGGTGGGCTATCTAGTGATTGTGATGAGGCAGTGGCGACTAATATGGGGATCAGCTACACAACGAATATTTGGAGGCGGCTGGAGGGGGAGTGTGTAGTTGTTTCGCGCCGCTCTATGGCTCATCGCTGCAAGACATACCGGTGCATTGCTTTCTTTACTGCTGATGTAGAGAAGACTTGATGCCCAATTCGTGCTAGTAGTCTGGAGGTCACTGGTGCCCCGTTCTTCCTATTATTCACTTGGAGGAGGTCACTGTCAATCTGTCATAACCGGCTAGGGAAATGAGGACTCACTGCCCAACATGTAAGCTGCCTAATGTTCTTGTTTGATTCAGATTGATTGTCATTTTTTGTTGTTGCAATTATTGTAGGAAAGATAGGATGTGTGCATATTCATATGTCTCAGTTTGATTTTAGTGTGTTAACTGTTAGAGGAATATGCGTGTTGTATTACCAGGGGGCCAAAGGCCACAATATATAGTACATGTACAGGTGGAAATATGCAGGAAGCCCCCTAACATATGGGGAAACTACAATATACAGATATATACATCTAACACCCCCCTCAAACTCATGGTGGATCCACAACACTGAGTTTGGAGAGTAAGAAATCATGCTGCGCTCGAGTCTGTGCCTTCGTAAAGAAATCCGCCAACTGCAAATCTGAAGGCACATAATGAACCGCAACAACATCATCCTGCACCTGAGCACGTGTGTAAAAAGCATCAACACCAATATGCTTGGTCAGCTCATGCTTGACCGGATCACGTGCAATACTGATAGCACCTGTACTGTCAGACAAAAGTGGAGTGGGTGTCGTAACAGAGACCCCAAAATCTGCAAGCAACCACCGTAACCAAGTCACCTCAGCAATCAACAAAGCCATAGCCCGCAACTCAGCCTCAACACTCGAACGGGAAACTGCGACCTGTTTCTTCGTCTTCCAAGCAACAAGCGAACCACCAAGAAACACACAGTAAGCAGAAAGTGAACGACGATCCGTAGGATCACTCGCCCACGTAGCATCCGAATAGCACTGGAGCTGGAGAGAGCTGGAACGGGGAAAGAAAAGGCGACGAGTGATCGTGCCACGAAGGTAACGTAGAACACGGAGGAGATGACTATAGTGAACAGTGGTAGGAGCTGAGACAAACTGACTCAGAATATGAACAGGATAAGAAATATCAGGACGAGTGACAGCAAGATAAACAAGACTCCCAACAAGATGGCGATAACGGGTGGGATCAGGAAGAGGATCACCATCAGTAGGACGAAGCTTAACATTAAGCTCCATAGGAGTATCGACCGTGCGCTCATCCCCAAGAGCAGCACGAGCAAGAAGATCCTGAATGTACTTTTCCTGAGAGATAGAAAAGCCATCAGAAGTGGAGGAAACCTCAATGCCAAGAAAATAGCGAAGAGGACCAAGATCAGTCATAAGAAACTGATCACGAAGACGAGCCTTGACGAAGGCAATATACTCAGGATCATCACCAGTAATGATCATATCATCAACATAAAGAAGAAGAAGAGTACGTCCACGAGGAGAAGTGTGAACGAAAAGTGCTGGATCATGAAGACTAGGAGAGAAACCAGCAGCAGTCACCACAGAGGCGAAGCGCTCAAACCAGGCACGAGGGGCCTGTTTGAGACCATAGAGAGAACGTCGAAGACGACAAACCATCCCATCGGGAACAGAATACCCAGGAGGAGGCTGCATGTAAACCTCCTCACTCAACTCGCCATTAAGAAAAGCATTCTGAACATCAAGCTGGGAGACAGACCAGCGGCGAACAGAAGCAACAGCAAGAAGGGTACGCACAGTAGTCATATGAGCCACAGGGGCAAAAGTCTCATCATAGTCACGCCCGTGCTCCTGCTGAAAGCCACGAGCCACAAGACGCGCTTTATAGCGCTCAAGAGATCCATCAGAGCGAGTCTTAATTTTATAGACCCACTTACACGTGATAGGACGAACACCAGAAGGGGGAGAAACAAGATCCCAAGTGCCAGTGCGCTCAAGCGCAGCGATCTCCTCAGCCATGGCAAGCTGCCATTCAGGATGACGCTCGGCATCCCGATAAGAAGTCGGCTCGGAAACGACAGAGAGACCATACTGACTAGGAGAGTAACGAGCTGGAGCACGACGCTGACGCACAGGCCGTGAAGGGGGAAGCTCATCTGCAGAAGACAAGTCATCAGAAGAAGAGGAAGAAGGGACAGCATCGGAAGGAGCCGAAGCCGGAGAACGAGGAGTACTAGGTGGACTAGACGAACGAGAGGATGGCGCCGAAGGGGGCGCATCAGAAGTAGGAGGGAGGGGAGGAGGAACAGCAGGGGGTGCATCCGGAAAAAGAAGAAAAGAGATATCATCCACCGGGTAAGTACCCGAGGTGGGGCGAGGATAGAAGGGACGCGTCTCATCAAACGTGACGTCACGAGAGATGCGCATCCGACGACCAACGGGGTCCCAACAGCGATAGCCCTTATGCTCATCACTGTATCCGAGAAAAACACACTCAACAGACTGAGCGGTTAGTTTGGTGCGTTCACGAGGAGGCAGAAGGACATAGCAGACGCAACCAAATGAACGGAGAGTCGAGTAGTCTGGAGAAACACCAGAGAGACGCTCGAGAGGAATGCCACCCTGTAGAGCAGCGGAAGGCTGAATGTTAATGAGGTGGGCCGACGTAGCAACAGCCTCAGCCCAGAAATGTGGCGGAAGAGAAGAAGCAATCATCATAGCACGGGTGGTCTCAAGAAGATGACGATGCTTACGCTCGGCGACGCCATTTTGAGCATGCGCGCCGGGACAAGAAAACTGAGCGAGGGTGCCCTCCTCAGCAAGGACACCACGAAGGTGCTGGGAGATATACTCACCAGCAGAATCAGCACGGAACACGCGAATGGGTGAGGAATACTGAGTGCGGACCATGGCCGCAAAACGCTGATAAATAGAGAGCACCTCACTGCGAGAGTGCATGAAAAACACCCAGGTGTACCGTGAAAAATCATCAATGAATAAGATATAGTATCGATGGCCCCCTTTCGAAGCGAAGGGAGCCGGACCCCAAACATCTGAATGGACTAAATCAAACGGTCGCTGAGAGACAGACACACTAGTAGGATAAGGAAGCTGAATCTGTTTGCCTAACCTACAACCCTGACAGTGTAACGACCCATCTCCAGAGACAGACCCCAGAAGGCCACGATGAACCAAAGACGACAGGCGAGAGTCACAAAGATGACCAAGACGATGATGCCACTGCTGAAAAGAGCCGGTGACAGAGGCAACAACCGGAGGAGAACTGGCAGATGGAGTGGCAGCGGAAGGAACACGAAGCCAGTCTAACTCCCAAAGCCCCGGAGACTTACGGCTACGAGGGCCAGCTCCAACCAGGGCCTGTGTGCGACGATCCTGAACCGCACAAGACTCAGCGTCAAGAATGACGCGACAACCAGAATCGGTGAGCTGGCTAGCAGAGAAAAGGTTCATCTGAAGGCGAGGAACATGAGAAACATCAGGGACAGAGAAAGAGGGAGTAGAAAGGGTGCCTCTACTAGAAACAGGAATAGAGGTACCATCAGCCGTGACAACACGGACAGGAGAAATAAGAGACCGAAGAGCAGACAGAATAGAAGACTCAGAGGTCATATGAAAGGAAGCTCCAGAATCCAGATACCACGGGGACGTACCTGACTGTGTAGAAAGTGGTCGCGCAGTGCCAGAAGAGCCAGTCACAGAACCAGCAGCGCCCGGCGAGGAAGAGTCTGTAGTAGCGAGCAGACCACGAAGACCCCTGAGAATGTCCTGATCAGAGAGTGCAACTGCAGAAGATCCTGAAGAGCCAGCCTGCTGACGATCCTGGAACTGCTGACGTAAACTGGGATCCCGCGTCCAACAGGTGGAGGAAGTGTGGCCAACCTTGCCACAGTAGGTGCAATAAGGACGAGGGCGGAGACTCGGACCGCGAGGCTGCTGACGTAAACTGGAATCCCAAGCATCAAGCAGGCGGTGAAGCTGCGCTATCTCATGCGCAGAGAGGGGCGCGACTGGAGAGGTCGACGTACAATCAGGTGCCGACGAGAAGCTATCAGCCACACGCACAGAGGCCACCAAAGGGGGCGGCGGAGAGCAACATGCCGATGAAGACAGATTCGGCAAAGCGCGGTCATAACCACGTGAAGAGGCCGCGAAAGTCGGTGTAGAGCGGCAGGCCGACGCAGACGGAGTCGACGAAGCGCGGCCATAACCGCAGGAAGAGGCCGCAAAAGTCGATGTGTAGGCGGCGGGCGAGTCGGCGAAGCGCGAGCAGAGCATGAAGAGGCCGCAAAAGTCGGTATAGAGTGGTGAGCCGACGTCGACGGAGTCGATGAAGCGCGGGCAAAGCCGCGGGAAGAGGCCGCAAACGGCGACGAAGAATGACTAGCCGTCATACACGGAGACAGCGGACAAATACCAAGTACCGAAGGTGGGCCCAAAGAAGGGGCGGGATCAGCGGAAGACATAGCTCTTTTTTTTTTTTTTTTTTTTTTGCTTCAGACGGAAGTCAACTGCAGGATACCAAGGAGATCGATTGAGCCACCACGAGCGGCCACACGCGGGCACGCGCGCGGAGAGCAGGACGGCACGGGCGACGGCCGCGGGGCAGTGGCCGGGCGCGGCGGCAGCGGCGAGGCGGCGGAGAAGAGCGGCGGAGGGAGGCGGCCGGAGAAGGGGCGACGCCGGCGGCACGCGCGAAAGAGGGGAGGCGGCGACCGGCGGGCAGGTGGCCGGCGGCGGCGGCGGCGGGAGGCGGCCGAGAAGGGGCGACGGCCGGCGGAGGGAGGCTGACAAAGGATTAACTTGTCAATGCCTACAGATTGTAGACTAGGGTTTTGCTAGAAGTAGAGGGCAAGTAGATCTCGAAGGTTTAGGCGAAAAGTATTCGACGATTATGAAAACTAGGGTTATGTTGACAGTAGATTCGATCCTTTCTTTGTCCCTCGACTCCCCTTATATAGGAGGTGGAGCCGAGGGTTTCGTTTTGTACAAGTTACAGAGTCCGGGACGGTTTCTAACTCATCCCGCCAGATTACAAACAACACTTCCTATTACAACTCTAACTTTCCTTAGTACATCTTGGACTCCTGAACCTTCTTATTCTTCGGGTAGTGGGCCTTGTAACCCGGGTACTATCTTTGGCAGGCCCATTTGGGATGCCTATGTCAGTAGCCCCCGAGATTTTGCTTGAATCGTAGAGTCAAGGGAAATCTCGACTGTTTATTTTTATTCGAGAGCTTTTATTTATACTTCTTCACATAAAATTCTATATTGTACAGGGATAATGGTAGTTGGGGCTAGTTCACGGATCAGGTACTAGTTAACTGCTCTAGTGGCAATCCGCAAAAACCTACTTCAAAATCACGTCCCTGGACATGATCTCGGGATACTGGTGCAAACTTCGACAGGTGCCGCTTAAGGTCTTACCATTCTGTCGAGTCCCAGTCAAATTTATCGGGTACCTAACGCGTCCGTTAGGATTTTTCTTCGTATCTGTTGATACGGATAAAAGTAGCAGAGCGCAGTCTTTGGCGATGCCACGCCCACAGAACGGATCTGGGGTCTTACCTTCGCAAATTTGCGGCATTCAGAAATTGATCGCAACTTTGGCGTTCCGAGAATATATTGTCGAGTGCTTTTCGCCTTTGGAATAGCACATTTTATCGAGTCATATTTGATGACTTATTTTGTCTTCCCGATGGGAGTATATGTAGAGTTATATGTATAACTCGAAATATACTCATCTGTTTCTTTATTTTTTGATAAAAATTCATCGGGCACGCGAACAGCGTTCCCGAGTAGCCCCCGAGGCTACATCCAAGGACTTGTACTTGGGTGTAGGCTCCACAGATTAGTATCCGTTGCCGATATATTTCTAATCTTTCTCGACAGTTTTGTATTTATCGGGTGCGCGACGCTCCCGATGGGAGTAGCCCCCGAGGCTATGAACAAATGCTTGCATTTGGTCATAGGCTCTCGCCATTTCTATCTTGTCATATTCGAAGTTTTCTATTTTTCCAAAGTAGCGAGCGTTTGGGCAAAAACTTGTATTTGATCAAAGGCTCCCGAGATAACCTTGTGTTGTCGATAAACTTCTGAAACCTCATAGCCGAATTTTATCTCGACGACGTCATTGCTGATGATAGCCACGATTTCTATTTTGGAAACTGACCATTACCGCTTGTTTCGCTGCCTTGTGGGTCCCAATTCCTTATCTGACGGACACGTCGTGCAAGTGGGGGACACATGTTCTCCCCTTTTTCTGGCACACGTTCTGTAACCTCGTCAATGTTAAAATACCATTGTGCCCTTGTATCCACGTGGCGATCATCTGCTGCATTCTTTTTTCATCCAACGGTTCCGTCGTTTCACCGCACCTGTATATAAGGTCCTCTTCTTCTTCCTCGAACACTTCCGCTCGCGCCGTCCCCCTGCTTTCCTCTGCAAAATTTCCTCGTGCGCTCCTCATCTCTCAAAGCTCTGCGCTTCGTAGCTTTAGCTCTCCGCCATTGTTGATGCCACCGCGTCGATTGACCAGGCATAGCACACCTGATTCCTCGATGGCCGCCGCGGATCTGGGAGCCGCGGAGTGGGAGAGGTCCAAGATCACGAATCAGGACCTCAATCTCTGAAGAAGCTGGGGATTACCAAGAAACCCAAAGCGGTTTGCTTCCCAGTGAAGAAAGCTACCCAACCCCTCCAATGGGGTATCGGGTAAGTTTTGTTGATCATCTCATCCGCGGTCTTGCCGCCCCCATTCACCCTTTTCTTCGCGGGTTACTCTATGTTTATGGTCTCCAACTTCACCATCTCACGCCCAACTCTATCCTTCACATTTCTATTTTTATTACCCTCTGCGAAGCCTTCCTTGGTGTCCAGCCTAACTGGGCATTATGGAAGCGCATTTTCCTTTGTCGCCGCAATGGCTCTGCCAATGTCGCCTATAATATAGGCGGTGTTGTTATTTCTGTTCGCTCCTCTGTCAACTACTTCGACGTCAAACTGCCTGACTCCGTTCAAGGGTGGCGCAAGAAATGGTTGTACATTCGTGAAGAAAACCACGGATGCGCCGAAGACAACATTCCTCCTTTTGACGGTGCCGAGAAAATCCTTCGCCGCCGTTCTTGGGACGCAGAAGCTTCCGAGGAAGAAAGGACTTCGACAGAGGCCCTGATGACTCGTATCCATGAGTTGCAAAATACTCGTGGAAAAGAATTATCAGGCATCCAAATTACGGCGTACTTCCTTAGTACTAGGGTGCAGCCTCTTCAGGCTCGCAAAAACCCTTTCTGGAATTACACTGGCGATGAAGACGCAGATCGCCTGTCGACGAATTTGGAAGCCAAGGATTTAGATAGACTTATCCGTAGGATTTCATCTCTCAAGAAGAAAGACTCCATCCCTTCCACTTGTCGCGTAAAACCATACAGCGCCGCCCACTGTTGGAGATATGCCCAAGAGGCAATAATAAAGTGGTTATTATAATATCTTTGTGTTTATGATAAATGTTTATATACCATGCTATAATTGTATTAACTGAAACATTGATACATGTGTGTTATGTAAACAACAAGGAGTCCCTAGTAAGCCTCTTGTATAACTAGCTTGTTGATTAATAGATGATCATGGTTTCGTGATCATGAACATTGGATGTTATTAATAACAAGGTTATGTCATTAGTTGAATGATATAATGGACACACACCCAAATGAGCGTAGCATAAGATCAAGTCATTAAGTTCATTTGCTATAAGCTTTCAATACATAGTTGTCTTAATCCTTCGACCATGAGATCATGTAAATCACTTACACCGAAAGGGTACTTTGATTACATCAAACGTCATTGCGTAAATGGGTGACAATAAAGGTGGGATTAAGTATTTGGAAAGTGTGAGTTGAGGCATATGGATCAACAGTGGGATTTGTCCATCCCGATGACGGATAGATATACTCTGGGCCCTCTCGGTGGAATGTCATCTAATTAGCTTGCAAGCATATGAATAGTTCATAAGAGATCACATACCACGGTACGAGTAAAGAGTACTTGTCGGTAACGAGGTTGAACAAGGTATGGAGATACCGATGATCAAACCTCGGACAAGTAAAATATCGCGAGACAAAGGGAATTGGCATCGTATGTAAATGGTT
Organism: Lolium multiflorum; assembly: GCA_030979885.1. Classification (NCBI taxonomy): domain Eukaryota; kingdom Viridiplantae; phylum Streptophyta; class Magnoliopsida; order Poales; family Poaceae; genus Lolium; species Lolium multiflorum. The sequence goes on along the minus strand of CM061752.1, from coordinate 61,436,424 downwards.
CAATCGATCACTAAGTCATCGTTGAATATGTGGGAGCCATTATGGATCTCCAGATCCCGCTATTGGTTATTGCTCGGAGAGGAGTCTCGACCATGTCGCATAGTTCGCGAACCGTAGGGTGACGCGCTTAAGGTTCGATGTCGCATAAGTAGATTTGAGTATGGTATGGAGACGAAGTTTGTTCGGAGTCTCGGATGTGATCCAGGATGTCACGAGGAGGTCCGGAAGAGTCCGGAGAATAAGATTCATATAAGGGAAGTTGATTTCTGGGTTTCGGAAATTGTTCCGGTGTTGACTGGAAGGTTCTAGAAGGTTCGGAAGGTTCCACCATGGGGCCCACGACCCGGGAGGCCCACCGTGGGCCGAGGGGATGCTCCCTGGCCTAATGGGCCAGGGGCACTTGGCCCCCAAGGCCCAGGCCGGCCAACCCCCTAGGGTTTCCCTGGGGGGGATCAACTTGGGGGAGGGGAAAGCCCCTCTCCCCCCTTGGCCGCCGCCCCCTAACCCTAGATGGGAAGGGGGGCCACCCTGGCCGGCCAGCCCCCTATATAAAGAGGGGAGGGGGTGGCCGGCCACCCCATCCTCCCATTGCCTCCTCCTCTGGCCGCCTCTCCCTCCACCATACGCTGCCCGGGCTTAGGCGAAGCCCTGCAGTTTTCTTCCTCCACCACCACCACCACGCCGTCGTGCTGCTGGACGTTGGAGGAGATCTACCACACCTCCGCTGCCCGCTGGAACGGGAGAGGAAGGAGCTTCATCGACACCGTACGCGCGACCGAGTACGGAAGTGCTGCCGGATTGCAGCACCGGGGACGATCGTCTACACCAACAACGAGATTAATCTCGTAGGCTTTGGAATCTTCGAGGGTTAGTCTCATCTCCATCTCGTTGCTTAGATCTAGTAGATTGGATCTTGGGTGTTCCATAGATTAGATCTGTTGGTTTTATTCGCTTTGCGGTAGGAAAATTTTTGTTTTCTATGCAACGAACCCCATCAGTGGTATCAGAGCCACGTCTATGCATAGATCTGTTGCACGAGTAGAACACAATGGTTTGTGGGCGGTGATGCTTTTGTTGCTTTAGTTTGTGTACTTTGCTTCTTGCGGGATGGTGGGATGAAGCGGCCCGGGCTAACTTTACATGACCGCGTCTCATGAGACTTGCTCCACGCTTGACATGCAACTTGTATTGCATAAGTGGCTTTGCGGGTGTCTGTCTCTCCCACCATAGTGAAGATTGTAATTTGCACTTCTATTGTCAACACTAGTATCACCGTTGTGGTTCATGTTCGTAGGTAGATTGGATCTTACTCGAAAACCCTAAACCACGTAAAAGATGCAAACCAAATTAGAGGCGTCTAACTTGTTTTTGCAGGGTTTGGTGATGTGATATGGCCATTATGTGATGATGATTATATTCGATGTATGAGATGTTCATTGATGTATTATGGCAACCGGCAGGAGCCTAATGGTTGTT